>CM071942.1:17075000-18275000 GCA_036784905.1 Acrossocheilus fasciatus
AAGAGTGTATGCTGAAAAGCAGGTAGTGTTCACTATTTTCTGTAAAAAAAAAAAAAAAAAAAAAACGAAAGAAAAAAAGGGATTTATTGCACAATGATTGCCTTTTAATAGAACACTGCCTCTCCTTTGCTAAATGATAAGAGACATTGTGACTAGTCAGCAGACTGAATTGGGAAGTGTTGCAAGCCATTGCAATACTTTTTGTGTATTACATTAAGTTCAAAACTTCAAAACCATCAATATTCAAAAACAAACTTGCCACTAAAATTAGAGTGAAATTAAAAATCCCTAGTAGCCTAATATTTTGTTAAACCTCGTTTTCATATTTTGATAACAATATTTATGTTTTAAATATTTACATTCCTTTTATTTATTTTGATCTGGCACTGTAAATATTTAGCCTACTGTAATGCATTCCTTGAGAAGAAGTCACTGATTATATGGAAATAAATTCATTGACGCTAATGTTTACCTTATGTGTGTTATTAATAGCATTTACTTAATCACAGTTCTGTGAACCCAAATTAGCTCATAGCTAAATTTAACCATTCCTATCTAGCCATGTTTAGAACCCAGAAATGGCCGTGTTAGCAAACACAATCGTTTGCACACACATGACTTGTACAATTTCAGCCTTCGAGCGCCGTGCGAACACGAGCCGTGGACTGTCCACGCGCTCCAGCACGAGCTGTAGGCAGAATCGCTCGAGCTCCACTTTATGAATGGATGGGAGTGGCGCTGTAGTGTCAGTGTTAGTGTCGTCACGCTGTTAATAAGCGCTGGCGTTCGTCAGTGGACATGACATGACAGGACAGCGAGTGGACAGCATATGACAGCAGCCAGAGCGAGACAGACTCGGGCGTTAGGGGCAAAAGGACGCGATTCGGACGGTGAGCACGCCACTGTGACAGACAGACAGGGGCAGTTCACATGTTACAGGGTGGGAGGATGGGTTAGGGTAGACAAAGGAATCGCAGGAATATAGTTTTTTGACCGCCCGTAGACAACTTGGACACGTTTGCGCGGACTGAATAATAAAAAGTTGCATTCCCTGTTATCACGCTGATGGACTCGCATGATTCACAGCGACTTTTTTTAATTCGCGCGATTCATTTGACCCCCAAACCAGCTGAGAGACCTGCTTTGTTTAATCGTTTTTTGGGGTTTGTGGTTACGTCGCTCTCTGGATATCCCGAACTGCATTCCTTCAGAGTTGTGGCAAAGCCGAGAGATAATTGTGCCCGTCTCTTTTCAAAGGCGTGACAAACTCAAAAGGGCGAGACAGAAAACTCGCATCAGCACCACGCTAGCACACTTCGTCTGGTCTGTTTGGAAGAGACTCCGAAACGAAGCTCGTCGATCTCAGAACTGTTGGTCTGTATCTAGGCTACTGTCCCTCCCAAGAATTATGGGCTGTCCCAGCTCGATGACTAACTCCTTTTTCTTTTATCTTTATGGAAGAAGGACACAAAACTGTATGCTATAAGTAGAAGGCAGTGAGCACTTTACTGACGCGCGTAACCCGAAAGATTCACGAGGCGAAATCACAAGGTAGGTATTTTCAACAACAACTTTAAGTTTGATATAATATTTAATGTTTTGTTGTATGTAGTGAGTGTGATTTGCAGAGTTTTTAAAACGCAGTCCCTTGTTTTCGAGTATACTAAATCTCACTTTAGTTCGATGTTAAATATTGCTACTAAAATTCAGTTGAATTGTTGCCTTTAAATTTAAGTCAAATCAAAGTGGTGCCAAAGTGACACCCTGTGACTGCAGTGATAACCTACTGTTCGCTGCACTTTTTCAACCCCTTTCAGTGGTTCTTCACTGAAAAAATGTGAAATTCCAAAAACACAAAAGAAATTGAACAGAATTAAGTTAATGAGAAGAATTAAAATCCTCCAAACATAACAATGAAGGTTTATGCCTATGTAGACAGCATTCACTAGACGCATTCTTGTCAAAAATATTCCAGGCGCACATGATGCCCACGAAGTATAGGTAGCTCAGTAGGTTTTGAGATACAGCCAGTGTTTGTTTTGTAAACACACACAACAAATCTGTGTGTATCACTGGTGTAAATTATATGGGTTCAGGATTCCACTATACACCCAGGATGTTTAACCAGGGATCCCTATAAGATACTCAAGGGGTTCAGTGGGTCATGACATTATGACAGCCAGACTATATCTTTCCAAACCATCTGTTAAACGTTATACTGTAGTTACAGATTTTAATCAAATTTATTGTAAAATAATATTTAGTTTTGTTAATCCCAAGTCCATGGGTTAGAAAAGAGTCTTGCTGAAAGTTCCTGCCACTGCTAATATCGAAAACTCCTGTGCTTCAGCAACACGTAATGCACGTTTACAGTTACAGTAATCTCAGTCCTTCCCTTCGTAATTGATGTGCATAGCATTTTGTAATGAATTCCTGTTAGTTCCACATTTCTCCACGTAAAGTTTGAGGAATTCACTCAGCTGAGTAAACACTGACTGTCTGGGCATAATCCACACCGCACCTTCACTGCCCTATTGTATTAATAATGAATCAGAGTAGCAAGAATAAATGTACGGTAATTGTTAATATAAATTGTTATTGTGGGAAACGCCCACCAACTATATTTGCAGTTCAACAATAATACCAGTTACAAAAGAAAATTCTGTGTTTTTTCACTTTGATTTGTGGATTAACCAGTGACTTTTTATGCTATGATCTATGAGTTAATGGAACTTGCTGTGTCAAATGTTTAATCTCAGATTTATATCTATAGGTTTAAGGCTGATTGTGTAAATTGGATAATGCAAACCTGACAAACAATGAGAACAGTAAATACATTCTTACTGGCAGTTAAAGCCAGTTAAGGAACACAATTGCATTTTTTTACGTCCATTTGTTATCTGTCATGGAACTAAAACCGCTGTTTTTTGGGTGAGGCAGACTGTGGAATATGTTACCGCCCTGTCTTTCTTTCTCTCTCTCTCTCTATCGTTCTTTCTCTCTCTACTCCATCTCCAAGAGATTGTTGTTGGAGACTTGAGCTTTCCAGCATGCTTGCACTCCAAACATTCCAGACCTCTCGAGCTCCAAGGAGCTGGCCAGCTCCACACAGCTGGGAGCTATATAAGACCCGGGGCAGTGTATTGAGCAACATCTTTAACTTGGTCGTGGGCTCCCTATGGCCTGATACAAGATGGGGGAGGGGGGCGTTCCGCATTCCACTTTCTCTACAAAGTGCCATCCAGATTCCAGTAGGAATACACAGAGAGGTCGCGATTCCAGTGTGCAGATAGAGGGTCGTGTCACAACACACGACAGGATGAGTGGAGCATGCACATGGAACACATAGGAAGGATCTATGCTAAATGCATGCATGACATCACATGTAGACAAGTGCTGTTCATTCTTGGCGCCCATCAGCAGCTGACCTCTGCACACACGCATATACAAACATGGGGAAAAACAAACATGCATCTTTTCCCCAAAGCACATGATGTCGGTCTGTGCTGGAGCAATGCAGTTTAGAGAGACGGTCATTGTACAGTGTTCTGTCTCCCTCTGTGTTTTTGGCTGCTCTTGCAGTTGTTTTTGAAAGCGGAGAGACTGTGTGCAAAGAAAGTTGAGGCCAGGACAGCAGGCCGATAGCGAGAGAAAAGAGTGGGAGAGGGAACGGGAGGAGAAAGAAGAGAGTAGATCCTTGGGAAGACTCACAAGGGGTTGTGGGGAAAAGGATCTCGGCTGAAGAAGGCACTGCTGCATACAAAAAGACAAAGAGAGTGTTTGAAAAGGGGAGTGAGAATGAGTTACAGCAATACAGCTTCTTGTATGTCGTATAACAATGATTATGAGACAGAATGGGAGGTAGGAAAAGGATAAAATTTTAGAAAAACAAGCTGCAAACTAGTTCTGTCATGACAACTATAGCATGGTAATGGATAGGACAATGTTACTGTATTTGGTCTTGGCGGACTAGATCTGCTATCCTGCTGTTGGTTATGTCGGCTACATATTGCTGTAGTTTTAGTTTATTGCTGCTGCTGCTGCTGCAAGCAAGTACAGGAACTGCCAATGCATACAGCGATACAGTGCTGTGAGCATTTAAAACATACTGCTGCTGCACAAATAGAATATAAAATAACCTGTAGCAGATCTAAAAAGGTGGAGCTGGGGAAGGTGGAGGGTTTCAGAGGAACTCTGAACGCATGCTGTGGAATCCTCTAAAGAATGCTAACTAGCCTTTTAAATGTAAAGCAGTAAGCTGATTGGCTGTGTAGGCAACATGAACCAATCAGCTTGTGCCAAGTAGTTTAACGCTGTGAATATCATCAATTTGCATTAATGACCCATCATCCTGAGCCATCTAGAGTTTTATGACCGAACTTGGCATTAATGCAGTGATTAAGATAACTTTTTGAATAGTCTCACATAGCAAGACTTTAAAATTCTGGTCCTTACTGTACCTTATTCTGGAGAAGAACTGCCCACTTAGTTAGAAAGAGACCATCTGACATGTACAGTGACCAGCCAAAGTTTTTGTTTTTATGTGTGGGGTTGTCTATTTATGTATTTGGCAGATACTTTTATACAAAGCAAGCTACATTGCATTCATATATATTTCATTAATTCATGCATCCCCTGGAATCAAACCACCATGCTATTTGTCAAAATAATGAATTTAATTAGTGGTGCAGCAGATTGTACAGAAAATACTCTGAAATACTTTTTTTTTTCTTGCATCCAGTATTGATTCTTTCACAGACAAATATCAGAAAACAAGTATAATATCCAATTCTGCTCTTGCATCAGGTTTACTTATTATTAAGTGCCTCGAGTAAAACTTGAATGATAAAAATCAGGGATAGCGCCAGCCATTTGGAACAAGTGATTTTAGGCAGTGCTGGCAATTTTTGTGAGTTATATGCATTAAACTCTCAGTGAACAGACTGTGTGTGGCATGCAGTCTGAAGCTGAGGCTAGTTATTGAGAAACTTTGCTAAAAGTCATATACCCCTTCTCACCCCTTTTCTATCTTCCTTTTTTTTTTTTTTTACTTACAGTTTCAGCCTTTGTCACACTTGGCCCTGTCTGAGCTAATAGAGTGATCCAGAAGCCTACATAGAAGTATTGCTAATAAGAGATTCACACTTGCCATTTTATAAATGAAGAAGTCAATAAATTAATAATTAAATTAATAAAGATTATTTGTAATTTAAAAATGATTACAAAATGATAAAATTGTACCTCACTGCTTTGGTTGTAAAAGCTGTAGTGGTATGAACATGTTTCATGCACACAGACACTGGCAGTAAATGAGTGACAGTGCAGAGAGACGTGAGGACAGGCAAGTGTTATGCTGAAATTGTCCAGTGATAAGGTACACTGCCCCCCCCCCCCCACCCCACCCACCCAACCTTTCCTCACCCTGTCACCTTCCTGTCCTAGTCCAGGTTCCCTCTCCTACTCTCTGTCAGTCTGTTCATGTGTGTTTGCTTCAAGATCAATGGGGACTGGAGATAAGATTGCACATTGCACAACTTTTGGGGAGAATGAACTCAGTCACCCAAGACTGCTAGCCACTACAGGAGTAATTGACTCCTAAAGTTAAATTAAGTATTTCATCTGACAGTATTGTTTTGAATTTTAAAAGTTGAGGTTAATGTACTGCAGGTTTGTTTTCTCTGATAAAACAGTTGACAGATGTTAATTATATGTATCATGTTTCGTTTTTATTTTTCCATTTCACTATGAACATTTGAGAGAAGAGTAGTTTAAAAGTACCAATTAAAATAAAAGTAACATACTGTATATATGCAGTGGCAGATCCTGGCATAGGGAGTATCTAGTTGATTATAGTGTATAGCATATTATCTCTGAAAAATACATTGTAGCAGTGTTTTGTTCCTGAATGAATCAGTGCTTTTGAACAAATTGGTAGAGTGAATCAGTGAATAAATTGTGCACTCATTTAGTTCTTCATGAAGTGGGTACTTTAAAAAAAAAAAAAATTCAGAAGTACATTCATGTTTTGCTCTTCCACAACAGTACTTCCATGTACTTGTTGTAATCACTAGGCTACTAATGGCAGTGTTTTATTTCCAGAAATGTATCAAATTTAAAAACCCTGTCAGCAGCAGAGCTCATCATTAGTTTTGCATAATCAGTATAATCCTTTTTGTGCAGCCTGTGGTCTATATGTGGTTTAGGACCTTTGGCTCTGATTTACAGAGATGTAAAGCGGGTAGTAATTTCCTTGTTCAGTGTGTGCAACATCTGGGTGAAAGCAACATGTGAGCATAGATTTGATGCTCCTATATTTAAATGAGGCCTATTGCATGTGATAATTGTGTGTGTGTGTGTGTGTGTGTGTGTGTGTGTGTGTGCATTTTTGTGACATATGAGGACACAAATTTGTATAATGACATGGGTATGACATAGGTATTACAAGGAGAAGGTGACTTATGAGGACATTACCCTATGTCCCCATATTTCAAAAGGCTTATAAATCAGACAGAGTGAGTTTTTTTTAGACAGTAAAAATGCACAAAGTTTCCTGTAAGGGGTTGGTTTAGGTGTAGGGTTGGTGTAGGGAGATAGAAAATACGGTTTGTACAGTATAAAAACCATTATGCCTATGGAATGTCCCCACAATTCACAAAAACAAACGTGTGTGTGCATGTTAAGGAACAAACGAGCAGTTTTAAACAGTTGAAACATTTCTTTTCAAATTAAGAGGCCTCCATAGAGTCTGTAGGGCACCAGTCTGATCCAGTCAGTGCAGCACATTTATCAAGTCATGTAACAGTTGCTTTTGGATTATGACTCTGTGTCTTCAGCAAATGATGTTTCCTTGACTATTCAAATTCACATATCTCCCATAACTTCCTGAGCCCAAAACTTAATGTAGTGCAGAACACTGACTCACTTAAAAATCTTTTCATAAGGCTTGCTTGAGTAGGTGTGGGATTCATTAAATGAGAATTAAGAGGCCCTTTTAGCACGCCTATGCTACTCCTTGTGTATATTTTACTGTATTCACTGTATCTGCATGTATGTTTGTGTGTGTGAGAGAGCTAATCAGAGTAAAACCTCGTTATCATGACATCTCCATCTTGTTTGACACTCTTTATTTTACAGCAGAAATACCTCATTTGGTGATGTGGTCACTATTCAGTTTCTGATTTACAGATTGCAGGAAGACACACATACACACAGTGTAGAGTAAAATTAAAATGACTTTCAAATCTTTTGCATTTTTTACAGTAAATGTGCAAATGCAACCTGACCTGTTGACCTTGCAAAGCCTGAAAACCACATTCCAAAATAGCACACCCAACATGATTTGTGATCTCATAAAAAGCATATACAGTAGTAGTCAGCAAACACAAAAAATGAGTCATCAGGAAAACCATGTACCGCTGGGAGTGGCTGGTGTGGCATTTTGTGCAGAACACCCACAACTCGAAACTGGTTGCTGGTGCTGTTATTCCTCCCATAATGAAGCATAAAAGACAAGAAGACTCCCTTGTACAGTGGCACACAATGCAGCTCACTGTATCGTCATCTAAGACATAACAGATTGCTTTCATATGAGCTTTTCTGCATACTAGACGTACAAATGTATGATGTTGTCGTGTGATATAACAAAAGCAAACCTAGTGGCATAAGTACAAAACAGCACAATCTTTTCAAGACTGCATTTTATAAAAAGGAGTCAGTTTTAAATGATAAAAAAATAGATATTTTCAAGTCTGACTTGACTCTAGTGTCCAAAAATTGCTGCTGTATACTGTATATGCAGGTAATGGGTTGGACAGTACTCATATAATTGTACTTCATTACTATAATTGTAATTGGGGAGTGTTTAGGAAACCTGTTTACAGTCAAACAATCATTATTTTTGCAATTCAGTGTTCATAGTGGCACATAAATTGCACTCTTATTTATATTTCGGAATAATGTCATTTAATTTATACTTTGAAAAATACAGATTCTGCAGGTTTTGTCAATTCCGGATTAAATGTGCCAAAAATTACAACAACAAAAAAAGACTAAAAGGTCTATTCCAGGTACTTTATTGAGAAAGTATTTGATTGCATGAGTCAGTTTCTAAAGGCAAACCTTAATATTTAAAACTTAAGTACAGTTAAATGCTAACTTTTTACGTTCGCTCAAGTCCATTTTTGGTTATATATGTTGAGTATTATTTGCAAGAATCCTTTTATACAAATTCTCTGTCCTTTATTGACCCCTGGCAAGTACACTTTTGTTACCCCACTTTGTCTTGTCAGAAGAGCAGGTTTGAACTGTTGATTCTGTTAAAATTCAAATGACAGGGTGTGTACTGGCATCTTGCAGTACCACTCTACCACAGTCCCTCCCAATTATTATGTGCTCAGTACATTAGCATATATAAATAACAGTGGTACTGCTTGTTTTAGAGCTAACAATTGATCATAGTGTTTTATTTTCACAATAAACAACTTATTATAAAATAATAAAATCCTGAAAATAATTTGGATGAAAACTGTATGCAGTTTTGCTATGTTGTGATGACGTGATTAGTTACTGTTGGCCAATAAGAATCTAATGTGACTGGCACAGAAATAACACCGATATAGATTTTTCCAGTGCTTTTCGGAGATGTTGTTTTAAGTGTTCAGCTGGGTGCCAGACAGTCAATTTGTTGTGTGTGCATGTGTTTGTGTATATATTCTATGAGCTTTTGTCTTTGATTATATTCTGTGTACACATCAGTTCCTCTTTTGGTTAAAATTGTTCTGTTTCTGGCCCTAATTGTATTTATTTACTCCTCTTATCCCAGTTTTAAACAGTTTGGTAACACATTCCAAGGCAGTTACATTTACCAATTATCTCGACAACATCCCTTCCTGTTCTCTCTGAAAACCCAAAACAGAGAGAGAGGGAAATGAGGAGTGACAGAGAAAAATGTGAGACTATGAAACAAAATCACAGCAGCAGAATATCCTTTAAGTCATAAGGTCCATGCACACTGAGTCAGAAATTTTTGTATGCTTTTTTTTTTCATTTTTATTTTTATTTTGTATTCGTCATCCTTTCCTATCAAGATGCTTGCTACGGATGCGGAAATGCAGAAAATCGATCCTGATCCAATTTTTTATGACGGACGAACGTTTCGGAGGCAGTGTGTAAATGTGATTGACACAACATGAGGTCGTATTTATTTTTTAACATGCAAAAATTTTGGATGAAAATTTGGCCTTTAGTGGTTTGTTTTCAGGTTTAGCTACCAGCAGAATAACAGCAGTGCTGTGGAACTTCCTCATTCCCCCGGTGGTGTACGGCCAGGTTCTAATTTTGCCTGCAGTGGTTCAGAAATGTTTGTTTTGGCATGTTAACATATTTAATTAACTTGTTGATCAAATCTGCCTATCCTCCTGTACCCTGCGACATTTTTCGAATGCCATGCTATACTGGTTTTCCATTTGCTTAAAACAAACTAGATGCTTTCCAGTAGGTGTGCCCCATAATTACTTTTTGTGTGTTCATATTTTATGTTCACCAACATGCACCTGAAAAAAAAATCATGTGCCAAACAAAACCTGTTTTAATTTTTATTGTTGTTTCAGTTTCTTTACTGCACCACACTGACAAGATTTTCATAATATTCCAAGCTGGTTGATGGTTTCAGATTGAACTAGCTGTTTCAGTCCGGTATAGCCCATGCTGATGACAATTAAATGGATAGTTCACCCAAAAATGAAAATTCTGTCATTAATTGACCATTCGCAAAGAGCTTTATTGACAGGCGATCTGACCAATCAGAACGCGGATATTATGTGCCACCGCTGCTGTCCGCCATCTTGCCCGACAGCCACGGCATGTTAAAATGGGGTAAAAAAATTTGACTGAATTGAAACTTTTTCAATATAAGTAAATATAAAAAAGTAAATCATTAAATTATGACAGGTCCTTTACTGCAAAAAGACTCACTCTAAAGTGATGAAACTATTGTGCCATGTGCTTTTTAAAAACCATTTTCATAGGTTTCACATTATATTGTTGGCTCGTAAAATATATAAATGCACATGCCCAGTAGCCGCAGCTGTATCCTTTCCAGCCTTA
Organism: Acrossocheilus fasciatus; assembly: GCA_036784905.1. Taxonomy (NCBI): domain Eukaryota; kingdom Metazoa; phylum Chordata; class Actinopteri; order Cypriniformes; family Cyprinidae; genus Acrossocheilus; species Acrossocheilus fasciatus. The sequence goes on from CM071942.1 coordinate 17,085,105, forward strand.
ACCACAAATCAGACAGGATCGAGAGTAGACTAACTTCGGTGGACTTAAACTTGAAAAATGGCATGTTCCGCGGTTGAAATAAAACACTTTCTGATGTTTATTCATATTCATTTCGTGCTTTACGTAAATATGAATAGACGATCGGTTCACATGTTTGAACTGAGGCAATACAATGATCTGTCACGAGTCACGACACATTGAAGAGCCATAAAACGGTATTTATTGTTTGAATTTCTTTAAAAATTACATACTCTCTCTTGTCTGTCGAGTGTGTTGTCAGTTTCCTCTTTGCTTTGCGATGTATTTTTCACTGCGTGAGAACATAATTTTTAGTGTGAGAGTGGCATTGTTTGTCGGTCATGGCAACAGTAACTAAGGAGGGCGGGTCTTTGCTAATGGTCAATTACTCACCCTCAAGTCGTTCCGAACCCTCAAGACCTTCGTTCGGTTCGGGATGGTTCGGAATCGCGGACGGTTGTTGAATAAAGTTGTTATTTTTGTTTTCTATGAGCACAAAATGTATTCTCGTAGCTTCATAAAATTATGGTTGAACCACTGATGTAATATGGACTATTTTAATGATGTCCTAACTACCTTTCTGGGCCTTGAACATAAAGCTCTTGGATTTCATCAAAAATATCTTAATTTGTGTGAAAGAGCATTTCAGCATTACAACTAGAACAAAAGATCAGACAGCTCTGAGTAATTTCATTCCACACATCACAATAGTGATTGATGGGCTAAACAAATAAATAATTTAGTTAAAAAAATACATCTTAATGTCTTTCCCTTAACTCAATCCCCTTAACCCTGTGGATAAAAACCAAATAAAATGGTTTCTCTGTTTATGACTGCAGCTTTTCAGACTGCAGCTTCAAATGGACGCTATTTCAGAGAGGTAGTCATTTGACTTGAGGCTAATCACATAGTTCTTTGAAATTAAACATGGGTGTATAATCAACTGGTAGTGATGTCACTAACATGTTATAAGGCTTAAGGGGGAAAAAAGGAAGATTTACATCTCCTGAAAAGTGGACTTGATATCCCTTTCACTATCTTTTGTGTTACAGCGCAAGTGTCATTTTTCAAAAACGAGTAATGGCTGTCATTACAGTCTCAAATTTCAACCTGCATGTGCAAAATTATATTACTCAATTAATTCAAGCCAAAGTTCTCTTGAAGGAAGCTTAAGTCGTACTGCGCTTGGCCCCGGTGTAGCCCTGTGATTAAACAGCTGAGTAAAGGCTTAATGAGATTAGCCTCTTCATTTGAGCGGGTTCTGCTTAAAGATGTTCACATTTAACACATGAGTCACATCTTGCTAAGAGAGGCAGCATGTCTGTCTCCTATTCTACTAAAAGATTAGATGTTATGGTAATAGTAAAGATATGAACCATGAGGACGCGGTTATGAAAATCACATCTGACTCACAATGTCTTACATGTTATGGGATAAGCACACAAGGCCTGTAGTAGCTCAGAGTGACTGTAAAAGCATTTACCATCTAAAATTAGATGTGAAATAGTCCACTGAAATTTTGTTTTTATCCGATTGCAGATTTGCAGCAGTGTCTTTCAGTGGCTTGAAAGTATTATTAATAACCCTGTCCAAATGAACACTGGGGAGTGGGCTTGACTGAAGTCTAGAGCAGGGTTAAGCTCACTCCATCTTCATCAAAGCTGCTTTATGTCACCGAAGAATGCAGGAAAGCCATCTCAAACCCATCTTACTCACTCATCTGTCATTTCTTCAAACCTGTTGTAGGCAGTAAGAAGATTGTAGTTGCCATCAAGCAAACAACAGCATCACTGCATTATAGTGCTGGGTGGAGGAGTTGTATTTGGGAGGTGGTTTTGCCGTTGGGTGTATCATATGAGTGCTGGCCTCCACATTGTGTTTGTACTAGGGCTGGGTATCGATACAGATTTCACAATTCAATTGTGATTTATTTAGGGTACATTACAGATAAAATGCTTACATGTGAAAGAAATTCTCTGTATACAGTATTTTAAAGCTTTTCAAAGTGCTGACTTTTCTTTTAAAACTGTTCATTAAGAACCAGCTAATGAGAATTGTTTGTTAATGAACTGAGACACATTGGTCAAGCTGTATGTCTTTTGATTCACAAAAAAGAACTGGCTCATTAGAGTTGTTTGTTAATTAATTGAGCCACACTGTATCTTTATGATTCACTAAAAAGAATTGCTTTATGAGAGTTGAATCAGGACATACTGGTCATGCTGTATGCTTGTGATTCATTAAAAATAAACAGAGTTTGTTGTGAATCAGGCCACACAGTCATGTTTTATGTTTTTGGTTCACCCAAAAGTGCCAGTATAAGAGCCATTAATTTCAGGAATCGGACACGTTGTATGTCTTTGATTTACTAAAAAGAACTAGTTCATAAGAGTCATTTGTTTGTCATTTAACTACCTTTTTGCATGTGCACTCAATAGCTGTTTTGTGCTGTTATTTTGGCGTACACAGTGATTTTAATGCATCACATTAAATGCAGGCTGTAAACTCGAATTCACAACTTAGTTAAAATATGATTTATTTGGCACCAACGATTCAGCAGTGATTCATTAGCTGGGAAGTTAAACTGCCGTAAAGTGATTCAAGAAACTCTGAAACAGGGAACCTTCTAATTTGTATTAATTTTAGTAGTAGTAGAGGTTTTACCATTTTAAGAATAAATATCGGGATTGTACAAATGAAGTCGATATAGTTTCCTAGCTCAAGTTTGTAGGTGTGATCGTGTGTGATGACCCGACACCACCTTTATGTCAGTGGGATGACTGATCTATATGATAACATATTTGAGGAGGTGGGAATATATTTTAGGGTAGTGGACGACTGCAAGGTTTCTGAAATAAAGACAATATACATGAAATCTATAACTGAGTCACTCAAATATTGGCATCACAGCACTTACACTAATTATTACTCTATAGATGCTTTGCAGATGAATTTTCCATGTTTATTTTTTTAAAGGTGTTTTAGCTGTATTTGTATTTAGCTCTTCATTGCATTGTGTATTATGGGTTAAAGGAAATGTCCTTAAAATTATTGGATAATGTCCTGGCAGAAAATGATGGCAACACTTTCATATAGGGACCAATTCTCACTATTAATTACAGTGAGAATCACAAACTGATCATGATACATGCAAATATTGCTTTATTGCTATTAACATTTTTGTCTGTTTAAAAGAAAAGTTACCACTTTGAGAATGTAATTTTTACATACTTTGGATGAAAGTTGACACCTAGTGTGCAATAAATCAGAACGGTAAGTAGGTCACATGTTGTACACTGACAGCTGGACTGAACTCACGGTGTTAACATGCTTGGAGAGCTTGAAATTGTGCGTTGATAAGACACTGCGGCCTGTCCTAGTGTTGGGGAGATAAAGTCTGTCTCACATTCTCTCCTCTGTGCCCACCTCCATCATACCCCTGTAATCTCTAATAAATGTAGCCTACTTCTAAACTTTCTGTTCATTAAACCTGACTGAATTCATTTTGATTGATAATTTCTGATTTAAGTCATTTTAATAGCTACACTTTGGTTCTTTATAGATTAAAATCTAATTTGAATATAACTGTGATTCCCCTCTTCATGTAAAATGATCAATTTCATAATAATTGCATTAAAAAAAGTAATTTTGGTCACACGTTATTTTAAGGTCCAATTCTCGCTATTAACAATTGCAAATACAGCTAAAACACCTTTAAAAAATAAACATGGAAAATTCCTTCATAATGCAGTACATTGTGCCATATTTTTACAGTGTATAGCCAAATTTTAATAAAAGGCCATATATCTAAGCATTCTTTCATTTTTCCCCTTTCATTCTACACTCATTCCTCTTTTCTCTCATTTTATCTGCGTTGCTTTTATAAATCTTATCTTTGTTTAGATGTTCTGCACACAACCTCACAAGCCTCTCACATGGGCAACACCATGCCACTGTTTATGGACTGATACCAGGAAACCTCCCCCTGTTCTCAGAATGTCAATCTCATGTTTTTCTCCACATTATGCGCTCAAATACTTCTTTGGAGACTTTGTGTCCATGGCGCTAAATCTTATCCCTTCTTGAACACAAGCTATTAGTACCCATGACAGGAGTGAGTGTGCAGCATACATTTCCCTGTTCCCACTCATGATGACAGTTTGTCCGCTGGTATCGCTGTACTGATTTAGTACCATCCTGTGAATTCCTGTTTATGCTTTTTTTGCGGATCAACTTCATTGCATTTATGCTCCTTAAAAAGATTCCCCATTGTATAACAGGTTTGACCTACTTTGCCTACACTCTAAAAAAAATATGGTGCTATATAGCACTAAAAGTGGTTCTTGGCTCGTAATCATTGGGGAACCACTTTTGGTGCTATATAGCATCATATCTTTAAAGGTGCTATACAGCACCTTTGTCAAATGGTGCTATGTAGAACCATAAGAGGTGCCATATTGCATTGTATTTCTTCAACAAAAATGGTGCTAAACAGCACCAACAGTGGTTCTTTGGCTCGTAAAGAACCTTTAAAGGGGCTTAACAGGTTCTTTGTATAGCCATGGTGGTATATAGCACCTTAATCACCCCAAAGAACCACTGAAGAACCATACAGGAGCTTAACAGGTTCTGTATGTGGTAGATGTGCAAGAACTGGTGAAGAATCACTGAAGCACCAAGTGGTTCCCCTATGATTACGTGCCAAAGAACCACTTTTAGTGCTATATAGCACCATTTTTTTTAGTCTGAAGCTGAATATGTTTGCAGTAGAAAGTATTATGCATACTGTTATGATAGCTGAACATACAGTGTGAGCGTGTAAACACAGTTTGTAAGGGCCACCACCTTACATGAACAGTGAATGCATGTTAACATATTTGTGCCAAGTAATAATATGTTTAATAGTATGTAAAGACAAACATTTAATGTGCAAGTATGTCTTAATGTGTGTGTGCTCATGACCTGCGCTCACATCCACAAGCCACAATAACAAACATAGCTTAGCTCAGCAGGAGACACCTCATAATGTTTCCCAGGCTCACCCTTCATCCACCCAGTTTAATTTATGTTTCTGCTCTCCATTTCCTTCGCTTTGCACTGTCATAATGTCAGTATAAGAAGCCTGACTGTAAATTACAGGCTCATACACTTTCACTAACCTCACCTCATAATACATCATTCCATTTAAACCCTTTCATAGACAAATCCCACAATGCCCACATGTTCATAGTTGCAAGTTGTACGTCTCTCGATTCTCCGTCTCTTACTCTCATTCCAGGGGCTCCAGAGGGGCCAAAGGGGCATCACTTTCTCAGGGCCCGCTGCTGCACTGGCACTGGCATGCCTGCTAGAGTCCAGCTGGGTCTGAGATGGATGGCAGAAAGGGCTGCATTGACTGAAGTGTGGGAACAGGGTCTGTGTGTGCTTCACTAAAATCTGTGACTGACATCACTGAAAGACTTTGTGCAATGACATCATGGTCCGACCCCATCCGCAGTCTGGATGTTTGAGAAGAGAGAGGTTTTTTTTTGTTTGTTTTGTTTTGTTTTGTTTTGTTTTGTTTTGTTTTGTTTTGTTTTGTTTTTTAAGTGCTCGTTGTTTCAGTGAATGTAGAATACTATAAAAATGGGGACACTATGCGGTTGGGTGATCTTTTCTCTAGCTTTCTCTGCACTGTCTAAAGGTCTGTGTTGTGTCTTATACCAGTAGAAATCACTAGAGGTCAGTGTTTATTACTTGCTTTTAGAATATTACAGGGACACATATATATATATATATATATAAGTGAGATCCATTATACACCATAAAATGATAAAAGTTTATTTTTCAAGTCTCCCCAAACAATAATTTGTGTTCTTGTGCTTCTTCTGAAATAGTAATAATAAAACATAAGCCAAGCTAACTCCAAGCTAACTTTTTTATTAACAGTAACTGCTTAACATGATGTTAAACATAACATGGGTAAATATATCTGAAGAGTAATCAAATATCAAACAATCCCACAGAATTTGCCAATACAAAAGTTTTAGATTCTCCAATTGTTGAGGGCCATTAAATGTCTTAAATGGCATTATAAAGTCTTAATATTGTTTGCCAAGCCTGGATGCTGCAGGCAAGAAAAAGAAAATTCACAGTGTGAGCTCAGTGTTTTTCTCCAGTGTAAGAAATGTTACACATTATATATATGCTATTACGCTTATATTTTTATAGGAGAATTAAAGCTTTAAGTTTTAAATGATTGTAATAGGCTATTATAATGTTAATTTATTTAAAATAAATTTAAGACCCCCTAAAGGACGCACACACACCTATGCTTAGTGTCCATAGATTTTTTGTTGAAAAAGAGAGGCTTTCTGTGCGATTAAATGTATTTTACATTTATTGTGCAGCTGTCACTCTTATGTGGAAATTTAATTGTGAATTTAATGGCATCTTGGATTTACAATTTTATCATTTACGAAAAAGAAGAGTTTACAACTGCAGTACACCGGTGTCATCTGTCAATGCATTATATATAGAGACGCGCGAATGTACAGTAGCTATATGTGACTGAAACCTTAAGTTACGCGTGCTTTCGTAATAAAATAACGTCAGCGTCTGTTGAATATCCGCACAAGTGATTCAGTGGATGACAGTATTTTTTTTAAACACAACTACAGTGTGTTCTGCCGTAGAAAACGTTTTGTAACCGCTCCGCCTGTCAGAGCGCGTCTGAGTCTAAACAAATGACTGGTAGATTGTGGGTTAACGGGCCGAGCGTTCCAGACGGGGCGGGGCCATCGGCTGCGATGGATTTGATTGGCTGCCAGTCACAGTTACACGGATTCGGGGTGAGTTCAGTTTACGTGACGCACGAGTAGGGGCGTGTCATTAGCGAAATCAGCTGTAGAAACAATAACACACCAACGAACGCCCCTAAATGAGAGCTTACCTATAAATGTCAGTAATTTCAGGAAAAAAAGGTATCGTTGAGAGAGCGAGGGATAGATGTAGCACACTTAACGGTTGAGGTTCTTTACTGCATTCTGCAAACTTGTTTCAGGGGATCTCTTTCAGCTCTGCAGGGAAGGCGAGTGTGAAGATGCTGCCTTTGTGTCAGCCGTGACACGCCAGCGAGTTGAACACAAAACAGTCGAGAGTTTTCCAGAGACGTCTAAGTCATTTAACGGTTTTATTTGATCTCCTGCACCCGGTTTAACGGGAGCCAGGAGGGAACCACGCGCGGACTGGCATGTGGGTCAATTCTGGAAGCGTCGGAAGGTAGGGTGGAGAAATTGCACTTTGTTTCACCACGCGACAATCGTGCAGCATTTGTCTGCGGATTCACACTGCATCAAAAACGACTTGTAAAAACACACAGTCACACACTAACCACCGCCCATCCTAAACGCTTGATGTTGGAAACGTATGGCAAGCCGTGCTAACATGTAGCCTATTCATTAGATACTAGTACTCATTCATTCATATACTACTACTGATTAGTATCAGTTCAGTTAGTCACCACTCATGCATTTCAATGTAAGCCTTTTCTGCTAGTCACTATCCCACCAGTGATAAGTAAATGTTACTTTGTTGCTTAGTAACTAATTTCAAGGTATGGTTAATCTGTATCAACTATTCACTTCTTACTAGTTATTTTTTTTACTATGTACTCACCTTGTTTATTACACAGTAATATCTATCTCGATTTCTTGTTATTAACATTTTGCATTTTATTAATCACAGTTGCTTTTTTAGAATTGAGAGACTTGAATTACTGTATTGCTGTAGTTAAATAAAAACACTTCATAAAAGATTTCAAGTGTTACCAGCAACAATTAGTATGCATCCCAGTAGGGCTGTCAGAATGGCTGAAAAACTAAATTCGAATTCTGTACTTAAATAATATCAATATTCAAATTATATTCAAAATTAAAAGGCATAATTTCAGTTAGGCCCTGTTTACACTCGGTATTAAGATGCGTTTTGGTCGATTGGATCACAAGTGGACAACGCTAAATACAGGTGTAAATGGGGTGTGAAAGGTTTTGAGCTCGTCCACTTTCGTCCACTTCCAGAAGGTGTGGAAAACGCATTCAACCGGATTGCTTTCGTAGTGTAGACGCTGATGTCGTCGAATGCGTTCGAGCTGCCACAAAAGATGTCTACTCTCCACTTAATGACCTAATACACGTGTAATCATTGCGAGACATACAAGGACGTGCACTTATCATTTCAACTTTGACGGGCTGAATTAGAAGTATTATTTTCTAAGTATTACCCTGTATGGGGTCGAAAGTGGACAGAAGAGACAGATTAAAATGCCAGGTCTCCATTGTCCACTTGTGAACCAGTCGACCAAGACTCATTTTAATACCAAGTGTAAACAGGGCCTTAGGGGGGAAAAGATTTTGGCTTCTCTACTGAGGCCACGATGCACACAGCAGGGAAGAACGAGGAGACGAGGATAACTCAAAATACAGTCTTTAATGAAGATCCAAGGGCAGGGCAGACACACAGGAACACCGGGGAGTAACGGGTAGACCAGATGAAATCTAACTAAACAGGCATGAACTAAATACACATGACAATAACAGATAATGACTAAAACACAGCTGGACAAGAATGAACTAATAATCACACTTAACAAGGACAGGAACATGACCAAATATAGAAACATGAGGGTGGGAGACACACAACACATGACAGAGGCCTGACAATGAGAGGGTGCATCAAGCAAAATGTTTAAAGTAATGTTTATGAACCAAATATAATTTGTTGTAAAGTTGCTTAAACAATTAGAAACAAAACAGCATAATATGTATGTACAGTTTACTACAAAGGACCGAAAACCAATCACAAAGAGTACTTTTTTTCATTTAAAAAGATGAGATGAAGTGGGATGGGGAAAAACCACCATAAAGTCTCAAGACATGTTTTTTTTAAAAGTTGAACTTACATTAATTTTACATGGCTTTCTAAACATGCGTTTCATTGCATCTCCTGCAACGTTTTTGCATTTGAATGCCGATTTTTATTTTGAATTCGACAAATATTTGAAATTCGAATTTTTATTTGACAGCCCTACATCCCAGTGTCCAGTACTTGCACGTAATGAGTTGTTACTAGTAAGGCTGGAATAGGTAACACAGTAGGTGATATCTGAACCACAAACTCCTATTCATCTCATTTTCCAATGTGGACACAAGCTTTTTTCCTATAAATGTGCGACCCTTTACCCACTACAGAATAACAGTGGAGTAAAACTAAATTAATAAAACTATTGGAGCTAAAAGCCAGTGTGCTTAGGATTACAGTAATATATACAATAGTATGATTACAAATTCCAGCTGCATAATAGACTGTTATATACTGCTAAAGAAACTGTAAGTGATTGCACATATGTTAAAAATGGCAGCACCCGCTCTTAAATTAAAAATAATGTGGATATGATAAATTGACAAAAATTAGCAATTTGTTTCCAGTAACAGTGTCATAGTTATTTGTCTCTGCTGGCATAGAAACATAGAATACTTGTCGCTGTTGGGATGATTATTAGTATATAATGAATAATTTCTAATAAAATTGAAAAACATTGTAGTCACTAGTGGATTAAGTACTAATAACATAACAATAGATACTGGTCTTAAGGAATAAATGATAAAATGGCTTGCCATAGGAAGTGTGTCTTTGTTTCATGTCGCGGTTGCTGAAACTCGCCACCTCTTTGCTCTGGCCAGTTCGTTGCTATGCATCCTCTCAGTCTTCATAGTACCTTTTTTAAAAAAAATTTACCGGTGTGTGTGTATGATTTCATTTCCCCACTGCACACTCTGATTCGGTGGTGAGCATGGGCTTGGCTCACCTTTTCTTGCATCTTTTTCTCTCTGTATTATATGAACTCACATTTCATTCGCTGGCAGTCCGTTTCATCTTAAAGCGAGAAATCCTCTTACTGAGAGAATTCACTACTGGTTTATGTTTCTCAATGAAGCTCATGCTGAATGGGTGCTGAATTAGGTCTTCTTAGAAGTATGAATGGGGGTTTGTCAATGGCTGCCCCTACACGTTTAACACAATGTCTTTACACCTGATCTAATCGCAGGAAATATCTTGAGCATTTGAATTATCTGAAATTCCACCATGGTGCATGTTTTTTTTATTGTTTGTTTCTTTGTTGGCATGAGCCAAGCTCTCCCGCTAATGCTATTGTGAGATCTTAGTGACTCTTTGTCCATTATAATCCAGGGATAAAGTGAAGCGTTTTAATCTTTTGCTGATTCAGCAATCATTATTTTATGATGTGACTGTTATATTGTTCAAACATTACTTGTCAGCAATCAACTGCTGCTACACACTCATTATGTACTGCAGTGAACATCCTGCTCTGTCATGCTGTTCAGTACTTGATAACACAATTGTAGTGTGCTTTCTCGTATGCTTAACCAGCTTTTTTCGTATGCTTAACTTATCTGACAATATTTGATCAGAGTGACATGTGTTGATAAACATAATAGAAATACAAATGCTAAGCAATCATCCATAATCTCAGTGATCTCAGATAAGTCGCCACTATCAGCACAGTTTGAAAACGTTCATTTCAGCTGGTCCATTGAGAGCTGAAGCCTTTGCTTTTTCCATGGCTGATTTTAATGAGTCTCTCATTGCTGAGTTTGCTCTCAAGGGTAAAGGTACAGCTATATTTATAGTCCACATGACAGCTTAGGTCCATAGGACTCATGACGCTGTAGTCCATGTGGGCCACTGTGCTAAATAGTTAAACTCTTGCTTAAGACTTCATTTGTGGGCCACTTTGTTATGAATCATCTTGACTTTTGCACGTCTCGCTGTGTAATTAAAGTAAATTGTTGTTCTTGCTGACATGACCGTATAGCATGAACAGCATGAGTGTGAGTAGACTGCAGTTGCAATCAGTTTAAGGGTCATGGGAAAATACCAGCAGGTGGTACATATTGCTCCCAAAAAGTTTTTGGACACTTTTGGACATTTAATTCACACTAATATAACAAAATATTAAATGACTAAATATCAAATGTAGCATGTGCAAAACATTTATGCTGTTTTTTTTTTCTTTCTGAGCCATACTTGTAACCAACTGGTCTCAAAGTGGATTTTTAAAGCATGTATGAAGTCATTTCTCCTCAAGTTCACCCAGATGTTCAAGCAGAGTATCCACAGGTGTAGTTCAACGTGCCCCAAGTTCAAGTGGACTTGCAAGTATCACAATGCTGAAAGTATAATTAATATTATACATCTATAAATCTACTGTATATATAGGGATCAGTGAGCAAAAAGGCTCTAATGAATTATAATGAAAGATTATGCAAGTTATTTTTCAGTCAGTTTAAAGGTGTGATGTACGAAACAGCTGACAGACAACAAGTGTAAAGTTAATCACTTGATTTTCACACTTTGCTTTATATAACAAACATTTAGTTTTGACACCACATATATATAGAAATGAATAATTTTCATCATTTTGAATTTAGATATTTGGATTAATTGTTCACAGTATAAACCTTTTTATTTATTTATTTTTTTAGGCTACTTCTGTGTCATGTTTCTGACTTGAATGGGTGACATGTTGTAATAACAAATGCCTGACTCAAGTGCACTTAATCATTCGAAACCTAACAAACTTGTTTTTGTCTAATGTTTTGCTATAAAATTTGTATATGTGGTATATTTCTTTGAAATAATATCTGCTTGGTTGGTTATTTTGTTATAAAATGCAAAGACATTCATACATTAAATGTGATTTAAGCATCCAGTGGTCACTTTTTGTGACCACTGCATGTGAAGTAAATAAAACGCCCATAATGCGTTTAACTGAAACGCTATCAGATATGCTGACACAGTAGTAGTAGCTAAACCCAGTGTTTCAGTGCTTAATTCCTCTGTTACTCCCCAGTGACTGATGGCATTAAGGAGAAGGATCTAACTCAGTATCTGATCTGGAGGACTCAGCACTCTGAACGACTTTGCGGCCCGGCTATAAAATGTGATCAATCCGCTATTGACTCTTTGCAGTTTAGAGGCATGTGGTGTAAAACACTCCAAGGTGCTACGCTGCGGTGGTGCATTGGTTTGCTCAGTGTTTGCTAGAGGACAGTATTTTGGAACGGCTGGGTATTTGGAAATACTGTGTCAAATCTGGTGCGCAGCAAAACGCTGCTCTGCTTTATCTTGTTTACTGGCAGGCAGGAGACCACCACGTTACATAAGTCGTCTACGCTCATGGCAGAGCCTGTCTTTACACGTCCTCTCTATAAATGCTTATAAATATGCCTTTATAAACACCCATGCAGACACGCTCAGGGCAAAACACTTGGCATGAAGCATTGGCGGAAACTACAGAAATTAGGTCACTATGACAGGCAGAGGGTTAACATCCAGTGTGTATGTTTATATGTTTAGGCTTGATTTAGTTTGTATATTTGGATGTTTTCTTTTTTTCAGTGTTTTAATAAAAAGGTTTGCAGGTGCTCTCTAAGAGCAAGGGTTAATCGTGAATTTTGGTTATGTGACAGCAGAGAGAGCAGCCTTTGCCACTGGAGCTGTTATGTAACACACACACTCACACACACATACAGTGCAGGAGGGGTGAGCAAGTCTCTGTTGCCCGGCTGTCTAGAAAGACAGATGTATACAGAGAGGGAAATGACGGTCAAACTTACTGAAAGTAGTTTTGTCTGAGATTTATCTCTTGTGGAGATTTTCAAAATATTTCGTTTGAATCCATACTTCAGTTTTAGTGGTTGCCACAAGACATATGTGGAGAAAGAAACCTCGAGAGCACTATAATAGGTTATTATAGCCTATCAAACCAGTTTATTGTTTGTTAACTGTCATATTTGCTTGTGGGTTGTAGTTGGTCCACTTGCTATGATATTCTTCTCTCTATCTACCTACATATTCAGAAACACACACACACACACACACACACATACACACACAGAGGCTGGCAGGACTGAATACAAGCAGACGAACTGTTGTGTGGGCCGTACAGTGTTTGTGAATGGAGTGGGCGTCTGCCACGCGTCTCATCTCTCTCTTTCTTTCCCTCTCGCTCATTCTCAGACCTTACCTCCCACTGTTTCTATCACTGCCTGTCACTAAAACCAGCGTTAGTGTGGCACACTGCTCGTCTCATTCCCCATGACAAAACACTGACTCACTCAACTGACTCTGCTAAAAGCTTCATGAGACACCATGTCTCTGGTATCATTGTTTTTATTATACACATTTGTTTGTTGTGTTTGTGTGTGTCACAAAAGGAAACTGTATACTCAGTTTGTAGACATTCTCACCAAGTGTTCCTAAAAAAAAGAAGTAAATTCTATCCTCATTTTGATTCAATCCTGTAAGAATTTCTTTCTTTTGTGGATCAAATGTTTTTTTGTTTTTTTTTTATTCCTGTGATGCAAAGCTGAATTACTCCAGGCTTCAGTGTCACATGGTCCTTCAGAAATCATTATAACATGCTGATTTGGTGCTTAATCATTTCTTATTATCAGTGTTGAAAACATTTGTGCTGCTTAATATTTTTGTGGCAAATCTTTTCTTTTTTTTCCCAGAATTCTTCAAAATAACAGTTTATTTGAAATAGAAATCTTTGGTAACATTATAAATGTCTTTAATGTTGCTGAGTGAAAATATTCATTTCTTTTCAAATTTCTTTTCCAAAGAATCATAGAGTTTCAAAATGACATGATGACGAGTAAATGATGACATATACAAATAGAGTTAAACAGTGGAAACATTGTGGTTGAGTGCACAAGCCTGCACTCTCACCTCTGTACCCACCACCCTACTTTTTGCATGGTGAGAAAACATGCTCAAGTCTGTTTCTTTGAAAATTAGATTAAAGGCTCCCCGCTAATTTGTTTTTAATAATTTTAACATTTTTAATATGCAGTCTTAATAATCTTCACCTTTATAACATCCTCTATAAATGTTGATGACTCTCACAGAAGAGTTATAAAGATTACTGTTAGGTAACACAAAGATGTAGTAACATTTACAGCTCAGCTTCATCAGCCCGTTGTGCCACCATTGTTATGTAACCTGTGAAAGAAGCTTCCTCCAGAGCACCCTTATCACTGACAACATTTCTCTGAAACCTCCTTCACTGCTCCAAAACCTCAAAGCTGGCTGTAACATTCCCCTCACGAGGAATTAACTGAGCACCGCTGCTCTACATAAAACGTCTCTTGACCTATTACGGGCCGTTTTTTGAGTTTGCTAATCTTGGTCAGAATTGGCACCTTGCTACTCAGAATGAATTGAATGAATGAGAATCATTTTTAGACCCCAGTATGTCATTGGAGGCCAGAACTGTGACGTCTTTGTCAGTGGAACAATAAACAGTGGCTGCATTAATCTTTCATGGGCTCTTTTTATGGAACGTTAGCTGACTTGGACAGCGGAGCTCAGGGCAGCTTGTAACGTAGATAGCTGTATCACTTTAGCTGTATCAAAAGAATTCAGTGCTCTTAGTTGGCCAAAGGTTTTGCCTATGTGTTTATTCAAGGAAATTCATTATTGTTTCCAGGAAAGCTAATTGATTTGTGTGGCTCAGTACACTTTTAGTGCATTTACCAAGGGTGATTCAAGCCACTTTTTAAAGCCACAGAGGAGTTACAGTTCCCAAAATCATTTGTATTTAATTTCATATGGCCTCGTTTATTATAGTGGTGTGTTAATATTGATTCTTGTATTCACAGCTATATGCACATGCTCAAATTTATGTGACTCTCTAAAGCAAAGCAGTTCAGCTTGTCGAACAAATGTCTGTGTTCATTACGAAACAAAAATCTGTCATTGTTTTAGGAAAAAAAATCAACCTCACATTGCTTGCTTTTGTTTGAACCTAAAAGAGAACTTGCTAGTTGTCATGGATATTAAGTTACAGTCATATGTGTTGGCACGCAGGTCTCCTAATGGTTTGTTTCAGCTGCATCCCTCAGCAGAGTCGTTTTTCTCTGCAGAGAGCTGCAGTCTTGATACTTAGGAGGTTTAAGTCAGTGTTTGTGTGAGTGTTTGTGTCAATGCGGTTTGATTCAGTATCCTGGGCAAAGCATGCATATTAATGCTGTCTGGTTTAGCTGTGTTCTCTCATACAAATCAACATTGACCTCAGTTAGCTTCAGGTGGATTCTTCTGCGACTTTCAAATAAACAAAAAATGCGCTAGATGCACTTGTTCACATTGACTTTGAAACTCGAACACTTTGAAAGGCTGTACAGTCAAGTGCAGAACTGTGTTGGCTGTCTTTGTTGTTCCTTTCTCAGACAGAAATAGCACCTGACCCAGATTTTTCTTTAAACTTTGAACATTTGGTGAATGAGTAGTCAGTATTGATGACGCCATTCATTATTGTGGACGTTGATTTGAGTCACCAAACTGAATGTTTTTTTAACTCTTGTTATTTTTGATTCATTCTAAGTTAGACATAAATGGAAATCTATTAGAAAAGTAAGTTTTGTCATGTTTTTCATTAATTCAGTGATGATTAGCATCATTGAAATGATCTCTCTCCTTCTCTGTCTTTCAGGGCCCTCTCCATGGATATAGACACAGATTATGAGCGACCTAATGTGGAGACCATAAAGTGTGTGGTGGTGGGTGATAACGCCGTGGGCAAGACCCGACTGATCTGTGCCCGTGCCTGCAATGCCACCCTTACTCAGTACCAGCTGCTTGCCACCCACGTGCCAACTGTCTGGGCCATCGACCAGTACCGTGTGTGCCAGGAGGTGGGCAGACCTTTGGCATATTTTGTACACGTTGAAGAGCACTGTGTTGACATAAATAGAAATATATATATATATATATATATATATATATATATATTGTAAAATATAAATAAATTAATATACATACACACATGTATGTATACACTACCGTTCAAAAGATTGGGATCAGAAAGTTTTTTAATGTTTTTTCCCATCAAAGTTGCATTTATTTGATTAAAAATACAGAAAAACAGTATTATTATGAAATATTATTGCAATTTAAAATAATGGTTTACTATTTTAATATACTTTAAAACATAATTTATTATGCTGATAAATGCTTAATATGCTGATTTATTATCAATGTTGGAAACATTTTTTACTGCTTAATATTTTTTTTTGGAACCTGTGATACTTTTTTTAAGGATTCCTCGATGAAAAGTAAAAAAAGAGCAATATTTATTTTAAAAAATAAATCTTTTGTAATAATATACACTACTGTTTAAATGTTTGGGGTCAGTCATTTTTTTCTTTTTTTTTAAAGAAATTAATAATTTATTTCAGCTAGGATGAATTAAATGAATAAAAAGTGATGGTAACAACTTAGATTGTTAGAAAAGATTTATATTTTGAATAGTGCTGTTCTTTTTAAAGAATCCTGAAAAAAGTATCACAGGTTCCAAAGAAAAATATTAAGCAGCACAGCTGTTTCCAACATTAATAATAAATCTGCACATTGTTAACAAATTAGAATGATTTCTGAAAGATCATGTGACACTGAAGACTGGAGTCATGGATGATGAAAATTCAGCTTTGTATCACATGAATAAATTATATTTTACAGTATATTAAAATAGAAAACCGTTATTTTAAATTGTAATAATATTTCACAAGATTACTGTTTTTCTGTATTTTTTATCAAATAAATGCAGCCTTTCTAAACAAAAGAATCGTCTTTAAAAAAAACATCAAAACTCTTACTGATCCAAACTTTTGAATTGCAGTATATATATATATATATATATATATATATATATATATATATATATATACAGTAACACATTTTGTGAGATATATAATTTATTTGTATATGTATTTGTAAGAGTTGTGCACAATTATACATATTAAACTCTTTAAAATGCATATTAAATGAAATATTACTAATAATATATTTAAAATAAGAATTGTATGTAAAACTAAGTTTAATTAGTTTTACATTGCACAGTATTATGATTATAATTTGTTTGCATTGGTGTGCTGTTACAATTAAACAAAAGTGTTTTATCTAGGTGCTGGAGAGGTCACGAGACGTGGTGGACGAGGTCAGTGTGTCCCTCAGGTTGTGGGACACATTTGGAGATCATCACAAAGACAGACGCTTCGCTTATGGCAGGTCAGTTACACAATAGGGAGCTGGATTTGAACTCATAGTGCTCAGTGTCATGCCATGTGTGTTAACCACTAGGCCATGGCACTAAACCCCTTGATACACAAACACTTGATGTCCCACAATACAGTTCCTCAATTTTCCATTTGTTTGCTCTGGTGTCTCTCCACTCTTGACTGCGGCATGTGTTGCCTTGCCAAGGTTTGGTTATTGCCATAATCCTCCCAGCTGGGAAGGTAATGTGCTGTAAGCCTAGCCAAAGAGCACTGCGTGGAGGCTCTTATTCTCAGCACAGCACAGGGCAGCGGAGGATCAGAGGATCAGCAGTGGTGCTTTGGCTCAGGGCAGTGCAGCAGATCACAGTAGCAGCTGAGCCAAAAAGGGAGATGGGGTCAGAGAATGAGGGAGATTGACACTGTTCCTAAATTCTTACAGTGCCTCCCAGAAGTGTTTGGACATCTAAGTCACACTTAAAATATAGGAATCTCATCGCATTAAATACACAGTATCAAACAGCATGGCATCTGCAAACAAATTATGGTACAACTGATGCAATTAAAGTAGTTTTTAAATAATTTGAGCAGATGTGCTGTATGAGATCAGTTTCCCTCATATGTGACCCTGGACCACAAAACCAGTCTTAAGTCGCTGGGGTATATTTGTAGCTATAGCCAAAAATGCATTGTATGGGTCAAAATTATTGATTTTTCTTTTATGCCAAAAATAATTAGGATATTTAAGTAAAGATCATGTTCCATGAAGATATTTGGTAAATTTCCTACTGTAAATATATCAAATCTTAATTTTTGATTAGTAATATGCATTGCTAAGAACTTCATTCAAAAAACTTTAAAGGGGATTTTCTCAATATTTAGATTTTTTTGCACCCTCAGACTCAAGATTTTCAAATAGTTGTATCTCGGCCAAATATTGTCCGATCCTAGCAAACCATACATCAATGGAAAGCTTATTTATTCAGCTTTTGAAAAATTGACCCTTATGACTGGTTTTGTGGTCCAGGGTCACATATACATTTTCTCAATCATATGTATGTTTTTCAGTAAACACTAATTTGTTTTCAGAGAAAACAAACTGGATTTAACCTGTGACATTTTGTGTTACCAGCTCATTTCTTTGACCATACAAACTACCCACACATCAGATAAACTACCATTTAAAGGTTTGCGGTCAGTGAGATTTTTTTAAAATGTTATTGAAAAAAGCAGCCATTACTCCATTCTTCAGTATCACATGATCTTTCAGAAATGCTTGAGAAAGATTTCTTATTATCATCATTGTTGAAAATGGTTCTGTTTTATATATTTGTGGTTTGATGAACTTTCAATGAATATATTTCAAATAGAAATTGTTTTAGACATTATAAATGTCTTTACTGTCACATTTGATCAATTTATTGAATCCTTGCTGTATAAAAGTATGAATTTCTTTTAAAAAAAAAATTTACTGACCCCAAACTTTTGAACATCAGTGTATTTGGTAGACTAAAAGGTTTTGATTATATAATTCATCCAATAATTTAACAATTTGATAGCGTTGTGAATGTGGTGTGTTTGTACTTGTGTGGCAGACAGAGAGAAAGAGAGCGGAAGACAGAGAAATCTGTGTGAATGAATCCACAGGATGTGTGACTGTGAGATCAGACACATCCAGTGTGTGTGCACAGTACTGAAGCAGATGCAGTCAGCTGATAAAGCACTATTAATGGTGGTGCCCTGTTATGGAAACACAAAATCAGGTGACCTTCACCCCTGGTGTCTATTACTTAAGCTAAATACACACCCACACAGACACATTTAACATTTCTTGAAAATGTTTATCAAAGCCTAGCTGAGTTCATTAATTATTTGTGAACAGGAATTGACAAAATACATTGTGAAACGCAAGTGAAAGGATCCAAACTTATTTCGAAATCTCTGGAGGAACCATGACTCAGCGGGGAAGCCCCGCTCCAGGGGCTAACCCATATTTATACATAAATATATGCATCATACATGCATACATACAGAAAGTTCATTTTGAACAGATTGGTAAATCAGTGTTAATTTACCGTGTTATACCATCAATGTACTATGGTTTTTGTCTTCATTCTTGTTCTCAGAATGTTTAGGTTTATTTATATATTTAAATACGTGTCTGTGATCAAGACAGTATTTACAGAGTAGTCAAGCAGACATGCAGTCAGGAGTTTGAACTTAGACATGCTCTACATAGCTCTACAGAACACCACACGCACTGATTACATAACAGAGTCCTTTATGACCCTCAACACTCGCCTTTAAAGCACACATGGTTATTATTCACTGGGAGATGGTGAATGCTTGTGGATAGATCTGTAGATGTGTTAGTCTGTGTTTTGTTTTTTATTTGCCTTATCTCTGACCCATTTCCACATATTCTTGCAAACATTTCCATTCCCACGTACACACACCAACAGAAACACAGACACTGAGATGTCGACTTTGACCCTTGGAGACTGTAGGTTTATTTACACGTATACTTTAGTGTGTCTTAGTTTAGTAAAGAGACTTAAGGCCCATTCACATTAAGAATGATGACAATAACAATAAAGATATTGTTTTAAAAAATGGTTCTAAGAATAGCAGAGTCCACATTACAGCTAGAGGACCGACATCATTGGAATCACTTTCATAATGTGTTTTTGAACAACAAAAACAAGGGAATGGGCAAATATGGGCAATCCCATTGCAATGTCAACATTACCATACAAGGAAAAGTATTTCCAAAGGAAGTAAACATGTTATAATTATCCACAAATTTTATGTTTTCAGGAAATTCCTTTGTTTGATCATCACACATGAGGTGTTTGCCAATAATAAAACAACTTTTTTGAGAAAGTCCCTCTAGATTTTCACTTGATGTTATCAATAAGTATTTTCTAGGAAGACTAACTTTAGAAAATATCTTAGAAATGTTGTCGGAGAAACATTGGCTGTCATATTATATCTATAAACATGCACATGAGCACTTTTCAGTGTAAATGCATAACTGTGATAAAATCTGCTAGACCAAGTCTGTTTACATTTCAACAACAATTCGGTGCTCCATTAGTCATTTTTGTGTATACTGGTCTCACGTGATGAGCTTGTGAGTGCAGCTGTGAAATATGACATGCTCGGACAACTCGCTATGATTAGACCAGCGCTGGTTATTGAGCCAGACGAGATGCTTTAATGACTTGCACAACACCTCGTATGCTCACACATTCACTGGAAGAGCACACATGCATTAATACACACACAATCTAACAATCATTACTCTATTTGGCTGCTCGCTCACTCACTGTTTCTTTATGAAGTTTGTTCATGCCTCTGGGAAAATGGTCTTACCACGGTTTTCGTTTCGCAAAAGACTGATTATGATTATTTGTTGCATTTCACAGTTTTTATTCCAAAAAACAGTGATTCATTGTCCACTCTGTGTAGGATGATTAGTGTCCAGGGTTTGCCAATTTCCTGCCTATTACATGATTTCTACGGATGTATTCTCTTAAAATAAACCAATTTCTTTGTCTTTGTGTGTTTAGATCAGATGTGGTAGTGCTGTGCTTCTCTTTGGCCAATCCGAACTCCCTGCGCCATGTTCGCACCATGTGGTTCCCTGAGATTAAGCACTTCTGCCCCCGCACCCCGATCATCCTGGTGGGCTGCCAGCTGGACCTGCGCTATGCTGATCTGGACGCTGTTAACCGGGCTCGCCGGCCTTTGGCCAAGTACGGACCACATCCTACACCCACTCGTAGCACATATTCTGTTATTAAACTTCAGCGTGAAAAGTTTTCAGGGGCTTCTGTTTTGCGAGGGTTATTGTATTGTTTTCTGTGTTTATTTTTAATAATGGATTTGAGGACATAGTAATTTGTTCAGATTTATATGTAAACAGACATTTTTATTTTGAAGTGAGAAGTTAAAGATAGACCCTCAGAATTGGGACAAAATTCTCCCTGTGGTATGTTGTTGCTGCCGTTTGTATAGTTTGATAAATAATTATTGTAAATCATGGCAGTATTATGTAATTAGTTATTAGTTCTGTTTTAAAGATCTTTTCTATTCATATTTGGCATCCCTTTAATTAAAAATATAGGCCCTAATATCATTCAGCGTATATCTATAAATCATTTATGTAATACAATTTAGATTGTCAAAATATACATTTACTGAGAATACAAATCTGATTTTGTATAATAAATAATAATTAAAAAAAAAATCTAGAAAATGAAAAAGAATCAGATATATTTTACACCATTGTTCAAGTTTGGGGTCAGTAAGAATTTATTTATTTTTTATTTTATTAGTTTTAAAATATGAATACTTTTATTCAGCAAGCTTGCATTAAATCAAAATTGATTAAATGAACTGATCTGTGCCTGAAAACTGACAGTAAATACTTTTTTATAATGATACAAAAGATTTATATCTAAAATGAATAAACTTTAAAAAATGTATCACAGTTTCAACAAATATATTAAGCAGAGTAACAGTTTTAACAGTTAATAACAGATAACAGATAATAAGAAGAAATGTTTCTCGAGCATCAAATCAGCATATTAGAATGATTTCTGAAGGATCATCTGAAACTGAAGGCTGGAGAATTGGCTGCTTAAAATTAATTTAAATTTGAAAATTACATTACAGTTGTTTTAAATTGTAATAATATTTCACAATATCTATTTTTACTGTGTTTTTGGTCAAATCAATGCAGCCTTGGTGAGCATAAGAGCCTTTTTTTAAAACATTAAAAAAAGATTACATACCCCAGACTTTTGAATGGTAGTGTACATATTCTGTCTGGTTTTAATAATGTTTTTTTTTTTTTCTTGTTTTTTTTCAACTCTCCACTCTTAGACCCATCAAACCCACAGACATTCTTCCCCCAGAACGAGGCCATGAGGTCGCTAAGGAACTTGGCATTCCATACTATGAAACGAGCATCGTCGCTCAGTTCGGTGTAAAGGATGTGTTTGACAATGCTATCCGTGCTGCGCTCATCTCTCGACGCCACCTTCAGTTCTGGAAGTCCCATCTAAAGAAGGTTCAGCGTCCCCTCCTCCAGGCCCCGTTTCTTCCTCCCAGACCACCACGACCTGTGGTGGGCATCCCTGATCCTCCTCCCATTGATGGAGAAGGTCCGGACTCTCTTTTCTGCCAACCGTTGTGTGCAGACGTCCTGTTCCTCCTCCAAGCCGGGGCCACTCGTGTCTTTGCCCATAAGGTGTACCTGGCCACTTCCTGCTCAAAATTCTATGACCTTTTCACTATGGATCTTGGAGTGGCAGGGATGGAGCAGGAGGGTGAGGAGAGCTCAGAGGGGAGCGAGGAAGAGGAACAAAGCCGAAGAGGAGCCAAAGAGCAGGCTGGGCGTACCAAGAGCCTGGACATTGATAAAGAGGGTGAAGGAGGCACTAGGGGTTCAAATAGGCTGCTCATGTTGCAGCAAGGCTCACTGAGGACTTCACAGAGCGATAACGCTCTGCCTGCCAGGGGCCAGCGCTCTATAGGACCCCTGGGAGCAGGCCGTGCTCTTTTGGGATGGGGCCGTGGTTTTTTGGGGGTATACCTGGAGATGGTGGATGATCCTGTGACAGGTCGGCCGAGACTCATGACAGTAGTGTCAATGGATGATCTCATTCAGAAAGGACCTTTCCAGGTAAGAACACACTTAAGTGACACAATTGATAGCATCTTTTAATAAGATTCTCAGTCGATATATCTATAAAATTTCAATGACAGTGTCAAATTATCTGTTATCCCTTCTTTCTGCTTTTTCAGGCAGTGCTGCAGTACCTTTATACGGGTCACTTGGATGAGACACGTGGGGATCTGATGCAGGTGGCCACCATCGCCGAGCTTCTGGAGGTCTTTGACCTGCGTATGATGGTGGCCAACGTCCTGAACCGTGAGAGCTTCATGAACCAAGAGATCACCAAAGCCTTCCATGTGCGTCGTGCCAACCGCATTAAAGAGTGCCTTTGCAAGGGCACCTTTGCTGGTAAGTATCTATCTATCTAGATAATATTGTCAATGTTAGATTAAATTCATACTTAATAGTCAAACAAAAAAATTTTAAACAATCAGAACACATTGCATACAAGGAAACCCAAATGTCCTGACAAATTGTAATTATGGTATCCTGATAAATGATACGATTAATACCCTGCTATCTGTTCTATCCTTTTACACTGAGAAGCTGAATCAAGCCTTTTCTCCAACAATAATAACCTTTAACAAGCAACTTAAAAGCTGCTGTTGTTGAGGGAATGATAAATGAATGGACAGTTCTCACTGATTTTTTTGTCTAATTAACTGCCCTAAATTGCATAGTGCAGATTCTTCAGGAAGTTCTGGTGTTATTGGGTAGTTAATTTCCATTACTTCTAAAGGCTTTTGTAGTGACACCATTGACTTGATTCTCATGAGTTCTATTTTCAATTCCAGAATTCAGAGGAATTGAAATAGAATAGCTCATACTCTAGAACAGTCAATTTGTTTTTTCCTTTCCTTCATTCAGTCTCTTTGTTGTTTTTAAGGAAATACCCAGTGGAGTGCTTTAAAATATCCCTTCATTGCTGTCAGTGAATATTTGCATATTGTGGACGTGTTTGCTTTTCTGCTTTGTGATTTCTGTGTCGCTTACTCTCTGTTGTCACGTCTTGTGTGTTGTGTGCATGTCTGTCATAATTAACCTTTTTCAACACTCCTTTATTCTCCACTTACACCTGTTTATTTCATTGCATCATTTGCAATTATCATAATCTCATTACCCAACCATGAAGGTGCTTCTCTCATATTTGAAAACCAGAACGTTTTTCATCTCCATTGTGGCCTGAAGACTACTTGTACATTCCCTATGGGTATGCAGAAGTTTATAAGCTGAATCATTAGAGATTTGTTTGCTCCCCACCTAGAGTAGAAATCTGCATTGAATTGAATTAAGTGCTTTTTTCCCATCATGCCCTCCTGATAACCACAGCATACTGCTAAACAACCTGTCCAACATCATCCGTTTTTTAACATAGTTAGTGAGCCACAGTGAACTCGTGGAGTCATCCATGTCAGTCTCTAAAGAATTTGCTGCTAAAATAAATTTGCCCACTATATGGTCCCAGTCTGGCCTTCCCTTCACATTTTCTGTCTTCTTATCCTTAGCCTTGTCAATCTGTCTATTTATTATTGGTCTATGTGTCTATCTGTCTCTTCGTCTGTCTCTATGTTCGTCCGTCCACCTGTCTCCCCCTCTGTAGCCTCGACTCTGTGACACACGCCGAGATGTGTGCTCTTTTCCTCCCGGTTTTAGATGTGGTGTTTCGATTGGACGACGGATATCTGCCAGCCCACAAGCCACTGCTCATCTCAAGCTGTGATTGGATGGCAGCCATGTTTCGTGGATCCTTCATGGAGAGTTACATTGAGGAGGTGAGCAGAGATTTTAGTGATTCATATTTCATTAAAGCAAGAGTTTAGCACTATCTACGCTATATATATCCATACACATGCACAGTATATATACATATATTGACAATTTTAGTCTGCGAAAGTCTGCTTTGTGTTACTGCACTGACAGATAAAAAATAATAATAATAATAATTGTGCAACAAGACAAATTTGCAGACTAAAACTGCCCATTTTCAATATTGTAGCATATGCATAAAGGCAACTTTCAAACCAAGCATCTTTCTATTGGTTCTATTCTCTTAGCATTGACTAGATACCAAAGTACAAGTATTTTTGACATCAGTGGTCTACGTCATATGGGTTTGATTTAGGCTCAATGCATTTCTCAAAGTTTCACCTAAACTTATTTATGGAACCACAAAGTACTGATTAGTCTCAGTCACCTTGATCCTTCCTACCCTGGAGCTCTGACAGATCCCACTAAAAAAGTGGCACAGGTAGTTAAAACTAGGCCGCCTCTATGACAGCCTGACCCACATTGATGCAGCTGCGGCAGGAGACCATCTCATCCATATGGATGAATTAACAGCCCCGCAGTACTAAACAGGCCTCTGAGGAGAGTGCTCCAGGCAGTCTGATGCTGAGACTTTAGAGGAGGTCCTGTGCCAGCGGGAACACATGCTGAGATATATCTGCTTTGTGTCTGCGCTCCCCTGTTCAAGAGAGACAAACTAGAAGGGGTCTAGAAAGATTTATTTGCAGCGAATGAGGCTGTAGGCCAAATTTAGGATTTGGTCTAGTTTTTACATCATGTTAGAGTCATATTAATATATATTAATACATTTTTCTGGTCGTGTTAGATCAGGTAATTATTTTCAATCAGCATTATGCTTATTTCATTGTCATGTGATTTGCTTTTGCAACACAGCAGTTGATATATATATATATATATATAATATCATATCTTTAGATTATGCACGCGCTCATGCCAAAACACGCTCACATCTTTGTGTGTGTTTATAGTGACAGGAAGTTTGTTAGACTGGGCACTTCCTCTAATGATTTCCTCAGCACGGTCATGTTAACTTGTGCAGGAAGTGTTTGTGTGTGAACCTTTCATAGATATTTAGTCTCAAAGTGGTATTTAACTAAAACCACATGATAACCATTCCCCACAGTTTTCGATTAAGTTACACTTGTTTTCTATGGAATTATTCTAACATATCACAGTTTCTTCTTGGCATAAATTTAGCTCATGTATTTTTCATCCAGAACTATTAAGTCAGGTGTCAAAGGTAAGGTTTCACTGTATTCCTTTCGGAGGCCCATCTCACCTGCACATAACTCTATCCAGGTCTATCCCGTGCACGCTCTCTGATTTCCTTGGGCTACCGGCTGTCAGCTCAAGTTCTAGAAAGACAAGCTCTCTAAGGGCAGGAACTCGGGACCAAGCTGACCAATACCAGAGGCCGAGAGTTATAGGTGTCCAGGTCTGCCGGTGAACAGGATCACCCTGTATAACTTTACAAGCATTACAGGGATCTAGATTTACAGCACAAGAAAAAACTGATGCGGGAAATAGGATGCTGGCTGCTTTTCTATTCTGACAGCATCGGCTGAGAGTATGTCACATAGAGATCAACACAAGGTGGCCAGAGACAAGTAAACTTGGTTCTGCTTTGACAAGCTTGACATGCTCTTTGGTCAAGCGTTGAATTTTAAGGAGTGTAATAGCATAAAAAGGTTTGATTTTAAAGGGATCCTCCACCCAAAAATTTAAATTCTCTTACCCTTATACCGTTCTATATGCATGTCTTTCTTTTTTAAGATGAACACAAACAGATTTTTATAAAAAATATAATGCAAGTTGCTGGGACCCTCAAAGCTGGCACTTCACAAACCACACAAAACAAACACGACGGTAGTCCATAAGACCCCAGTTATTAAAGCAATGTCTTCTGAAGCTTACTAGAGTTTTGTGCGAGAAAATGATTTTGACCACACACCACTTTAGTTTTGCTTGAGAAGACATTGATTCATCAAATTAGTCTTATGGATTACTGTCTTGTTTGTGTGTTTTTTTTTAAAGTGTCAACTTTGAGACTCTTATTCACGAGTGTTATATAGACTCAAAGTGACTCAAATGGACACAAGGATTATTTTTCTAAAAATCTCTCATGCTCAAGAAAGAAAGTCTTATACATCAGGGTTAGGAAATGAGAGATCTTTCATTTTTGGGTGGAGTATTCCTTTAATGTCTATTTATTCTACTTTGGTATTAGTGAGTACAGTAACTATCTTTGAGGCAGTGTTACTTCTTTTTTGTCTCTTGTGCACAGCATAATTAATGCAAGATGTTTTGGTGTGTTTTCAGTAGAAATCTCATCATAAGCAAGGAGTACACAAGGAGGGAGAGATGGGTTGTTTGGTTGTCGACTCAGTGTGCTTCGTAAATGTTTAAAAAAAAAAAGCCTGTTCTGTACATTACAGTAATTATGCGAGGCAAAGAATGGCCGAATGACTTGCTTCTCGTCTCTTCCAGTCTGGCACAGTAGGCATTGTAGCGACTGGTTGTAGTGAACACTATACTATTTTTAGAATGAGGTTGTGAATAGAGCGAGCCCTTGCCACTGTCTGTGCAGCAGCCGACACAGAAGGTGTTGTATAACCAGATATAAAGCCCTTGCAAAACCTCAGGGTGGCAAATATTTATAAAGTGTCCTTCAGTTGAGTAAAGCTGATCGTTCACCGTAAGTGGACTTTTCAGAGTCTGTACTCAAATGTTTCTTGTGTATGGCTGCACATTATTGTCTCTTCGGTTTGTGACGCACAGAGTCAAGAGTTGTCCTTGATTGATATACCACATGTAAGCTTTACTATTCTATTCCTGTGCAGAAATATCTCTCAAGGTTTTTGAGGTTAGGCAGCACATACTTATTACTGAAGATGACTTTAAAAATCCATACAACATCTACACCGCTTCTGAATCTGAATGTTATTTATAGGTCTCTTCATGTTGTACATTTACGTCGCATGAAACTCAATGTGAATACACTTCAGAAAGCCTTGCTGGTCTATCTCTGTTGTTTTGAACATGCTGCTTTTTAAGGCAGGAAGTGTCTGAACATACGGGAGACGCTTCCTTTCAGCAACATCATACTTCTGAGTGTGATTAGCGCAAGACTGAGCGGAAGCTCAAATGTGAGAAGCTGTCACATTTTCCCTGTGAGACAAAGATGAAGTGAAAAGGGAGACGATGAATGCGGAGACTGTGGCTGCGGTGTACACTGCAGTAACTTGTTAGTTGATGAGAGAGTCTGGTTGCTTTTGACAGGTGACCACTTCCTCCTTAACACACATTTCCTTGGGTCTTGAGCCCATTTTCTTCTCCAGGTAGTTGCATTGTTTTTCTCAATTCTTCCTCTTCCAAGAAACAACAAATTAGCACAGCATATTAATATCACCATTTAATTGAAATTCCAGTCAATTAAAAATAAAACACTAAAAACTAGTGAATTTAGGTATCAAGTTCAGTATGAAAAAGGATATTTATTTTGCAGTTTGTTAAAGATTACATTTAATGGTGCATTAGTTCTCTGCCTAGCATAAGCATTGCTGTTCTTCATATACTTTAAGTACTGACACATCAGTGCTTTTAGACACTGCACTGCCATCTATCAACGTGGATCAGTATGAAAAAGAGAATTTCTTAATGTGCACATTTTTAAAATGAGCACCGATCTATTGAATGCATATTACACAGTCTTGTTATATATATATATATATATATATATATATATATATACATATATTACATATATACATATCATATCATTAGCATTCAATAGATCGGTGTGTTTGCTTGTGCTTTTGAGGATTGAGACAAACAAAATTTCCATTCACTCACAGCACTATTGTTATCTTTAGGTTTTAATAGGAAGTTGCCTACTGTGTCCCCTCTGTGTCTTTTAAGTCTGCCCTTTAGCCATAATGAACGGTCATATTCACACTGACATTCTGTTAATTGGCTTTGAGACAGACAGGTGAAGGGCACCGCTAGGCTTCAGAAGTACCGCTGAGCGTCATTTTGCCACCCCCCAATATACCATCTCTGACCTATAGAATCTGTGTCAGCTTGCGGTCGTTGTTCCCACAGCCTCCTACTCGTGTGGTGGAAGCAGTACAGATTCCGTTGTGATAGTTTTTGTGGTTTGATGCATTTAAGGTCGGTGCAGTTCAGGGTAAGTGGAACTGTCTAGTCAATCCTACATTGTATGTATGTGATCAATATTATTTGAAGCATTACAAAGATGTTTGCCTGTGATTGGACAAACCCCTTCATAAGATGCTAGTGCTAGTGGTTTCCAGGATGCTATAAGCATCTGCACCCTGCAAGTGTTCAGTCCTCAAACAGGGTAATTCTAAAGGCAATTAAATCCACTGCATCCTGTCCTAATTCACAGAGGAATAACTGCTTAGTCTGAGCATGGCGACGGCATAAGAGGAAGGTTGCCATGGGTTGATTCACAGACTCTGCACTTTCCTCTTTGTGTCCCTGCTGAAAGCTCTCCCCTAATTCCTTGGCCGTTCCTTGGAGCTGAAAGAATAAGCATGCTTTTGTTTGCTCTCCACCCTCCAGCCAAAGCAGAGTCAAAACAACAGCTCTTCTACCTTTAAGCTTGGGTTTATGTGATTTTGGTTATGAATGGTGTTGAACGTGGGCAGATTATGTCATGTGGCCTCCAGGGACCTCACAGTGTCATGTATGCTCCTAAATTCACCATGACATTACAATGGCACTAAAATTGCAACTTTCTGTGAAAGATGATAAAAGTGGATTGCACTGTATTTATGAAATGCACCACTGTTTAAAAGTTTGGGGTCAGTAAGGTTTTATATCATAATGCTTACAAAATTATAATATTATTATAGTTTAAAATAACAGTTCTCTCGGTTTTAATATATTTTAAAATGTAATTTATTTCTGTGATGGCAAAGCTGAATTTTCAGCATCATTACTCCAGTCTTCAGTGTCACATGAATAATAATAATAAGTTTTATTTAGATAGGACATGATTCAGAAATCATTCTAAAATACTGATTTGCTGCGTAAGAAACATTTCTTATTATTATCGTTGCTTGACATTTTTGTGATTCTTCAGGATTCTTTGATGAATAGGAAGTTAAGAAAGAACAAAATAGAATATTATTTGTCATAATGAGTCTTTACTGTCACTTTTGATCAATTTAATGTGACTTTTCTTTAAAAAAAATGTTATTGACCCCAAGCTTTTGAAAGATAATGTGATAATGTGAGGTTATAAACACCATAAATAAATTGGTGCACCAAGTGGTTGTTTTGAATATGTTCTGGTGGTGACAAAATTTGCCATATCAGTATATGGGAACAGAGTCTTGCTGAATGTTGTGTATTTGTTCTGTAAAGCATATTCTGTGTTCGCTGTTATATGATGACAGTCTCTCCTGTAGGCTGGCTTGTTGGCTCTTGTTTATGCAGAGGCCAGGTTTCCCGTAGCGACAAGCCCACAGAGTTATTTTTCCACAGCTTTAAGCTGAGACTGTCAACGGTTTCACACAGTGCTTTAATCTCCTGAAGGATGAAAGACCCCTTGTGGTGGCCACTGCCCTCGCCCTCCTATCGCTCTTCTCAGGCCCCTTCCTCCACGAGCCTTCCTGGATACGTGCATACCTTTCTAACCGCTTCCTTGGCCACTTTGGGTCCAACACGAAGGCCTCCTCTAATGGTCAGCGGCCAGGACCATGCAGGTCTCAATAGGGGAGAGGTGCTGAGCAGATTGTTTCATCCCTGGATCAATCTGCCTCTCGAGTTTCCATGTCCTGGAGATGAGCTATGAATAAACATTCCTCAGCACGGGTTATGAAATCTGTTCACACAAACTTTTCTCAACGTGGGCTTTTGTTAATAACTGTGAACTTGAAATATTTAGGCTGTTTTGTTTTTGCTAACCGCCACGTCTTTTTCTTTCTCCGTTTCTCTTTTTAGGTCTCTATCCCCAACACCAGTTGTGCCTGCATGAGAGCCGTTCTGGAGTTTCTGTACTGTGGTGTGTTAACACCATGTCCTGAACTGGAGCCAATCGACCTTATAATACTAGCCAACCGCCTCTGTCTTCCCCGCCTTGTAGCTCTAACAGGTAGGTTTAATAATGCCTCTATGTTTACCTGAAGGCAGACAGCATACCTTGAAAAAGCACAGTACAGTTCTGTGGCTAATGGGCCTGGAGAGGAAAATAATCTGAGATCTTATACTTTCAACATGAATTTGCAAAGACTTCATTTGTGAGCCAAATGTTGGTTAATATTACAGATGATAGCATTTAAACTCATCAAAGCCACTAGACATGGTGCTAACTAACAAAATAAATAAAAATAAATGTTATCTACAGCTAAATATTATCTAAAAAAACACCGGTGAAGGTGAGAATTTTTTTAACTGTTGACAGTTTTGTTGTTATGGAGTATTTTGCAAATTGTTAACCATTAAGCCTCATGGCTGACATATTAACACTTGTTGTGTGGTGTTTTGCCATGGTCTACAGAGCAACATGCCGTTGAGGAGCTGTTGCAGTTGTCTGTTAAAGGGTTGGACATTGATGGCCATGTGCTGGCCTATCTGGAGATGGCTCAGGTAACATTAATAAAGATGAAGCAAACAAAGCCTTTAATAGAATGCACTGAGTAATGAAGTGGCAATATAACCAATGGCGCACATTACAGAATTACCATTCATTCATAGCCTACATTATTCTAGTTCAAAGGATGAACAGACTTTGCTTTTCAAATGAGCCTCATTGAGAGAAATCACGCTGTGCTAACTCTGCTTTTCTGTCTGCTGTAGTTCCACAATTCCAAACAGCTCTCTGCCTGGTGTCTGCATCACATCTGCACCAACTACAATAGCGTTTGTCGAAAATTCCCTAAAGATATGAAGACTATGTCTCATGGTAAGGAGCAAGAAGTGCTTTTGTTCATTTATTTATTAGATTTATATTATGTATAAATGAAATGAATTCAGCAAGGATGCACTAAATTGATCGGAAGTGACAGTAAAAACATTTATAATGTTAGAAAAGATTTTTATTTTAAATAAATGCTGTTCTTTTGAACTTTCTATTGAGCAGAAAAATATTGAGCACCACAACTGATTTCAAAGTTGATAATAATTTAGTTGATAATGTTAATAATTATGAATATTCAGCTTTGCCATCACAGGAATTAATTACATTTAAAAGTATATTAAAATACATATACATATATTTTAAATTATGATAAAACTTCACCATTACTGAATTTACTATAGTTTTTATCAAATAAATTGTACCAAACTTTTAAAGCAAGTGTCTGTTTGTGTATATAAATTCAAATATCTAAGTTTATTTACTTATTTATTTTACAATTCGAATTTGTACTTCGTGAACATTATTCTCTTCAAGTGGAATTTTTTATTTTCAAGTAAATATAGCTAAACATCT
The DNA here is from genome assembly GCA_036784905.1 of Acrossocheilus fasciatus. NCBI lineage: Eukaryota > Metazoa > Chordata > Actinopteri > Cypriniformes > Cyprinidae > Acrossocheilus > Acrossocheilus fasciatus. The sequence goes on from CM071942.1 coordinate 17,117,191, forward strand.
AAGCAACATGACAGATATTACATAAGATATTTATGAATAAAAACTTTTGCCACTGGGTAAACAAAAAAACTTTTTTTAAAAAAACTTTTTTTAACCATTTGCTTTTTTTTTTTTTGCTTTAGCCATAAAGTTTTCCAAATTATGTCTCTGAATACAACACAATATCTAGCATAATTTCTTACTTCTCAAGTAAATGTCTCTTGGTATAAGGATCTTTAGATGAAAAAACAAGATACAAATACTGAGCAAGAAAAAGATTTTTCCACTGCATTTCCTTCATCTTGCCCTTTTGTTCTTCCAGAAAACCAGAAACACTTTGAGAAGCATCGCTGGCCCCCTGTCTGGTTCCTGAAGGAGGAAGACCGCTACCTCCGTTCTCAAAAAGAGCGAGAGCGCGAGGAGGAGATCTTACGCAAGCAGCACACCAAACGGGGCTGGTGCTTCTGGAGACATCCATCCTCCTCAGCACCCCACATTTCCTGAGGGTCTGCCTCCATCCATCCATTCAAACCCCCTGTACCCCTCTCCCTCATCTCAGTCCAGAGGCATGTAGCCAAGCCTGGGGATCCCTGTTCCTGTGCATCCATCCCGACTGCTGGAAGCAAGTCCGGGTCCTCTTTGCCTCCGAGCTTTAACCTTCCCTCCCCGCCTCGGGCCTTAGCGGGCTGCCCGCCACGAGAGCTCAAAGCGTATGTGTCATTAAATGGGAGACAGCCCAGAGGAAGTCTCAAATCTTTCTCACTCTCGATGTTACATGTTCTACTGTGCGAATGCGACAGGTCTCGCCGCAGCATCACATAGGGAACGCCATCATTGCAGTGACCTGCTTTCGCCTCTTAAGACTGTTATTATTATACAAGACCACACACACACTCACACCAGCACCCCGTCTGAGCGCTGGCGCCCAGGCACACGGATGCTGCACGGTGCTGCTGTGTTGAGCTTTTCTCTGTGAGACCTATTTCTGGGAAAACCGTCATGTTCAATGCCTACAAGCTGAAACATAGCTTAGCTTTGAATACAACTAGCAACTAAAAAGGCGGCAGGGATATATGTGTATATATAAATATATATATATATATATATATATATATATATATATATATATATATAAGGAAATTTTAAAATAAAGGGGGTATTGCCCTTGCCTACATTCTCACTAAAAACAATTCTCCATTTTGGATCTTCCATTGCCCCATATTGGCTCTAAATACCAATGGTGTTGCCTACTGAAGAACTGTTTTTCAGATTGCTTGTCCTGTTACTAAATTTTGCTCATGTGGTAGAACAGAAGGGGTGTGTAGTTCAGGTCTGTCACTCACTAAAAAGTCCAGGCCAGCACCAAAGACAGACATACACACAGACAACTCATTCAAACACAAACGCCTTACCAAAATCTGCAGAAAGAAAAACTTGACAGCAAGTAAACTACAAAATTAGGGCTATTTTTACCACTGCCAGGAGAGTATTAACAGTCACCGCTGTTATATGATGTTCTGTAGATTGAGCTTTGTGATATGACCACTAGCAAGCTCCTCGACTTGCTTGCCTTTCACCTCCACCACTGGGGGGGCGCCCATGCCTTCTGAGTTTACCCTGCTTTCGAAAGTATTAGCTACTCATTTGTTTGTCAATCCTGTTTCGCATCTACACTCGTTTTTGTAGCACTACTTCAATCTTAGCTATTGGCGAACCAAAAAGTAGGTTGCAATGTTTCGTAAACCTTCGCCGCTCCCCTCTGTTACTCTGCTCCTCTACCTCTGCAGTTAGCCAAACTGAGGGAGAAACTATCGATCCACTTCCTGTAGTGTTTGATACGTTGCAATGTGACGCTTCACTTGCACTTTACATACGCAGATAAAATCGGTGCTCAGGATTAACCTGCTAAATGTCACAGCGTTCAACCATTCACCCATTATATCTTTAAGGGGCGGTTACACTAGACTTTGAGCAACAGTCGTGATGTGATGTCACGCTATGTGGTGTCTTTTTAAAAAATCATTTCTGCAGTGCTGCGAAACTGCTAATGTAAAGTTTGTGTTTGTTTAATTCCACTAAGCTGTCAAGCCATGACGTAATAGTCTTCTATTGGTCACACATCCTAAACATGATACAAATTTGCAGGTCAAAGTTCACCAAATTTGGAACATTGTGATTTTGGTATCCAGCATTTGCATGAGTATGAATGGAAGGAAAAGTGTAGTGTGACTGCCTCTTTACACAAGTTTTGACAATCTTAATAACAGAATATCCCAACATAAGCTGTAAGTCAAAAGTATGATAGCTTCTTTTTTGATTGAAAAGCTTTCGATTTTGAGTTTTGTGGTTAAACTGACAGTGATATGCTAACAGCCGCTCTCGGTTTGGTTCCTCTTTCAGACGTGCATGCGCTGTGAAGAGTCTGTTTCGACTGCCTTCCATCTGAAAACATGAGTGCCTATGACCATTGTTACACTTTCCCTTCTACATTCAAGTATTTCACGGTGAAGCATGTTTGTTTTGCCTGTTTCGTGCCTTTTAACAAAAGTGTTTTTAATAACTACTTTAGGTGGGAGGTGAGTGAGAAATCGGAGACATTTAAAGTTTTCCATGCCACCCTTTTTCTATTTCTGGCTTTCTGATTTCGCTTCCTCAAGGCTGCACCCTGCTTTTCGCACCAGACGAGCTGAAATCATCAACAGCTACAAAAATAGACACACGGAGCCCATGTGCTCAGACAGGCCGATCTGCACATGAAAAATAATAAATAAATCACAAAAAAAAAAAAGAGATCACAAATGGAGAGCAGATGCTGTTTGGCTGTATGCTACCATCTTCACCCCGTAGGGGCACTTTTGTAGGTTCATCCCATTAAGACGCTTTATTTATAGGGGACAGACAAATAAATGAATGTTTATAGATGCCACACTATGCCTAAAGGCTTAATAATTAGTAAAGTAACGAATGTAAGACCTTACTGTGTATTTGCAGACTGGCTCTGTGATAAATGATGTACTTAATCGCAGCTCTCCTGTCTGCCCCTTAGAGTTAAAGAATAACAATTCGAGAACACTTCAAACATCAGCATGCTTGTTGGGATGGAAAGCGTTGTTGGGCTTGTTAGCACTTTTTGTTCTTTGACTTTGCTTTTGCACTTTTATTTTAGAGTTGGTCTGCCTTCGATGTGCATGGCATTGACTGTTTCTAAACATTTTGTAGCATGGAATGGTTTCTTCCATTAAAACGGTGCTCCTTATGGCCCTACATATTTTGTGCTTACGTAAAAAAAAAAAAATCCCTCATACTTACTGTATGACTTCTTTTATGTCGGTTGCTCAAAGTCTTTGTACCTTGTGCTTTAATCGAATATGCCTTCATTAACTTCAAGGACATGTGATGTGTTTTTTTTTTCTTTTGAAATTAGGTGGTTTAGTAGATTTCATATAAACAGTATTAGAAAGGTCTATTAGCCCTTAAAAGGATTGTTCACCCCAAATGCAAATTCTGTCATTTGCTCACCCTCATGTTCTTTCAACATGAATTTATTTCTTCTGAAGAACACAAAAGAAGTGTGTGGCATCCATGAAGTCAATGGCATCAAACTCAACTTTATTGTGTGGACAAAAACATTCTTCAAAACATTTTTATGTTCCACAGAAGAAAAAAAAAGTCATACGTGAGGGTGAGTAAACGACGACAGAATGTTCATATTTGGGTGAACAATCGCTTTAAATTGAAAGATTGATTCAGACAGTGACTAAAAACAGGAAAGACAGTATAACTGCTTGCTAAATATGCACTTTAGCTTCAAATTTGATACAAATGATATTCTTTGTGGATTTTCTTTCAATTTAACAAACTGTAAAGTATTTATCGGTGCACGTTTACAGGTAAGATGTGCATGGGAATGGTCTAAGCGCTAACTTGTATGTAATTATGATTAACAGTAGCTTTCATTACTAAGGAATTATCATGCACTTTCATCGTTATTGAAAAAAAAAAATTAAAAACCAGAGCCCTCATTACAACTTTAAAAAAGTCCATCCAAAACCCTTACAGATACTTAATGTTATACTAAATATTTATCATCTTCATTATTAATGACACATTGTGGTTGTAGTTCTATTTATTTAATAACAGTACATTAGAAATCCACTAGTTTAAGGAACGTGAGAGCACTTGAGAATTGTGGTCTATTGTTGTGTTACCGTGCCTTTAATTGAAAAAAAAAAAAATCTTTCTGAAGAGAGTTCACTGCCTTTAGTTTTTATCAAGGTAATTGTAGTGCACTAACACAACACACACACACACACACACACACACACAAAACACCACAAACTTTAGCTGACAGCCATCAGACCACTGTATTGCTCCTTCTGCATGCCTGTGGCCAGCATGTAGCAATACCTTCAGTTCTTTGAGTGATGTGAAATATTTTCTGCTTTCCCCCCTAACATTTGAGATGTTTTCATCCCTTTTTGTTAGTGCTGAGCTGAGTGGAAACCTGTGCTGGTTGTGAACAGTGATTATAAGCGTTTGGTTGAGAGTGAATGTAAACACATGCACATTAACAGAGTCAGAGGCACACTTGCGCCCTCTACAGTCAACTGAAGGTCCGGTTTTTTTTATTTGATTTTTTTTACAAGGCTAAGGATAATATAAATTGGTGTAGGACAGGGGAGATATGTTACACAACAATCTTTCTGGAATATGACTTTGATTTATGTTTTTTTTTTTTTTTTTTTTTTTTTGTAAAATACTAATTCCAGAAAGCTGTTATTGTGGTGATTGTCTGATTTTTTTATTTTGTTTTTTATTTTTTTATGAAAACATTTGTAATAAACTGGAAAGGTTACTGCTTTTAACAATCTTAAAATTAACAATCTGACCTCAGGTCATAGGCAAAGACCACTTCAAGCCCTTGTTAGTTTCTGTGTTTCAACAGAGGGGCTCTCCAACCAACTTCCTTTCTTTGCTTTGAAATCCACCTTCATCTTCATGAAAGAAAAGGGCCGTATTACTGAACAGCATCTGTCAATTATAGTGGAGCGCTTGTATGCCCTTTGGCAGACGCTGCCCCTCTTTCCACTTGTGGTGAGGTGTCCTCGCCATTTTTTTGTCTTCTTGAGGTGAGGTAGGTGTCACTGACTGTTGACCCTACCCTTGACCTCTCTTCCTCTTTCAAATCTGTGACTATTTAAAGCTGTTTTGCACTTTGTGGTTTTCTTTTTAACATCTTAGTTTGATTATTGTTTCTGATACCTGTTCTGTAATTATTGTTCTTGTTCTGAATCAGAAAAAGCACACACACACACCATACACACTACTAAGGGCTTTTAAAATACAAAATCAGAATGTTTTGCTGCTGTTGCAAAAAAAAAAAAAAAAGAAAAAAAAAATTGAATTATTGAATCGTTTGTAATATTTTTGAACAACTGTGATTTGTACAAAATGGAGCAAAAAAGGGGGTTGGAAAAAGGTTATCTGTTTCAGTATTTTAATGTTTGCTTGGCTTTTAATAAAACTTAACTGAACTCTTTGAACTCATTTATTTGTGTGTGTTTTTATTTGCTATGAAATGTTAATTATTGATCATAAAAATAGTTACATTAGCATTTTAATGTAATAATCATTTAAAAATACATGTACTGTTCTCAAATATAATGTAAAAATGATTTTTCAAAGTTGTAAATAAAACAAAGATTGGCTGTACTGGAGTTTTATTGGTGTTTTACATTTAAAAAAACCTTTCAGTCTTTCTACTTCAAAATTTTATGTTTAATTCAATGTGTTACTTCTGTTTTATTTGTTATTATCAATAAAAGTGAACATTATTTCAAAGTAATCCTATAGCATTTTTTTCAGTGTATTTTACGCATAAATGGGAAATGTACACAATTATATGTAAGATTTGTACAGGTGATCTGCTTGTTATGTGGAAATACAGTACTGTAAAATGACCTGCAGAGGGAGACATACACAGTTTTAAGCGTTTGCTCTCGTTAAACTCTATAATAAATACATTTACCAAAATATATATAATATAATATGTCACATATATTTTTGCATTAGAATTATGACAATTTTTCCAAGTACTAATACCACGTACCGCTAGCTGAGCTTCTCAGGTTTGTTGCAGAAGCACTACTTTTATTCAGCTGGCTCTTTGTTTTTTTTTTTTTGTTTTTTGTTTTTTTGTCTCTCCTTCACAAAGTAGCAGACAAAATGGCTGAGTCATCACAAAGTGACTGCCTTCCTTCCTTCAGTCAGACGCCTGAAACAATCAGATCAAAATGTCAGTCCCCAGAGGTGATTTAATAAAACAGTTGTAGTATGAGGTTTTTGGTTGTCCTGCAAACACAGACATGGTAATGATTTCCATATAGGACACCGGTGGTTGCAGTGTTGCATTTTTTGAAGGAATACACATCACAGGAAATAAGTCATCTCCATACTCACGTGCACACTCACACTCACACACTGCAACATTTCCAGTAACACTTTGAAGGGGCAAAGCCAACACATATGCTGTAATTGATGCTGCAGCCCCAAAAGAGGGGGTGTCTGTGTAGACGGGTGGCTAACAGACCAGAAAGTCTCCATGGTGTGTGTTTGTTAGACACTGATTACAGCCCTAGTGCTTGTGTCATCAGATCTGTGACTGATGTGTTTTGTGGTGCCATGGTTTGATTCATGACGGCCAGAAACACTGTATGAAAGCACAATGTGGTAACACTCTTATGGCAGTAATTGAGCAACTCTAAAAAGTCTCCATGCTGGACATCTAGAAAAGTTTGTATTATATAACAGAATGTGCAGTACAGTATTGTTTCTCAACTAAATAAAATTCTGAAGAGTGCCTGAAATGTTATGCTTTTTTTTTTCTTTTTTTTTTTTACACTGACACTAATGTTTTTCAGAAACATTATATTGTTATAATAAGTTGCATAAGTGTTAATTCTACCTGACCTTGCCACTGCATTCCTCTTCCATGAGAGCATGGTCTTATCCCACTCTCCCACATTTTTCCCTTCACACCAACGTGCCATAAAATGCCCTAAAAGGTGAATGTAATGGAATATATTTGATCTTTTGCAGCTAGCAAACATCTCACAAATGGCTGCCACAGTATGGTCCATTTTCTCCATTAAACTTTTCTTTAAAGATCTGTTTAATGCAATGTCTCAGATGTAATAAGACTATAGATTGATTGGGTTAACTGAGAAGAACATGAACATTCAGTTGCTCTTAAGATTTTATTGCCCAGAATGGAATTCCTCAAAGTTATTCTTCAATAAATGTGTTGCCCCAAGTCCAAAACCATTACTGGAATCAGCAGAGCAAAGTCACAGACATTCCCAACAGGAACGGAATGCCTAGACTCACTCACCCCCTCATCTTATAACAAATTCCTCTACATTAGTGAGGTCCTTATGTCTAAATACAGGGTGAAGGGCAATTGTTCTGAAAGCAAAAGACTCAAATTGCTGGGTATGTTTAGTCTTTCTTTGCATGCAATTGTTCAGCTATATGTTACAGATAAATAAACTGCCACTGGACTGCACAGTGTAAATCATACCAGTCAGACAATCAATTGTGAAGTTCAGAAACACACTGCAAATTCAGAGGCTGCAGAGACTCCAAAACAGCAATGGATGTTGCCTGAAAAAATGTAGCAAAGGTGCAGTAACCAGTAATATTTTCAAAATATCAACTAAACCATGTGCCTTTGTAATATTAGTGACTCGACAAACCTATTTTATTATTTTCTGTCTCTTCTGTGTCGGTAATGTCTTATGTAATGGCCTATGTTGGACCGCTGTTATTATGTCTAGAGATCATCTTAGCTTTGTTGAGGTACCAGCCACTGATGTTTTTCTTCCTTTCAAATCTTTGTACACTGACAGTTGTAGTCTCTCTGTGTGTTTTTGCAGGTTTTCTGCTTATTTATCTTGTGAAATCATGATCACGGCACTCTAGCTGGTTTTCCCTCTTTCCGTTTCTCAATGCACTTTAGTTTATCACATTAATTGTGGTGGAGAAACAGACTACCATGCAAACTCGATTCCATGTGTGTCGTTTATGTTGTGAAGGCTATCACTAGCGTGCTATGGATTTTCAGCATTGCCACAAGGGGCACTAAATCAGAAATTAGCCTAAATGGCTGTGTTTGAAAATGTTTAACTTTATGTGTCCTTCACATGAAATTCCTGATAACCCAGATTCCTATTGAGGGCTACATTAGCCAAGTTTCTATCCTAAGTTGCGAATTTAAAACACAATAATGTGTGGTTTTGATTTCGGAGATGAATGCTAGCTGTTTGGGAACGCAGTCGTGGTAGACAGGTTTTTACAGGTTATAATTGGACTTGTGTTGGTCTCTACTGGTAATTGGTCACCTTCTGTTGGTGGCTTGTTAAAACCAATAAATCCTAATGGAATATGTCCCAAAACACACTACAGAAAACCATTTTTTAATGATTTTAATGGTTAAAAGTTGATGGTTTGTAATGGTAGGCAATTTGTGATTCATTTGTGATGGTATTAGGATTTTCTGTGATGGTTTTTTTTTTTTTTCAGCAGGGTTGCCTCATTGTTTTTATATATAATGTATTTTAAGTCATTTTAAAGCCTGTTGTTGGCTTAGGTTTGAATTAACCACAAAATAAATAAATAAATAATATATATATATATATATATATATATATATATATATATATATATATATATATATATATATATATATATATATATATATATATATTTATCTTAATACTTCTTTGTAAAGCCTATTATTTTTTGAAGTAACAAAACCATGGTTAATTTGGTTACCATGGCTACAAGAACCATGATCTTTTTTTTAATTAATTATTTTTTTTTATTATTATTGTTATTATATAGTGTTAAAACCATGGCTAACTTTAGTAAGGGAACATGGAAACTCGGAGAGAATATTAGACACCCAAAAAATTTCACAGGATTATGAATGTTAAGTTACCTGAATGTTCTTCTTCATCTTTTTTTTCTTCCTCTTTTCTTTTCTTTTTACGACGGCGTTTTAGTGCCTCCTTAAAAAAAATCTAAGATCTGAGATTAAAGTAATATTTCGAGAATAAAGTCGAAACTACGAGAATAAAGTCGAAACTACGAGAATAAAGTCGAAATACTACGAGAACAAAGTCGAAATGTTTCGAGAATAAAGTCGAAATATTACAAGAATAAAGTCGAAATGTTTCGAAAATAAAGTCGAAATACTACGAGAACAAAGTGGAAATGTTTCGAGAATAAAGTCGAAATATTAAAAAAGTCGAAATGTTTCGAGAATAAAGTCGATATCGTCACGAATCTGGTCTGCACTCCCGTTCATTCACCACTAGAGGTCACCCGCTCACCACATGGACTTTTACACCACACATCACATGGACTGCATTTCCCATCAGCCATCTCACCAATCACACGCGCACAGCTGTCACCAATCTCTCATTGCACCAATCACACGCACACCTGATCACACAGCATCACTAATCACACACACTATTTCAACCATAGACTGTAAAAAAGATGGACGACGTATCTCCGCTTCCTTCCACTATAGAAAAGTGAAGCGAATACATCTCAGTATGGCCGCTGCCATCTTGAATAAATGACGTCATTAGGAGCCCGAGTCTGCGCTGTAGAGGGTCGTTTGGAGCCAGAGTCTGCGCAGTAGAGTCGAGGGGTGGAGCCGTGGACTCAAACTCCCGCCCAAACTCCCGCAGACCCAATCAACCATAACGACACGCCCCGTTTTTATAGCATCAAATTACTAGCTAAAATCAAACTTATCACAAAAATGAACAATTGAACATATATCAGCTTGATAACAATTACCTTAAATGACCAAAACCATATTTCGGAAAATTGTATTGGAAGTGTAATTTTTTTTTTTTTAATTTTGACTGAAGTCCCATTCGTTTACATGGAGAGGGCGGGGTTTATGACCTGTACTGCAGCCAGCCACCAGGGGGCGATCAAACAGCCCGCAGCTTCACTTTTAAGGACGAGTGAGACACCCGATTTTCAACCCTGGACATTCTCTCCCTCGTGGCCGAGTATTGTATGCATTATCGCTGCCCTACAGAGCCCCGTTAGTTTTCCTAGTCTTGCCTTTGTTCCGATTGTTTTCCCCTGCCTGGATTATCGCTTACGTTGTTGGATTACCTCTCCTGTCTCGCCCCTCTGGATACTGTTCGCTGATCGTCGACCCATGCTTGCCCTAAGTTTTACTCTTTGTCTTGTCCTTGCCATACCTGTTTGCCATATTTGACCCTGCCTGTTATGACCACGTCTCTGCCTAATAAAAGCCTGCACATGGATCCGCACGCCTCTCGTCTTGTCAGCCCTGTTACAGAATACTCGGCCACACAAGGATTCAGCGGCTTTTCACGCTGACATTGGCCAGGTATGAATATGGCTAGCCTATTATTAGCCCTTGAGCAGGGCACGCGATTGCTCGAGGACTATGTACAAGAGTATTTTAATGTCTCTTATTTTTCTGATCTGCCAGACTGTGCCCTGATAGACATTTTTGCCTGTTCGCAAAATGGCGGCCACAACAACACCCCGTCATGTTCCTTTCTGCCAGTAATGAGCCAGGTCAAGTCATCATTGATTTTCATGAATCCAGTCAAGCTACAGTTGATCATAATGAGTCAATCCAAGACACCGCTGATCTTCATGAGCTAAGTCAAGAAAAAAGCTGATCTTCATGAATCAAGCCAAGTCAAAACTGATCTTCAAGAGTCAAATCAAGTCACAGTTAATGTCAGAGAGTCAAGTCAAGCCACAGTTGATCTTAAAGAACCAAGTCAAGTCACCATTGATCGTCATGAATCAAGTCAAGTCAAAGCTGATCTTCACGAATCAAGCCAAGTCAAAGCTGACTTTCATGAGCTAAGTCAAGTCACCATTGATCGTCACAAATCAAGTAAAGTCAAAGCTGATCTTCAAGAACCAAGTCAAGTCACGGTTGATGTCAGAGAGTCAAGCCAAGTCACAGTTGGTCGTCATCAACCAAGTCACGTCTCAGCTGATCATCCAGAGTCACAGCACGTCACAGCTGTTCGTCCAGAGTCACAGCAACACGTCTCAGCTGATCTCCTAAAGTCAAGTCACGTCTCCGCTGACCTTCCAGAGTCACAGCGTCTCGTCTCCGCTGACCTTCCAGAGTCACAGCGTCACGTCTCCGCTGACCTTCCAGAGTCGGGTCACGTCTCCGCTGACACACCCAGATCATCAAGGTCAGTCTTTCATTATTCCAGTCTGATATCCAGTCTGAGGGATTCACCGCTGGTGTCGGCACGCACAGCTGGTATCCCCAAACCCACTCACTCTAGCCCTCCTGTTCCTGAACTGATTCCCGTGTCTGAAACGCTTCCCCTGATGGGGATCGCATTTTGGTGTGTTTGGGCTGCATACACCACCACAGAACTCCCAGAGGTGGCGGCGTCCACTATGATGTCTCTAGAGGTGGCGGCTGACGCTGCAGAACCTCCTGAGGTAGTGGCGCTCACTGCTGTGTTCCCTGAAGTGATGGTGCCCGCTGAAGTTTCTCCAGAGGTGGCGGTACATGCTGCAGAACCTCCCGAAGCGGCAGTGCTCACTTCAGCTCCTCGTATGGTGGTGGTGCCCAGCAATGAACTCATTCTGTTGTGTTGCGGTCGAAGAGACCATTACTGAACTCTCCCTGTGTCCTGTGTTTACCACTGTAGAACCTCCAGAGGTGGTGGCAACCGCCGCAGAACCTCCAGAGGTGTCAGCGGTATATGTTAATGAACTCTCGTTCTGTCCTGTCACGGCTATGGTGGCCGTCAGTGAACTCTCGTTCTGTCCTGTCACGGCTATGGAGACCGTCAATGAACTCTCGTTCTGTCCTGTCACGGTTAGGGAGACCTATTATGAGCTTTCTGTGTTCCCTGCCTCTATCCTTGGGTCTGTGCATGTTCTGTCTTCTCTTTGTGTCTCCGTTCTCCCCAGTTCCCAGGCTCTATCTGCTCCACCGTGGTGGTCTTCGGGTCCGTCTGCTCCACTCTGGTGGGCTTCTGCGCTGCCTTGGTGGACCCCTCCTCTATCTGCTCCGCCGTGGTTGTCTGCTGTCTGGCTCTGGTGGTCTTCTGCACCGCCCGTGGAGATCCTTAGTCCCGTCTGGTCCGCCCTGGTGGGCTCGTGTTCCGTTGGCTCTGCCCTGGTGGGCCCCAGTCCCGCCTGCTCCGCCCTGGTGGGCTCCAGTCCCGTCCACTTTGCCCTGGCTTCCTGCTCTACCAGCTCTACCTTGGTCCCAGATCACTCCGCTGCCACGGGGACCTGGCCCTCCATCCCTCCCCCTGTTCCGTCTCCGCTCCACCTCCCTCCTGATTATAGACTGTGTGGAGCGTCTGGAAGCCGCTTTTTTTGGGGGGGGGCTCTGTCACGAATCTGGTCTGCACTCCCGTTCATTCACCACTAGAGGTCACCCGCTCACCACATGGACTTTTACACCACACATCACATGGACTGCATTTCCCATCAACCATCTCACCAATCACACGCGCACAGCTGTCACCAATCTCTCATTGCACCAATCACACGCACACCTGATCACACAGCATCACTAATCACACACACTATTTCAACCCTGGACATTCTCTCCCTCGTGGCCGAGTATTGTATGCATTATCGCTGCCCTACAGAGCCCCGTTAGTTTTCCTAGTCTTGCCTTGCCCTGCCTTTGTTCCGATTGTTTTCCCCTGCCTGGATTATCGCTTACATTGTTGGATTACCTCTCCTGTCTCGCCCCTCTGGATACTGTTCGCTGATCGTCGACCCACGCTTGCCCTAACTTTTACTCTTTGTCTTGTACCTGCCATACCTGTTTGCCATTGTTTGACCCTGCCAGTTATGACCACGTCTCTGCCTAATAAAAGCCTGCACATGGATCCGCACGCCTCTCGTCTCGTCAGCCTTGTTACAGATATATTACAAGAATAAAGTCGAAATGTTTTGAGAATTTAAATCGTAGAAATTAAAGTTATAATATTTTGAGAGTATAGCCTATATTGCGCATGTAACTGGCCCACATAGAGAACACCTGGAGAAGTTGCCAGGACACCGGAATTGATTTGAATATTGTTGCGTCCGAGCGGCCACATCATCTTACTGGGATGTCAATTTTAGGGACTTAATATCAAGAATATGATATTTATTAACAGGAACAACTGTTTATCTTAACATCAGCTCACACACTCAATCGACATTCTTTTGGCGCTGTAGCTCTCTTATTTAACCCTTTTTTAATACACTAATATATGTGGGATTATTAGCAGAAATCATCTTTTCTTTCAGTGTATCTTTTCTTGGCGCCGGATTGCTGATGTCTTTTCATGGACATAGTTGACAGGCATGCGAGAATGGCGCGTCACATTTTTTTTGTTTGTTTGTTTGCAAACTGCGTACTCTGCGTATAGGAAGCTGTGGTAGCCTACTGGTGGTAGACCAATCTGGGAGACAATTATACAGAAATACTTTGATGACAGACTTTGCTTGGGCATCTGAGAACGATCGTAACATTTCAGTTCACTGCTGTGCAACGAGAGATCAGTCCACTGGTTAGTCAGTTTGTCACATTACTTTTTTGAATACTCAGGCGGAATTTATTCGCAAAATGCATTTCCATCTCCAATTGTTAGCATTAACCCTTTTTTGCACAAGTCAAAATCCACCTCAAACGAGTGTAACTTTTTTGCGAATTAAGAAATTTGGCGTTTACATCACTCGTTTCTGATGCAATAAAATGCGCATAAAAAGAGGGTGATGGAAACATGCTGACTGCTCTATGTACTCTGTAGTACGGTTACCGATGTTCCAACGCAATAGCACATGTTGTGTGTTTAACCTGGCAGAACTTTGACAGTTGGCGTCTGTGCTCACATATCTTTAAAATATGTTATTTGGCCTTAATCATCCATACAGACACCCCACCTGCTGTGAGCAATTTGCATAACATCCAAGTCCTCCTGTCAAAGAAGAAGAAAAAAAACATCCTACTTGGGCCTCAATTGTTGTGATGTACATTAATGGAAAATGTAATTAACACGCACAAGCGTGCCAAATGTGGGAGTTCAGACTGTGACAAGGAAAGCATGAGATCTTCATCTTCTGGTGTAATGAGCACAGCACTAAATAATGGCAATGTAAACAGACTGGAACCCAGTGGAGGATGTTCCTTGAAGCCTCCTTACAAGAATGTGATAATACTGAAAAACGTAGCAAGCATTGTTTGACCTTTTAATGTCATTATGTCATGAGAAAGCAAACACATACTGCTTACAACACTGAAATCCAAACCCTTGAAGTAAACGTTTTCCTCCCCCAATTATGAATCTTTGCCTGCATATTACTCAATGCTTATTGAGCTAAAGAAATTCATAACTTAAACTGTGACAGTTTTTCAAATGTAGAAATTGGTATGAAAAGAGTAGGGTTGAAATTATCCACAGAAATTTTTTTGTGAAACCTGACATAGTACAGCTGCATATGATATGGCAAATATGCCGTGTGTCTTCAACATGTAGGCATTCCAAAAGGTAATGAATTCTCAGGAAGTCAGTGCTGATAATGCTAGAATTTACTTAGATAAAAAGATAATGCATTCAGAGATGAAAACACAGTATCAAAAGTCTAGGAAAGGTTGATGAAATGCTGGATGCTTGAAAGGGATGGAGAGAAGCAAGGCTAACGGAAAACATATGATGCAAAAGAGTAATGACTATGAGAGGGCAGAGGTCAAGCTATAAGCCTGGACTAAAGGCATATATCTTTGGTGTGTTGAACTTTGACATCTCTTTCAGGTCTAAACAGACTGAAGCATGACAGTGTGTGTGCACTGCATGTGTTCAAGATGTAAAGGCGGACAAATATGCCAACACTGTAACAGACAGGAATGGTCTTGAATGTTATTTCTTTGTGCAATGCATTTCACTTTTAATGAAACTATGAGGCGTTACACAATAGTAGAGCAAGGTTTTCAAACTTTTCGATGCCAAGGTCACCATAAATACACTATTGACTGACAATTTGTAATAGACAATATTTTTCCTCAACTGAATAACTGTCAGATTCCCAAAGCAAATTATTAAGACTAAATCATATTTACTTTGTTGACTGCAATCCTTTTTTTATATCCACACTGTAAAAAATGATTGTGATTTTAACGGTAAAAAACTGTGAAAATGCTACAGTAAATGGTAAGTTCCTGTAAAATATACAGGGAAAAACCGTAAACTGACGTTCCCAGAATTCCCTGTGTTGCATTTCAAATTTTGTTTGAATGTTTCTTCTTAGTTTTTTTTCTTATCAGTTATGTTTATCTGTTTTGTATGTTACATCTAATGTTGTTAAATTAATTTTTATTGCATATTTCAGTTTAATGAGTTTCACCATGATGGTGTTTAGTGCTTGTGTGAATGACATTGTGCACCTTCTATAGGTTATTATTTAAAAGCTGTTTGTGATGAGCTTTGGTTCATCGTGTGACTTTCTCATCACCACCTGCATTTGGTGGTTATCAGTGTATTTCGAAGGTACAAAACAGATTTCAGTACTTCAATAGGTTGGTATATTAACATTATATCAGTTAATGAAATTATGGTATTTAACTGTAAATTTAAGTTAAAACCTAAAATGTTGTTACCGTATTTTTTTTACGGTAGAATTCCAGCAACCAAAGCTGCTGTTTTTTTACCATAAATTTTAGGATTTTTTTTTACACTGCATATTAAGGTGAGGTTGCATTTACCTTTTCTTTGCAAAATTTTGTGGCCAAAATCCAGTCATTTCAATAGCAATGACTGGAATCAGAACTTTAGGAAGAATTTTCCCACACAGATTTTGCTCATATTCAGGTTGGTCACACAAATGTGTTGCGCTGATCAGCAGAAAGCTGCTTGGTATGAAAGTAACTCCTTTGTGAGTGTGACCAGTGAAATCTGTGTGGGGAACTTTTTTGCACTCATGTGACACTCCCAAAGTGTGTGGATTCCCAATGCAATGACTGGATTTCACAGAGCAACGGTAAATGTGACCACACCTTTAGAGTACTCTTAAATATTTGAACCTGAAAAGGTTTCTCTGTTTTTCCTCACAAATTCTCTCTTTCTGTAAAAACTAGGGCTGTCAATAAGATAAACAATTGCTGTTCATCTTATGATCTGATTTCAGACAGTCTTTAGAAAGTAGAATGAAATGGTTATATTATCAGATTATGTAAATACGTTGTGTGAATACATTAAACATGTAATTAATATCTTGAAGTAAATATGGACACTTTGGCATTCCTAGAAAAGCAATTTGTAAAATCTTTTTTTCTTTTCTTTTTTCTCTCACTCATTTTTTGTACCCTTCCACCACTTACTAGGGACCCCTGGACCTCAGTTTGAAAAATTCTAGAAAGGCCAAGGTATATAAAACACATTTGTTGAATTGTATATGACAATAGGTTTTATCAGGTTCAGTCAGAACATTTAGAAACAACATCAGGGCTTCATCCTCCATTTTGTGTTTACTCTGTTTTAAATAACATTATTCCAGTGCTAAATGTATTCCACTCAAATAAACAGCACTTTATCATTCTCTTAACAGCACAGCATCTTAAACAATCTCTCGTGTCACTCAAAGGAAATACCAGACGTGGTGTCATGTCAAACACAACAGCATAACATTCAAATCTGTCAACAGGGAAAGCAACATGAGGCAGGAAGCTGCTGAGATCATGAAGGAATTTGGACATTTTGGCACCCGTTTGTTTCAGACCATGTGCCATAAACCCTCACACATGCCTCCAAAGAGGATGTTTTAGGGGGCTCCAGCGATTTAAGCTGGGATCTGTGCTCTAGTGCACATCTACCCTTAAACACAGAGTTTTAGACAAGCAATGGGGGCTCTTCACTAGCAGAGCTCTACAACATGAATTAATTAAACCATAAAGATAGATGATGTAATGTTTAAAGAGCCAGACAAAGAAAGATGTGGGCTCAGTTTGTGTTCATGGCTGTGTGCGTGTGTGTGTGGGTGTGTGGAACCGAATGAGTGGGTAATTCCTAACTCCTGATTCCTAAGAGCAATGTTGAACTGACGTCAGTAAAGTATGAAGACTAAACTTCTCTTCTCCTGTGGGTCAATGAGGGTATTTTAACCTTTAAACATTTTTCATCATTTTGTGTAATCCTATGCACTGTACAATCATGAAAGTATTTTGCAAGAAATAGATCTGAAACAATAATAACAGACAAAACTGTGCACTAGATCAGACAACACGAAAAGCATAAAACATCCTAAGAGGTAACAGATAAAAAAAAGGCAAGAGGAAATTTTCAAAGTGTTTTGTTGAAAAGTGTTTTCTGCATATAGTATGGTTATAACAGTTAACTAAAACTAAAACTATAACATTTTATTACCTGAAATACATTATTATACTATAATACAATAGCATTGCATTTTCAACAACAACAAAGCCAGTTTAAAGGAGACTACATCAAGTTCAGTTCCCATGAAATCGGCCCTGCTGAGACAAGGGTCCCTCCAGAGATCAATGCACTGTAAACGGCTTCTCAGCTGGCTGCCAAGCGCTCCAAAGACTGCTCACAGGAAGCCTGTACAAAGAGAGACTGGCAGCTCAATAGCGTGTCAGTGCAGGACCAGTGGACTTCCAACCAAACTCACCCTTATTCACTGCTACGCTTCAAACATTAGCACAAAACAGGAGCAAAGATCTAAACATTTTGACTGAATTTGCAGACTCGTATAGATGTTCTTTTTGTGCCCATGATTACTGTCTTTTATGGAATCCAGGAAAAAGAACAAAAATACTAATTAAGTACTAAAGCTTTACACAAACAGGGGTTTCACAAATCACAATTTCACATGTAATAGAAAGGTGTAAAGAATAAGCATATTTGGCTTGCTGTCCTCAATGAGAGCTTCAAGCTTGAGATTTGGAACAAATCCAAAGGACTCCTCTGGACTTCCCTGGCTGGCTGAGAGAGAGGTGTTGGGCTGGGATGCTGGAACCTATCACTGAGGTGAGAAAGGCTTTTTCTGATGATTGGTTGGATTATCCGAACAGGTTCCTCCCAAACTTTGTTAAAATAAACTTGATTCTGCTGATCCTCGGCTGCATGGGGGCGCTGGAGGATTTTAGGGCTGTCAATGTTAATGTGTTAAGTTATATTGTTAACTAAATATGTTAATTGTAATT
This sequence comes from Acrossocheilus fasciatus, assembly GCA_036784905.1. Taxonomy (NCBI): domain Eukaryota; kingdom Metazoa; phylum Chordata; class Actinopteri; order Cypriniformes; family Cyprinidae; genus Acrossocheilus; species Acrossocheilus fasciatus. The sequence goes on from CM071942.1 coordinate 17,135,438, forward strand.
AGATTGTGAAAAAATAAAAAATAAATTTGACATTATTACTGTTGCATTCTGCTTTTTTTATTTTATTGACATCCATAGTAACAGTGAGAAGTAAAACACAAATCTGCATATAGTTGGTTTTTTTGAGGGGGGTCTATCTACACTAAAAGTACACTGTCAGCTTATTAATAATTAATTTTCAAATGATAATATTTAAATAATCTGTTTTAGTTGAGATTCAGTGTAGGATATAAAAGCCAATTATTTAATTTTGCAAACATATAAACAGTATGGGTCTGTATACTTAAAAGTTAAATATGGCCTCAAAAAGTTCGAAAACCTCTAAAAAAAATAGTATGCACTAAAATCCAAGATAGCTTAAAATGCGGACATCTCATGACCTAACTCAACAAGAATGCCCATAAAATCATTTTCAAATGCGTCCTTGTGTTTAAAAAGTCTAGAATATAAAAACTAGATTCAATTATGTTACCTCCAAATTGTTTTAATGTGACCGTACATACCACAGTCTGTAATTCATGTTAGCAGCAACCGAGATAAACTGAAATTGTGCAACAGCAGTGGTGTTTTTTCCCCTCAGAGCAGGAGGTGGAGCTTTTGGAGAGATTCCTCTTCATGAAGTTTTCCAGCAGGACTGATGCACATCAGCAGTGTTCGCCTCCACCTCCAACTTCAACTGCAACAGCCCTTCACCTTCAGAAGTTACACATCGCCTGCAAAACTCACTGAATGCAACTTTGGATAACGGAACTGCTTGTTTGCTAGTGACACAAAACGTGTGTTGAAGTGCACTGGTTTGTGGAGTACATAGAAACACTCCAGCATCAGGATGAGAGCGATTAACTTGGACACGTACAGCCTGTCTCTGCTGACCGCTAAAGAAGACGTCCTCAACCCGCGAGCATCCACCAACTGGTACAGTAAACATTACTTATTAGTTGTTTCTCAGTCTTAGCGAGCTGCCTGTCTAGACTGCATTTTTGGGCGTCACAGACGCGAGCAACATTTTTAATTATCACATAGGCAACAAATCTGAATGTTGTCTAGGTAGGGAGCTGATTTGGTTTTGAAACGCAACCGTAGACGTGCTGATGCTTTGTAAATGATATTGCGCAGTTACTTTTTAATGTCGTCAGATTTCGTTGTTATTTAGCCTACGTTTTGAATAATAAACATTTAAATGCACTTAAGCTTTGCACTGTGCTAAGAAAGTTGAAACATGTTCAACACTGCAAAAATGTAGAGCATTACTTTCCTATAACTCTGGAAGTATTTTGTTTACAGAGTACTTTTTGTGGGAAGCAAAGGCCACTTCCCTCAAGCCTATCCCCCATTGCTAAAGATTTAGGTCACTGAAGGTGTTTAAAAAAAAAAAAAAACGAATTTGAACGGAAAGTTATGTTCCTGTGGAAGTGCTTGATATGACGCTTCTCCTTCCATTTCTCCCTTAGTGTTTACCTGTATGCAAATTAGCTCAACTGCTGTAGGCTACTGTATATAGGTACAAGCACAAATGATTAGGGTGGAAACATAATCCTGTAACCTGTAGGCTTTAAAATTGGATTTTGACCTATATGTTCAGACCAATGCATGTAAAATAATTACGTATATGTAATGAAGCTGCATGCATTTACATGTCTTTCACTCTTACAGTGCCATCTTTCGTTCAAACGGGACGGAACTTTGCATGAGCTCTCAGACTTAAGTACTGAAGTAGACTCTCTGTTTAATGGCGATTAACACTATTGGTCAAAGACATGTAAGATTTAATTATCGTTTCAAAATAATAAAGTTATTTTAATTTACCATTTTATAGCACAGCCAACTGGCCGATCCCCACGAAATTTCTGAGGTCTCCTCAGAGTAAGTTTCTGCATGCATTTCTGCAAGTTCTTTAAAATAAATTTTATTGAATCCTGTGCTCTACATTATTTGTTATACATAATATCATCATATTTTGATGATCAGAACATGTTGCACTCCAGATTGCACATATGCAAAATATGGTACAGACAAATGACAGGTAAAGTTTGCAAAAGTAGGTTTTTGAAAAATCCAATATGGTGGAAAAATGTCCTTGGCAGAAATAAAAGGGGGTATAAATACATTTTTTGCTCCATAGCTCCACCTGTATTTTATCTTTCTACCATTTGTGGGTTATTCTGTATATTAAGTTGTAAGGTAGAAAACGTATAGGCTAATAATAATAATCCTAATGAAAACAATAGTGTTCCCAGAAGTTCGTTTTTGGACCCTTAAAATCAGCTGGCTCAGTGTTCTAGAAAATGAAACCATTTATTGGCCTATAAAATGATTCAAAGTTTTTTCCTGGTTCCTCATTCTGTGTGCATGTATGTGTGTATGCATTTTGGGTTGAATGATGTAAATAGACCAACCAGCCCCTTTCATTTGTGACTTTCTACCATGATGTCATGAAGTTATATTCTGCCTCAGCTTCGTGCTTACACAGAGAGTAGTAGTTTACAGTGTGGTTTGCACTTAAGTGGACACCCACATGATTAGAGACACCTTTTTCAAACTGAATACATATGTTCTTATTCATTTCAAGAAGAAGTTAATAGCCTGTTCCCACTCGCCGCCTTCTCGACTATATGATGTCATCTTTTGTTGCCTTTAAAGTACTCATTGAACACATTGCAAAGGTGACAGTAATTATAGCTGTTTCATTATTATCTGCATGTATCAGCTTGGATATACATTTGTTCAAACTTTAACAACCCCTGATCTGACAGTTCAGAAGTCCTGCAGTGTCTTTCCTCTGTCAGATCTTGGCAACTCACGTTTGTTATATCAGCCGTGTCATAGTCTCTCCTGTATTTCAGCAGGCTCAGGCTAATTCCTGCAAACGCCCGTCAGTGGCTTCCTAAATGATCCAGGCAGCACCCATTCTGTTTTTCCACATGCTTAATCACCGTGGAAACGTGCTCAGAAACAGTCACTGACGCCTTTAGGCTTTACAAGCCTATCAGGCCCATTCATGTACTGCATGGTCCTGTCTATTGACAGCTGGAACAGTGATGGTGAGGGTTTGTCATTTTGACGTGTCGAGTCACTTTAAATGGCCCATAAGCAGATGCTGAATGTAAGAAGTGACAAAAGACCTGTGAATTTTTAGCAAAAGGGGAAACTCGTACTTCTCTACAGCAGTTATCTCTTATCTCTGTACTTTTGTGCTCTGAACAATTGGCGCCAGTGACTTATTGAGCTGTTCAGATGCACTTTGAGCACACTAGAATGAGAAACAGCTTCTGCTGTCAGCAGTTTTTACATGATTTGGGGTTTTGGTTATTTACAAAACTTTGTTTATTGAAAAAAATAAAGTTATTTGCCAATTAAATATATTTTTTTATTTCATAATTAAAAACTGTTACTTTCAACTGTTACTTACAGTATACAGTATGCTTGTGTACTTCTACTTGACCATATTCTGTTATGGTGCATAACTGCATAAATGACCAAGCAAAAAACAATATATATATATAAAAAAAAAAAATAAAAAAAAAAAAAAAAAAAAAATATATATATATATATATATATATATATATATATATATATATATATATATATATATATATATATATATATATATATATATATATATATATATAGGCAGAGCTGGGTAGTAACTGATTACATGTAATCTGGATTACGTAATCAGATTCCAAAAATTAAGTACTTGTAATTAGAGTAAGTTACATTTTAAAATACTTGTAATCAGACTACAGTTACAGTTTTTATGGATTACATGATTACATATTATTCACAAATAGCAAAAAATTATTCATAATTCATTGATTCTCCCTAATTTCTCTTTTTCCTTTCCTTGCTAAATTAGCCTACCGATTATATACATATTATATGTATATATAGTCCAGTTTTGTGGACATTCACACAAAGATCAGTCATTAGTCAGGTGGCATTTGACCACTGGATTTACAAAAAATCATTTCAGGTTTAAGAAGGGTTTCACTGCATCAACTACTGATGAACACATTCATTTTTATTTGAATTATTGCTCTAGGTTTTTTAACCATGTATTATTAATTATAACTAATTAAAATGCACATATTCACGTTATTTGCTTTGAAGTACCCCTGAGATTATAAAATAAATATTTCAATAATTAAGTATCACATTTGCATGTTCACAGTTTCTTTGATGTTGATTAATGATCACATGGCATGCAGGTAAATAAAAATATTTCATCTTTTTTAGTAAGTGCTTTATTTAAAACAAAGTCTATAGAAATAGAAAAGACGGTTCACTCCTATATTTATGAATGGGGGAAAATGTAACGCAGAATATGGAGAAATAGTTCCACCTTCTAAATGAAAGAGCCAAATTTTGAGATTTAGTTTTGTATGAGCTGCCTGGAGTTTTTCAAATATCGCCGCCGAGTGAAGAGACTTTCCTCAAAATTTTTTATGATTTAATTGATTGTTGGCTTTTTATTAAACTCACAACCCCCCTGCAGTTCCTTTACGAACCCTAGTTTGGGAACCCTACCTTGATGTAATATAATGTTTAATGCACTTGTAAATTACAATGAATGGAACAAGTTTTCTTACTCTTTGCATTTTTTTTTTTTACATCATTATGGTATAAGATAATGCTATTTAAATCAATGTGATAAATGGGTTAAATCGAAGGTAATCTAAAAGTAATCCAATTATATTACCTAAAATGTGTAATGTAACGGATTGCATTACTGACTACAATTTTTGTCATGTAATCTGGAACTAGTAACGGATTACAATTTGTAAGTAATCTACCCAGCTCTAAGGATAAGATAAGATCATTTGTAAATTTCCTACCATAAATATATCAAAACTTAATTTTTGATTAGTAATATGCATTGCTAAGAACTTAATTTGGACAACGATTTTCTCAATATTTAGATTTTTTTGCACACTCAGATTCAAATAGTTGTATCTATTGTCTGATCCTAACAAACCATACATCAATGGAATGTATATTATTTATTCAGCTTTTAGATTATGACTGGTTTTGTGGTCCATAGTCACAAATTAATGTTTTTATTTCACAATGTTATTGTTTTTAATGTATTTTTAATCAAATTAGTAAAATTGGTTACAAATTTTCACAGATCCCAAACATTTGAACAGTAGTGTATATTTTGACAAACTAAAGAAAGTGTGGTCCAGTGAACACCATTGAATTTCTTCTGATTTATTTTTGTGTTCCACAGTAGTAGTCATACACTTGGAAAATGACAGTTCTCTGGTATGGAGATAGTGAAACCTGTGTCAAACCATGACAGATTCTTCATGCTTGACTTATCACTCTTCTAGAGTTAAACATGGCAGGCTTTTGATATGCCACTCAGTAGTTCTTCAGAAGTAAGCAACTGAATGTTATGCTACGTTAGCAACTGTTCCTTTATTTCCTCGTAGCGTTTAGCAGCTGCAGTGTTTGCTGTGGATGGGTGTGTAGGGCTCCCAAAATCACACATGAGTCATATTCGGTCATTGTTTTCAAACTAATGCAGTAACAATTTCTGCTTGATACTGTGAAACATGTTTTTATTGTTGTTGTCTTCATTTGTAGAAGTGCCCTGCAGTACAAGAAATGATATGAGATACAAGACAGTGTGATTATCTGGTTTTGTAAGAAGTATACATTTCATAACGTATTATTTTGGTTGTAAGCCATAACATATTGTTCTTATATTGGCAGGGATTTATTGCACTCAGTTTGAATTTGTCATCCTAAGTCTTAGGCAGACAGCTCGAGACAACTCCTGAGGGATGTGACTGGACTGGAACAGATAGAAAACTGTGAAGGCGTGGCAGAATTCATTCCAGTGAGCTTTGTAGGAGGTTATGACGAGAAGCCACATTTGTGACATTTGAATCTTGAAGGTGGCTTCAGCCCCCTTTAGACAAAGAGGGATTCAGCCACTGTCCTTTAACCTTTTCACAGAGTAAAGATGCAACTGTTAACTTACTGTATGGTGCACACACATATGTGCTTCCATGGTGATAAAGTGATGTTTTTTTGAGGAACTCACCTGCACGTAATGAAGGAACAGAGCTCAGGTTCAGTGTGGCTTAGGTCTTTACATCTCCATGCTGTTGGAGCACAAGTTTATGCATGATTTAAAAGCCTCAAGGTGCAATGTTCTCATGTTACCGTAATAAAACATCTGCTGAGCATGGTGAGTTATCACCACAACAAGACTATTCAGTACTAATAATGTAGAATGGTGAGCTTAATTAACCTGAAGTAGTATAAAAATAATTCACATACACAAAAATAAGAAAAGTAGGAAATCCATGCAATCATTTTTTTCTTATGACATTAATACAATCTTCATAAGTGTCCCATTAAACACATTTTTGAATGTCCCATCAAATGAGTTTTCAACAGACACCATAAAAACCTTTTTGAAGAAAAATAATTAAAAATATTATGATGTATGTTTTGCAATATTAGTTCAGTCTTTTACTTAAAAATGTAATTTTAGCTGTTTCTTTGTAATTATTTGTGAAATTTACTAGTTTTAATTGTCTTGAATTAAATTGCTTAAAAGTAAATCCTACACCATTTTTTTCCAGTGCGGTACTACCATAATACACAGTAGGGGTGTAGCAGTACATGTATTCATACCCAAAACTCTTGGTACGGGACTTTTGGTTTGGTACGCATATATGTGTAACAAAAGAATAAACAGAAATAAAATATTCAGGATGTAAGAATATTTACCTAGATCTGAATGGAAAAAGTGTAGTGATCCAGCTGCATAGCAATTTTCTGAGGTCATTAATAGTTTTGAGTGTTTACATTTACCATTTTTCAGAAAAACTTCTGAACTCCTTGCTTGGCCAGTGTTATTATTTTCTCAGTTCTTTCCTGTTCCCTGTGCACTTGAAATGTTTATAGTACCATGAAAGAAAGAGACTGAATTTTGAGACTATGCCATTAAAGTGGTTGAAAGATAGTAAGTAAATGTCTCTCTGCAGAAATGCCTTATATGTATAAAAATGAATCAATAATAATAAAAAAGAATTAAACAAGTAATAATTATGTTTGACAGCTTAGGTATTAAATGAGTAGTTTCTCTGTGTAGTTTTATCTGTATTTATCTAATACCATCTGTATACTTGGATCTGTATCACCATTTGGTTTAATGTCACAACATATTATGTTTTATGCAACTAGGCCAATCTGACAATTGAAATCTCAGATATTATGCTTGTATAGTTTTATCCACAGGCAACAAAAGTTTAATGTACCATTGTTTGTCTATTCCTGTTTCTGCAAAGTCCATTTCATCACAAGGTTGTCCAAATAGTTTTTTAATTAAAAAAATGATAATATAAGCTATAGGCTACAGAGATATTTCAGACTGTTGAAAAAGTCATCTCAAATGAAAATCAATGTGGATGGTGTATCTAAGTGCTTTTATAGCATCACCTTAGTTTGGCTATTTAGTTTTATGGTGGTTTGGTTACCACAGGAATGTTTTATAGTGGCAGATGAGTAATTAAGTTATTAAGCAGTAAATGAAGAGGTATTTTAGTGTTGACTTTGTCCCAGGTAGGTGCTTCATTGATTTGCTTTAAACATTGCTTCAAAAGCCCCATGGGGTTTCCCAGATATTGAAGGTTGGTGGATGTGCTGATGTTCCTCATGTCAGTTATCAGTGTTTATACCTGTTTTGTACATGTTTCTTAATTCTTAAACTACCACCTTGAATGTGCCAATTATTGTTTTCATGATTACACTCCAGTAATGCAAAGATACAGAATGAGTGTCTTTGGCAATTGTGAATGGATGTTTGTTCACAAAATATGGATCGGGACGGAAGCATATGGCATATTACTTTGTGTTTCTAACTCCCATGGCATTCCAGACAGCAATGTTCAGACACTCCATATGTCTTTGTTAGCTGCCTTACACAAGCCAGCTCAAACTGTGACTCAGAATCCTGATCTAGTCATTCTCCAACAACCTCTGAAGCTGACAAATATATATGGATTTCAGATTGAGAAGTATTCATACTCAATTCAGTCACCTCAGGGATCATTAACTCACATGGAGAGAAGCTGTGTTGTTTCTTGGGAAATGCCTGGCCCTTGTGTAGGTGGTTTCTCTCTGGCTTCTCTACTGTTGAACTCAATGGGAAAATGTTAATGGAGTTCCTCCATGCTGCAAGGCTGGGTCAAAAGCCTCAAACAATGCTGTTTGTTGTATGTTAGGTTGCAGTCCCACACAGATGGCTTGTGGTCGTTGGCGGAGCTGTGAGGGATTAACTTGTCCAGTAAAATTAACATTTGTTGCAGTTGGATATCTGCGTACTCTCAGAAGTCTCCAGATATCTGTTTCTTTTCGAAGACGCTGAAATGACTTCCAGTTGAGATTTTTTTTTTTTGGTTCTTTCTTGAACCTTGAAGATCAATAATAGAATCAAGCCTTTCCATCCTCAACTTTCAAGTTTTGTGCTTGGCAAAAGTTTTGGCAAATGAACATGGCGCATATGCCTCTTTTCACTGTGCTTTCATGTAGTTTTGGCTAGTTGAAAAATTTTTCCATTTCTTTTTCTACATTCTGTTAAATGCATTTGCTTTGGCCGTAGAAACAAGGTTCTGAGCTTGTCTGAGGGCATTATATCATTTCAAACATTTACAATGTTCTCGCATTTCATCCCTATCATGGTCCAATAAGAGCAAGTAAATAAAAAAGCTATTTTGAAATCAGACTGTATACCTGTCAAACACTACCATTAAAAAGTTTTGAAAATGTTTTTGAAAGATAACTGTTTACTCACTAAGGCCGCATTTATTTGATGAAAACTACAGTAGGCCTAAAACAGTGATATTGTGAAATATTATTACAATTAAAAATGACTCTTTTCTATTTTAAAATGTAATTTATTTCTATAATTGCAAAGTTCAATTTTCAGCAGTCATTAATCCATTCTTCAGTGTCATATGATCCTTCAGAAATCATTCTAATATGCTTATTTGTTGCTCAAGAAACATTTTTTTTTATTATCAATGTTGAAAACAGTTGTACTGCTTAATGTTTTTGTTGAAACCATAGTATTTTTTCAGGATTCTTTGATGAATAGAATGGTGCTTCTAGCCAAGGATTTGAGCACTGATGTTCTATTATGGAAACATTTACATTCTTCAGTGATGCCGCTTTCAGTTTATGTCCCAAATTATACACACTCTCCTCCAAGGTGGTGAATGATATGGTGTAGATTGAGGTGTATGTTTACAAGGAGGTCTTTATCACACCCCCTAGCGACTCGCAGTAGCCTAATACCTAGGAGGTCATGTTGTTTGCAGCTCAAACTAGCATGTGTGCATTTAACAACTGAGCCTGTGATATCTATGCTCAACCTATTGTAAGTGGACCTCACGCTGTTTGACTAGCTTAAAAGAATTTGTAATGACGAGTCCATTTGTAATGAATAACCAACACCAGTTGGGACACATTTATGCCTTTTTATGTGGCTTTTTTGAGTCTGATAAATTATATTTAATCATCTTTTTTGTTGACAATATTAAGACGTTGATACAGGATAAACATTCCGCTTTTGCTGGTGGGGTAATATGAGGTGAAAATAGGAAAGTTTGTGGTGTTTTGGGTTTACACAACACAAGATTGGCTCTGCCTGAGGCCCTTAATCACCTCAGATTGGAAACTTGCACAGGGCAGAATAAATCAACAAGCAGCCTGCGTACCTAAAGACTCCCACAAAGCATTGAGAACGGCTCTAACACAGTCATAGATCTGGCGTAAGATGATGTTATCTCATCCATCACCTTGCATAACCTTTTGCCAGTCTTAGTGTATTATTTGAGATTATACTAAAGACGAAATACAAAAGACAGGGCTTAATCTACAAGCGGTACAACATTGTCGGTGGAGGTTTTTGAGCTAAGACACAGGTGACTGGGTATCCTAGAACTGGCACCTCTCCATTACAGGAATTAGACATTACAGTAGGTACAATTCCAGTAAAGCTGATGTTTTGATTCAAGCCTTTGTGGTTGGCTGGTGTCTTTTAGCTCAAATCATGAGACTGTGTGTCAAACGCTATTCTAATCAAGCACAGTATGTATTTTTTAAATGGTTTAAATGGATTAGCTGTTTTTTAAATAGCTGCTGCACACAGTAAGTAAATCAACCCAGGTCTTGTTTATTGTATGGGTGCCAGTTAAACTGTGAACTGCCTGCAGTGAAATATTTCCCTTATCTATAAGGGAAGAAGGGCATTATAATCCTGATTATGTTATGATGTAAAGAGAGCTGCTCTGAAAATCTCATGCGGTTAAAATGGCACCCCTCAAAGTTTTTATTAACATTAATTTCTAGATATAATGCAGTATTTGTGACTCTTTTTCCTTTTTTTTTATTTGGGTGTACCTCTTTCATGACATGTGAGTAACTAATGAATCAGGGAAACTGGAAGAGTAATGGTGGGAAAGGTGTGAGACAATTCAGAGAAGAGTACAGTAGTAGGTTAAGAAAACAATGGAGCTTGATCATTTTTACTGATAAACTTCTACAGAAAGAGACATCCTTCTTCTAGAAGAAAGGAAGATCCTCAAAAAGGGGTTTCATCTTATTTACAAGTGCCATGTCATGTTTCTCACATTTAATGTTTTATTTACTCTTCTTGTGTTCGTTTTCTTTTTAAATTATGTGTCGTGCTGATATATAATATATACATTACCATCCAAAAGTATCAGTGCCATGGATCATGTGACTCTGAAGAATGGAACAATGGATACCTAAAATTTAGCTTTGCCATTACAAGATAGGAAACAGTTATTTTAAAACTACAACTACTAATAATATCTAGTAATATTTATAATATTTTAGAATTTTTGATTGGTAAGCACAAAAACTTACAAAAAAAGAAAAAAAACTCTTACCGACCCCCAGATTTTTGAATGCCGTGAACTGTTTGGAATCATATATCATGCCTTAAATATGTATGATATTTCACTGTTATACAACAGTTGCATCTGGTCCTCGAATCTGATTGGCGTAGAGGTGTTTTCCAGCCGTGCAATATTCTATGAGTATCAACATGGGAATGGTTTCTCACAGCAAGCATCATGGTGGAGCAGCAAACCCACTATAATTTTACAAATACTACTGTTTTTGTGTCATATAATGTAGTTTTAAGAGAGTTTTAGGCAAGAATGTAGTTTAGATATATGGTTTATAGAGGTAGTTGTAGAAGAATGTGTATTCATTGTTGATTGCACAAGGGATACCAGACTGTGTGTAAATGAGTGAGGGTCTTGTGTGGGACAGACGGCACAGGAAATGCCAGAGTTGTCCCAGAGGAGTGTTTTGTTTTAGAGGCCAGTGGCTAAACTCACCCTGTCCGGTTAGTGAGTTCACAACCAAAGGTCACAGACTTATCAGGAAAGTGTTGAAGAAAGCTACATAGCTGTGATAAATTCTGAGTTTACTTTGGATTTCAAAACATTGCAGACACTTTGCAGAAAATATGTTTACAAGTCCACCCTATTTAGATACATAGGGAAGACTTGGATTCAAATAATTCAAATTTCATTACATTAGAAAGTGTACAAACCCAAGTTCATGGGTTTGAATCCCAGAGAATGCATGAACTGATAAACTGTGTACTGTGAATGCAATGTAATCAAAGCGTCTGCCAAATGCATAAGTGTAAATGTTTGTAATGATATCCAAGATGTTTTGCTAGACCTTGTGGCCTTGAGCCTCATTGAAGTCCTCATTTATTACTGAGATCGGGAGACAGAATGGAGGATAGAAATGGTTCCTGTGTAACTGTCTGAGAAAACAATTTGAAATAATGAAACATTATATGTATAATTATTGTCGTTTTTTCCAGCTCAGCCTCAATGGTCATTACATAAATAATTATGGCCATCCAATTATGGCTAATAAATTGGGCTCACAGCTGCCCCACAATAAATAGCAGCAGCTTGGAAAGGTTACAGAGTTTTAGACTATGGAGGTCAGCAATAGATTTCCTTTAAAGGGTAATAGCAGCCTTGTTGATGGAAAATAGGGAGTCAGTTCCTGTGATTCTGATAAGAGTCGTAGTAACCTTTTTGGCCATGATGCCTTGTTGAAAAGATCCATCATCTCAAGTGGACTTCCTGCACAGATGAAGGTTGTGTAGAAATAATAGAACCTATTTAAGAGAAAAATTGCATGCAAACGTTCCTGTCTCACTTAAATAGGCTGGATGTATGAGTCAGGATTACCCAGCTGTCTTCAGGTGGATAGCTATTTATATCACAGCCAACATATAAGGTTACCTATGAAAGGCTACTACAGTTCCCATTTGTAGACTGGGGTTACATTGTTGGGTTCATGTTACACACTATAGTTACTTGAGTAAATGAAGCATTAATCAATGCTGCAACACTAGACGTATTGTTCCCGTGGCTGTGTTTGTTCATGCTTTATCATGCTAGTTGGAAGCACAAACCTGGACACACCTGTTGACTCACAAGTGTGAAGTTGTTGCTGACCAGTTTTGTTTGTTAGTCACAGTTCTTTGTGCTTAATTATAAAACAGTTAGATTTTTCAATGACTAAAAGCCTAGTGTGGCCACCTCACAGGTTGTTGAAAATTCATATAACGCATTTACAATCTTACACTAACCAGACAACAGGTAAGGTCATGTAAATGCCTTAAACAGTCTTCTATTTCCGGTGAAGGTCACTAATTGTTTAAATAAACCTGATAAACACCGATTTTTGCCAGTGCCTGGGTTTTGGCCTTTTCTCAGTAAATGACAATATATTAAATTACACAAATTTATTGTAAATAAATAAATAAGTCATTTTTACATAATTTATCATCTTTAATATGATAGGCCTAATAAATATTTTAGCTCTTTCTCTCCATCTTAAAACCTGTCATTTTTTGAGCTGTTTGGCAGAACAGAAACTCCCAGTTCTGATCCCAGTGTTTCTTTCTTGCCCATTTACCATCTTGTGACATATAACTGGCATCTGATTCTCCACTATGACTTCACATCCAAGCCTTTCTGCCTCTCTCCATCTCTTTCCCACTTAGTCATTCTCATACTTGCACGCCATTTCATTTTGCAACCATATATCACATTTGCATGAAAACCTCCTCAGTCTGTTTTCTTTTCCCATCCCCCCATCCTCTTAAGTCCAGTCCCCCTTACTCCTTTTCATTTTCCCATCCTCCCTCCCCTCTCCTTTGCTATTTATTGTCAGCTCTTCCACTCCATCCTTTTGTATTCTGCCAGAGTCTCCCTCTTAGGAAATCTGGACGCACTCATTCCAAATAGTTGCCATTAGCACAAAATTGGCACCCAGGTGTCTGATCCCCCGTATAGGAGAAGCATCATTAGATATTCTCTCGCATAGATGCCTTATAAAGCTTAGATTACTAGATATAAGCAGTACAGTTCATTTAATAGGTACTATTGTTATTATACATCTTCATTAGACTCGTGTCTCTGAGTTTAAGTCTACATTTCAGTCCTCTTGGCTGTTGAACTCATTTTAGTGTGTTGAGCTATTTGCCTGTGCCTGTTCCAGGCCAGCATACACCCAAATGAATAGCGTTTGGCACACTGTCTTCAGTATGACAAGGTTGCTGTGCCAGATGGCAATGTGCTTAAGTTGTTTTGTAGTTTCTGCAAGGATTGTTATAGAGAGCCCACCGTCCAGACTGGTATAGGTCTGCCAGGTCTCTCTGTCTGATCCTTCAAAGGCAGTAATGATCCTGAACCATTTTCTTAGAAACAGGGCTTTTCTTCGGCATTGTATTGACATTTTGCATGCCATATTCGGTACAAAATATCAATTTCCATCAACTTTAGATATATTAAACTGTAATCTGTGGTTCAGCACACACGCAAATGCACATATTGTTGTTGCACATTGAATGCCTCAGGCCAACTTACGGCAAGCTTGGGCAAACCTTTTACCCCATATTGCTGTTATGAGTGAGACTGTTTTGTTTGCTTAGATTTCAGAACTTGGTCCTATCAGTTCATTATGAGCAAAGAACTTTTTTACATACTTTATGTATGTACTTGTATACTCTATGTATGTACTATGTATACTTTACCAGCTGCCATTTCTACCAGTGATTTTAGTGTAGTGACATTTGGACCCATTGGTTTTATGTGTCTGCTTTGAATTTATGATTGTTTTTAAACAGGCCCAGGAATATTAGTGAGCCAAATAGTACAGCCAAAAAGTCCGATTTGTGGACACTAAAGCTGCACTGGCAAGGAATTATTAGTCATTTAGTGAGTTGAGACTAAGGGGTCTAAAGGGTTTTCTGGAACAGTAAAATATGCCACAGACGACACTTGAGACTTTTCATACTGTTTTTAGAAGAAAACCGTTGGTTGGTTTCACAACCTGGTAGGTAAAACTCCCCTGGCCCCTCTTCTCTCTTGAGCCATTGATTTTGCTGAATGCTCCTCTCCACAGCTGTTTTCCAGCTTTACGCACTACAGATGGAATGTGGCCATCTTAGGCAAGGTGGACATCCAAGTGGATTTGGCTTGGGAGTTTATTTTAAGTTTATCAACATCAGTTTCAGAGAACAGATGTAGTCAGGATGTAAGAGACAACATTTTGCTTAACACTTGGATATTAGGTAAAAAGGATACAAAAATGCCATTTTTGGCCTAATTTGAAGTGGAAACGAGTAGTATTCAGGTCATATTTCTGTGCTCTTGGAATCAAAGCTGGAAAAAAAAGCTGTAGTCCTGTTAACATGGAATGATTTAATTTCACATGGTTGTTCATGGACAAGTGAAGTGTCACAAATCACTCAGTCAAATCATTCCTGTCTTTGCAGGTACATATGAATGCCAGTGGTCATGTCTGTGCATGACCACTGGCATTCAGACCAATAACACCTATCACAGAAAAATTCTCACCAAGGCTGTATTTATTTGGTCAAACATAAGCCTACAGTAAAAACAGAAATATTGATAAATAGTACTACAATTTAATATACATACAATTTTTTTTTTTTTAATAAATACATTGTCAATTAACAAAAAACTCCGCACACCTGACAGCAATAAATAGGTGCGTAGGAAACAAAGACCAGCCAGGTCAAAAACTGAAAAAAAGAACAAATCCCGCACACTATTTATGCAAAAAATATCTATATCAAAATATTTATTAACGACGTTTCGGTCGCATGACCTTCATCAGGAATTTTTTCGGAAAAAATAAATACATTGTAAAATGTAATTAGTTCCTTTGATGCAAAGTAGGGTTGGGCCGATAGACGATGCCATGGTCCATCGCCAATGGCTGATAGACATCACGATGTTGAGCCGGCATCGTGATTCCAATCATTGATAGGCACCGCAGACAGACACCGAATGGCGCCACCGGTGTGCGTACACTCATAGAAAATGTGTTTGAATTTTTAGATGTGGCGCGGCATTGCTCTTCTCGTCCAGTGTGCGACCAGCTTCAGTCATGTACTGTAATGTAACAGGCAACCGTTGGCAATCATTATTTGTTTTCCTTGCCGTTCTGAATACAGATTTACACTACGGGCACACCCCATAACTCCACCCCCTGCCCTCGCCCCCGCCCCTGATGTCATCATCCATTGCGATGTTTCACTGCAGACATCGTCTGATGCCAATTTTGCTGACATCGCCCAACCTTAATAAAAAGCTGAATTTTCAACAGCCTTTACTTCAGTCTTCAGTGTCACATGATCCTACAGAAATCATTCTGATTTGCTGCTCAAGAACCATTTTTTCTTATTATCAGTGTTTCAGCTGCTTCATAATTTTGTGGATTTGTTGATAAATAAAAAGTTCAAAAGAACAGCATTTATTTGAAATAAATATCTTTTTTACCATGTATAAATGTCTTTACTTTCACCTTCACTGTCAATTTAATGCATCCTTGCTGAATAAAAGTTTGAATTTCTTTTTAAAAAATCTTACTGACTCCAACATTTTGAACTGTAGTGTGCATTTAAATTTATTAAACAATCCTATTTTTAATAATTACCCTTACAGATTACAAAGTATTTTTTAATTGTGACACAAACACCCACATAGATCACTGCATCTTAAAACATCCTTCCCATGTTTCCTCTCTTTTCTTTCTCTTTTGTGCTGTCTGTCCAAACCTCGTCCAGCCTCATTTGTTTATGGCCTGTATTTCTCTCTTTCTCTCTCCATTCCTCATTCTCCGTTCTTGAGATCATAGCTGGCTGCAGTGCAGAACAGGGCTGCTTGTGTTTTTCTCATCAGACTCTTGACACAGGAAGTGTGTATGTGTGAGGTGAGGATGGTCCAGACGACTTCCAGACAACACCTCTCTCTGTACTAACTACAGAGCACAGACGGCAGGAAATGTCTAGTGCAGCATTAGATTTGATTTCAAGAAATGTATTAAGGGCCATTGTGAAGTGTTTTTAAGCATTAGTTGAGGTTATTTACACATTATTCTTGTAGTCAGTTGCATGTTGGTCCCCCTGGATTTCTCAGCTTTGTTTTTAGTGTTTTAAGGACAAGCTTTTTTAAATAAAGTCCAGACCAACTCAGTCTAGTCCTGCAGGATTCTCGGGTTTATGGAGTTGTGGTTGGGCATTCATATGATATAAAACCACACTGTGTTGTATGACATCCTCATTTGATGTGCATTCAAATATGCATCTGTTACTAGGTGTGAAATGAATCAAGTAAATATGTCATTTTTCAGGGTCTTACAACTGCACTTAATGCATTTGGCAGACACTTTATCCAACATGACTTACATTTCCTGGGAATTGAACCCCTGACCCGCTTAAAGTCAGCAAAAAAATAAATAAATCAAAATGGACAATTTTTTCCAGAATATTGCAGTGTTTATTCTAAATTATTTATGTGGATTTTTTGCAATTCACTTGCCCTTGCAACCTTTCACTCAAATGACATCTCAGTTAATTTAAAAAGCTGTTTAACTTGGATATACATTACAAAAGGGAAGAAAAGATGATTGCAGCTTCTGTTGCCATTAAGACCTGACTTTTGCACTGTAAAACTATGTACGAAGTGGCTGTTTAGAGAATTCTCCCCCATTGTCAATGACTGATTACTCTTTCATGCAAGTACACGGAATTTTTGAGACCAATTCATGTGAAAAGTGAAAGACTGAGAGTAAATGCAGAGAACAAAAGTCATCCTTTCAGTTCATGCAGAACAACTGTAGCTGTATGTGTACTCTAGCTTACCAGGGTACGTCATAGATGCCATGGAGATGTAATGCATGCCTGAAAGACAATGAGTAAAGTGCTGACTGTTTGTGCTCATTTACTATGTCAATGGCAATGTGTGTGGTCCTCACTGCGTAGATAAATACACTTCTATACCATGACATTTCATTGGAGCTGCACACTGACTGCAGCATGATGTGATTTAACCCTTAGATGAACCAATTAGCCACAGGAGTCAGGACAAGATGCTTTGAAAGTGACCTGATACACAAAGGGCTTGTGTGTGCACTGGACGTGTGCTGCTAAATGAAATGCATGTTTGTTTGTCGTAATGCTCTCAAGCATAATTTTGGAGTGTTGTTTGATGTAAGTACCAGATGTCATTTTGAGTTTACTCATTTTTCCTGCTTAATTGGAACTGATTCTAGCTGGATTCATTGCACAACAGCCTAAAAACCTCCTCTCTTGTAAACACTCAGGACGAAAATGTCTGTCAAATCCAGGATATAGCAGAAGATTTAGGAAAGAAACCTTTTATTACCATCTGTGTTAACAAGCTCCTCTTTATAATGTACTTGTGTCATGTTACCCTAACAGACAGCTGGTATAAGCACGTCTCTGATCCCTCATTACTCTCACTCTCTGGTCTGTTTTATTCCCATGCTGGTGGAAGGATCCGGAACAATGGTGTCACAACTTGCTAATTGCAGACTGATTGGTAGGTTGGTTAGGCTGAACACAGACTCTGATGAGGGGAAACAGGCTGTTATTGTTGCTTGTGTCTGAGCTCCGAGTCAAAAGCCCAGAGGTCACAATCTGGGAGGCTTCCAGAGATCAGAAGCTTTGGAGACAATAGGGACATGATGACGACAGGCTGGTGTAGATTATCTTCATTCAGTGTAAATTCCAGGGGACAGAGTGAGGGAATTCTCTGTAAGGGGTGTTGAACTATACATGAACATAGCAAGATCAAATTCATTTAACCTGAATTTGAGCCCAGGATTTTTGTTGAGCATAGTTGTAGTCACTCAGATCACTGAAGCACATTTTTGCATATTTGCTAAACTTCCGTTGAAGATTCTCATCCATTCCCATGTATTGAGAAAAGTTTTTCCTTTTTTAAAACAAACACACATCTTGTAAAATGTCATTTTAATGTCTAATTTGAATTTAGAAACCGTTTTAATCAATGTATTACTAATGTCCATGCAGTGAAGATAATAATAATAATAATAATAATAATAATATTTAACATTTATTTTTATATTTACATTTGAATCCATGTTGAAATTAGTATCAAAAAATAAAAATGATATATAATCAATTAATGTTTAAAATATATATTTATAGTAAGCATTATGCTATTTTTATTATAAAAAATATTATTATTTATATCCCTTCACAAGTTGAAAAAATAATCTTCCATATGAGGCATCCAAGGGAGGAGTTTTTAGAAATTAACTTCAGGGCCTGACATAATAAATGTATTATGGAAATGAGAGATGCATGAGAGATGATTAAAGGTGCCCAGCTCTTACTGAACAAGTTTGATCCATGAGCCAGGCTGTTATTATGTAGTATTATAGGATTTACATGACATTTTACATTGATTAACTGTTAGAATAGACCAAGCGTTTTCCCAGAGATTACCCTATTAATAATGTCACTCAGCTGCGGTTTACCTGCCACAGCAAGTTCAACAGTAAGCCAACTGATAGATTTACAGACTCAAGCCCACTAATTGCACCTGACGTCCAAAGAAACATGAACACAACAGTAAACTGGGGCGTTTTAGTTTCATAATATTGAAACTGTATATTCTTGGGACTAGAATCTCACATTGACAGAAAATGCCTTATCTGAGACTTTTTGATTTTTTTTCCTCTTCAGTGAGGTGAAAAACTGATCATAACAAAATCATGAAGTCCAGGGGCCAGATTCATGAAACATTAATAATAAAATCTTTCTTAATTGTTATTTTCTTTTTCATTTCGTGCTTAAATGAAAAACTTAAGAATCATTTGTATTCTCAAAATTACTTAAACATATCTTATCTTTTTCTTAAAAGCTGAAGAAGAATTCAAATTCTCGCATAGAATCTTCTTAAAAATCATTGTAGATAGCGTCTTAAAGTTAGGGTAGCCTCCAACTTGTCTTAAAAACCCAAATGTCATTGGGTTGTTTCAGTTTTAATTAATTGTTGTAATTACAACATAACATTGTGATATTACTACTATTATGCATGACCACAAGTTCTCTGAGGTGACACCAAAGATAGATAATGTAAACAATGTGATTGTGTGTGACGTGACTTTTTGCAGAATTTAAAATTTGGTAACTTAAAGTGACGCTTTCACTCTAGAAAGAGCGCAAAAGACAGAGAATCGATAATTAATGCAAAAGCATCTAGAGACAGGCTCTTTAAAAGTGACTATTCAAAATACACAGCACATTAAAAAAAATGCAACACTGCATGCTGAACTCCCATCAAGTCAGTCACAACGAAAATAGTGCATGCATTATTATTAGTATGGTAATTGAAGTGTTTTTCATTCAGTTGGTCAGCAATTCTAGAACTCCAAAGCCTGTCAACCTCTTTATAAGAAAAAAAAGAGATCCTTTTAAGAAAAATATTTGAGAACTTCTCAAGAAATTCCAGAATTGCATTTAAGAATGTTTACATTGAACTTGGAATTTATATTAAGATACTTCTGAATTGTTTTCTTCAGAAGATTTTTGTCAGTCATTTCTGAATCCAGTTCCAGAATTATTTTATTCCAGGAATATTCCTAAATGTATTTTTCTTGTGTTTGGATTTGGATTTGAACACCCTGTGGTTGTGTCTTTGAGTGGCAATTTCATCAGCTGCCATTTAAAACAACAGCTCACTTTAATGGTTGCACCAAATGACTGTCACAGAAGGGAACCCTTCCAAAAAGCTTTACGAACTGTGATTCCCATTCCCTAAGCAGGGAAACAGGGCATGGACCAATCCAACAAATGCAGCATTGAACTTCAATTGCACTGAACCTCAAGTCTTATTAATCTCACAATCCAAGTGCCCCACCTGAATTTCACTGTTTGCTTTGGTGTGGCCGGGTGGCCCTGATACAAAATCCATTATTTTCGCTCAGCCTCAGTTCCAAGTAATAGTCCCAGTGCATGATATGTAACCACAGACAGCTGTGACCTGGGTTCAAATGCTGTTTTGCGTTTTCATACACTATGAATACACTTGTTGTTAGAGCAAGTGGCCCCAGGAACATTGGGTAAAAAGTCCTGACTAGAGCCTGTCAAAATTACAGCTTCGCTAACAATGTGAAAAATCATAGGCAATGACAGCGGCATCAACTCTTGAAGTAGATCCCGAGAGACGTTTGCTGAATAATCAGAGAACTAAACAGCAATGATAAAGGAAGGGTGATAGAGATGACTCATGCCAGCTCTTCCGTGAGAACATTTGGTATATGCATTACTCCAGAGGGCCTGGTTGGTATGCGCAATACATGTCCAATATGTGGAGCATTCTGGAATGGTGTGAACTTGTAGGATAAACACATGGACGATGCACACATGGTCCTCACGCCCAAGCCCACTTACTTCATTTTAAGATGACATAAGCGAGGAAGTGGTGTTAATTATGCTTGGCTGAGGAATGCAAGGAGGGCCGTGATTTGTTTCATACTGTGAAAGGTCATGGATCACTATTGATATATTTACTTGCCTCATTTTTAAATGGTATCAGCACTTGATATGTTCTGGTTCATTATTATGTTCCAATCTGGTTTCAACAAATCTTGTAACTTAACTCTGTCACTCGTTTCTACAATGTGGACTACTGTGTTTTCCTCCAGTGTAATGTACTAATGTATTTCTCTCTCTGTCTTCTTCAGGGCTTTATTTACATATGAGGGAGTGACCAACAATCTCAAACTCACAGATTCAGGAGGTAAAACTAACAATTCCTCCTCTTTCTTTTGTGTGTCTAAATTTTCACCAGTGCTCAATAAAGCATAGCAGCAGGGGGATGGAATTCCATTCATTTTCTCCATAAGTCAGTGTGATTTCAACTTAATTAAAAAAAAAATCTGCTTTAGTTACAGAATTTCCTAAGGCAGCCATGGAAACAGGAACTGGAATAACAGCAAAAGTGCAAAAAAAAATGACCATCCACTCCTATAAAGCATTGTGAATTACAAAATCAATTCGATTCGAATATATTTTTATGAATATTTTATATTATCATATAGCTTTTGTACTTATAACCACTGGCTTATTGTTTTAGACTAGAGTATCTATGGGTTTATCTGGTATAATATAACATAATTTGGGATTATTTGCTTTTATTTATAGGACAGGAGTGTAGACAGGGAAGTAGAGACGAGAGAAGGGGAGTGGGATTGGGACATGACCCAGACCGGACTTGTACCCAGGTCCCCACAGGCCAACAGCTCCTATGTAATGTCCTGAGCATGTGCACGGCCCACTGCACCACAGCTCTGAGTTTTTGAAATGCCTATGGAGAAGATGAATGGAAAAACCAAGGTCACTTAAAATGTGGGCAGTCACTGTTGCGCTCTATTTGAGGCAGTTTAAAAACTCAGTCTGAGGGCAATCACGCAACATTCATGTGTGAAATGCTTCTAAATCAGAGAGGATTACCAATTAAGGCTGAGACTGCCAACACTGTTCCACTTAATATCAGACGAAGCAGAAAAATCTCTCTTGAGTGCTTATTACATCAGACCTGTCCTGTACTCTGGAGATTATCATTATAATCTGGTAAAAGAATGCTAGTGTTTCATGGTGGCTGAAGCGTTTACTTTCATGTGGCCATTATTTCATGAAGACAATTTGGACCTCTTTAATTTTGTCCTTCCCTTTCCTTCCCTCTTTATTTCTCTCTCTCATCTGCCAGCTGGAGGTTTGACAGAATTGGTTGGGAAATTTCACAGCAGCAGGCCCATGTATGGCCTCTGCAGGGTGGGACTGACAGAAACAGGACAACCACAGATTGTCATGGTCTGCTGGGTAAGTTCGCATGCAGAATCAGTATGTTTTGTATCAGTTTATATCAGCTATAACAAATGTATGCAAACAACTACACTGATGTAGCTTCTTGAGTTCTCTCCTGAACTGCAAATAGACAGTGTCCTAAACTTTAGATGGAACGTCTGTCTTTCCCCTTTTTTTGAAGTACTTCAGAGGTTTGTAGCTCTTATAACAAATAGTTCTGGATGAGGTCATTTTGCCTTGTTCTGATTGGATATGAGAAGTTTAGACCTAGCTCCCATTGGATGTTGCCATGGGGTGTGAGCCTGAAGTGGTTCCTCATTGGTTGGAGCTGCCACATCATTAAACAGTCCATGTTTAAGCGATGGATGTGAGGCTCCTGTTGATGAGACATGTCAATGGCTTCACTTCACAAAAGGGCTTTGACCTTCAGACTTGTAGCTGAAGGAGCTCAAATACAGACGCAAAGAAGCATTCTGGGAACCTTCCTAATATCCATCGTGGATGTGGTTGCTAAGACGAGAAGTGGGAATGTTGTGGTTGGGGTCAGAGGTGCCATCTGTAGCCAGTCAGGCATTGTATAGAGGAGGGGGGAGTGGTCTCTGTGACCTGTTCTCACACACACACACACACACACACACACACACACACACACACACACAGATGCGGACACACAGACGCGGACACACAGACGTGGACACACAGGCGCGGACACACAGACACAGATGCACGCGCGCGTGCGCGTCTGGTTTGCTATCCTTATGGGGACTCTGCATAGGCGTAATGCTTTTTCTACTGTACAGACCATATATTCTGTCGCCCTACACCTAAACAACCCTTACAGGAAACTATGCATTTTTAGATTTTCAAAAAACTTCATTCTGTGTGATTTATTAGCTTGTTTACCCATGGGGACCTCAATTTAGGTCCCCACCATGACACAAGTCCCCATGAGTCTGTGTGTATTCAGGTTTAAGTCCTCACCTGAATAGAAAAACAGGTACACACACACACACACACACACACACACACACACACACACACACACACACACACACACACACACACACACACACACACACACACACACACACACACAGACAGACAGACAGAGAGTACACACCTCTGATAATGTAGAAGGTTTAGATGCACCAGAAGATTTCTTTGTTACAGGTTTAATATAGATTTTAATTCCTTGAATTTCATTTTGGATCTTTCTGAAAGAAATGAATACTTCTATTCAGTAAGGATGCCTCAAATTGATCAAAAGTGACAGTAAAGGCTTTTATAACATTACAAAAAAAAATCTATTTCAAATGAATGTTATTTTGAACTTTATATTTAATCAAAGAATCCTGGACAAAGTATCATGGTTTCCATAAAAATATTAAGCAGCACATGTTTTTTTTTTCAACATTGATAATAATACTGTTTTTTGATTGAATAAATGCAGCCTTGGTGAGCCTAAATAGTATTCTTTCAAAAATGTAAAAAAAAAATCTTACCAATTGCAAACTTTTTAAAAAGTGATATTACGCAGCGCCTGAAAGTAGTGCCCGGTAGCTGGGGACTACTTTCAGGCACTGCGTAATATCACTGCGCCTGCTGCGGCTATGTTACGGCAGCAAAGTTCCTTGATTATTACGCCGGAATGAGAGTAGTTCCTAATCATATCAGCCTAGAAAATCGTAACTTTTCATTTTCTGCCGATCTTAGTACACGATATAACTACAGAAGAGTCAAGTTTTAAATAGGACAAATATCGAAACTGTTTGATCGTTTTAGAACGCGATGCTACTGGTCTAATAGGATTCAATGATCTATGCTAAGCTATGCTAAAAGTGCTATCGCCAGATCCGGAGATCGGCTGAATGGATTCAAAAACGGTAAAACTAACTTATTAACTCTGGGGGAGTTGGAGAATGAGCCTATTTCTAAAAAAAAGTGGAGTGTTCCTTTCAAGTGTACAGTCGTGGCCAAAAGTTTTGAGAATAACAAATATTAGTTTTCACAAAGTTTGCTGCTAAACTGCTTTTAGATATTGGTTTCAGTTGTTTCTATGATGTACTGAAATATAATTACAAGCACTTCATAAGTTTCAAAGGCTTTTATCGACAATTACATGACATTTATACAAAGAGTCAGTATTTGCAGTGTTGGCCGTTCTTTTTCAGGACCTCTGCAATTCGACTGGGCATGCTCTCAATCAACTTCTGGGCCAAATCCTGACTGATAGCAACCCATTCTTTCATAATCACTTCTTGGAGTTTGTCAGAATTAGTGGGTTTTTGTTTGTCCACCCGCCTCTTGAGGATTGACCACAAGTTCTCAATGGGATTAAGTTCTGGGGAGTTTCCTGGTCATGGACCCAAAATTTCAACGTTCTGGTCCCCGAGCCACTTAGTTATCACTTTTGCCTTATGGCACGGTGCTCCATCGTGCTGGAAAATGCATTGTTCTTCACCAAACTGTTGTTGGATTGTTGGAAGAAGTTGCTGTTGGAGGGTGTTTTGGTACCATTCTTTATTCATGGCTGTGTTTTTGGGCAGAATTGTGAGTGAGCCCACTCCCTTGGATGAGAAGCAACCCCACACATGAATGGTCTCAGGATGCTTTACTGTTGGCATGACACAGGACTGATGGTAGCGCTCACCTTTTCTTCTCCTGACAAGCCTTTTTCCAGATGCCCCAAACAATCGGAAAGGGGCTTCATCGGAGAATATGACTTTGCCCCAGTCCTCAGCAGTCCATTCACGATACTTTCTGCAGAAGATCAATCTGTCCCTGATGTTTTTTTTGGAGAGAAGTGGCTTCTTTGCTGGCCTTCTTGACACCAGGCCATCCTCCAAAAGTCTTGGCCTCACTGTGCGTGCAGATGCACTCACACCTGCCCGCTGCCATTCCTGAGCAAGCTCTGCACTGGAGGTGCCCTGATCCCACAGCTGAATCAACTTTAGGAGACCAAAGTTTTGAGAATGACACAAAAACATCCTCCGAGAGCAACTTCTCCCAACCATCCAAGAACAGTTTGGTGACGAACAATGCCTTTTCCAGCATGATGGAGCACCTTGCCATAAGGCAAAAGTGATAATTTAGTGGCCTGGGGAACAAAACATTGAAATTTTGGGTCCATGACCAGGAAACTCCCCAGAACTTAATCCCATTGAGAACTTGCAGTCAATCCTCAAGAGGCGGGTGGACAAACAAAAACCCACAAATTCTGACAAACTCCCAGCATTGATTATGTAAGAATGGGCTGCCATCAGTCAGGATGTGGCCCAGTAGTTGATTGACAGCATGCCAGGACGAATTGCAGAGGTCTTGAAAAAGAAGGGTCAACACTGCAAATATTGAGTCTTTGCTTAAACTTAATGTAATTGTCAATGAAAGCCATTGGCACTTATGAAATGCTTGTAATTTTACTTCAGTATACCATAGTAACATCTGACAAAAAGATCTAAAAACACTGAAGCAGCAGACTTTGTGAAAATTAATATTTATGACATTCTCAAAACTTTTGGCCACGACTGTACACTGAGTCTTGATGATATTTAAAGGTGTCATTATAATATGTCTTATAACATTATAGTTTGATTATTTGAAAGCTTACGTTTCTCAAATATAATGGCACTGCTCTTTCTCTTCACTTCACACACAATCTCTTCTGTCTACATTTAACAGGTTGGTAATGATGTGGATGAGATCCGCAGAACTGAATGTGCCAGCCATGTGCCTGCCATCAAGACCTTCTTCAAGGTAAAGAAAAAAAAGAAAAAAGTAGTTGCCAGACTAGCGGTTCGCGTCAGAGTTCCTGAACAAAGTTTATTTAATAACAGCGATATAATCAGCAGGTTACTTTACTTGTTTGCATGATTCTTCGGACATCTTTTATAGATCAAACTCTTTAAATTTGAGTGCTTTTAATGTATTTCATAATACAAGGTATTTTAATAGTGTGCTGGTTTAAACCTTCATTAATCATGTAGTATATGTATACTGCTGCAGCTACATTTGGAAGCGTTCAGATATGGATAGAGTAAAATAATGTGTTTCTCTCCCACGCAGATATTTGTCTAATTCTCATTTATATGTACTTCCTGTGTTTGTATGGCTCCGGAATGTTCTGCATCCTTTCTGTAAGGCATCTGCGCTCTCTCTCTCTCTCTCTCTCTCTCTCTCTCTTCATGTCTCTGTGAAGGAACATCATTTAAAGCTGTATAGAAGACATATAGAGAATGAATCTTTTAGGGGACATCATCATAAACATACATTTATCTCTCTTACATTTCGAATGGTACTTTATTTTAACATACAAACTTAACCATTGTATAGGCACACTCTCACAGAAATGTGCACATATACATCCAATTCTTTTTATTAATTAGGTTATTTATTATTTAAGTCCACATTTCATCCTGCATTAGCCTCTGTTATGTACATAAAAAATCCAAAAGGTCAGTCAGGTTGAGTTGAGTGCAGTGTTTTTAACCAGGATTTTCTTCATTCAGAATGCTCTACCAAATGGTGTAGGTTAAGGGAAAAATGTTTTGTGTCTATTTGAATGAATGGGTGGAGTATGTAAAAAAAGGCTCTCACACACAATTCTGAAACCTGAAGCCTTCCTAATATGTGTACACATGCACTCCTCTGATATATTCTGAGATTTCCCTCTTGTAAATGGTTTCCTTCCTTTGCTAGTATCTGTGAAGTGATGTCTAGCAGCTTGGTGCCAGCTCTTATTGTAGTAAACTCTTCCTCTTGTGTCATGCGCTATTGTTCTCCTGAGCAGTCGAGCAGTGCCACTGACAGGCACCACACTGACTGACTGAGAAGAGCAAACATTAAAGAGAGAGAGAACAGACAAGGTTAAAAGTGTTTATTATGGAAAATTTAGAGGTTTTGTGTATTATGATATAAGTGCATGTCTCTTGAAGCTGTCTGTGGATTTATTTACTCCACCAGCCAGGCGTTGTTGCTTTAACATTGCCATATTTTTCGGATGGTTGTATGAGTTTGTCAAACATAGTTAATGTCTGGGACATTTTTAATGCCTTATAAAGACATTGCCCAGTCAGCTCCAGAGGCATGCCAAAAATGCTGTTTATTCAATTCTCAGTGTTTCTCTCTCTCTTTGGAGATCGACAACCTTTATGACCTTGTATTGTGTCGTTCATCCACTGTGTGTGTTTGTGCGTGATATATGTCAGCATGAGTGGGTTACAAAATGTCTTTTATTATATTTCCATTCGGATTTAAATCGTGTTGGGTTATTTTTGTGTTGATTGATGGTTGTTCAAGCAGATGAACTTTGTTAGGTTACATAAGGTCAGGAATTATGTTTTATAGCGTGGGAGAGGCTGAGCCCCCAAACCAACTAGAGCACACAGTGTATGGGACGGGACCCCGGTATAGCCATAAAATCAGACAGCCGGAGACAAGCTGTCAGAGGCATTTACAGCGTTCTGTCTCAACATTCCTCTAAATTAATGATAACCCTTTCTAAATTTGGATTGAGGGATCTGCGAAATCTCCAGCTAGACACAGTCTATGACAGATGTGCAAACCTCTTGCATGTCCTCTTGTATCTTTTAATTATGCTGGAAGATATTTTTAATGATTACTAAAAGGGACATGGCGTTCAAACATGCACTTTCTCATTGTGTGGACAAAACACTGATTGTTTTCATGTTCCACTAAAGAAAGTAAGTCATACAGGTTTAGAATGATGTGAAGGTGAGTAAATGATGACAGAATATTCATTTTGGGTGAATTATCCCTTTAGGTAATCATTAAAAGCAACAACACCCATTTTGTGTTTTCTTGGTCTCTAGTCCAGGCCTAGTCTCCGAAGACATCCAGTCATGGGGAGCTGAACCGAATCCAGGCTCATTTATTATAATGGATGTGTTGACTGCTGAGATGTATCAGTAACAAGATGAGAAACAATGTAGTCTAAATCCCTCCAGTTACTCCTCCCTGCTTTCCCCATTTATCACTCACACTTTTTATTGTCCCTGCGTGACGAGTCTGTGCTAGTAAGGCCTGTCATGTGTGCAGAATGACTAGTCAGCTCTTTAGAGCTTCCAAAAAAACAAAAAAACATTGTTGTTGTAAAAATCTGTGAGCCATCGAGGTAGATGTTTCATGTGCATTAGTCATTAATGATGACCATTAATCACAAAACTTTCACACAACAAAACTTTATGAATAACACAAATCATTTTTTTCAGAATTCTTTGATAAATTCAAAAGAACAGCATTTATTTGAAATGGAAATCTTTTGTTATATTATAAATGTGTTTACTGGCATTTTTGATGAATTAAATGCATCTTTAATGAAACAATGTTCATTTCTGACCCCAAACTTTTGAAAGATAATGTGTTCAGCGTGATCTGAGATGAGATGTCAGTATAGTTTGACAGTGAGCTGCAGGTGCGAGGTGTGTATGGGAGAGCATCTGTCCTCAGTGCTGTTCACACTGTCATCACCGCTGAAGCCCCGGGCTAACTACATGTCAAGGGGCTCATCTAAAGCAAGTAATAACAGAGAATTAAGTCATTTAACTCCTCCCAAGCAGAAAAAGGGATCGAAGAGATAAAAGAAGGGAGGAGAAAATTAGCTCAATTTTAACCAAATGTTCTGTAGATAAAGTCTACAGTCATAGAATAAGCACTGAGTAAACAAATTGGTCCTGACATGTTCAAGTTCTTATGCGTTTCAGAGAAATGTGGAAAGAGGGCTGAATGTAGCAGTATGGTAATCCATTGAAAAGCTGTGGGTTTTTTTGGGTTGGAGCCCAATCCGGCACTCACGAGGCCCTCTGGCACAATGTCTCAGTTTCATCGCTCTTCTACTCCCTTCTCTCCCACAAACCAGATCACTATATCTTACGCTAGAATCACTGTGATCTGAGGTGTTTTGTTGAGCAGTGATTAACTCTGGTATCCTGAAATATAAATCCTCATTGGATCTTCAGCTGATTGACCCCAGAGCTGTAGATGGAAGCCGATGACAGGAAAATGCCTTATAAGGGAAAATGTAGCATGCAGACATGCTTATACATTCTTACATCCTGCCTCCGATGTACAACAGAAAATAATTCAGACCCTTAGCCTGTTCTCTTATTGGCCATTACAGCTCCTACACTGCAGTTTAGTTCTTGCTATTTTTTATTTATTTTGTAATTAATCATTCATTTCTTTTTTTAATAAATAATGCTTAATTATTGTTTGTTCTAAACTAAATAAAAACTGCAAAATTGTTTTTGCTGCTCAATTTTTGAGAAAGTTGCAGTTACTTAACAGCACAAAAACATTCAATTTACACATTACAAAATATCAGACTAGTGTGAATGGCTTTCCAACCTTGTTTATTCCAACTTTTTTTCCAGTACAAAAGCTGATGAGCCCTGTATCTTCTGCATGTTGTCCATGAAAAAATAAAATCAAATCCGTAGCTGTTTATATATTGTCTACATAGACACCACAAAAAGTCCAAATGTTTAGAATTGTTTGTTTGTTTATTTGACAAAAAAGTAATGAATACACTCAATTCGTCAAGGATAACACAATAAAGTTTAAAATAAAACTTGTTTCCATTGTGGTCCTTGATGTAAAGCACAAACTCCACTCCCGGTAACAGGTACACTGGCACTGCATTATAAATACAAAAATTACAATAAAATCCCACATTTACAAAAATTTACAATCACAAATAACCACGTACATAATACAATTTCATCAGCAAACCACCCTGCTTAAGAGCCAACTTTTAGCTTTTAAACTAAAACTAACCATAGTCGAAATACCCTTAATATTCAGAGGTAATTTATTCCACAAAAGTGCTCCAGAATAATACTATCATAATAATATTCAGTCCTTAATCTAAATGCAATAAAACGATAGATGCATTGAGAAACAAACTTTTCTAACATTGCTTTGTTAAAAAAATTGTTCAGCTTCAATAATGTAGTCAGTATTTTCTCTTGATGTTTGTGTCACTACAGGAAGCTCATGTATTTATTCCAGCCTCACAGCAAGATGAGGTGACAGAGGAGGTGATTACGACTGCCTTTGCAAAGATTCGACCACCAATGGAGAGGCTGAGGAGACCCTCAAGGACGATGGATAAGGAGGAGACTGTGGTAAGTTACCACAAAAAAACACATACTTGGCTGTGCACAAGGGCTTCCTTCATTAAAACAGAAGAAGCCTGTTTCTCACTATAATTTATTGATACACATAGGGGAAGTGGTCTAATTTTCTCTCATTGATGTTTTGGGTCGTTTGTTGCATTTCTGTGCCGCACATACAGGGTACAAACTACAAGAAGACAAATGCTGCAATGGAGATGAGACGGATTAACAGAGACTCCTTCTGGGCACGAGCAGAGGTACAGCTGAACTGTGTTTACAGCTGGATTTTCATTTAACAGCCTGTGTGTTCCACAAAATGCTGCAGAAAAATTCTAAATAATATGCCAGCCGTGTAAGAGATAATGTACAATCAACTAGTCATAAGATTAAATATTCAGTACTTTATAATCAGTTAATTATTATGAACCTCTTGTTCAGACTCCAGTTATTAAAAGTGCTATTCAGATGTATAATATGATCTGTGTGCTATATGTTTTAGCGTGAGGAGGAAGAGAGAAAAGAGGAAGAACGTCGGAGGGCTATAGAAGAGCGACGGCGCTGGGAGAGAGAACGAGTTTTACAGGAAAAAAAAGAGGCTGAAGAGAGAGACAGAAAGATGAACGAAAAGCTTCAGATGATTGAAGAACAAAAGTTTGTAACATCCAGCTGATTAAACCCACTTCTGTCTGAAGGTGAATTATTTCAGCTTAAACTTCCTGTTGGTTTTTTTGACAGGAGGATCCAGGCTCAGCTTGAGGAAGAGGCTAGAAAAGATGAGAAAGCAAGATGGGTGTGTTTATTAATGAGTATATTGTGTATATTGTGCATATGGGTGAATGACCGTATGGAGTCATAACCTTGGGTTCTTGGTGTAATTGACAGGAGCAGCAGCAGAGAGAGCATGAGGATGACATGAGGGCCCGGCTCAGACGCAGCGAGTCTATTGAGAAAGCAGCAGTGAGTCCCCCCCCCCACCATTTTGTGAATAATCCAGATTTAGTCAGTACAACCCAAATCCATACACTTAAAGGGATAGTTCACCCAAAAATGAAAATTCTGTCATTACTCACCCTCATGTCGTTCCAGACCCGCAAGACCTTTGTTCATCTTTGAAACACAAATTAAGATATTTTTTATGAAATCCGAGAGCCTTCTGACTCTGCATAGACAGCAAAGCAACTGACACGTTCAAGGCCCAGAGAAGTAGTAAGGACATTGTTAAAATAGTCCATCAAACAGTGAATCAACTGTAATTTTATGAAGCTATGAGAATACTTTTTGTGCTCAAAGAAAACAAAAAGAATGATTTATTCAATCATTTCTTCACTTCCGTGCCAGTCTTCCACGCGTGTTCATGAGAGTACCACAACGCATGCGTGTACATTCCTCGCATTTGGGTTCTACGTCAGAACGCTGGCTCCTGCATCAGCAGCACCACATGCATGTGTTGTGGTACTCTCATGAATGGACTTTCTTTGCACACAAATAGTATTCTCATAGTTTCATAACATCATGGTCCAACCACTGATTTCACATGGACTGTTTTAACAATGTCCTTAGTACCTTTCTGGGCCTTGAACTTGTCAGTTCCACTGAAGGTCAGCAAGCTTGGTTTTCATCAAAAATATCTTCATTTGTGTTCAAAAAGATGAATGTTGGTCTTGCAGGTTTGGAACGATATGAAGGTGAGTAATTAATGACAGAATTTTCATTTTTTGAACTATCCCTTTAACTTGCAAGAAGAATTTTGCTTTGTGCTTTGAATTGCTGGCTTCTGAAAGCATGAAACCAATTCAACTTGTTTCATGTTTTTCTTCATGACGTTCCTAAACATAAGTTAGGGAGGAGCGAGCCCATATAATCTTTCAATCAACAGCCAGAGTATATAAGCAGCTGCTTACCTCTCTCCAGTCTCAGCTGTTCTAACATCCCTCCACCTCCCCAATCTCCACCTTCATCTTAGCTACTTTAGTTGAAGCTGCTTCATCGAGCCCCTCATCAGTGGACAGCAAGCCAAATAAGTTTAAACCTAAATATTATATGGGAAAACAAACTCGTTAAATGATAGTAATAGTTGCACATTACTTGTGCAGTGCTTGGTAATATCAAGAAATTTCAGTGTTTGATTATAAGGAGAGTTTTGTTTACTTTTGTGTCCTAAAGAATTTTGGTTGTCACTACTTTATGTCCATTGTGCAATCGGTGTCCTGCAGCATAACCAGTCCCCTTCATATCTGTTAGTTTATCAACGTGGACACATTTTTGCTGTGTTGAATAATGCTGCTTCTTTTGGCCTGTAGGAGGCAGCAGTTCTTGTTTCCCAGCGCACCATCAATCCTAGGGAGTTTTTCAGACAGTTATCAGCATCCTCACAAAATTCTTCAAGCCCTGGATCACCACGATCAGGTAAACATGGTCTTCAGAACCCCTTTCATTTTAAGCGTTTGATGTTTGTTTGACTTACATTAATGTTTTGGTCCTCAGGCAAATCTCCATTCCGTCGTTACCAACGTAGTTTGACAGACACAGCCTTTATCTTTGAAAGGGCCAATTCCACTTCAGGCCCCACATCCCCTCTCAGTCCATCTGCAAGGTCTCCATTCTCACGCACCCTATCCATGTCCTCCAAATGTCCACTGAGTCCACCATACCGGACGATCCCCTCGCCACAGCACCCTCAAACATCTCCTCCCACATCACCCCCTCCACGCTCTGTCCCACCTCTGTCGCCTCCACCCAGTCTTCCTGTCTCCAGACCCCCTCCACCCCAGTCATCACCACCTAACCGGCCACCTCCTCAAGCCCCAGTCCACGATTCAGCTTCCCCTGCATCTCCAAAGCTGCTGGACAGTCATGATAAATCTGAGTCTAGCAACTATGACAGCAGTGAAGAACTTGATGTCGCAACAGAACGTCCTCCAGCTTCACTCTCTGATAACACACGGCACACTATGGGTAAGTTAACTTAGGTTTCTGTAACAACAGTAAAAGGTCTAAGCAGTCTCATAGATAGACGATTTTTTCTCTTGACAATTTCTTCTTTCCAGAGGTTGTAACCAGCTCTCGAATCCTTTGTGAACCAAAGCCAGAAGTGGACTTCACTGCCAAGTCTGCTCTTGTTGAAGAAGAAGAAGAAGAGGTAGAGGAACCAGAGGAAACTTCAGCCATGTCAGCTCCACCTTCAGATACAAAGATCGCTACAAACTATGAAGAAGCAGTAGAAGAACAATTGGAGACTGAGGATGTGAAGACTGTTATTAGCCCCCTCATGGAGGTTGAGGAGCAAGATGAACCAGAGTCAGAGTCTGAGGATGAACCAGAAGAGCAGCCTGCTGCAGAATCTGAGGAATTCCAGCCAAATGTGGATTATTTAGCACCTGAGGAGCCCAGAAATGTGGTTGCTATCTCTGATGATGAAGTTGATGAAGACCTACCAGAGAACCAAGGTGATGGAAACACAGATATAACAGTAATGTGAAGAAATGCAGAATGTTTTATGGTTTGGATGTCATTGACATGTTGTCTCATGCTGTGTGTCCAGAGTTGTGTGTGAACGCATCAGAGTATGATGTGATGACTGAAGAAGATGAATCTGAATGTGGCAGACCAATGAATGGTACAGGTAATGAGCTAATTATGGGTAGTTGACGTATCAATGTGTCCTATGGTGTGACGGAAAAATGTAAAAAAAAACAAAAAAAACATTGACATTAACATTGAAGATAAACCTCTCTCATGCTATTTGTAACATTATACATTTGTATACATTCTTCTCATGTTATTTGTATTTTAAGTTTTCTTTTTTCCTATATTTTTTCTATGTCGCACCATAGGACATAGTCCAATTTTTATTTGTCAACTACCCTTCAAGACTTTCAAGTCATTCCGAACACAACAGACTCACACAGAAACATGCGGCTCATTTCTAGAAGGAACAAATGAAAGCTATATGTGTTCTAAAATCAGCTAAAATATGTTTGATATCCTCCGTCTGGATGGAATAACAGTCTAAAGATAAAATCTGAGTTTGTGTGTGATTTTCTGTAAGATCTGACAACTCTGACTGCCCAAAATCTGCAGCCTGGATCTGACCCTCGGGAACTGGTGTCAGCTCATCTAGACTGCAGATCTGGGCAAAAGTTGTGCAGTGTATTCCAGCCTTAAGTTATCTAGTTTTGTTGTCTCGTGTGATGAATATATATAAATGATGAACACCTTGTTTTGTTTTCAAGTGGAAGGTGTTGATGTATCTGAGCACAGCACTCCTGAGCGCTATTGTTACACAGTTAATCGTGAGGAGGAAGATGATGATGAAATCCAAATGGAGATGGTGACCGAGAATGGCAAAGTACATAGTACACTAGACATCATGACAGACTCATCATTAATATTATTGTGATAAAAAGTACTAAAACATGTTGTTCCTTCTTATTGTAGTCATCACCAGAAAGACTGTTGCGTGTGAGAGCGTTATATGACTATCAAGCAGGTTAGTGTTGTTTGCTTCAACAGCAGTTAGTGTTTATTAAGATATCATATGAGACATCTCTGTTCTCCACAGAGGACGACACTGAGCTCTCTTTTGAACCTGGTGACATCATCAGTGATGTGGAAACAATCGACAAAGCGTGGTGGAGGGGTTCCAGCAAAGATGGGCGCCAGGGTCTCTTTCCTGCCAACTATGTAGAGACCATATAAAGACATTTCCTTTAAAGATGGTTCCTCTTCCCCCTTTTCGTTTTACTAATTCTCAGGGACTAAGAACCACAGAACGTGGTCTATGAGGATGTACCATGTACTCTGAGACTGAGAGTCACAGGAAAAGGGTTGGAAGTGAAGCGTTCACAGGCACAACTTGGCCAACGATTCCTTTTGTTCCAAAACAAGCAGCCAAAGTCAACGATTGAGACTTTAGTGATCAACTGCAAGACTGAGGAGGATCTCAGTAACTGAAATACTTAAGTACAATTTCTGTTACGACTGTACACAAATTATCATCATTTTATTTACACATTACGTCATTTATTATCTTACATACCGGCATTACTGTTATCATTATCAAATGATACCAAAGGTGGTGGAGGTGTCTACTGGAGAACAGATTTCAGTTTAAGTTGAAGCCTATTTACACATAAATCCAATTTTACACAGTCACGTCAATTGGTCAAATTTAGTATAGAAACTTTTTTCAGAACTAGTACTGTGTCATAGTACCAGTAAAATAGAAATAGACATGTTTACAGCATTCTGAATGGCATACCTGTCATAACTGCATACAGTAGGTGTGCAGATGCTACAAAAGTTGTCACTGCCGAGGCCAAGATTTGATCATATTAGTGGGTCCTGCTTTTCCAACCTTTGAGAAAGGCGCTTCTCTTATACTTGTTTTAGTATAACATTTTAAAGCCCTTGCTTTTATGGAAGCCAACGCAAAGGAAATGGTTAAAAATCTTGTGTTAGATTACAAGCCTTTAAGACTGAGCTTGGCAGCCATTACATGTTTTTAAATGCTCTGAACCTTCCATCAAAATTAAATTCTTTCATCTGTCTACTGTTTGAAAGTTTGGGTTCGGTAAGATTTTTAAAAATGTTATTAAAAGAAGTCTCTAATGCTTACCAAGACTGCATTTATTTGATCAAAAAAAAAAAAAGTAAAAAAAAAAGTAAATTACAGATCCTTCAGAAATCATTCAAATATGCTGACTTGGTGCTCAAGAAATATTTCTTTATCAATGTTGAAATCAGTTGTGCTGCTTAATATTTTTGTGAAAACCGATTCATATTTTTATTTTTTACAATTTTTGATGAACAGAAAGTACAAAAGAAATATTTTGTAACATTTTAAATGTCTTTACAGTCACTTTCAATCAATATGTGTCCTTGCTGAATAAAAGTATTAATTTGTCAAAAAAAATAAATATCTTACTGACCCTAAACTTTTTAACGGTAGTGTTCAGTAAGACTGTTCACTGTTGTGTAAATGCTTTCGAATAAACATGTTTTTTTTTCTATGTAATTTATTTATCTCTGAGCATGAATATAGATATTGTTCCTTCTAGAGAGGGTCTGTCTAATCCATTTAACTCATGTAACCAGATTTCAGTAATAGGTCATTTTTTCAACTAACAATGTTCTTCTGTGTTAGTGGGGATTGAACAATAGAAGAATCACCAACACATTTAACTTACTCTATGCTCTCTGTTGGTAATTTCTTATTGTAATAAATGATGAGGTTTTTGTTTTTTCCACATTCTGCAATAATGCTTTTATGTTTTTGATTTGTTGCACAGCCAGAATACTGCCTTCATCCTATTCTGAGTATCGTGATCATTAAGAAACCATATTCACTACTTGTGTATTAATGCATGAGATCAAATTAAAGGGATTCACTTTACTGGGTCACAATGAGTTTATCTGAAACATTTAGTCATTTGACACAAGCACTGCAAGAATCAAGAGAATTACACACATACACACACACAAAAATGCTGCTTACTTTTAATTTAGGTAATTCTTTACAATAAATTGTTATTGTACATGAATCTATTAGTTATGTGTCCAAAGACATGCAGACCACCTGCTGAAATGACACTTACCTCCAGGTTAACATTCAATGTTATCTACCAGGATAGTTAGAGCTTTACTCAACTGATAAAATGTCAATATAACTTTATTTATAACAAAAATTAATATGGTAAAATACAACTTTAATAAAAGCACAAAATGAAAATTACAAAACTTTACAATAACAAACAGTGTTTGAATGAATTTACAGTTTTTAAATACAAGTCGGTGGCCCTTCGAGTGAGAACTGTTAATTTTGTAGCATCATAGTACTAGGACAAAACTTTTATCTACTAATTCTGAATTTAAGAGGAAAGGTTAGTCTGACATTTCTAGACTTTCAATTTTCTGATATTTGTAATACACTATACATGTAATTATATAAAGAAAACCATGTGTCTCCATCTTAACATTTTTTACTCTCATATGGAAAAAAAAAATAGGTTTGGATACTTAATATATTGAGCAAACATGTTTTCTGAATTACAGAAATGTTAACCTGTATGTGTAATATTTTTATGGCGAAATAGACTGTAACTTCACTCCTGAGGTTTTACTGAAATCACAATAATAGTTATCCAACTAGAGTTTCATTACTGTAAATATTGCAAATATAATTGCCTTCAAGCAAATACACACTTTATCTGGAAGATGCCATATGACACTGAAACACTCAAAGTGCTTGACAAAACTAACCTGCAAGCCAACAAGGAAAAGGGAAAATCTTAAAATATTGCATGTACCGCTGATGTAAATGAAATCTAGAAAACACAATTAACTTAGAGCTGCTGTAGCTTTGCATAGTAGTGCCTTTGCAACCCTTCTCCATCAGACAGGCCTTTACTGTAGTGACTCAAAAACAAAGCACCCAAAACGTTCAGCTTCCAGGCATGTTTCACTGCTTGTGCTGAATCCTAGTTAATGTGCATTCTGACTTTTGACTTTTTCTGACTGATAGGGGTTCACATTTGCTGAGTGAGATAAGGTATGTACAGTAATCCTGAGGTCGTTACAGTCACAGGTAGTTAACGGAGTCACATTATATCCCATCGTTATAAACCTGAATACAGAGTCTTGTGACGTCTGGACCTTTGCATATATATACGGAAGCCATGCAAACAGACATTATAGCAGATATTGTAAGATGCAATTTTTCTCAGGTGTCACAAAAAGAAAGTATAGTACTTTAAAAAAAATATGCATCAAATCATGTACTGTTAAATATGAATCACATCAATAGCATAATAAAAGCAGTTTCATTTTACATAGAGCGTGTCTGCTTAAGATCACAGGACCAGCAAAGTACTGCTCACTTTAAATCCGTAATCCTTCTATTACTAGACACTTTTAATCAAAGATTAAATGGAGCCATAGCTGACTGCAAACAGAGCATTTCTACAACTACAAATGTCTGTAAATGAAAAATGTTGCTTTTGTGTGATACCGGATCCAAAGCACAAGTTGTCAGTATACGTCCAAAAACCCATACAACACAACATCAACAAAAGTGACAGTGAGCCTGGGCAGAAAGTCAGTTATTGGTAAAGTCCTTAATCACATAATCATCAATTAAAACAAAAATTCAGAATTTAAACTGATATTATAAGACTTTCTTCTTGGAGGCTTGTGTGCTTAAGGAGCAGTGGCGCTTACTAATAAAGTGAAATTCGTCAGAGTTAAGCTAACTTTCACACGTTAGGTTTATTAATACTATGTTATCAAGATCACTGATCCTAAAATACACTAGCGTTCAAATGTTTGGGCTCAATAAGATTTTAAGATATGAATACTTTAATTTAGCAAGGGTGCAATACATAGATCAAAAATGCCAGTAAAGAGACAAGAAATATTTCTTGAGCACCAAATCAGCATATCAGAATGATTATGTAATGATGCTGAAAATTCAGCTATGCCATTACAGGAATAAATTACATTTTAAAACATTTGAATATTCAAAACAGTTATTTTGGATTATAACAGTATTTAACAATATCACTGTATTTGTGATCAATTTATTGCAGCCTTGATGAGCAGAAGAGACTTTTAGACACCAAACGTTTGAACGGTAGTGTACTTGCCAGCCTCAATGTGAGCGATGATGAATACTCAGCAGATTTGATCCTGACAGCACTTTCTTAAGCATTTATCTAACACAGTGCGCACAGACACAATGACTGGCCCAAAAGTACTTACAACACCAGAACAATTGCTTCAATCCAGTTTAAAACCACTGCTCCAGGAATCTGTCTCACATGAAACATCTTCACTCCCCAAAGATCCAAAATAATCAGCTTTCCATGAAGAGACAATGTGTAATGCTATATATATATATATATATATATATATATATATATATATATATATATATATATATATTAATAGTGTATTATATAACTAATAGTACTGAATTCCCATTATTGAGACAGAAGAAAACGTTCATTTTTCATGTTGATCTTATTATGTAAAGAGAACACAATGACAGTTAAACATACATGACCTCAGGTATTCCAGTTTTTTCCAGGGGACACAGGAAGTTGTGATCGCTCTGACAGTAATCAGAAGTGTGACCGCTACACCTGACTCTGCAGCCAGTTCCTGGGGTCTAGCTTAGCTCTCAGGTTCCTCAAGCTGCGGCGTGCGCCGGACGGTCTAGAGAAGCCCAGGTCTGACTCTTGACTGTTGCTTCCCTCGCTGGAGCTGCTGCTGGAAGTGGAACTGGAGCAGGACAGAGCAGTCTGAGCGGGGCGAGGAGACACCGAGCTGGCGGTGGGCGGCTGGCAGTTGCACCGGAAGCCACCGTAGCCCCGACCGCGCAGAGTGGAGAGCTTGGCGTCCAGGGAGAGGGTACGGGGGCGGAAGCGACCCGGGGAGGATGAGGTGTCAGGGGACCACGCCTGGCGGAAACAGGGGCTGACGCTGGCGGGACTGTCGCTGTCTGAGGTCAGGCTGGCGTTGGAG
This sequence comes from Acrossocheilus fasciatus, assembly GCA_036784905.1. Classification (NCBI taxonomy): domain Eukaryota; kingdom Metazoa; phylum Chordata; class Actinopteri; order Cypriniformes; family Cyprinidae; genus Acrossocheilus; species Acrossocheilus fasciatus. The sequence goes on from CM071942.1 coordinate 17,175,350, forward strand.
GAGAGAAGGCCGGGTGTGCGGTGGCAGCGTGGGCTGCGGGGCTGGCGGCTGTGCAGGCGAGGACTGGGCGAGTGGGGCGGCAGGTGCTGATGGGTGTGAGGGGATCTCGGGGGATCTTCATCAAACAAGGCCATCCAGTGAGGCGGAGATCCGAGCTGGGCCCTCAGCTCAAACTCTTCAATACGACGGGCCAGGATGTCAGTGACCGTTCCGATGTCATCAGACGTGTCAATAACTGTGGCGGAAGACAAACGGTAGCCATAATGAAAACGTTTCCAAAAGAGCTGACATTTTTCATTTTGCCTGACAGCTGACTTTCAGTTGCAAGCTTCATTTTTATAGTCTTTCGATAAACCATCCGTAAAATCCAGCATGCTTTATATTATTGCTTTCAGAGAGTGGGACATGTTTTGTAACTTGTGACCACTGAGCTTCTCACAATAAAGCACTGGCAAGCTAATTGTTGGAATCTGATGAATCTTATGAAAGCATATTTTATTATTATTTAAATAAAATTAGTCAAATTAAAACCGTGAAATTACACAAACAAAATGAGTACAATTGAAACGAATAAGAACTAAATTAACTTCACCTGCCATTGTAATTAATATGTACAAAAATTACATTAACAATTAATATGTACAGAAAAAATTGTGTACAAAAAGTGAAAATAAAAGTTTTATTTTCAGACATTTATTTTAAAATCACTTTTCTTTACTATATTTTCACCTTTTAGAATTAAAAAAAGAAAATGTTGAAATAAAATAAGTATTGTTAACTAGTATTTATTTTTACAAATTCTATCAAATTTATATATTATTTTTTACTTTTTAAATAAAATAAATTGAAAAACAATGAATAAAACCCTGAATATATAGCAATCTACTATGGCTTCATCTAATAAATACATAACAACAATAATTTAGTGCATTATTCATTTAATTTATACAAGGTTAGAACCATATTTGAAATATACATCAAGTAAAAGTTGTTGGTCACACGGGTGACAGAAATGTTTGGGATCACGTGGGCCAGTAGAGGGGGGGGTCAGGTAACTTCTCATCAGAGTTACTTCACCTGTCATTGTAATAGGAGGAGAGCAGAGCTCGGATCTCAGCAGAGACAGCGTTATCCTGCAGCAAAAGCCCCTCACCGGATGCAGGGGCCACTGAGGAGGGGGAGGCCAGCAAAACGCATGAGGGGCCAACAAATGCAGGGTTGTGGGGAGGGCACGGGAATGAGTGTTTATATATCAACCAAATAATGATACAGTGGTTGGGGAATGTATGGGATGGATGTTTGGATTACAAATGTAAGGCATGAAACCAGGAAAATACAAGAGTGTGTGAAAAAATCAATGTGAAAGAGGAGGGGAAAAACAACAGTGAAGAGACAGACATAAAAACCACAGAGAAAATAAGACAGTGGAAGAGAAAGAAAAGACTGTCAGTTTGTCAGAAACAGCAGACTTTCCATTTAGCAGTTAAAGGAGACATATTGATAAAGAGAAAGACTCAGATCTGACAGAGGACGAGGACATGCAGTTTGATCCACACATTAATGTTAGATTCACAGGCATATCTGTGCTTGTGCATTATTTCTGTTATTACCTATATGGCTCTATTGTGTCTCTTGACTTTATTTTGTGAAAATCTAGAGCTTCAAACTCTCCTCCAGCCTCTGTAAATGTGTAAAAAGGTGTCTGCACACACTCACCCATCTCATGGTACAGGGAGCCCTGCTTCGGTGTGACTATGGCAGGTTTGCGTGGGGAAGGCAGCTCGATCTTCATCAGGTCATCACAGCACTGCCTCCACTGGCCTGCAGAGGGAGCAAGCAGCTTAGTCAAACTGTTCTGGCGAGCGCATTGAACTTACAATCAGGCCAGTGAATTATATCACCTGGCACCATTTCTGTATTCAAATATTTTTATATTTATTTTTAAATTATATAACTGAGCATTGTGTGTTTCAGCATATTGCTGTTGTCACCATTTCTCAAAAGCAGAAATCCACTCGAGGGCTGACATAAAAATGATTTTAACAGTTAAGGTTTTTTTTGTAATGTACAGCCTTTGTGTGGCTTATGGCTTTATAGTAAGTTTAGAATTCATGTACTCACTCATATCATAGAACTGCTGCCAGAAGGCCTCCATCCAGCGCTGTGTCTCTTCTCTGCTGTCTGCAGCTAGTGTGTGCGTCACTTCCTCTCCTCCATACTGGTTAGTGATACAAATATTCTGTGCCTTGCTGTGAGGATCCTTCTCTGCGGCCCGTATTCTCGTCTCCTGAGATACACATGAAAACATTTTTTTCATTTATTTTTTTTTAAACTGAAATTACTAACCTAAAATGATATGTGACCATGGACCACAAAACCAGTGATAAGGATCAATTTTTTGAAATTGAGATTTATACATCTGAAAGCTGAATAAATAAGCTTTCCATTGATGTACGGTTTGTTAGGTTCGGACAACTATTTGAAAATATGAAATCTGAGGGAGCAAAAAAATCGAAATATTGAGAAAATCGCCTTTAAAGTTGTCCAAATAAAGTTCTTAGCAATGTATATTACTAATCAATAATTAAGTTATAATACATTTACGGTATATCTTCATGGAGGCATGATCTTTACTCGGCGTAAAAGAAAAATTGTACAATGTATTGTTGGCTATTGCTTCAAATATATCCGTGCTACTTGATACTGGTTTTGTGCTCCAGGGTCACATATAATATACATTACAGATTGGGGTCAGTATGATTTTTATACTTTTTTTTAAATGCATCGTGGTACTGTTGTGAACACGTGTCGAAGACTTGACACGGAAGAGAAGAAATTTGAATAATTTGCGTTATTTTGGTTTTCTTTGCACCCAAAAAGTATTCATAGCTTCATAAAATCAAAGTTGAACCACTGATGTCACATGCACTATTTGAACGGTTTTCTTACGGTGTTTCTGGGCCTTGAACGTGTCAGTTGCATTGCTGTCTATGCAGGGTCAGAAAGCTCTCAGATTTCCTCAAAAATATCTTAATTTGTGTTCCAAAGATAAATGAAGGTCTTACGGGTTTGGAACAACATGAGGGTGAGAAATTAATCACAGAATTTGTTTTTTTATGATTCTTTGTTTAATAAAAAGTAGTAGTAGCAGCATATATTTATTTAATGCCATGTCAGCATCTTAGGCTATTTTCAAGGCAAAAACAATTTAAAAAATACAAGTGTAACAAATACAATAAAAACCAGCAAACAAACAAATACAACTTATATTACACAAGATTTTTTACATTCCTTGCTACGTGTACTACATTAAGCTAAATTAGACTTGTCAAAGCACTTGCATATCATTGCTCTTTTGTTGATTTTGATTGCTTCCATTGTCCTCAGTTGTAAGTCTCTTTGGATAAAATCATCTGCTAAATGACTAAATGTAAATGAGTCTATTGTCTATTTGTTCTAACAATGTAAAATAATTTAAACAAATTTAATGACTTTTTTTAATGTGGTGTGGAGCCATGTAATAAGCAGAATAATGTATAGACAGAGTTTATTTCAAAAGGAAGATTTGTTGGATACACCTTTTTCAATTCACATTATAATAATATCTAAAGAATATAGTGTAAAATGTTAGTTTTTCACTTTCAATTTTTTCTGAGCTACGCAGTTACGCATAAAATTCTTGTTTTTATAAAATACTAATACCTGCATGTGAGGAAGTAGATATCCCGCTGGGTACAACACACACACACACACACACACACACACACACACACACACACACACACACACACACACTCACCATGCTGATTTCCCCTCCCCGCTATTTGGTTGCCAGGCGAGCGGGTGCACACGCCGTCTTGACAGCCCATGGACAGTTTCACACAATACATTACCCTGTTCCAGATTCATCCCGATCATACATACTACATGCATTGTCTTGTCTATGTCATGTATTTTGTGTTTGTTTAGCGTGGTCAGTCTTGCTGGTGGCGCTGGGGAAAAACCGAGCGATTGAGTGTCAACCGCTTATGACATCATCGTTGGTGCCGCGCCGGCGCACTGTGCTCAAAATTGGGCGAAACCACTGTTTAAAGTGTTAAAGACTGACGAATATAAAAGATAAGCAGTCATGTGTATTATTGGTTTTATTTGGTGTTTATGCTGAAATTAGGTTTGTTTATAAAATGTCTATTGTGTATATGTACAGAAGTTATTCAAAAATGTAGTGTGTTTAAAAGAAAATGCCACGTCTAAAGAAGGGGCGGAGTCTGGCCTATAAAAAGGGAGGCCAGACTCACATTTATCACTTGTTAACCAAGTCGAATGCGAGCGTGCAACAGTAGTGCCCTGAGCAAACACCCAGCAAAGCGAGTATATTGAAGATACCCTTTGTATATATATTTTCCATCTTTATTTTCCAGTTTGTTGTTTCTTTACTACTTTGTATTTATTGTTTTGGGAGTCTTTTGGTGATTGCACTGTATATATTTCTTCACGCCAGCAATCGTGAACTTTTGTATATACCTGCGGTGCTATAAATAAACTACACCTTGCACGAAAGTGCTTCTGTGGGTAGAGCCATCATTTTACATCTCTTACGGACACTTTCCACGTCCCAAGCGAGTTGGTGGTTCTCGCGGTATCACATTTGGTGGCAGCGGTGGGATGGCTACCCGCAAGACAGCACCAAAAGGCAAAAGACCTCGAGGTGGATTACGCTCACAGGTGAAGGCGGTTGCAGAGGGGGATGCAGTATGGGACACCGCAGAGTCAACGGAGGATGAAGGGGGAGCGGAGGTGTTCCCAAAGGCTTCATCTGAGTCCCGCACACCGCAGGTCAAGGCCAATACGACAGGCTCAACATCTGATGAGGGATTGCTGAGCCTAATGCGTCAGTTCCTCGATGCACAGGGGCAACGGGAGGAGAGGCATCTGGCAGAGCTCCGGGGATTACGGGACGCGATTCTGCAGTCTGCTAGATCTGCGGAGACTTCCAGCGATGCCGAGAGCCCGCGAATGAATCTCCCGACGCCGTCTGCTTCAAGAACTGCCCAGGCTCGCAGCACTGGCACCCCAGCGAGTCATCCTCCAAGCCAGCCGAGGCTGATGAGTGAACCGCCGAGGATACCGGTCTTCCAACAGGGGGAGGACATTGAGAGTTATCTTCGACGTTTCGAACGCCTGGCCAAGACTTGGAGATGGCCTGAGGAAGAGTGGAGTTTCCGCTTGGTTCCATTGCTGACTGGACAGGCTTTGGAGGCTTACCTAGCAATGGATGAGGAGCAAGCAGGAGTGTATGCTGACCTGAAGGAGGCGCTCTTGGAGAAATTCAACATCTCGCCAGAGACCTACCGACAGCGATTCCGAGCGTCCACGATTCCTGCGGGTGAGAGCCCGACAGAGACTTACAACCGTCTGAGGACCCTTTACTGCCGCTGGGTGAGACCTGATCTGCACACTAAGGAGGAGATTGGGGAGATCATCATCCTGGAGCAGCTGCTTCGTGTGCTTCCCTATGACAGTCGAACCTGGGTACGGGAACACGAACCTACAACAGGACTAGCAGCAGCGAAACTGGCTCTTCAGTACGTGAATGCTCACCGCGGGAGTCCACGCTCTCAACCACTCAAAGGTACTGTGCATAAACAAAACACTGTTGGGGTTGGGGCCTCACAAGGTCCAGCTGAAAGCGTTACCAGTATACACAAACCAAAGGCAGAGAGACAAGAACTGGTGTGTTTTTACTGTCAACAGCCAGGACACAAAGCAACGGTGTGTCCTGTGCGGAAATCCAAGTTGACAGGATTTTGTTATGTGCCCAGAGAAGAGGACAAAGATGATGACTCTAGAGGGGAGAGTCAAATGTTGTATGATATAACTGTTGAGGGACATTCTTTGAAAGCAATGTTGGACACGGGTAGCTCCCTGTCTCTCCTAAAGCCATGCTTTGTGGCAAAGGTTAACTATGCAACCACCACATCTGTCCAGTGTGTGCATGGGGATATAAGGCAGTACCCCAGAGCCGAGGTAGTTGTGTGTGCACAAGAACAGTCATTTCTGATGAATGTTGTAATAGTTGATGACTTACCTGCTGATATGATTTTAGGAAGAGACTTACCTATACTCTATGAACTGTTGCAAGCCACCATGAACTCTGAGACTGTTACCTCTGCCACAGTACATAAATCATGTCCTGCTGTCACCCGGGCTCAAGCTAGAGCAGGTCTGCAGCCACTGCCAGACTTGCACAGTAGTCTGCTGCAGGGCGGGACCAAGGGCCCAAGAAAATCACGTCGACAACGTCGGCTTGAAAAGTATCTGGGTACTCCAGTCCCTGAGGCCTCTGTTAAGGGCCTCAAAGTTGATGACTGGAGGATCCCAGAGAACATTGGGGAACTGCAAAGGAAAGATGAGTCGCTTAAGACACTGTGGGGAAAAGCTGCCAGTGGGAAAGGTTCAAACTTGTGTGATGAAAAGTATGTGATTGTGAATGATGTGTTGTACATGCAAGCCAATGATGTTACCCGTTTAATTGTTCCTAGATGTTGTAGACCCATTGTCCTGCACCTCGCACACACCATTCCATGGGCTGGTCATTTGGGACAGCAGAAAACATACACTCGCATCAGTTCACGGTTTCATTGGCCTTCACTTTACACTGACGTACAGACATACTGCAACACATGTGCAACATGTCAAAAGACCAGTGCTGTGTCCCAGCGGGGCCGAGCGCCCTTGTACCCTCTCCCTGTTATCTCTTCTCCCTTCAGGCGTATCGCAATGGATATTGTGGGGCCACTTGAGAAGAGTAGTGCGGGGCACCAATACATCCTGGTGATATGTGACTACGCGACCAGGTACCCTGAGGCCTTCCCACTCCGTTCCATTAACACCCCAAAGATCATCCAGGCCCTCGTACAGCTGTTCTCCAGGGTGGGAATCCCTGAAGAGATTCTGACAGACCAAGGGACAAACTTCACTTCGCGGCTAATGGGGCAACTTCATCGCCAGTTGGGCATCACCGCCATCAGAACCAGTGCATACCATCCACAAACAGACGGCTTGGTGGAGCGGTTCAACCAAACACTAAAGAACATGCTGCGGAAGTTTGTATCAGACACGGGACGCGACTGGGACAAATGGCTCCCATTTCTGCTGTTTGCATATCGTGAAGTTCCTCAAGCTTCAACTGGATTCTCCCCTTTTGAGCTCGTATATGGATGGCAAGTGCAAGGACCCCTGGATCTGTTACGGAAGAGCTGGGAGGATCCTGCTTGCAGAGAAAAGGAGAGGGGAATCGTCCAGTATGTTTTGGAGATGAGGGACCGGCTTGAACGCTATCAGGAACAGGCAAGAGAGAACCTGAAAGAGGCACAGAAAGCCCAGAAAACATGGTATGACCAGAATGCAAGACAAAGACAGCTGCAGTCTGGGCAGAAGGTACTTCTACTACTTCCAACATCCACCAACAAACTGCTGGCCAAATGGCAGGGGCCATACACTGTGGTGAGGAAGATGGGTCCGGTGACTTACGAGATCCACCATCCAGATAAGGGGAAAGCTAAGCAGACGTATCACATTAACCTGCTCAAAGAATGGAAAGAGCCACCTGTGAGTAAAGGGATGACGATGATGGTGAGGAAAGTGACTGAGGTGATGGATGAGGAACCAGAGCCAGAGGCCAGGGCACAAAGAGAACCAGCTGAGGTAAACTTGGAGCACCTGCAGGATCCCAACAGAGCTCAGCTACAAAGCCTCCTGGAACAGTTCCCCGTTTTGTTCTGCCAGCGGCCGGGGAGGACAGAGTTAATCCATCACAAAATCCACCTAAATGACACAACACCATCAAGACAACGACCTTACAGAGTGCCAGAAAGGTTAGTTGAACCCCTGAAACAAGAAGTGGAAATGATGTTGGAAATGGGAGTGATTGAGGCATCCAGAAGCGAGTGGAGCAGCCCCGTAGTCATTGTCCCGAAGAAAGATGGAACGCTACGTATCTGCATAGACTTCCGCAAGTTGAACGCCCAGTCCCGTTTCGATGCTTACCCCATGCCACGAATAGACGACCTGCTGGAGAGAATTGGACAGGCCCGATATATTACCACCCTGGATCTGTGCAAGGGGTATTGGCAGGTGCCCCTTGACAATGACTCCAAACAGTATACAGCATTCAGGACACCATCGGGACTATACCATTTTACAGTTCTTCCCTTTGGCTTGCATGGGGCACCTGCCACATTTCAACGACTCATGGACCAAGTTCTTCGGGGGTGTGAGGGGTGGGCAGCCGCCTACTTGGATGATGTTGTAATCTTCAGTAACTCCTGGGAGGAGCATCTGAAACATATGGAAGAGACCCTGAAACGTATCCAAGAGGCAGGACTCACCCTCAATGTCAAGAAATGTGAGTGGGCAAGGCAGGAGACCAGTTACCTTGGATATCACCTGGGCAACGGCAAGCTGAGACCCCAAGTGGACAAAGTGGAAGCCATCCGACGGAGCCCAAGGCCTAGGTCGAAGAAGGAGATGAGATCCTTTCTAGGCCTGGTGGGTTGGTACAGGAGGTTCATCCCTGACTTTGCAAGAATCGCTACACCGCTTACAGACTTGCTGACGAAAGCAGCAAAGAGTCCGATGAAGTGGACTGAGGACTGTGAGGCAGCTTTCAGAACTCTTAAGGAGAAGATCTGCTCCAGCCCAGTCCTACAAAGCCCTGACTTCAACCAAAGATTCCTGGTCCAGGTAGATGCCTCAGCCACAGGAGTTGGGGCTGTCCTGGCCCAGGGGGAGGTGGGAGCAGAAAAACCAGTGGTCTACATTAGCAGGAAGCTGTTGCCCAGGGAGACCAGGTACTCGACAGTGGAGAAAGAGTGTCTCGCTATCAAGTGGTCCCTCGAAAGTCTAAGGTATTATCTCCTAGGAAGGGAGTTTGATCTGGAGACGGACCACCGGGCACTAACATGGATTCAGACAATGAAGGACCACAACTCCAGAGTTATGAGGTGGTACCTAAGCCTCCAACCCTACAAATTCAAGGTGCGGCATAGACCAGGACAACAAAACGTGATTGCCGACTACCTGTCGCGGTACCCGGACAGTACGCGGCCAAGAGAAGGGGGAGGTGATGTGAGGAAGTAGATATCCCGCTGGGTACAACACACACACACACACACACACACACACACACACACACACACACACACACACACACACTCACCATGCTGATTTCCCCTCCCCGCTATTTGGTTGCCAGGCGAGCGGGTGCACACGCCGTCTTGACAGCCCATGGACAGTTTCACACAATACATTACCCTGTTCCAGATTCATCCCGATCATACATACTACATGCATTGTCTTGTCTATGTCATGTATTTTGTGTTTGTTTAGCGTGGTCAGTCTTGCTGGTGGCGCTGGGGAAAAACCGAGCGATTGAGTGTCAACCGCTTATGACATCATCGTTGGTGCCGCGCCGGCGCACTGTGCTCAAAATTGGGCGAAACCACTGTTTAAAGTGTTAAAGACTGACGAATATAAAAGATAAGCAGTCATGTGTATTATTGGTTTTATTTGGTGTTTATGCTGAAATTAGGTTTGTTTATAAAATGTCTATTGTGTATATGTACAGAAGTTATTCAAAAATGTAGTGTGTTTAAAAGAAAATGCCACGTCTAAAGAAGGGGCGGAGTCTGGCCTATAAAAAGGGAGGCCAGACTCACATTTATCACTTGTTAACCAAGTCGAATGCGAGCGTGCAACAGTAGTGCCCTGAGCAAACACCCAGCAAAGCGAGTATATTGAAGATACCCTTTGTATATATATTTTCCATCTTTATTTTCCAGTTTGTTGTTTCTTTACTACTTTGTATTTATTGTTTTGGGAGTCTTTTGGTGATTGCACTGTATATATTTCTTCACGCCAGCAATCGTGAACTTTTGTATATACCTGCGGTGCTATAAATAAACTACACCTTGCACGAAAGTGCTTCTGTGGGTAGAGCCATCATTTTACATCTCTTACGGACACTTTCCACGTCCCAAGCGAGTTGGTGGTTCTCGCGGTATCACACTGCAGCAAAAGCTTTTGCACATATTTTACAGCATTAAATAGTAATCTCAGTTCTAACCAGTAGGTGGCAACAAAGCACAAGTAAAGTATATGTAGCGCAAAGCAGTCACCTGAGAGCTGAGGAATGTGCAGAATCACAGTGCAGCTCTCAGATGTTAAAACAAGCTCTTTGTACTCACGACACGCAGCTCTCTAGGGGCACTGAAAGATCCAGACCCAGTGCATGGCAAACAAAACGTCTTTTCACAAGTACTGACACAATGAAAAATGTTCCCGACAAAAAACATCTCTTTCTAAAAAGAGACGATCCATTTGAAAGAGTGCTTTCAAGATATTCACAAAGAAAAATATCTCATGATATCTCCAAAAGCAGAAGAATGACCCTGATATATCATGTGCATAAATGAGCACGCTTGAAATTTCCAGAATAGGACAGAACTTACTTTGTTAATCCCAATAGTTAAGACAGGCTCCACATTGGCCTCCATGTCCTCTTTTTGATGATAACAGAAGAGATTTGTTCCTTTTAAAACACCATAGACATTTGTCCATCCTTGTGGCTCTCCTCCAAGCTTGAGAGAAAGGAAGGAGAACATTAGCCAAAAAAAACTGAAATGGAGAAATACGATATTGAAGTGAGTGAGTGAGTGAGTGAGTGAGTGCATGTGTTTCCAACACACCTTTACCCTCAGACAGCCACTCATCATTTGTTGTGTCATACAGTGAGGTTGAGCGGCCAGACGACAACATACACCGCCATACAGAGGCAGCCAGTACGAACACTCCTCTACAGAGACACAAAGAGACAAAGATAAAAAGAATGCATGACTTACAAAGTTAGAAACTGTATTTTAAAACCCAAGTAAACAAGCTATTCAAATGACATCATGTTTTGCACCCTATATTTTTAGTACATATTTTACAACAAAGTAAACATCATCTGCGAGCGCGAGCAGCCCACACTCAGGCCGTAAGAATGTCTGCAGTAACTCTTCACACATAAAGATGGCTATAAGGGCCTCTTATTGGCCCTTCACACACCATGGCTGGCCATTCAGAGAAGTTTATGAGCATGACCCTAACACAATAAATCTGACAGACGTCGACAACACACACACTGCAGGCCTGTCTGTAATTGATTACCTGCAACGTGAAGAAAACTAGCAAGGCATAAAACTAATGTGCTTTAAATAAAACCACAGAAGACAACTTGAAATGTTACAAACTATTTATCAGACAAAGCATCTCACTTTATTACTTTAATCTAAAACAAACGGCTCTAAATGTTCCTGGTGACAAAAAGTTGAGTTTTAAAAAGGGGTTCGGCAGCTCACCATTTCCTGTGATGGTGAGGTCATGTGTGCGGAAGCTGTCCTGGACGTGAGAGAGATTGAGGGTTGTGTGAGCCAAAAGATGATATTTGGGGCCCCTATAAACACAAAACACAATAAGAGAGAGCAATATGCAAACATATTTGAACTATGACTGTCAATCAAATACAAATAAATAAACTGATAAATTAATGTTAAACAAATGGGGTCCATAACATTTTTTTTTAAAGTAATTCATACTTTTAATCAGCATGGAGCCATTAAATTGATCAAAAGTGGGATTGATAATAATAAGAAACATTTCTTGAGCACCAAATCAGCATATTAGGATCTGACACTGAAAACTGGAGTAACGGCTGCTGAAAATTCAGCTTTGCCATTACAGGAATAAATTACATTTTAAAATACATTCAAATAGCAAACAGTGATTTTAAATTGCAATACAATTTCACAATATTTCTGTTTTTGCTGTATTTTTTATCTAATAAATGCAGTCCTGGTGCATACAAGAGATTTTCAAAGACATTTAAAAAAAAAATCTTACAGACCCCAGAGTTTTAAACAGTATTGTATGTTGCTTATTGTATTTCCGTATCATTGAACATGGGTTTATCACTGGTCTGCAGTTCACAGCAATCCTTTTAGCATTTTTGATTCACGTAGCAGCAGTGTGTTTATGTGTGTGTTTCTACAGACTTACGGTACAGAGGGCACAGGCAGCAGGATTGTCGCTCCTCCTCCATTGCTAGTGGGGCTGCAGGCTCCGGGCTCCAAGGCCGCCCTCATTTTCTTTCCTGTTGACCTTCCCAGAGATGAGCTCAGCTTGCTGGCCAGCTTCCGTGGTGTGCTGCCTGCTGAGTAGTCCTCCTCTGAACAACAGCTATACAGCTCCACCCGCAGCTCGAACCCTGGACTGGCCTCATTACTGCACACAGGAAGAAACAGCATGAATGAAGCACTTTGTATTACTACACACATGTATTATCAATAAAGTGCAAATGTTGATTTAAATGCAGTATATACACTACTGTTCAAAAGTTTGGTGTCAGTAAGATTTGTATTTTTTCTTGATCTATCGATCTATCTATCTATCTATCTATCTATCTATCTATCTATCTATCTATCTATCTATCTATCTATCTATCTATCTATCTATCTATCTAATCTATCTATCTAATCTATCTATCTATCTTTTTTAAGTGAACAATTTCTATACTTTGATACAAACCAACTATAGCCGTTTTGGAAGTCACATCAAGATTAAACTATATTTGTATGGAATAAATGTCCAGAAACAGATAAACTGACATAATAAACATGCACACTTACAAGACAATTGTGTTGTCAAAGCAGATATCTGTCAGCGTCCTGTCCACCATCACCATGTCTGTGTCAAAGATCTCTCCACCCAACTGAAGCAGACAGAATACAGCGCACCGATGGAGCTCTGAAGAATAAAGAAAGACATTTACATGATTTCTACCCAGAAGTCACACCTGCTGTAATGTCTTCACCAGTGTAGCTGCATATTTGGCCCAGTGCCTATAAAATCCCCCAGAGCAGCTCTGTTCATTCAGAAAACATTTACTCCTGCACCTGTGTGTGTGCTGTCCTGCTTTTTCCTGCTCAGGGCAACATTAGTATCTGTGTATTTTTTCCTTGTACAAATTGTAGAACATGAATAATTGTGACACAACCAGTCTTAAACGTTTTTGCCTTAATCATTTTGAGGGCTAATAAAACATATGTTGCCATTAACAGGATAAAGCACACATAAAAGCTTTCCCATGAGAGAATAACATGCATGTGGGTTCCTGTGTCACATTCATCAACATAATGCCACCTCTATCAGCTGTTCTAAGCACCTTAGGAAAAACTACATTAGTCACTGTTGTCTGGAAAAAGGTTTCCAGCGCCAGTAATAATATTCTCTTTACCCAGAGGGCTTTGCTGGGCCTGAATGCTTCATAAATAAATGTGTTTTTTGTTATCGCGGTAATGCATATACTGAATGCACAATGTATCTGAGCAGTATTTTCTGTGTTCGTTATACAAAGGGTTATTAAAGGGATAGTTCATCCAAAAATGAAAATTCTGTCATCATTTACTCACCCTCAAGTAGCTCCAAACCTGTATGAATTTCTTTGTTCTGCCGAACACAAAGGAAGATATTTTGAAGAAAGTTTGTAACCAGGCTGTCTTGGGGCACCATTGACTTCCATAGTAGGAAAAAAAATACTATGGAAGTCAATGGTGCCCCAGAACTGCTCTGTTCCCCACATTCTTCAGAATATCTTCCTTTGTTTTCAGCAGAACAAAGACATTCATACAGGTTTGGAAATACTTGAGGGTGAGTAAATGATGACAGAATTTTCATTTTTGGGTGAACTATCCCTTTAAGTAGGGGTGCAACGGATTGTAGATGATCTGTACGGACCAGTCCCTACGGTTCGGCACGTATGTGATTCGCAGATTAACTTTTAAGTTCTACCAGTATAGACTGAAAGTTATCATCTACACCTGTTTTGTCTTGCAAAATTACACATTCAAGCAATTTCAGACCATTCAGATTACGAGTCGAATCGGGACTCGCTCGATATATATGTAAAATATGTGCCGCACACACCTGAAGCACGCGCCTCAACGGATGGATACATACACACAAAGTTATGTTAAAACATCTGTTTTGGAAAGTATACTGGTAAACACTGTAGGTTATGTCCATGTCTTAAGTTAACATATAAAGCTGAGAAAGAAACCGAATGTGTGTCAGTATTAGGTCCGTGCATTTAGTCTTAAAGAGACAGCAGCCTAGAAGTACCTACTTCTGTCTTGTCTGCTAATCAAACACCACCACAGCTTTAACAAAGATTAATCTGTATTTAACTTATGCAGTAAGAATTATGTTGTTTTACACTTAATTCGTACATTTCTGCACCTGAATACTACTGTTACTGTCTTTATACAGCCTATAATTTTATGCTGTAGGCTGTTCATCTTTGCTTGTAATTTGTACAGTTGTTCTTGTTATATTACTGACTTTAATAGTTAAGCTAGTAGTTTCTGCTGGGGTATAGAAGTACTTAAAAGCTCACTTTAGTAATAAATGAAAAGCAAACGTTTTTATTTTTTTGCTGATCTGAAAAATGATCAGATCCGTAACTCAAAATCTGTGGTACGATCCGAACCTGTCAGTTTTGTGATCTGTTGCACCACTATTATTAAGATCAAATATATTATAAACAGCCTGCACTGTTATTTAACCTGCATATCAGAGTGAAAATGAAAAACAGATGTTACCTCCTTTATTCTTAAAATACTCCGTGTCTTTCCACATTAGAGGTATCCGTAGATCTGCAAAACAGAGGAATTGGAGGTCAGAGCGAAACAAGGTTATAACACACACACACACACACACACACTCAGCGTCACTCACAGCTGCAAGCAACCAATGCCGGCTGTCACTCCATGTCAATCAAAAGAAAAATACGTTTACAACACTCATCTGGTATTTTATGCCATGCTACCAGCTAGTATAAATCATCAGTATAAACCATTATCACAGTGGCCCACCCACCACATCAAGACCACATTCATCACTTCAGCCCACCTGGATGAGCTCCTCTGTGAAGGTCTGTGTAACCAGGCTTGTTAATAACGACAGAACGTCAGTAAATTAATAGGCAGAGGTTGTTAGGGAACAATTAATACGGTAGTGACTTCAGACGTTGGACAGTAAAAAACAAAACAAAAAAAATACGGAGGCTGCATGTGGGAACATTAGATTGTATGTGCGTGGGATGAACTACAGTACATGACAAACATGTAGTCTTAATGCATTTGGAATGATGGTGCATGAGCAGGAATCCCACACAGAATCTGCAGCTGAAGAAAGCACAGCAAATTTCTGCAGAACAAGAATGCTGGTCATTGATAAAATTCTGAATGCCCCACCATAAGTTTGTTGGTTTATTAAACATTTGATCTAATTTCATCACTGCACAGATTGTGTTGATTCTATCTGTACGGCTGCATATGAATGTGGTTTACATTAGTGTGCATGTGACTCAGTCTGAAGTAGGGCTATAAGGCCCTCCGTAACCTCTTCATACTGACGTCATAATTACAGCGTTTACTGAGTATCAGCCCTCTAGGCCTTCACTGTGGGTCTCAAACACAGATTGCCATGGGTGCAGTCAAGGAGTTTGAACTGGGAGTTAATAGCACTAGGTGTTTAGAGGGGGGTTGGCCCCTCTAAAAGATCCAGACAGTGAGGAGGGAAGGACGACTCGTAAAAGAAGCCCCAAGCAGACTGAGACACAGGCGCTGATATATATAACAGCAGGGGTGTGATTTAGTGCTCAGACACCCGTATAAACAGACTGGTTTGCATGATTTAGGCACAATACACCGAAACAAACCAGAAAATAACATCATAAATATATCATTCTGTTTATGTATACCATTCAAAAGTTTGGGGTCAGCAATATATTTCATTGTTTTTGAAGGATGTCTCATGCTTACCAAAGCTGTATTTATTTGATCAGAAATATAGTAAAACAGTAATACTGTGAAATATTATTACAATTTAGAATAACTGTTTTCTATTTTAATATGGTTTTAAAATGTTATTTATTCCTGCGATGGCAGGAAAGATGAATTTTCTGCAGCTATTACTCCAGTCTTTAGTGTCACATGATCCTTCAGAAATCATTCTAATGTGATGTTTTGGTGCTCAAGTAAGATGTCTTCTTATTATCAATGTATTATAACTGTAATACATTTTTATCAGGATTCTTTGATGAATAAAAAGTTCAGAAGAACAGGATTTATTTAAACTTCATAGAAATCTTTTGTAACAAATGTTACTACGGTCCCTTTTGATTTACTATGGCACTTCTGATGTGATAGTTCTTTAAAAATCTTACAGACCCCAACATTTTGAACAGTACTGTATATTTTTTTTCATTACATAAATTAATCGTAACTACCTCAATTCTTTTCTGTGAACGTACCTGAAATGGCTACTTTGCCTTTACATGGGGATCGGTCATCCATTGGACCTGCATCAGAAGACCTGAACACAAACAATAAGATACAAACCACAATTCATTTTTGGGTGAACTATCCCAAAAATCTAATTTCGTTCAAGTGGAGACAAACTGAACTAAACGAATCAAAAGTGACTGCTGACCTGCGTGCGACCCGTTGCATGACTTGTGCCTCCTTCATGCGCTGCAGCTCTGACATGTAGGCCATGATGCGGGCGTTGCAGGTGAGGAGACTCTTGGAGGCCTCCAGCGCCTGGTCCCTCTGAGAACATGCGGCCAGCAGCTTACAAGCACCCTCACGCATTCGGATCTCATAGTCGATCTTCTTCTGGATGTCACTGTCCTGAAAAAAAGAAAAAAAAAACAGAGGCTAAAGTCAAGCTTATTCCCAGGATTAAACGTTTTACTCAACTAGACATGGAGGATTGACCTCATACAATAAAATCAAATTAAATACAAGTTAAATAAAACCTGCCACATAAATATTTTAGGTTAGCTGCCATGTCTCCGGGGCCTTGAAATGATTTATGAGAAGTCGAACAAAGCAGTCTTCAACAGGAAAGATGTCAGAAAAACTCAACATGAAGACAAACATGTCTTTTTCCTTCGCTTTATGTATTAGAATAGATCATTAAAATATCTTAAGGCATAAATGATCTCTAATAAGCACAAATGTCCAATGTACGCCTGTAACACACTGAAGAAGTGTCCCATGTGTCACCCTGCACTGCACAGACGTCACACCCCAGTCACATGACCGTCTGCTCAGTAATGGACTGTTCCAGCTCGCTGTGTGTCTCAAAGCAGTGATGTATGAAATTGAACATGGGGGTTAACAAGCTGGAAGAGATGCTCTGACCTCTTGACCTCTTCTGAGTTTACCCCCAAACAACTAAAGAGCAGGATGCTGAATCATTTACACATGAACAGAGAGGGGCAAAATTTCAGGATGTGCTGCTATATCTAGCATTTGAGGGGAGGCAGAACATCTTTTTAGGGTCCCAGTTTCTCAGACTGAGGCTGGATTATGAAGCGCAGGCAGAAAATAAGAAAAGGAGGAGCTTGGGGAGAAAAGAAGAAAGACAGAGGTAGGTGTGACTGAGGATTTCCAATGGGCAAATAACCTACTGTCATTTAAATTAACCCTGGAATGGGATTTAGCTTTAAGTCTACATGAAATTGAATGAGGAGGAGAAAAGGGCGGAAAATAGCAAGTCAGCACAAAGCTTAAAATAGAGAAACAGAAGTCATTTAAGCCATAGCTCTTGATAAGATGACACGTTAAATTTGACAAGCAAAAATGAAGCTGTGAGAGGGACAGATGTATTTTCAGTCTTTGAAAATATTCAACATGTGCACTGACTGTAGGCTACTTCCATCCATCGAGGTTTATTTTGCATCTAAAATTAAAGATGCCTTCGAATCTGACCAAACGAGGCAATAACCTTGAACCACTGAAAAACAGTATGTTGGTCACTTTTTCCTCAAGTGACATAATTCAGACCCTCATGCTTTGCAATTCTGCCATCCACTGGGGGCTCCTGTTGCCATGGCAACATCCCAAAAGCCCTCTTTTGTGTGCAAATTTCAGAACCTCATAACCAGGCATCAATTAAGACAGCACCTCTTTTTGGTTCTCCTTTCAAAGGAAAGCATGATTTGCTGTACAGCTTACTGCAACAGATTGTATACTGTCAAAATATGGACTAGATGAGCTTCAAAAGCAAAAACTCCTGTGGAAGGCTGAGCAAAACAAACCAGTCATGACCATTTAAGATTCTTAACAGACTCTAGACAGAGCTCAGGGAATTACAGCCACCGTCCTGCTTGTAGACAGAGACAGGCACATATAGTAGCAGTTCAGAGAAGTTCACCGCCAACAGCCATCAAAACACTGTCAGTGTGTGAGAGCGCACAGCTGTTTGACAAAGAGATAGATGATCTGTAATTGATATGATGGACAGGTTTGAGCAATTTTAAGAAAAAAAAAAAAAAAAAAAAAAAAACCTGCAAGGAATAGAGTGCATTAGTTTCTTAAGGTTTTATAGTACTAGCAGTAGTAGCAAAAACTGTAGTAATTCTGATATTTTGTTACACAAAAAGGTTACTGTTTTTATGGAGATGCAATTTTACGTCAAGCCAAACACCATCAGCATAGCAAATAGGGACACACTGCATATCGTGGCTCTCTGTATTAGATTTTTTAAACAACGCAATTTGCTCTTTGCTTGCAAATGAGACAAACCAACGATCCAGCTCACTTCACAAATGCAAATTTTCGGTCCATTCAGGCTAGAAAGAACAATGTTTTTTTTCTTTTAACTATTTGACCTTTGTTTAACAAAACTGAAAACAGACAGTGGCTATGTAGATTTCCAAACCAGGAAATTTCCACTACTGATAAGATATATATGGCTTGTTTTAAGGAATGGGACTACATGATTTTATTGATTAATTGATTTTTGTTTCACATCAGTATGTGTGACACTGAAAACTAATGGCTGCTGAAAATTCAGCTTTGCCAGTACAGGAATAAATTAATTTTAAATATATGAAAACTCAAATGATAAGATTTTAAAATATTACTTTTTGTACTGTATTTTTGATCAAATAAATGTCTTGGTGAGACAAGCCAAGAGACTTTTTTCAAAAACAGTAAAACTGTAGTGCTACAGTATACAGCACTCTGAACAGCAGTGAAAATAAACACTTAAGTTAGCACTGCAGGAATTAGCATGTAGTAAATACACAACCACATGACACAAAGACCCTTCAAACACACTTGCAGCATTGCCAAGCACCACCCTCCCTTGTGACAGGTGCCAGGGCAGAGCAGCACGCCAGCCGGTGTGTGTGTGTGTGCCAGTCATCAGTGTGAGTGTGAGCGAGGGTGGTGGGCTGGCAGCGGAGGGTGTGAAAGAGCAAGGGAGCGAGGGAGGAGCGATGAGAGGAGGAGGGAGGAGAGTACAGCCAGCACTCTGTTCCACGGTAATGAAGCGTGAGTGTTGAAAATGAGCCCAGATGGGAATAATTGAGGGAGATGGAATCTTCTCCAAGTCATCAGAAAGATAGAGGACGCAAGAAAGAGTATGAAAAAAATAATGAGTCTGTAATTACAGTGACAAATGCCTAGCATGTTAATTTCTGCCACACTTCAGAGACCCCTGAAACCCTACAGCAACAGGACCACCAGGAAAATGATCGGTTTATTGCTGTGAGACAAGCAAACTAGTTGCACTTAGTAATTACTAATAATTACACAATGATGTTGGTCTTGTTCTCCAAGCACCCAAAACCTCCAGCGGATGCAAGACAACTGCAAGAGGAGTATCGGAAGCACATTTTTCCAGTGTCAGGGGACGCGAGTCATGGGAAATGACTATACGGTCTTTAGAGAATAGGCCACACATTTGAAGTCTTTCCCCCTGAAAACACCTTAAATAATGAATGCGAACTAATGACTTTGTAATGTCAAATGAAAGAATGTAAACATAGGAGCCAGCCACATGGAGCCAGATAATGAGATGCTGATTTGATCTAAATCACATTAATACACCAGTCGATGTTTGCAGCTTGAGTCATTTCAGCCCAAATATTTATAAAGACCTTTCACACTTGAAATTGAACTTATTTAAAAGTCATTTCAACCCTGTGTTAGCATCATTCTAGGTTATTTGAGCCATGCTAGCGTTTCAAATGATTCAAAAATAAAAGTTCTTTCATCATTTACTCACCTGTATGACTTTCTTCTGTGGATCACAAAAAAGAAAAAAAGAAAAAACAAGAATAGTTCAATAACTTCTGTCATCCAAATAAAAGATTGGACTATACTGATTGAACTATATGGACAAAACACAATGCATTTTACATCCACAGAAGAAAGTAAGTACAGATTTTGACAGTTAGTCTATGTGAACATATCTAGTTTTCAAGAAACTCTCCAATTAGCTTAGCAGTGCTTTATATCCCAGGGTTAAAAACAGCGCTAACCCTGTTTCTAACATTACAAGTGTGAAATGTTGCTTAACTCCAGGTTGGAGTGGCCATAATCTGCATGTTAAGACAGAGTTAAGCGTAGCATGAAAAGCCCATTAGTGTTATGAAGAGCTGGCATACATGACAATTACCAAATTGCCACTTTTAAAAGCAATTTTGCTAACATTTTGTCATTAGCCGCTGTGAGCTAATCCAGCCTACTAAATAACAATGTGAAGTTAATATGCCCTCTGAGGGCTTCACGGCATCAAGCAATGTCCTGCAGGACATTTCTCTCTGGGATAATGCTCTTATCCGGTTGTTTGTTTTGCCTGTTCTGTTTCTCACGCTGAAGCTAAGTCTTAAACTTTGACCTCTCTCCCATATCATACACGATGTCAGTAAACAATTCTCAATTCTCAGATAATCAGAGGTCATTCTGTTGCAACACCATGATAGAGAATTCACCTCAATGACGAATTTTAGCAATTAGCAGCACTGATGTGTCATTTATCATTAGGAACTCTGTTTGCTTTTAAACGTCTTTAATGGGTCCAAATTTACTTTTCAGAAAATATTTTGCTCTTCTCAGAGGACTCAAATGGTCTGAGGTCATTTCCTGTCATGAAAAATGTGGCTGCAGTGATCTGTGTGAAGCTCTCCTGACTGACAGCAGCAGCTGTGACTCCTGAGCTGCAATGCTAAAGAGACGGGAGAATGAAATCTTCTGGGCTACGCTGACCAATTTAAAACATAATATGACCTATCGCTATTGCTCACGGCTGCTTAAATGGGTGCGTCAATGTGAACCCGAAGAAGCACTGGAAATGGCCCATTATGTTAACCAGAGGCCTGAAAACATGCAGGAAATTATCATCACCTTTAACACTAAGGGAGATTACCAAATGAGCTAAAAGGGACGGTACTATATTCTTCAGCTACTTTACCGATTTGCTTTTCACTAAAGTTCACACAACAGTAATTAACATACTCTTCTGTATTACTGAACTTTGACTTTCTCTCACAGTAAAAAGAAAATACGGTGACACCCAAAGGCAAAACACCAATTGAAAAAGCCAAATCACTGACCACACCCACAGACACACTGGATTTCACTGACCGAGGCCTGTCAGCCTCCAATTAGTCAACCACAAATATGCACCCGCCTCCCCCATCTGTTCCACCCAATCCCAGCGCTCCTCTTTTCGTTCTTGTGGTGCAAGCCAGCGCTGAGGACGGTATTGGACTTTCCCATCGATACGGGTGTAAATGTAGAGAAACAAGCTTGGGAATGAGCCACATGGGGTTGGAAAGGGCAAAAAGGGACACCAGTGACCGAGTAAAGTTTTGATGATTCAGTTTTCTGCAGGGCAAAAGCCAGATCCTTCTGCGTAATCCACGATATCCAGTTACATAAAAGATAAGTCATGCAAGTCATGGCTTAAGTTTACAAGAATGGATGACATACTGTCTAACTTACACTCCAGGATCAGGGGCCTGTTGCATAAACTGCTTAATCTAGTCTTAAAAGTTAGTCATTTAATATTTTTCTTCAAGACATAGCCCTTACTTTTTAAAAGTCAGTTATATAAAAAGATAAATTGGCCTAACTGGAATCTGAAAAGTAAGACTGCTTAAGACTTGGCAAACTAATTCTTAAGAACTAGTAACACAGTGGCTGTGTTTATTCCGCTATATCCAGTATTATTGTCTATTTATGTAATAGTTCTATTATTATACAGACATTTTCTGTAACTCTGTTGTTGTGTAATTCATGAACAAAGAAAAAAATATATTTAACAAGGTCACAATAAATTGATGAAAAGTGACAGTAAAAAACTTAAAAACTGAGAAGAAATGTTTCTTGAGCACCAAATCAGCATATTAGAATGATTTCTGAAGGATCATGAGACACTGCTGAAAATTCACCTTTGCCATCAGAAGACAATTGCAACAATATTTTACAATATTACAGTTTTTACTGTATTTTTGATCAAACATGCAGGCTTGGTGAGCATATGAGACTTCTCACCAAAATTTTTGAACGGTAGTGTACTGTATATATAAAATAACAAAGATAGTATCAAAAGACATGAAGTAACTATAGCATATTCCTACAAAACAACCCTCATCCTCTACTCACAACAGAAAAATATCCTCTAAAAACATCTAGTGTCTACAGACTCAAATAATCCACTCTAGAAGCAGAAGAGCTAAATTTCTATGACAACCAGGAAAGGTACTAGCATTGTTTGAGAGGAACAGTGCAGGTCTTTTGGCAGCCAATCTGCTGTGGCGAAGGTTCTGTTGACCTGCGTTAACCCTGCCAACCCGTTTAAAACGCTACCAAAATACTGAAGAAACACTGCCAGTGGAAGCTGCATCATGTGCAATGATTCTACAGAAAATAACAGCCTCAGCAGGCAAACACAGATTTCACCGTTAGTAGTGCGTAGGCCAAAATGGAATCCTATTTAAGCTGCACAGCAATACAGAAGTCTCATTATTAGAGCACAATGGGCCATTTGAGATGTTGTTGTGTATGTGTGAGAGGCCAGGCTAAAATGCACAGTGTGTGACTATGGCTCTCCAGCCAGCTGTTCCCACACAAAGGCGAGAAGCTTTCCAGCACAGCTGGTTTTGGACAACTAAAAAGGGTGTGTGTAAACTTACGTTTGGGAAAAAGAGGTGTCTGTGTGTGAGTTGAGCAGGTTGAGACAGAAAAAAGAAGGGGTGTGTGCATACATGTGCGTGCTTGAGCTGTGAACTTTGACTACACACAGTCCACATCTGTGATGAAAAATATATTTTTGATATCGTGTAGGTGTTTGTGTGCAATCTGGGAATCCATGCAAGCATTGATGTCTGTGTGTGTTTGAGCTGATGCCATATCTCACTCCACAAGGAGAATAAAGACTATTGAGATCCTAATCCATGGAATTAACACTACTTCATATGGTTAAAATGTAATATCTCAGATCTATAAAATATACTGTGTGTTTAATATTTAATGCATTGCCTTGTTTTCATAAAACTAATACACATCACATCCTTTGTCTATGTTTAGGTCATAACACTAGTGCTAGACATAAAATTTTATTACGACAAAGACTTAACCTGCTTATGCAAAATCTGCAGAATTAAGAATCCCAACTTAACTTAATAGATCTTGTCTGAACCACAAAGTTTTATGCATATTCTGATAAGTAAAAGACTTGTTTGTGACTGTCTAAATGAAAAGAACTGCTTTATATAATCATGTGCATTTGTTTGCTCTTTATGAACTAGATGGAGCTTGATCAAGAAAATATTTCATTTTTGTATCAAAACAGCACTATGAAGCAATTACAAACAATAAAATGATAATTCGTACATTCATTCACTTTCATTTATTTTAATAGTGTTCATATTTCTGAACAATGAATTGCCATGAATTTTCCCATCAACTTTTGTGATAACTGGATAGCAATATAAAAAAAAAATATTTTGTTTAAAAAATTATTTGCTAATAAATCATTTTATGAAAAAGTTTACAATATTTATGGAGAAACCCTATTCTAATTATAAAACATTAATTCTAGTAAACCTAATACATGCAACTTTAAATAAGGAATTAAATCCTTGGCCATAGATCCATAAGACTTGGATTAACCACTGACATGAATCAAGGGGTTCACTACATGTTAACATTTGCAAAAACACCGTCTATTGTATAAAAACACAGGCAAAATCCACATGGATGGCAAATTATCCACACAGGCACTCTCCAGTCTTCCTCCATTTCCGAGCAGCACTGATCCTCTCTTCATACACAAACACAGCATGTTCACCTCAGGTCTGATACTCGATGCCCTACTTCAGCCAGGTAACGCTCCGGCGATCCCTGCTAAACCCTTTACAGGCTCAGTTTCTGGGCTAGTGGAGGTAAGAGGGGTGCGGGGGGGCCTGCTTGCCTCAGTGACACACTCTGATCTGTATTCCCTTATGGCTGTTAATCTCATACTTTGATGCTGTCGGAGGCCGAGTGTGGGACTGGTCTCTAATCAGCTCAAGCGGGCTAATTGGCAGTTAAGCACCTCTGGCAACTCTAAGTATAGAGCCGTGATGAAAAGTGGGAGCAGTGACCTTGAAAGACCAGTGCACCATCAGATTTTCACCAGTGTAGATCAACTGAGCTACAGACACACACAATGTGTTACAATAGGTATAATGTTCTATATAAGGTATACTGAATATAATGTATATTGGAGCAAATATTTGCTAGTCCCCATAATAATGCCTGATTTATTTCACCAGTAGGCTGAATTTAAATTAGTACATTATTTTACAAGATATAAACTTTTTAAATATTATAACACTGCCTTTCAAAAGTTTGGGATCTGTAATGTTTTTTATTTTATTTATTTATTTTTTTTAAATGGTGTCTCTTATGCTAATCTTTATTTGATCAAAAATACAGAAAAAGACAGTAATATTGTGAAATATTATTTCAATTTCTACTGGTTTTCCGTTTTAATATACTTTAAAATATAAATTTATTTCTGTGATGCAAAGCTGAATTTGCATCAGGCATTACTCCAGTCTTCAGTGTCACATGAAATCCTGAAAGATGTATCACAGTTTCCAAAAAAATATGAAGCAGCAGAACGGTTTCTAACATTGATAAAATAAAATAAAAATCATCATATTAGAATGATTTCTGAAGGATCATGTGACACTGAAGACTGGAGTAATGGCTGCTGAAAATTCAGCTTTGCTTTACAGGAATAAATATATTTTAAAGCATATTACAATAGAAGCTGCTATTTTAAATTGCAATAATATTTCACAAAATTACATCTTTTTCTGTATTTTCGATCACATAAATAAGTCTGAATGAGCATAAACTTTGTTAAAAATATTAAACATCTTACTGACCATTCAACTTTTGAATGGTAGTGTATATTACAATGTTATAATGTAATCATAATTTAGTTTGACATGGCCATTTTCAACCTCACTCTGACCTATTTTAGCTACTGTACCTTTAAGATTTCCCTATGCAAATCACCTCTATTACGGCTGAATACTAAATAGGTGCAAATATGAGTGGTTCTATACATAATACATACATATAAATAAATACCATGAGGGTTTCTAAACTATAAATTTTCCATAACTGTGGACTGGGTGGACTAGAAAAGAGTTCTTTGTGTTGTGAACGACTGAGTCTACATACATAGAACTCTTTTATTTCAAAAGAGCAAGGAAAATCTTGTTTTCCATGAGATGTTCTTCTTAAATGTCAGCTCTCCCTGTGAATGGACTGCATTAAAATTCAACAGAGCTCAGCTTCAGTTCTCCTTCACACTGGTTTGACTTTGATGAACGCCTGAAGCCCAGTACAAACCAATCCGACGCCGACAAACTAGTGGCGACGAAAGAAGACTGCGGGGTTGGCTCACGTCGGCAGCGTCTGGGTCCAAAGTTGCCTTGACACACCAAGCCGACGCTTGACATTTGACAAGTAGCATGTCCATTCTGCACCTTTCTCGCGCACTGGTTCGCCAGCTGAACAGCCAATCAGAATGATCATATGTCCCGACTGACTGACGAGCTTCAACATGTCGAATCGGCTCCAATTCACTGACCCCACCAAGGGGTTATATTTTGGCTGTTTGAGCATGACCCTGTTCACCCCTGCTGGAGGACTGAACACTCTGTGGATATTTTTCTCCATTTACACTTTAGCTGATTGGCTCAAAAACAAAAATGTCCATCGATTTCAGCAGATTTCAAACCATATGTTTCCAGAGCGCACCAACTGAGCAGCTGCCATTGAAATGTATGAAAATATAAATGAATACATTTCTCCAGGAATTATAGACCTCCTTGAACCTCCAAAATGACCAATAAACTTAGTTATGTCTTCACAAATCAGAAGCGCCAGCAGAGAAAGTTTATTACTGTAATCATAGTAAACATCTCTCTCTCTCTCTGTGCACTGTTTTGTTAAACACGCCATCAGACTGCGCATAACCGAGCTGTTGTGCCTCATTAAGATCAAGACTGAGAGAGTGTGCGCATAGAGCTTAAATAGTAGAAAGACCCCCTGTAGAATCAACATCAGCCTGGTTTGTACACTCACAATTGCCGCCTACTATGACTAAATGAGAAGTTCAAGCTTCCAGACATTCACTGGGATCATTTACAATAACAAAGAAACCGGCTTGGTGTTTTGTAATTTTGTATTTGATGCCAAAGGCAAGTTTTATAACAAAGCAGTGAGTCCCTTTGTTATGCTTTTCCCAATACACTTATTGACTCCTTAATTAATGCACAAACGCAGCTGTGTGACTGATGTACTAGTACCGGGACATCTTCATTAGCATGTCTATTAAAGTGCAGGTCTGCAGGCCGGATTAACTGCCCTGCTGAGCACACAAACTCAGCTGCCATGAGCTCACCTGACTGGAGAAAAATGGAAATGGAGATAGAGACTTCCCAAGGATACAGGTTTCAATATTTACTTGCCATAAACAGCCACACACACCAAGTTTTTGAAAAAGCATTTTAGGTATTTGCTAAAAATAGTAAAACAATTAACTATTACAATTTAGAATATATTATTACTATAATTTATAATATATTACTATTTTAATATATTTTAAAATGTCATTTATTCCTGTGATGGCAAAGCTGAATTTTCAGCAGCCGTTTCGCCAGTATTCAGTGTCATATGATCCTTCAGAAATCATTTTAATATGGTGATTTGGTGGTCGAGAAACATTTCTTATTATTATCAATGTTGAAAAACGTTGCGCTGGTTAATATTTTTGCAGAAATCATAATACTTTTTTTTTTTCTTCAGGATTCTATAATGAACTGAAAGTTCAAAAGAACAGCATTTATTCAAAACTGTGTTTAAATGTCACGTTTGATTCATTTAAATTCTAAAAATAAAGTATTCATTTCTTTAAAACAAAATCTTACTGACCTCAAACCTTTACGTGGTACATACACCGAAACATTTAAAAACCAAACAATGAAAAGCTCCAACTGTTATGAATGTTATGAACAGTTCTGAACTTGAGCATGAGTCATTCAAATCCATTTCACGTCATTCCACTAACACTCATTCATTTAAATCCACAATGACATCCACTAAATCCTCTTTAGTACATAAAGCACTGTCCTGTCATTCACTTATAATTACGGCAGGTCCTGCTCAAACTGAAGCAGGCTTTGGTCAGGAAGAACAGACTAGGAGATCAAATCTGCAGATTTTGTTGTTGTTGTTTACTCTTCTAATCTGCAGCTTTACTTGAAAGATGATTGCAAAGAGGAGTGTATGCATAAGCAATTATCAGGGAGTGAGAGAAAGAGAGAGGCCATTAGTTAACAAGCTCACAGCTGAATTAAAATTCAAACACAGCACCATTTTACCATTCTGAGGGCTAGTGTGCAGGAATATAAAGCTTTTTGCCTGTTTCAGTATCACTCTCATCTGCTGTCTTTCCCTTGTCTTCTGTCTATGCTCTTCCTGTAAGTATGGATGCACAGTCACTGCTAGAAAACCACACCAATACGTGCAATCAATAGAGACTGTGTGCACAGTTCACAGTAATGTCATTCTAGTTCTAGTGCATTTCTAATGCAAGCTGTATGACAAAAGACACTCTCATTCATTGTACAATCCACTTAACTAAGTTGTTCTGGTAGCACTTTATTATTTTACAGTACGTGTACTTCCCTGGACATACATGGTAAATATCTTGTACCTACAGGCAAGTGAGTGGTAACACAAGGTACTTACCTGAAGTGTATGTACATGGTAACAAATAAGAAACACGGCTGTACTTAACAGTCGTACACACATGGTAATTAGTTTGTACATACAGACAAGTGTGGGCAAGAACGGTCACTTACAGGTAGTGCCCGTACATGGTAACTAATTAGATGCTTTACTGTACTTACTAATGTATATACACATGGTAAATATGTAGTACTTACGAACAAGTGGGTACAAACAGGCAGGTCCTTACGGTATCCGTATATGGTAACTAATAAGACACATTACTGTACATACTAATGATATGTACATGGTAAATGTGTAGCACCTGCGGAAAAATGTGGTATTATGTGGTAAGGGAAGTACACAAACTGTGAAATAAAGTGCTACTGTTGTTCTTTTGTTCGTTTTTTTTTTTTACTTAAACCAATATGGCAGCCGTCTCAGATTTGTACCAACGGTGCAGATATAAAAAAAAAAAATATCACACAAAATAAAAGCTCCATTATCAATAACACTGTCAGCCCTGATTAAATTTTTCCATTAATGAAAGTGTTCGATAACACTTTCCAGCTATGGAGACTGTGAAACTGATTATAATTTAGCTCGTCATGTGATCCCCTATGAGTTGACCTGTTCAATGTAAAATAAAACCATTTTTATTAGGCTATTGATATGGATAGAATTTTCACCTTAGGTGAGAGAATATCATTTTAAACATTCATTCTTCTTCCAAAATGTTGTCATTTTGTAGGGTAGCAGGGATTCTGAAGCCTATCCCAGCAAATTTTAATAAAAAATGCATTTTTGTGTAAAATTTTTGTAATAAGGGGAAAAAAATAAAAAATACAGTGTGTACTTTTAATGTAATCTTGGCATTAACAATTATAGATTTATTTTAAGTTCTGTTCACACACAATCTGGAAACGACAGAAATAGATGCACCAACCCAGCAGGTTTTTTACACATGCAAATACATAAACAGAAAGACATGCATTTCCCTGAGATCTCTCTCACGCAAGCCGAGAGCAGCTCACAGCAGGAAAGACTGAAAACATAGAAAAAAGGAGAAAAGAATAAAACTGGGACAAAGCAGAGAAAACAGAGGAAGAAGCATAAAAAAAGAAAAAGAGGAGTGATGGAAACAGAAAATACTATCCAGGCCCTTGAAGGGATACTGAATTTGTCAATTTTGAAAAAACAGGGTAAGTGTGACTTGAAGGGGGAAACGAGGGAAATAGAAAGAGAGATATTTTAAGACATATAGAGCATCTGCACCAGTTCAGTCTGTTAAGATGTGCTCTAGTAACACACATATAGATTTGGTTGGCCAAACACATCCAGAAAGCAGGATGAAAAAATCTAGCAGCAGAAATGCTGGTCTCAGAGTGATCTGTGTATTTTTCAGTATCTAGAATAGCTCACCGAAGCAGGACGAGAGAGGGAAAGAAACAGCAGACTGGGGGAAACTCAAGAGAAGGGCATTCGCTGATAGCATTTATTTGCTTACACTGTCTGAACTGTTTTAGCACCTGATTCATTAAAAGAATTATGCAAATCAGATAACGGTACAAAAATGCCCCAAAATCTCCATTATGCAGGCTGGTTCTGAATAACCCTCTGTTTTGCATCTCCATAATTTGATCAACTATTGCGGTCAAAGAAATGAAAAGAAAATGTACATAAAAATCTCTTTTAGCACAGCATCAACAAATTGGTTACTAGGGTGTTGCTAAGTGGTTGCATATATGCCCAAGTCAAAACAGGTCAATCCCTTGGCTTGGTGTTTTGTTCAAATAACACACACAACTCAGGGAACTTAACGTTCTTTAGAAATTAAAAAGCTGTTGTAAATCCCATGCATGATTAATAAGTGTGCCTGTAGTAGTGATTTACAACCAGCATGTCACCCTCCCATGCTGAAACACCAGCCTAGCAGTTTAGAGGTAAACTAAGTTTAAATTGCATTTTTGCTTTGCGGAAAGAGTGACGTGAGCTATAAAGCAAAAGGCCCCTGAGGAACATACTCAGTTTAAACTCATAAAATAGTCTGCTTGTGTGGGATTTTGGTGTTTTGAGTGTGTGTGTGTGTGTGTGTGTGTGTGTGTGTGTGTGTGTGTGTGTGTGTGGACCCCCCCCCCCATGCTAAAAGCCACCACCTCCAGATAAAGCACACAGAGCCACTGACACACAAACAGCAGTGCACATTAAAAACCTGCACACACAAGGCCCACATGCTGCCCTCTCTCCCACTACTAAACACAGCTTTGACATGAATATTTAATAGCTTAAATAAAAATATCCCTCACAAAAACACTCTCCAACACAATAAATATCTGCCTTTTCTGAGAATGCACCTCCCTGACATATACACATGCATATATGCATAAAGAGCAGGTATATTTAAAAGTGGTTTAAGATTTTAGTTCACACTGAAAAATGCATTCCAGCAGACCTAAAATAAAATTCCAGCAAATAAAATAAAATCTTCGATTAATTTTAACTCACTTTTTAAATGAAAAGAACTAAATTGATCCTCTGGTTGATATTTATTTATTTATTCACTTTTTAATGCCATGCCAGCATCAAGGCTATTTTCATAGCGATCTCTGGAAAAATTATACAAGGTATACAATTAACAAAAGGTTGATCCTCTGGTTGAAAACACCATTTAAAAAAAGAAGCATTTGTACATAAAACATGAAAAAAAATCAATAGTTGAGATAAAAATATAGCAAAAAATGATCTTGAATAAGCCTTTATCCCTTTGCTTTCTACAGTTAGATTCATTTTTTTTTATTTTGCTTTTGATGTGAATAGGCCTTAAAATTGTTACAGCAACTGATTGCACCACACACACAAACATATGAGCAGGCACTCATGAATACACACTTCCATATGGGCAATGTGAGTGTGAGTGAAGCTGAGGATTCAGCAGTGCTCCAGCGTGATGAACACATTGGCATTTCAACCTCTCAGACTGGCAGCCACAGTGACAGGGCTGCTTCTCTCAACCATGCAGCCTATAATGGTGAAATCTCTCTGTCTGTGCCCCAAACCGTCTATGCTTCTTGTCAATCTCATGGTCTGTGCAGATAAATGGCACTGTCAAAACAAAAACTACACACAGTCCTGCTTGACAGTAAATGGTCTTGTTGCTGAGTCTCCCATGACTTCACATGATGGTCAAAATTATTTGAAATAAGTTGAAATAAATG
The DNA here is from genome assembly GCA_036784905.1 of Acrossocheilus fasciatus. Taxonomy (NCBI): domain Eukaryota; kingdom Metazoa; phylum Chordata; class Actinopteri; order Cypriniformes; family Cyprinidae; genus Acrossocheilus; species Acrossocheilus fasciatus. The sequence goes on from CM071942.1 coordinate 17,206,764, forward strand.
CTTAATTATGTACACAATGTATGAAGATACTGTATATAAGATAATCAAAATGCAACTGTAACATGAAATATACATATATAGTCTAAAGCTGCAATATGTTGCAGCTGTATCTCTGAAGACAATTGGGAGGAAGGAACGGCATCTCTTCAGCAAATATTGATTCTCTAAATGCAGTCAGAGTAGACGGTAATGATTCGACTGCAGCAGCAGCAGCTAGCTGGCCTGAACCGAATCCTGCACATCATGACAGGCCACCAAACATTGATCTTCATTGATTACATTCCTCAGAGAAAACACCACGTTGAGGGTCACGAACAAAATGATTTAAAACAATCCTAGAAATCTTCAAAGCGAAAAGAGCAAGCTGTCTCTCCGTCTAATCGTCTCTTCAAACGTGACCTTTTCTGCATCAGACCGCCAGTGGTTTAACACGGTCCTGACACTGCATCCTCACAACAACACACTGACTCAATGAAAACAGCAAAAAAGTGAAACAGAGAGGAGAGGGAATAATGGTTGGTTGGATTAGTGCGTTTCTGATACAGCGTGGCAAAGATCACGTGCTAATTTGGAGAGCTCTGTAAATTTACGGGACTGTGCAGATTTATATGACTTTAATAGATGTAACACGATAAGAAGGAAAAAAGCTGAACATCACTGATTGGAAGTCTGGCCATTTCCAGAAATCTATTCAGTCAAAGAAAAACTTCCAAAACATTATTCAATGGTTCTTTTATAATATTAAATAACCTAAAATGGTTTTAATAAAGTAAACATATACAGGAACAGCTTGGATCACTTTTGAACAATTCAAACCAGTTCAACTGACTCACTAAAAATATCAGATTCAAAAGAGCGATTTGTTTACCAAAAGGTTTGATTTGAACCAGTCCAACTAACTCACAGAAAATATCAGATTCAAAAGTGATTTGTGCACAAATTGAAAACGAATAATTAGCAGTGCTAAACAGACCTCATAAATGTGTACGTCAACACTATATTGGCTATAGGTTTAACAGCTAATGCTCTTTCAGCCATGAACTGTGTAGGGAAGACTTAAATAGGTATACCAGATACCAGAACCTATGCAGCAAGGTAGACTACAACAGTAGTTCAATAGTTCCATTACAAACATTCTAAGAAAAAAACAGCACGAGAAAATTTTGCAATGGGCCAGAGCCACCCTCCTTATACTGATTTTTTTTTTTTTTGCTGGAAAACTCCCCTCCCATTAGAGAGTTCACTTACTGCAGTACAGTAGAATCATTGTTTCAAGAATAATTATTTCCTACAATCCATCATGTGCAATCATTAAAACAATTTAATTGGAATGTTATTTAATAATATGAATCGCCATTGTTCCGTTTTGGCAATGCATCATTATGACAATTTAGCAGTCCTGCTTTATGGTCAACATAAATATCTTAATTGGAAAATGATTGAATTAAAAAAGTTAATCAACTTTTTAAAACAACAATAGAGCTAGGGCTAAATTCCTCAACAACAACAGCACATCAAAAGAAAATACAGTGTGATACAGGCTAAAATGACAAGCCTCCTCCGCGCATCATCTCGTGTATGCAGGTACTGAGTGCGCGTGGGTATGTGACCTTGCTGCACGCGCACCTGCACACAAACGCGCAGCGTTACCTGAGATGATAACATAACATCCGTTACACAGATGCATTAACATCTCACTAGAGTATATTTACGACATAGACCACATTTATAACACAAACCCTGACAGTAGCGGCAAACTATGCCATCGTGGTCACACCGAGAAATCAAATCTTTAAGTGTAAACGTCATCACTTACTCGATGATTCTTCGTATTATTCATGTTTGAAGAGTCGCTCGAAGAAGCTGGAACTCCGAAATCACCGCGCGATCTTACGCAATCCAGCCCATTCACTGCAACTCTGAAGGGATCAAGTGATCAAATGGCCATTCCTCCGCAATAAACAGTACGTGACTGTGTCACAGCGTTAGAATGAACGCTTGCCTGGGACCGTCGGTGTTTGACACGGTCATCTGGCCGTGCTCATCTCTCAGCTGTCATCGCAAGCCGCTCTCTCTCTCTCTCCAGTCCAGAGGGGTCACGCGAGCTGCGGTGAGTGAGAGCCAACCAGTGGGGCTGGAGAGGGGGCGGCGGTGCTGCTGCTGCTGACTTCTGTAGGGTTTACAGTCGCGGTCCGGTAGGTTTATCGAACAACAGCAGGTTTTCCTAGAGAGCATGTAAACAAAGATACAAATACATCCCGCGCGCTCTCGTGGAATCAACACAAAGCTGTCAGTCTATGCGTCGCTGGACCACAGTAATCTGTCTTTCTCCTCGTAACCATCTTCTCGTCTTCGTCCGCTTCCAGTCCACCGTGAATTACATCACCTCTCTAACAATAGCAGTGAGTGCTCGGAATAACGCGCCTCAGTGGAGCAGGTTGAGAATATGGTTCAGATCAGCACGTGGGTTAAACCAATTAAATCTTTATAAAGCAGCGAGAGTCCAAAGAGACAAAGTTGCCAAAGAGCTTCATGATTAAAGATGCATGTGCAGACTAGTACTTTGATTAGATACAATATTGCAGATTTACGCAGGGGTTTTCAAACTTTTTGATGCCACCCCTTAACATGTATAAACATTCTTAATTCAACTCAAAATGTGCAGAAAACTTTTCACAGTAAATGTAGGCTAGTTCTCTACCAAATACATGTAGCATCTTTACAGATAATATTGTCTTAGAAAATAGTGCAAGCTAAAGGTGATCATGACAATTATTTATTTTACTGTTGGCCTACAATTTATTAGCTGTCAGTGGATTAACAAACTGATCTCATGATTTCTGATAATTAAAAAGATTAATCCAGTATTTTTAATTCTTAAAAACATTGTTCAACCTTTTATTCTCTGAAATGTTACACACATCCCATCTCCGTTTTGAAGACCCCTGTCAAAATGAATAAATAAAATACAAATTTTAATACAATTTACTGTATTGTATTTTGTACATTGTACTTAACTAAGTCTGAACTAACACTAAACAAGCTATTTTATATGCAGAACTTCATAGTAGACTTCATGATACAGTGCGTTAAGACAAAAGGGGCATATTGTTAAACAGTTTTACAAAAGGCTACAAAAACAAGTATATGACTTTGTATGTCAAACAGAAAAACAATAATTTTCTGTGTCCATTAATTAAAATTTAGCTGCCCCCGTTGCTCATTAGATGCTGAGAGCCTTCATTATCTAGTGGCTTTCTTATAACAATCAACTCTGTAATAATAATATATCTATATCGGTTTTCACAAATCCTGTCGTGTTTCACACAATTTAATTTACTTGAATCACACGAAGGCCTACTTGCTCAGGGTGGACTGAAGCCAGGACTATGACAGACATGCTCTTTGATTCATTAAGCCACTTCAGATGGCTGTTCCAGGGGGCACAGCAGGTCGTATTCACCCAGGTGGAAAATAGGTGAAGAGTGAGCCAGCAGAATGAAGACGAATGCCAAAAGGCCCTATGTGCTGTTGGTGGCTTTTGTAGGACACACTGTCTGATGTAATTGAATAATACAATTCAAAGCACACAGTAAGGGTGGAGTGATACTGAATTATATAACAAATGCATAGTTATATAACAAACTATTTCAACCCAGGCACATGACTACATTTCACTATAGTTTCCAGCTCAAATGAACACTAGAGGCAGTAAAACGCCAACTTGCCAACTTGTATATGTATATTTTCCCTTACCTAATACATTTTCATGTTTTAATCACATAACTAGCTCCATATATGTATGGCTTTCAGACATTGTAAACTTGCTCGGTAGCTCACCTGGTACAGCACTGCCTTAGGTCAGGTACAAGTCCCCAGAAACACAAGTCACAATATTCCACAAAATATTCCTTGTACAAGCAAGCTAAAGTGGTTGGTTCAGCAAACGTATTTTTTTTTAATGTTTGTTAACGCTATTGGTTTAGTTTGTGCAGCAGGTAGATTCATTTCTAACACAAAGAGCATTAACATTTTACCGCCACTCACTGAACATTTAATTTTTTAACTGCCATGACACATACAACAACTAATGTAATATGCTGCTACACTGACATGAGCTGTTTTGAAGAAAATGAAACATGCTATTCAGCGCCAGTCACTGGACATTTCACTTTAAATGTGCAATGAAACGTGCTACAAACACCACAATATCATTTTGCAGAAATATACCCACAGGCATGTTTTCTCATGACACTGGGCTGTTCAATAAGCCTGCATATGCAATGGAGAGAGATAAAAATTATAGCTCCTTTGGTGTACGTATCACCTGAAAAGTACAGCATAAGTTTTACACAAAATTTGCAGCAATGGAGCCAGTCATGTATTTGCATTAAGCCCGGCTTGAAAAATTCAGATACTTTTGTGGTGATTTAGGAGAAATATATAAGTCAAAGAAAGAAAGAAGAAAAAAAAAGCGTAATTTTGAATAAGTGTAAAGGATATGAGGTGATAAGCTGTGTGGATTTACGGAAGAGTGAGTAAACGAGAAAAGGCGAAACAAAGAAGGAAAAGGAAGCAAGTTACAGTAGGGAATATTGACCTCCACAAATCAATGAACATGGTGAGAAACAAGCAGAGATGAAAGAAAGCTTTATAGTGGGAAGAGGATTTTTGACCCGAAACCATTTCACACACATCCTTAGGATGTGCCCACAGGCTGTTACATATACGTCAACACCCATGTGGAAACACATATCTAGCAGTTAGGGAATGGTTTCGTATCAGTGCAGAAATAAGACCCGTTCAACAACAGCTGCACTAACTGCCACGACAGTATTATTGGTCACAAGGAGTAAGAGAATGTGTCAGGGTAAAATTAGCCTTGTGTTAATGTGTACTCCTGTGGATTTGAAAGAAAGACCAAAAGACAAGGAGAGGGTGTGGGAGGCAAATTGAGACAGGAAGCCGTATGTTGTGGAATGTGAGAGCATTATGTATTTGTGAGCAAAAGTAAACATCCAGAAGACAGTGAGACTGAAATTCCTGACGTCAGTGCATAAGGTCACTGAGTGGCCTGCTGGGATATAGATAGAGACTAACACAACAACAGATACTGAAGGTATCAATGGCAAGCTAAAATAAAAGAGATTAAATGCTTAAATCTATTGGTTCATGTCACTTAAAGTTGTATAAAAATAAACAGATTTGAAATGATCTCACTTGCCCAACTCTTTTAAATCTAGCAAGAGTCCATCAAGTTTGGTGTTTAGTCTCCTTAACCATCCTCTGTAACACTCCCTTATTGGCTTGTGATTTCTGATTTCTACCATATTTCCTTTCTCATTGGACGGAATGTTTTTTTTTCCCAAGCAAACAAAATCTTGTTTCCTATCTGAGGCGTGTTGACCTTGTGTCTGAAGTTTGCTTCCTTCCTCACCATATACAGCACATCCAAAACAGTGCCTCTTGTTAAGTACAGACTTGTTCATTTCAGACTGGTCCTGATGTCACAGTTGCATTGTACTGTATGCCACATTGCATTATTGTTGTTGTTCTACCAATAAATTCTGAGAGAAATATACAGCTAGCATTTCTGCCCTCAGGAGGGAATGTGCATTGAGGCAGGAAATGAGCAATGTGGTTTGGAATACCACAACAAGAGCAGCACAACATGAGATATTTATGAGATTTCATCACAGATGGAAAGGAAAGAAATCCCCAATGGCAATATATTCTCTTAAACCCGGCACATCCAAACATACATATCACTATTTTTTTGTATAGACATACACAAACCAATAACATCTGATGTCTGTATATGCAAATCCATATGCTGTGACATTCATCGTGTCCCTTTGCTGATATTGTTAAATTTTACCTGTAGTACTCACAAATCACTCAATTACAACATTCTACACTGAGCAGTTATAAATCGCTGAAAAAAACGGAGCTAAAAGCATCAGATGAAATATTGTAGAACTGAAAACACAAGCTGATAATGGTGGTGTTAAATCAGCGGGTTTACTAAAAGGCTTTTGGAAATATTGATTTTTGCATTATTGCAAAAAGCCCAGCAACAACTCTACAGTTAGATGATTGTAAGCACAATATTGATTAAAATCAGTAAGCCTGCTGGAAAATAATTTTATAGTGAAGCAAAAACAACAACAACAAAAAAAATGTTATGTAAGAATTTTTTCTATTGTGTCCTGCAGTGCTATGTGCAATTCAGAACTGAATTAAGTCTTTTAAATTAAAATTAAAATTCCTAAATTTGAATTGTGGTGGCAAACAGGAAGCAGAATTAAAACTATAATTTAAGGAAGCAGAATTGCAATCAATTCATTTAATTCCATTCATAACAGAACATAACAGAAATTCATATAAATGTATGGACAGAGAATGATACATAGAATGACAGAACTAATGTACAATGACTGCAATGAACTATAGATAGATAGCACGTGAAGTAGTTTGTCAAACAAAGGGTTAATCTATAGCGTTGCTGCCAGCTCATCCCATCCCAGCTCAACACTAGCCATCCCATCCCTTAGCCAATGGGAGACAGCGCACGGTTCCTGCAGTATCTACACAGCAGCACAGTAAGCTGGATTAAGGATTCTTGATCACAACAAGATTACATACATACACGTCCTGTCTTCATGCATGGCCTATTTTATCTGCTTATTCACAGAGACACATTATTTACTGAGCAGCTGAAAAAAGATCAGTTTCCAAGAAAGGATAAAAAGGTTACAAATGTATCCAGAATATCTTGATAAGTAAATAAGTGTTGTTGGCCCTCTGCAGTGTCTTAAAGGGATAGTTCAACCAAAAATGAAAATTCAGTCATCATTTACTCTAGGGATGTGCCCGAATAGCAAATCCGTATTCGGAAAGGCACGGAAAATGAATAATGCGTTCTACGGATCCACAAAAGGGACATGGTTAGCTGCTTGCTAGCAGTAGCCTGTTACATTACAATATATAAAAGGAGAGTTGACCGATAGGACAATGTCGAATGATTTGCAGATCCTGAGCACCACTGACAAACATCTAATCTTGTGAAATGTGTGGTAAGTAGTGCCGCTCCATAGTAGATTAGGCTGCGTGTGATTGCGAATCTCAAAAGTGAAAAGTAAAAAGCAAACGCACATTCATAAGTGATTTCAATGTCCCACATATTAATAACAGCTCCCTGAAAGCACTGAAATATATTTTTCTCGTATATATCATATTTATTCCCTTTACGGTTGCCATAGTGCCACAGTACACATCATTACCTTTCCGAACACCGGATTCGGGCACATCCCTAATTTACTCACCCTTGTGTCCTTCCAAACATGACTGACTTGCCTTTTTTCTGTGAAACAAAAAAGAAGATATTTTGGGAAACAAACAGTAAAGATTCCAATTGATTTCTATTGAACGGAAAGAAAGGAAGTCAATGGGAACCAAAACAGTTTGGTAACCAACATTTTTCAAAATATCTTTTTTTGTTTCACAGAAAAAGGGACATACAGGTTTGTAATGACATGAGGGTGAGTAAATGATTATTATGAGTATGTCTGGGTGAACTATCAATTTAAACAAGCTGTACTCAGCTCCTTTAATGCAGATTTATTAAGAAAGTGATTTAACACCCTGCAGATTTACTGGTATTTATAGCAGCTGATAGGGGTGGCAGGGTACACAGATGTCACGGTTCGGTACGTACCTCGGTTCGGGGGTCACGGTTCGATACGATTTCGGTACAACAGGGGGAAAAAAAAGAAATCTACTATGCTCAGTTTCTTTTCATTTATTTTAACAGACAGTAGTGCAATTTAAAAAAATTCCATCTAGATGTGAAAATACTAAATATTATTACATATTATATATATAAAATCTGTTTTGTTTTCATTGTCAGTGTACACAAATAAAAGCAGAGCTTTATACAGTGATTATTAATAAGACAATAAGTGTTTAAAGTTGATTCTGCTGGTATAAGGAAACAGTTGAAGTGATCGCGCCGGATGGGCACACACACACACACACACACACACAAACAAAACAAAAAAACACATCAGTTCCAGTATTGCTAACTTGACAGCGCAGTTGGTACTTTATCAAAATACAATACAAAATACAGTGATCCAAACATCAGTGCGCCCGCCTCTGTGTCACCCTTGGAACACGACTGAAGTACAAAGCCTATAATTTACATAATAAATAATAGTTTAGCATTCAGATACGTTACATCGCAAATATGGAAATATTATGGAATATTTGGATTTGTGCCGAATGAGAGAGGTAGGACACATGAGCACAAAGCCCCATTTCACAAACAGTTGAGTGCGCAAGCCTTTAAAGTATACTCCTTTGTCAGTCTATGTGAGAGACGCGTTCACAATCAACACATGGTCACTGTCTAGTGGGCTTTGTTTTCAAGTGCGCAACTCATGGCATTCCTGTTCTTCTGCTGGCGGTTATCAAACAGCGTTGCATTACTGCGGGCGCCCCCTTCTGGATTGAGGGTGAATTGCCTGTATTCGTTGTAAGGTCTCATGCACCAAACCGAGATGCTCGTACCGAGATGGTTCGGGACGAATACATGTACCGTGCCACCCCTAGTAGCTGATAATAATACTGTAAGCTTTTTGAGCACACTGGTGGTAAACCAAGACCCATAACTGGACTCAAGTGTATAGTAAAGAGTCTACTTTAAACACACTTGTAAAAACTTCAATTAAATGTAATTGAGATAATGGTAATTCCAGCGAAGACCCTTTATTGCACATCTAAACCCGAACTACAAAGCTTTACAAAATCCAAACAAAGCAGCCCCATGTGCTTTATTTGCTTCAGCCCTGCAGCAAAATACATTTTACAAAGAGGGCCCTCTTGTCTGACCTTGACCCTTCTCCAGTTTAACTATGAACTATGAAGAATGGCATCAGGGGTTTGTACCAACGACATCAGCAGACGAAAACAGAAACAGTCAGCTTGTGCTTCTTAACACCTTCATCGGCCCGTGTGAACCTCAGCAACTGCCACTACATGGATAGCAAGAGTCAGATCGATGGAGCTGGAGGCTGACACTGCTTAACTGTTCGCACAAGGAAAATCTATTTCCACCAGTGGAGCCATAAATCTAAAGGAAAGGTACAGCGATGATGCAAGCAGAGAATTGTAGCTCATCTATTTCATAGGTACTGACAGATGCCTAAGCACTAGATCATGAAAAGGTGCCACTTCACTGCAGGGAGGCTAAAGGAGGAAAGATCTGAAATTAAGGGTTTGTGAAATTGAAGAACAGGTCAAAGTTTTGCAATGTGGACATAAATCATGTTTTAATAAAAATGAATGAGTAGTATAAATGTCATCACATACCTGGGAAACATCTCCATATAACGCAACTCTGTATTATTCTGAGGAAACATAATGACCTGCTAAAAAAAGGTCAATCCCAGGTTTTTGTGCACTTTTTTTAGTATAGTTCATGAATGTGACTCTACAAGTAGGGTTGGGCCAATAGACAATGCCATCGTCCATCACCGATGGCTGATAGACAACACGATGTTTAGCCGACACGTGAACATTTTACAAGATTAGATGTTTGTCAGTGGTGCTGAGGATCTGCAAACCATTCATCATCGTCCTCAGTCATCTCTCCTTACTCTGTTTATGTGGGAAGTGAAATTTTAAGTACTGTAATGTAACAGGCAATCGTTATGAATACAAATTCACGCTTCAGGCACCAAGTGGCCGACTGATATATTGGCTGATATTTGGCATTTTTAAATGACCTGCATTGGCAAAAGTTTTTTTTTTTTTTTGTCCATTAAAGGTGCAGTCTGTAAGTTTTGCCTCATTGTCGCCATCTCTGTTTGAAAACCTGGAATTGCAGCTGTGTGTGGAATTATCTTCCGTGAGTGGGGTTGTATTCTGGCACGGCTCCAGCGTGGATGAATCTAATGTTTAGAGGAGTATGTGTGTCAGTCTGTCAGTCACCTCACTGGTGTGGATATTGTACTTAGGAATCACAGATTCTAGCCTACGTCTTGGAATATATGACCCAAATAAGAATTTTCACTGTATACTTTATATATATATATATATATATATTTTTGCGCTACCAATGGTGATTTAATCTAACGATCAGTTAGCTCATATCACATCTAACCGTGCAAATTATTATTATTGTTATACTTTTCTCTCAAATTATTAATGTTAACAACATCAGAATTGCGTGACAATGAGTAGCCTATAGTGTGTATTAGCATGTAGATTTCAATTTCTGTACAGTCTAATCTAATTGTCATACCATTCAAATTTCATGTTAAGAAATTCTTTTAACCCAAAAAGCAAACTATGCTCCCGAACTTGTTGTCTTTAAAATACAAATCTTGTGTAATCCTACCCGTACCACTCAAACATTATTATAAGATAACTGTTGTGAATCGGGCTAAAAAGGCGATAGTTTTGAACACTGGCTGGTTATGTACTTGCTCAAATATTGATTTCGCATCATTTTTAACCCAAAAAAAGTTACAGAATGCTGCTTTAAGTATCAAAAGTTGGATTTTTCATGTCATTTTCATATTTTTGTCATATTCTTTGTGTAATGCATGTCAAATTAGAGAATTTATTTGATTTTTTTTTTCATTTGTCAAATGATTTCTAATTATTTTAGTTAATATTTAGCTATATATTAAATTAATATACATTTAATTGCAGCAACCGGTAAGCTTGTGTTATTTACTCATTTAAATTAAATTGTGTGATATTGTATTTATTAGCTTTATATCGGCCAGTGGCCACCCAGCTCTCTAGATATCGGCATTTGCCATCAAAAAAACTACTGTATACTGGTTAAGCACTAGTCCCAATCCCATTCTCCCTTTACTCTCTCTATCGTTTTCCTGGATGAAAAGTCTAAAAATAAATCTAAAAAACACCCCCAAAATAAAGTGCTAATAAAGGTCTAAATCAATTTTATCCCCAACATTAAAATGTACTGGCTGTGCTGAAAAAGTGGTGCTGTGCTGAAAATGAGCAATAAATCGAACATGAGCATCCAGACAGGTCGCACATCATCTGCAGAGCCCCAGAGCAGAGAGTACCAGGAGAACGAGGGCTTCTCTTCAGCTGTATCTGATAAGCTAAACACCCAACACTTCAACAGTCATATCCCTGGAGCCCGGCCAGATGGTTCCCGTCAAACTGTGCTAAGGATGAACAAACAGCGTAAAGTACATTATCTCATCCGTGTTGATTGAAGCTTTTGAGAAGCAACAGCAGTAAATTGCGAGCTGTTCTCTAGAGGGTGGAGGTGTGCCGGTTTGTTATACTGATGGTGAAATGACCCTCCTGCTGTGCCATTCACCCCGCTGTCCAAAACTACCAACGTGATGCTCAATTCAATTACACGGCCAAGCAGGCTCTATTCGCTTCCTCTGCAGGTGGCTAAAGGGATAGGTCACCACATAAACACCTACATTACAGAACGGCAAGAACTCATCCAGCTGAAAGATTGAGGGAAAAAAATGGCACAAATTCTATCACAACATAAAATGTTTTGTTTGGGGATGGAAAGTGGAGTAAAATTACAGCGAGTGGTTTGTCCTTAGGTTTTGTCTTGAGTTTCTTTCAGCATATAGAGCAGCTGACTGGGCACTGCCAGAGGACTCAAACCGATCCAGAAATTAACAGCGCTGCTTTCATATACAAACTTAGTCCTCCTGATACCATGAAGGAAGTCATGAGACCAGAAACAGCAGCCAGATTCAGGCTAAGTTAGCTAGTTCTGCAGACATACACAAAACTAAAAACAAACTAATCTTGAATAGCAGTGAAATGTGAGATTTAGGAGAATTTAGACCTATATATTTTTATAATCAATTTACAAAATGTATAAAAAAAAAAAAAAAAAAAAAAAAAAATTATATATATATATATATATATATATATATATATATATATATATATATATATATATATATATATATATATATATATATATATAAATGGATTTTTATTATTATACAAAAATAATACAAACATTTGATAATATTAATAAGAATATTTTTATACATCTATCAAATTTCACCTGAAAGCCTGTTCAAATCAACAGTCCAATTTTTGCATGTGATGTCTGTTCAGACAAATGTGAAAAAATCAGCAGATAGGCTGAATGAAAATGTAAATACACTTTCTGACAGTAGGTGGTGTTTATAAAAAAAAAAAAAATTTCAGCAATGCTTTACGTTTCTGACACTCACCTGTTATAGAGAAGAAAGGAAGTCAAATGGTTTTTAAATATTTTAAAACACTGTTCTGATTTTTGTATTTGCAATGGTGTTTTGGTGCTATAGTCAAATAACACAAAAACAAGAATAGAGAGACTAGAAACAGGTTCCGGATTCTTCTGCTATTCACTGTTAGTTAAAAATAGATTCGATGGCAAGCAAGTGTTTGTGTCAAACAGATGAACAGCTGTTAATTCAAATGAAAATATTTTTTGCACTGCATTTTCACACTGATTATTCATCTTTGTATAAACAGGCCTTAAGAGTGCATATAACTTCATCAGATTTTTTTTTCACAGTCCTCTGTGAGAGAGGCAACACATGTAGACCCATGACTGATGTGTTATGATGTATTGATTTGAAAAGTCTGGTCAGGGAAATTGGATAGATGGAAAATCTTATGCAGAAACATATGCCCACTACCTGAATTCTGACTCAACAGATTCAGCAGGTCTTATCGGCTCATTTTCTGAAAGCATAACATCTAGAATGCCTTAGCAGGGCAGGCAAGATGGGATAAAGTAATAAAGTATGGGGCCAGGGTGAGAGCTGGCGGTCTCCACTAACACACTGGATGCTGGGAGGTGTTTTCCAAAGGAAGCCGGCTCGAGTCGAGACATTTGGCTGGTTCCTGCACACAGAGTGTCTATTCAGCCCTGTTCCTGACTACACCAGGGCCCAGGCCAGGAACGATAGAGGCTGCACTGAGGCGTGGGTGACCAACTACAATGCCCTCTTTCACTACCAGCCTATGCCCTCCTCCTAATACCCCACCCAGCCTGGAGGGCATGAGGAGTGCCAGAGCCTTGCTGATACAGGGCCTAGTCACGAAAAAGTAGTTACACTGAGGCTCCTTGAAACCAAGAATGTATGTTCAGAATGGAGTTATTTGCAAAGAAGTTAAGCATACAGTATTGGTCAAATATGTACTCTCACTCCATTTCTTAACATAAGTTTGGGTTCCTTGCCACTGTTGAATTTGGCTTGGGTTTAAAAAACTTAACATTCAGGAATGTCATTTGACTTGTGATTTGACTGCATTGACACTATCAGCTGAAAGCAAAACTTAAGCTGTATGAAGACACCTCTATTCTGTAGAGCTGCTTTATAGCTGAATTGAATTCATTTCATTATTGAAGAACTTTGCAACATTGGCACTGTTATGGAAATGATTTGAATCAGCACTGAACTGACTTGAGCTGAAGACTAACACTATTACCTTTTTAGAGCTGCTTTACAGCAGAATTTGAATTTGTCTCATATTTGATGAAGTTTACATCGAGTTACTTTCCCATTTATTTGCTAAAGCTACTGAAACAATCTGTATTATGTAAAGCGCTATATAAAAAAAATGTGGTTACACTTTATTTTGATAGTCCACTTTAGACAGTCTACTAACTATAAGTAACTTTGTAACTACATGTCAGCTACTTGTCAACTAATTCCCATTAATTTGCAACTACATGTCTACTAACTCTCAGAGTAGACTGTTAGGGTAGGTTTAGGGTTAGTAGAATAAGTTGACATACTTGCAAAGATTCTTATAGTCAGTATGTTGTATGTTGTGGACCCATCAAAATAAAGTGTTAGAAGTTATTAAGCAGATGGTCTACTAATACTCTAATGACTGCTAGTTGACATGTAGTTGCAAAGTTACTTACTGTTAGTAGAATGTCTAAAGTGAACTATCGAATTAAAGTGTTACCAAAAATGTGACTTGACACAATCCAATAAAGACGTTTGTTAATGAATTTTGAACCTCACAATCCATGATTGACAAAGCTACTTAAAGGGATAGTTCACCCAAACATGAAACTCAGTCATTACTAACCATCATGTCGTTCCAAACCCTTAAGACCTTCGTTCATCTTCGGAACACAAATCTAAGATATTAGATGCATGCGTGTGGTGCTTACATAGAATATCCATCTCTGTTAGTTCATCATCAGTATATTCTGAATCGAATAAGTAAGAATGGGCAAAAAATTGCAAGTCATCCTCTCTGTCAAAATCTTCAGACATTTTTACGAAGTCCGTCTTTTTTTGTACAGCTTGCATCTTCCTCTGCTTGTAAACAAGGTGCAGCTCATCCACGTTATTTATTTATTAACCTTCTGCGCCAGGTTGGACCACTGATGTCACAAAGACTATTTTATCAATGTCTTTACTGAATGTGTCAGTTGCTGTCTATGGAGGGTCAGAATGCTCTCGGATTTCATCAAAAATATCTTAATTTGTGTTTGAAACGACATGAGGGTGAGCAACTAATAACAGAATTTTCAATTTTGGGTGAACTAACCGTTTTAAATACTTCACCAGCTGAACCAACAGTATGAACGGAAGACTTTGCTTTTACTATGGATGAATGAGCACACGATGCAGTAAACGGCTGTGGCATGCGCTCATTGATGCCCTCTAACCTTATGAACCCTGAAGAGAGCCATGTCTGGCTTGGGCTGACCACTCGAGTTCATCTCAAAAAAAGGCTAAACTAAGCTCAGAATTCCAAAAGACATATTTAATATTTCTTGTGGATGTTAGAACAAAGAAACAGGTGGTGTGGTGAAATTTCATACCCAAACTATGCAATTAACAACTTTTTGGGAGGTAAAAACAAATATCAAGATCACTCCACCACTAGGCCAAATGTGACACCTGTACCTGCTGAAGTATGGAGATTATCTGAGGTGGATTCAGGTCACAATGGGGTTATAGGTGAGGTGAGAGGTCTGCCCTTTCCCAAGCATTTCATCATGCTCCTGGCTGGAGTTCAAAGGCCCACAGGACATCATGGGTGGAGGCCAGAGTTATGAGGTCCTTTTTTCTTGTGCTGGCACAATAACATTCTTCTGGGGTCATTTTAGTTGCACAACATACCATAAGAAATTAACACAAGCAGCAGCCATCACCCCTGCTGGGCTGGACACACAAAGGCCACACTGATCCACCTGAGGGGAGGAACCCTGGTAAACACACTGCTGGTTGAATATAGAGAGACCTCTGTATCTGCTACAGATCCTTGTAAACAAGCTGTGTGACTGGAAAGAGAAATCACTAAATCCATGTAACTTCTTCAGTTCATGTTATTGACTGTGAACTGAAGAGATAAAAAGATCACATTGTCTATATTATTATGTCCTTGAGCACATCTGAGGGACTGTCAACTAGAAGAAGAGCACAATGAATTGCTACATCCTTGCTACATGGCAAAAACAGATTAAACATATTATTATGTTTATTTAACCAATATGATCATACAATCACACTACCGTTCAAAGGTTTGGGGTCTCTAAGTCTCCTATGCTCACCAATCCAGTGTTTATTTGATCAAAAATATAGTACAAATAGTAATTTTGTAGAATATTATTACAATTTACATAACTATTTTCTATTTCAGTATAATATAATTTTCAATATAATTCAATATAAAATGTAATTTATTCCTGTGATGGCAAAGCCGATTTTTCAGCAGCCATTTCTCCAGCCCTCAGTGTTACATGATCCTTCAGAAATCATATTAATATACTGATTTGATGCTCAAGAAACATTTCTTTTGTAATATTATAAACAATGTCAGTCTTTCGATCAAGTCAATTCATCCTAGAATTAAAGTCTCCTAGCACAAAGTTTCCAATATAGCTGGTGAGGGAGTGACATTAAATGTGACATTGAGCCCTATCTCTTTTCTGACTGCTGTAATTCATTTCTCTCTATTTTTCCCCCCATTTATGAAGTTGTAGAAATACAATAGTAGATTGAACACAAAATTAATATTTGCTATGGCCTCCCGTGTACCTCTATAGAAGTTTACAATCCCATAAATGTTACTGTTGTGTCTTCTCAAACAAACAGAAAAATGTTTTCATAGTGCTACAGAGGCATACTGTTACACTTTTCAGGGAAATCAACCTACAAAAGGCATATTTATAGCTGTCTCTCCATATTAAGGTGGAAAATTTATTTTTAACATAGAAAAAAAATATATAGTGTACCATCAGCAAGCTAAGAAAGTGACCAAATAACCCATCAACCCTCAGGCAGAGACCGGAGAGCAAAAGCAAACCACAACATTAAGCACCACCTGAGGGAGCAAACACTCCTCACAAAAGCACTTCCATATCTACAGCATGCTATTGTCTGCGTGGTCAGGCAGTGAGGGTCAAGCAGAGATGACATCATACCAGCCAATCACGCTCATTAAGCTCAGCTATTTCCTGTTCCCATCACCCATCACTACAAGCAGGCTATGAATCACAGCTTTGCAGCAACAAAAGGTTGTGACGACACCGGGAAAGAGTTCTTCTGGTTTTCAGGAGAGACAGAGACATCGTAAAGGAAGGACACAGAGAGGAATGTTCATGTAGTGCCAAGAATGTGGCTGCCTTGATTCTTAAATGGACTTGTTAAAACTTGAAAAGACTGACTGCAACTGCTAGCGCTAACAGTAGTCCCCAATCATTCAAAAAAACCACAGGTTCCTGTCTCTGCAGCACTGGAGAATATATCACCCCCTTGTGCAAACTCTGGCTAAGCAAAATCATTGACCATTTTATGCTGTCAGACAGCCCAGAAAGATTTTCCTACTTAAATTAATCTTTAAAACAACAAAGGAGTCCACAACCTCTTACTGTAGTTTTTCTTTTTCAATATCTTGTGAACACCTTACTGCCCTCATCCCATCTCTAACCAGTTCAATTGTAAGCTACACACAACTTGTGATGCCACCGTAACCAACTACACAATGATAAATTAAACATTTTATATTAAATAAACATGCAATTATTGTGTTTTCATGATCAATGATTACTGTAATCATGACAAGTTCTCCAACCCTAATTTAGAAGGAATCCAACCTGTCCACAGGAAACAAATTCTAGTAGGGCTGCAGTGAACACGATCTTGCTAGATCACACAAAGAGTTAATTTTTCACATGAAGATCACATGGATAATTAAATTTAAAACATCAAGACTCTTTCAAATTGACAGAGGCTCGAAGCTAATTGACTTTTGAGAACTCAAGACTGCCAACGTTGAGATGCATGACCATGAATTATTTAAATGCTCCAGGAATTTATGAAGATGTCCTCCAGCTCAAAGAAGGCGCCTCCATGTCTTTTCATTATCACAGGCTACAAATTTAGGGTCACATTGCAAAAATACTGAGCACATAATCGGGCTACTTGGTGAGGAGAACAGGCATACTGGAGGAGCGAGGTGTGATCTCAGCATGGGTTAGGAGAAGAGCACAGTTTGGTCACCCACACCAAACCCCATATAGCTCGGGGGCTGAGGTAGTGCGATTCAGTGAGATACTGAGCATTGCTAACACACAACAGCTGCAGGACAAAAAGACGCCTACTTTATTTCATAACCAAAGTAGGTATGGCATTTAATAAGTACTTTGATATTTATCATAAAGTTTTCATGTGCCGCCTGCTTTCTAGTAGTTTTAAATTAAAAATTGACACCATGATCCACCTACTTGAAGCAAGAAAGGGGGTTTGTTTCCACACTTGGTAGCTTGACTTGAAAATAAGGTACCTGTATATTCACACCGATAATATCACCAAGTGTGCAATTGTTTCCAAAGATAAGGCTAGTCAAATGAAGTCCCCGTGGAGGCGTTTTGCAAAAGAGCTTACATTAAATTGTAAGCTCACATACACGCTTACATAAAATTTCTTACGGGTGCTAATGAATCCAGGCACAGAATACCAATGAAATCACAAACCAGGCACAAACGTCCAACAACACACATTCATCGAATGAGACTTTGTCTTGTGTGGCTGCAGCTGCATATCAGGACCACTGGAGTAATAGTGCTACTGTGTCTCTGTTTCAAACATTAGTGCCAAGACGAAACACACCAAACTGATACAAACAATCACTGACATTATACATCAACATCATCGTAAGAGCAGCTGTATACTGGACAAGCACCCTCAGAGTAAGACACAACCTAACCACACTGGAGAACTGACAACACAAGAGATCCCTCACACCTCATTACAAAATGTAGCCTATTTAATTAGATCTTCACCTGCAGGCTTTTAAAACTTAACTAAGATGTTTAGTTATGCAAATCATTTATTTTAAATGTGCTATAGACACAGTTTGTACAATTTTGCATTTTATTATCATTTGATTGTTTAACTAAATAAACTAATAACATCATTCAGAACTACTTCAACTACATTTTAAAGTAATTCAAAAGAAGACAGGTTAGGAGAATACCTTTACCTTTAGACTCAGGGCAATCTGACGAATGTATATCATATTGAGATCCTCCAAAATACGAAGTTTCTCCTCCATGTCTGCGAGTCTGTCTATGGGCATCATTCAAGGGAGATATCGGCTCCCGATTTAGAGTTCAGACTCCCACTGCTCTTCAAACCGTTAATCTGTCTTGAGAGTTGAGCAACATTTTTGGAAGAAGTAAATGATGAGTATATGAATCAAACGATCCAGACTTCAAAACGCATCCAAATCCAGTCCACGGCGTATCCAAGAAAATCAGTTTTTTCACATCACAGACCAGCTCCATGTGTCCAGAAAAAAACAGTTCAGGAGGAGTCATGCGTATGACACCAAATATAACTGAAGACAACAAAATAGAAAGGCAGAGGAGTAAAACGCTCTTTTCTCAAACTCCTCAGCGCGTCCGCACGTCTATCTCTCTTCACAACAATAGCGACTGCATCCAGTAGCCTAAATGAACGCTTTTCTCTACTACATGAAAAGCAAAACGACTTTCCTAACACCCTCAAATCATGTTCTCGTTTTCCCGTCTGTTTAACTGGTCATTTACACGCAGTTTACTTCTTTGTGTCCCTCTGCACTGATGTGAGTGTGTCTGTGTGCTCTAGTAGGACTTTCCCACAAAAGGGCATCACACAGAGCGCGTGGACTGACTGTAGCCTACTGCCTTCATTCACCATTCAGCTCACAATACTCAGCACAACTACCGGCGCGACACAAACTACACGCCCTTCATCATTCGAAAATCAATTCTTGCAATCGCAAAAGCATAATAATTATTCACATAAGTCAGGATGGGGATTGGTGTTTCAGTAATGTTATCGAAATTAATTTAAGAAAAGAAAAAAAAATACTGTTGTTGTTATTAGGCTATTAATTTATGGGATTTTCATGGGAATTTATATGACTACAAAGTATTAGCTAGCCGCTACTACATTATCACTAGTTGACAGTTTAAGTGATAGCTAATTTAGTGGTGCATGGTTAACTTTGGCAGTTTATATGTGTTTATTTATTATTCAACCCGATCTCATGAAAGTGCGTATAAATAGTACGCCAAATATAAACAAAAACGAAAACTCATAGTATTGATACGCAAAAATGGACTTTGGCGTGTAAATGCTACGCGATGGGTAGGATTGGGGTTGTGGGGTAGATGCATATCATATGTAGGCTACGCGAAAACTGCGTATCCTATGCACGCCAACAAATTTCGTATCATATGCACGCGAAAACTGCGTATTATAGGCTATTCACGCCAAACACGTTCGTATCATATATACGCCAAAGTCCATTTTTTCGTATCAATACCACGAGCAAGTACCATAGCTAAAAAAAAAAACTCATAAAGCGACCTCCTGAGGTTGACAATCAAGATGTGCTTAAAGCAGTTTAAAACAAATGTTTTCAAGCATTTGAGCAATTCTTTAAGGTTTTGACCCCTGACTATTTAGAACATCATATTGGACCTGTTACAACACAATGAAGTTTTTATGTTTTTTTTATTAAAAAAAATTTCTTGCCCAATTGTTTGGAATTTATTTTAAACGGCTGTGTCATTTGTGTAATTCTGAGCTATGTTTCTTTTTTTAAAGTTGTTTTTATTTTTTTGACCGCTTCAGGAATAGCGTCTGCATGCTGCCTCAGCTGGAATATAGGAACATTAATTTTAGAAAACAAAGAGTCCATCTGTCCTCTCTAGAATGAGAACAGTGCTTTGTCTAAGTAACTGCAGTCTGCCTAATACTTTCCACATAATGATGGCATCCAGCTTCATAAATCCAAGACAATTTGTCATCTTGATTGCCAAGCAGTGTTGTATCGACCATTTCACCTGTCAGGTAATAAATTTATTGGACTAGACACATTTTATTTTCTACAGAGAGAATCACTATACTGAAATATATATTTCATAAAGTGGCTTATGCATGTTAGCAGGGTATCAATCTTTAATATACGCTCAATTATTTAAAATGCCACAGTTCAATTTCAGAGAACTCAAAAGATTCCTCTCACCGCAGCGAGTTGTAAAATCAATGAATCAGAGCAAATAGAACTTGCATTTATAGACTTTTTTTGTGGTCTACAGGTCTATATTTTCAATTACATTCTTTTTCTTTCATTTGGATCTTTGTAAACTTTGAAGGGAAAATAACTTTTATTTAATGATATTCCATAAATGTTATCTAATAGCCTTTCACACTATAAAATAAACATATCTTATCCTATTGAATTTGTATTAACAGCCCATTCAGTTTCTTCATATTACATTCATAATCAGTTTCTCTGATGCACGCCAAACCACAATGTTATTGACTCACAGAAAGAAAGTGGTCTGTAGTGTCAACATGATTAAAGCAGAACATGCCCATCAAAATATGCTTCATAAGCTACACCTACAAATCTGCATCAGATGGGTTTCTCCTGGCAATTAAGAATATCAGACAATTTTAATAATAATAAGTCACACAATAATGGATCATGCATATTCAGATTATCTATGATGCACCATAACTTACAAATCTTCTCACTCCATAGTCTCTTTTGACTGATACAGGGACACACAATGGGAACGGAGACGTGATCCATTATTTTTCTTAAGTCTTAGGAGACAGAAAGAAAAAAATAGACAGCAAAATATGGGCTCCAAGGGAGTGGTACTCAGTGTTTGTGAAAACAAGGTAGACACAGGGGTCTTGACTTTGTGAAACTCAATCTACCATATGTGCATGAAAGTTTTGCATTCTTCTTTTAAGGACTGTAGAATTGTGCACATAGAAAAGTAGGGAACTAAACAACTCACAATGTGTTATATGTAACAAGTGGACTCCTAAATACAGAAATCAGTAAAGACCTACGCTCTCATCTAACACACTAATCTTGTATCCTATTTTACTTGACCTGCTGGTTAAACCATGGAAAACGTCAATTACTCAAAGAGAAAAAAATAAATTTACTAACCAGTTTAACATGCTAACAAACAGTCCCTGGTGCAAAACAATAGTTAAGCCTTATGGAACATGTACACGTGTCCTGTCCCAGGTCAACAGTAAGAATAAAGCATTATTTCCAACTAACAAGGGCTATGAGATGCAGAATGAGCACACATCTGAACACAATGATCACAACAATAAGGCTTAGAAAACCAAACAAAACTGGATGTCAACGTTGAGGGCAAACAACAATTCGAATAGCTAATACACAAATAAAAGTGTGTGAAAGGTGGTCTCTGCACTCGCTTACGGCGCTCACACTTACATTACATTTCTCTACTGAAGAAGCAATTGAGATATTATGCAGTGACAATGAGAAAAAGCCACAATAGAAAATTGTCCAGAAGATGTGGCCTAGAAAAGAAGCAAATACAAAATGTTTTTGATGGCATTTACTATAGTGTGAATGAAAGCTTTTGGACCTTTGACAAGTGGTTTGTGTAGCAGCCATCATCCCTGTTTTTTCTCCAGTTATGCTGCTAATACTAATCCCTCAGAATTTTGCCATGCTAACTGAGTTACATAACAGGACATTCACATGTTTTAAGTCAGGATGGGTTGGTGCACCCGCAGATGATGTATAAACCCATCATAACAAACAAGATGTGAGGTGAAACGGAACCTCTGACAGTCCTTTGTTCCTCATCGGATGTACTGAGGCACATAGGTATATTTCCCTTTCCTAATCAAGAATAAAAGAATAGAAACAGCTTCTTGTTTGGGTGGCCGGTGTGATAAATCAAGAGCTGCTTAGGTGGCAAGAAGGAATTTGACTGGGTGGAGTAAGGAAATACCATACTGAAGTTACCACAACACTTCAGGTTTACTGTACACTTCAATCTAGGGAAAGGAAGTATTGTGACAGGAGGAAAAGGCTCTTTTTAAAAACA
Organism: Acrossocheilus fasciatus; assembly: GCA_036784905.1. Lineage (NCBI taxonomy): Eukaryota > Metazoa > Chordata > Actinopteri > Cypriniformes > Cyprinidae > Acrossocheilus > Acrossocheilus fasciatus. The sequence continues at coordinate 17,229,196 of CM071942.1, forward strand.
ACACACAGCTAAATTTATGTTTTAGTTGTGTGGACTTATTTTCTGCAGCAGCTCTCTAAGCTCAGTGAGTTTTTACACCCTTTAAAAGATAAGCGAAAAAAAGACACCAGCTAATTCAAAGTGCAGCTCGTGTTGCGCTTTTAATTCATTTTGGTTGAAGTTCAATCAGGGCACATCTGTGAAACAAACAGAGGGAAGGGCAAGGCCTCTAACAAGGGCTGCTAACCACTACAAAGAGCCTCAGCTGCTACACAGCCCCATCTCAAACACACACAACCCACAAGAAACAGAAAGAAGAGGCCCAAGCACTGTAAACACACACACACAAAGATTTTAGAAGAATAATGGTGTCTATTTAATTAGATGCTATGAAACTAATTAAACAGACTAAACATACACAAATTTAGCTGATTTTGACAGATTTTCTTTTTCCTGTGTTCTTGCATTCTCTCATACAGACCTCTACTGTACTTTATTTATTTGCTCTACTGAATGTAAATATCATAAGATGCAGTTAGGTCAAGGGCCAGCAGATGGCTGATCCCACACACAATGATACATCGAGTGCAATTTTATGAAAATTAGTTTAATAAAATTAGCTAATTCTGTCCTATCATGCTTAACATAGCAACATAGCAAATCCTTTCGTATACTGTTACATTTATACAGCTCTAATCCCCAGTACCAAGTCACAACAAGCAGTTGAAGTTCTCGCATTTCTTATAAAAACAAACAAACATAAAACAAAACTATCAGCAACAACAAAACAAAACACAATCAAACCAAACAAAAAGCAAACAAAACAAAAAAAGCTTAAAACAAAAGACAAAACAAAACAAAAACAAACAAACAAAAAAAACAAGCAAAAGCAAATCAGCATAATGGAGTCACTGCTTGATCGTCACTACATTGAGACTTTTCTCCAAAAAGAAGCAAAGAACCGATTCTTAAACCCAGCTTTCTATAAAATTTTAGGTCCTTTGGGGTCTCCTGAACTTCCTGTCTACTCCGAGCCTACCGCCAGTGTCACCGTGCTAACATGCTCCACATATCCACCGCCAGTGAGTTTCTCTAAGGCTCATCAGCTCCCTGGAGATGTTTCGTTTCTAAAGTCAGCTGCAGCCACTGTGATCTGGCCACCGTCCCAGGATCCCTCCACCGCCTACAAATCATCCCCCTCTCTCTCATACATACAAACACACACAACATAAATCAATATTCCACATGCTATACAGAAAACTCATTAAATACTTTTTAAAAATGATTTGATTCACTGACTCAATTTAAACACCACTTTCATGGATTAATTAACATTTATTTATTGCACTGAGAGATTTTCAATTAGACCACACACATCAATATCAACTAGAAAAAAAAAACAAGAGGGCTTGTAACACTATTCATTAGTCCCCATTAATAGTACGATTGAAGTACAGCATGTCAAAGAGAAGAATCAATGTGTTGATGCTTAGAGCTGGTAAGCCATTGACTTTAAATGTCCTAAAAAAGATCAATGTCTCCCCCTAATGGACAATTCTTAAAACATTATTCAGCAGACTGGCTAAACTTCCAATGTAAATACAGCAAAACGTAATATGTCTAAGCTTCATTGCCTAATGCATAAGCTAACCAAATCAGCAACAAACCACAGCAATAAAAGGTCAAATAAAGCCAGGCCAGAACGGCAAATAGGGCGCCAGTGTTTTTATGTTTCTGTTTTGTGAGGTTTTCTTTCCAGTGAGGGAAAAAGCAGCTGTCCAGGGGAGAAAAGTCACAGACACATGACAGTCGCATGTGGAAACATCATTCTAAACCCAGAACAGTACAATTTTGAAACAGTAGCAGACGACCCAGACATTACAGCTACTCTATGTTTATGTTACTTTGAATAAGATACAGGCTATAGCTGTCATCCAGAAGAGACAGATAGATAGATATATACACACACACACACACACACACACACACACACACACACACATACAAACATTATTGGGGGTTGTTTGAGGACAACTTTGGAATTAAACACACCATATTTATTATTAGTATAATAAATGTTGTACTATCTTATATTTAACATTATATAATAATAGTAAGAAAGGGGAGTGAAGACATAAAAACATTAAAATACCTAGAATGTAAGAAATTGTATCGCAATGGCACGTAGTCTTAACGTAGTCTGTAAAGGCAAAGCACCTTCCAGGTTTTCAGTTTCTCATCAATCATCAAGCCCTAGAGGTTTAGAGATACATGACCTTGTGTTAATGGTCTAGTAGTCAGATCTCTCACACACCGACACAGACTGAAACAGCCCATCCAAGATGAGTCAACTGGATGAGTAAAGTAAATTCACACTTAGGTCTTACACTTTGGACTGTACACTTCCTCTGACACCATCACAAAGGCTCCCACACAAACGTGAATAATAAGGGAACATCATGTCTTTCTGAAACAATTAACCTAACAGCAAGCCAAGTTGATCTAACGGCACTATGATGCAATTGTTCTGGCACACCATCATCTTATTATCAGAGTAAATGTAGTGCTCTTAAGAGAGCATTTAGCAGCCCACAAGAGGGAGTTCTCAAAATACACCAAGAAGTGTGTTAATGACATGGATAAAAATACTCTAAAGATGGTAAATCTATTTATTTTTTATTTTACTAAAGTAACTTTTTACAAGATGTACCAGAAGAGGTTGAGTTTCTTCCTATTAGCCCATGCCATGCTCTCTTATGCTGGATTTTTCAGCTCTACGCCCTAAAACTCAACCACTGATTTGACAACTACCATTACTACAATAATAAAGTAATACAAAATAGACCAGAATTACCATGAAAATATTAAGCATCCCAACTGCGTTATCAAAATTGATAATAATCAGACATATCTGAGCACCAAATCAGTATATTAGAATGATTTGGGATCATGAAGGATCATGTGACACTGAAGACTGGAGTAGTGACTACAGTTCAGCTTTAACATCACATAAATAAATTTAAACGTTTTAAAATATATATTAAAATAGAGAAAAGTTATTTTTAAACTGTAATAACCTTTCACAATATTACTCATTTTATTCTATTTTTTTAATCAAATAAATGCAGCCTTATTGAACATGAGAGGCTTCTTTCAAACGCATAAAAGTAAACAGTAAATATAAACAATCAATCCAATTAAAATAAAATAAAAAAATATGCACCATTCTTCTAACTAGGTACACTTTACGTTTATCTAAAAAAATAATAGTAGTAAAATAAAAATGGAAAAAATCTTTTAAATTATGCCCAAAACAAGAGAAGAAAAGTGTTTTGATCGTTTTTCATGGCACTTATCAGTAAATACCTTCATATTTACATTTGAGTAAAACACAAGCAAAGTATTGTGCCTCAGAGTTTCATCCTCACAGAGATGTGACAGTGGCTTACGAACACAGTGCTGTGCACAACGCTAGTTAATAAATGTTAACAAATACCAGACATTCTTAAAGTGTGGCCACACACACCAACTTCCCGCTGATTCTGCTTTAATGTGATTAGGCTGGGAATAAATTAAGATTAACTCTCACTATCGCAGTCTAGCCTAGAAATGACCCTGGTCAACGGCAGCGGCTGACTGAAGGCAGATTACCTAAGAGAGGTCTAAAAAACAATGTTACAAAACATAAGACATTTTAATCTTGTCATTGTGGAATAAAAATACTCAAATGCTGGCTTAGGAGTACAGACAGCATTAAAGCTCAACAGATCAGAGCGGGGAGTATGAGGATTAATGCTATTTTTAGCCACTGAGGGCATTGTGAGTGAACGGTCAGAAGTTCACGGGTGTCAGTTTGGTGTCTGAAGACACATTGAGCATGTTAGTACATTATTGACATGAGGTGTTTGTTCATATAACATCTCTGTCTTACACAACAGCCTCACAAGAGTGTTTTGCACAGATGCTTGTGTGTAGTGTTGTTTCCAAACGTTGCTCTGTGGCAACACTATTACTCATACAGGTATGTAATGGCTTGGATCGCATCCAGAAATGACGTACAGAACAGTGTCTGTGTGAGACAGCTGTGGTCTTCATCACTTTTAGAGCACAAGCCTGTGTAGGAACAATGCCATGTTCACAGCAGTGGGACCGAGTTTCACGGACAAATAGAAAGATTGGAGAAAGCGCAGATTCCATCAAATCCACTGGGTAAAACACAACGAGACGCTCAAACTGTATACAATTTTACTGTTTACTCCGATCATTTCCTAGATTCACAGACCCATGAACGCTCGCCAATATTTGGGAGTAACCACATAAAAGTAACGGTACTAATACCGTTTTCAAAACAGTGCTGTTTTTCCAGTAACAAGCTACTTCTTCCAACAGAATGCAGCATCACTATTTTTGTGTCAGGGAATAAACACCTCACTGTCTGTCCTCTCGCTCTCTCATACAAAATCTTTGTGAATCATATTTCAATGTAAACCATCTGAACAAAAGTGATTCACTAAATTAACAGTCAGACTTCCTAGTGTTGCCATTGAAAAGTAATTTAATTACAAAGTAATAACAGTGTCACATAATGCTTCAGAAATCATTCTATGCCGATTTGCTGCTTAAGAAACATTTCTTATTATCAACGTTGACACAACAGTTGTGCTGCTATATATAATTGTGGAAACTGCCAATTGGGTAACACTTTATTTTAAGGTGTCATAAGAGTAATCACCTAATTAAGTACTTAGTAATAGCCATTGTACTTGCATTGTAACAGACCAAGTCTGTTATGCAGCTACTTGTACACTTGAGTACAATCTGATACACTTTATTTTAAGTAGCTTATTCCTGTGTAATATTCTGTAATTTTAATGTAATTAGAAAGATATTACATGTATTTAAGCTGTGTACTGGTGGGTTAAATCAAACTAAGGTGCAGCTGGATAAGGTGTACAGTATAGATATACATGATGTACACTTAAGTACAATCTTGATACACTTTATTTTAAGTGGTTTATGTCTGTGTACTTACATTGATAATTACGTTGTATGAAGTCTGCAACACATATGTAACAATCTTTTGGTTACATAAGTAGCTGTGTAACAGACTCAGTCTGTTAAATATGTGTAACAGTAGCTGCTTATTACATCTACATAATTACAAACTGTAAGTACAGGCTGTTCCATAACTTAGTTACATGGTAAGTACATTTTGTTTCATGTAAGTACAATGGCTACTACTAAGTACTTAACTAGGTAATTACTCTGTATTATGGTCACCTTAAAATAAAGTGTTACCGCCAATTGTTTTAGGATTCTTTGATGAACAAAGTTCTAAAGCACAGCATTGAAAAATAAATCTTTTGTAACATTATAAACTGTAATTTTTGATCAATTTAATGCTTTTAAAATGATTTACTTATTCATATATAGCACCTGGAAAATCAATTCAATTTAGTGAATCATTTCATTTGAATGGTTGATGAAGAAAAACAATTCAACAATTCATTTTGTGGCATTTACATCTTTTTAAAGTAAATATTTAGTTAACAACGTCTTAACATTTTATATGATAAACTGGTTTGCATCTAGTTTTATAAGTCGAATTAGAGTAATTTAGTAGTTTAATTTTCTTGTGCCAGACAAATGAAAAAATTAATTAGGCATAGGCAAATATAATTTGTTTTACATTTTAAAAAAAGACACTCTCTTAGAACTTTTAACTACAATGAAACTATATAAGTACCAAACTAAGACCTTTTCCAAAGTTTAGCTTAGCTTTACTGCAGCTGAACTGCATCACACAGTACAAACTACAAGTAGTTTTCCCAACACTGACGCTCTCACACACTCAAATGTTTAAGAGGATGCTGTTTATGAAAAACCATCCATTTTGGAGATCAACTCCAAACTTATGACACAAACACAAGTAACTACAGCTAATCACAGTGGTTGTTGAGAACTGCGTGTGGGCATGCTGTTGCTAAAGACACACCGTGTGACTCACGTCCTTTTTTCTAGACAGACAGGTACGCATGAATGAAATGAATCCCCTTAAGCTGAAGCCAGTTGATTTAGAAACAGTTAATGACGTTAACAAAAGTCCGAGCCTCTACTTTGTCTCATCCCTCTCAGTCTGGAAGATTTTCCCTCAAGCTACAAGACAAACACTCAACCTCCCGAAAAGAACAAGGTTAAGGATTCTGGAATGCCTGAGTAGTTTAGATAATGAAACCAAGTCTTTTAGCAAGGAAAGTTAACCCTTCAATTTAAACTGAAATAAGAATTAGGTTGTATTTGACTGTAGTGGCAAGAAGCTGCTGAAGTAAAAACCAACATACAGCAATGATTTCAGCATTAGTCAACACGCATGCTAGTGCATGTTTGAAAAAGATGACAGAGTTTACTTAAATAACTTGCTAATAGGTGACAAGTTTCATTATTAATGTTAACAAACATTATAACATCCTAAACTGATTAACAGAACATTATTGAGTGCACATTCACATAGTTACAAATGTCTTGAAACTTTAAACATAGACAGTGAATGTGAGTGAGAGGAGACCGATCACTAGTGGACAAAATGAATGGGAGAAATAACAATGCTTTCTATGACTATGAAGATGTATCCCACCTTTTGGTTCATTCTAGAACATGCTTGAGCATTAACAGCCTGATTTGAGCTAAAGACATGACAAGTTATCAAACAATATGGAACAATATGTTGTGAAAACCACTATACAAGCTACAGTAAATTAAACACACACCACAGCAAGCAATAAAAGATCCCACTGTGATAGAAGAACACACACTCAACAAATGAAATCTCCGACATTGGTGGTCATGATGCAAGCCGGGAGATACTAGCAACCTGCCTAACAAGGGAAAAAAAACATCACATGACAAGTTCAGTTGTATGAATAATGTCCATGTCAGCTGTGCACAAGTGAGATAAGATAAGAGTGGACTGAACATCTTGATGTCCTTGAACACAAGATCCTGGGTTGAGTCCTGAACTATTTGACATCCTGCTCTTGTGAACATTTGAGCCTCTATTCATTTTAGGACGAAAACATGCCAATACTGAAGGGTGTTATCAGCAAAGTCAATGTCAGCTAAATAATGTGCCTGTTTCCAATATCCACAGTGTGTAGGTGAGAGTGTTTTAACAGCTCTTATATTGGTGCATTTGTATGCAATTACTTGACTAGTAACCTATTTGGTGCCTACTGTACACATGACATTTATAAAAAACTGCAACACAGTGTATTCTGTCACCTGTTCATATCTTATTTTGCTATAAACAGAAATATTCCTTAAGATGTCCTTGCTACAGTGTAATTATATAGTTAAGCACTGAGTAATACCAAAGTCTCTTTAAGAGGGTATACTATAGTCTTTGGTAATACTAATTAACAGCATCTACTTACTGGATTACGGTGTGTTTTAGGGTTAGTTGCATGCAACTATGCATACTTTAGTGTTATTACAGTAATTTTTTATTACATTAGCTGTCACCCATTTAATCTACCAAATTCTGCATCTTTGTCAAGTGATATGCATATATGCATGCACATGTATGCAACCATGTAAACTAGTAAGAAATAGCCATGACTCAGAAAATATAAGAAATGTAAGAAAAATTGTTTTAATATATTGATATATTCTCTTCTATGATTTATACAAATATGAATATGCAGCAAAATAAGCCTAAGAATGAGATTGTCTCTCTTTTTTTCACACTGGAATGTCTTGTATGCAGTGTTTCCAACACTCCTCCTTATGGTCTCTACCATTTCTTGCACTACACAATCACAGGATGTTGTTCTCATTAATAGAGGTTTTTGCCAATATGCTTCTTGGGTTCTGGGTTTGGTTCCAAAAAACAATACTAAGCAAAACAAACAAAGTAGATAAAAAATAAATATATATATATATATATATATATTGAAAATGAAAAAGCTGTTGTCACTGAAACTCAAACATCCTCTCTCTTTTATATACAGAATTCAAACTCTGCTCAATACACCTCTTCTCAGCTCGCAAGGTTCAAGAGTGCCTGGCATACTAACTAAAAAGAGCGAGGCTCCTATGACATCAGAGCGTGGACGATTATCCTCCTCTCCAGTTCCTTTTAACAGGGCTTTTTGCCAGGGACCAAGAGTTAGGGCCCCAGTGTTGAAAGATTCCCCATTGTTCACTGGGGCCTGGCAGTTCTACTAACATGCTGGAGGGGAGGTTTTTGCATTTCTTCAAGATATCAGCTCCTCTCTAGCTTATGGCCTCATTCTAAACATGGAAAAGGCACCATATGAGTGCAATATGTGACCTTACAAGTCCTTGGAAAAGCCAAATATATGAGTGGAATTACTTTAAAACCTTCAGCTACAGATGAAAGTGTGCACAAAGAATCATTTGTATTCTATAATGCAGTGGTTTTCAAACCTTGGGTCATGACCCTCAGGTGGGTTGCCAGGATGATTTAAGGAAAATGTATGTGTATGTAACAAAATTCAAGATTCAGGGAAGAAACTTAACTTTAATAACAAAGTAAACATAAACAACAAACTGAAAGTAAGCGGCAGCCAACTCACAGCAGAATTTCTGGAAAGCAATGGCCAATCAGAGGTGTTTTTGTTCAGTTCTGAGTTCTGGAAGATCGCGAACCCTCTTATTATGTCAAATAATGTGTAGACGCAATGATTAGATTAACTGAGATTAACTGATTATAGCAGATTTTTCAGGATTCTGGGATGAATAGAAAGTTCAAAAGAATCTACAGAAAAATCTTTAGCAACATTGTGAATGTATTTACTGTCATTTTAATCAGTTTAATGTGTCCTTGTTAAATGAAAGTGTTAATTTCATTCAGAAAAAAGTAAAAAATGTACTGACCCTAAACTTTCTGAACGTTACTGTATGTCTACAATAAATACTCTTCCTTCCCTAAGGACGTGTCAGAGTATATGTTCAAGTGCTCAAAGCAAATACACAGGAGAGCCCATCAATGGAGAAAACATCACCATAAAAAAAAAATACAGAATCAGTCTGGAAAAAACAGCAACTCGGACTGTGCAAACAAGCAAATTTGACTTGTGGAGGAAAATGTACATAATACATGTCTAAGGAAAGCAATGCTTTACGTGCAAGGTACATTTTTCCCAGCAGCATGCTGTTGAGCAATCCTCTTGGAGAATCCAGTACAGAGTGAATTAAGCAGAACTCTGTTAGGAAAGAAGCAGGCGCTGTGGGTGGAAGGGTGTGTCTGGTGCTGTGTAACCTACATCACTTTTAACTTCCTTCAGGAAAATCTATATGTGGCAGAGTCCTCAGCAGGCAAACACTGTGGTTTTAATGGACCATGTTGTAAGCAAACCAAAAGAATGTATGCAAACTAAGCAAATCTAAAAACAACAGTGTGATTTCAATGGCAACTGGCATGACAGAACATAACCCAAGTAAAATGTAGCAATTTGCAGCAGTTGCAGTTGCAATTAAAGAAAGTGCACTGCAAAGTTTTAACGTCTGCATTAAATAAAGTCATTACTCAAGATCTGTGAGCCAAGTTTTCCATTACTGCTTTTAAATCTCCCTTCTTCCTACCGCTCACTATAATTGCTTCACCTGAGCCTTCACATACAGCCTGTTTCACACACAAACTGGGGCAAGATATTGTAAAGTTCAATCAGGTCACCCATCACTACGTGCGAGCAAAGGTAAGAAAATCTCATTAAAAAGATTCTCATTAAGCCATATTGATTTCCAATTAGCAGCCACGGTGAAGACATCAAACAGTAGAATACATCTCATCCAGTCTAAAGGGGGTAATATGATGTCAGTGGGGAACTGGGGCGTCTTAAAGGCTTTTGAGCAAAGCACACAATGACTTGAGTGAAATCACATGCATCTTGAATGAGGGGCTGAATTAGAAAGTGTATTTGGTGCCTAAATGATACTGATATGGGCTAGTGGGCAAATCTTATCAGTGATAGAGATATGCAAACTCAGATTACAGCAGTTCAAGAATTAAAAAAAAAAAACTTTATAGTACTTGAATGAAAATAAAATAAAATAATTTTATTTCAGGATTAGAGACGTTTTGGGAGCTTAGGATTTAAAAATTTTTTTTTTTTACTCACAAATCTTAAACTATAAAATAGAATTATTATGCATTGTGCCATAACTAGCACAATGCTTATTATTTATAAAACCCCCATAAAGTTTTCAGATTTTGTCTTGGTTTTCCAAGACAGTTGAATCCTGGTTCTTTAAAGGAAACAACAGGTGTTCAGAGAGTAAAATAAAATAAGAAATATCTTGATCTTTAGTTGTTTCAGCTTATTTTACTGTTTATGTCATTTTAAGTCATCTTTAGGCCATCTTGCAAGTTTGCTGAGGACATCTAGTGAGGTCCGGCCCCTTATAGAACCATTGCTATAAACAAAAACTGAACCAAAAGCTGTGACACAGTGCATGTGATTTTCCTGTACATTTAAAACAAGATCTGCACATGATTTAAGATCCCTGAAAGTCAAATCATCTTAAGGCTGCAAGATTAATTGCATGCAATTGTCATGCGTGTCTCGTCAGTAAAGCCGGTTCTGTGATTAGTAGTAAATCTCCATCACCTGCTTTCAAATGGAGCGCCATGCAATATCGCGTTCATAATCGAATGCGATTCATCTGGGATTATAAACACGATATTGTGTAGCTTGTCAGCGAACTACGGCTCTGTGTAGTAAATGGCGCTCCATTTGAAAGCAGGTGATTGAGATTTACAACTAATCACAGAACCGGCTTTACTGACAAGACACGCATGACAATTGCATGCGATTAATCGTGCAGCCCTAAATCATCTTTTGACATGAATATAAATCCTCCTGCACAACTAAAACGTAAAGCTAGGGTCACCACAGCAGAATGAAGACTATAGTCCCAAGCCATACAAGGAATTTAGAGCTGCCACTGGGACTCTACACATCCAACAGCCACACTCGGAACCAAGCATGCTTCTTTCCATCTCACCACAGCAGGCTACGTATAAAAATAATTAGGGGTTAGGCAGAGTTCTCTTTTAACTCAACCTACTCTGGGATAATCATATACAGATGCCATGGAGCCCTTTCCCCTTAAAAGAATGCAAGGGATCTACAGTGTTTGATAAGATCATGTGTACTTGCTTGAGGACAATGACAAATAAGCATGACAGTAATTATAAGAAAGGAGAAATATATATATATATATATATATATATATATATATATATACACACACACACACACACACACACACACACACACATTGGTGTGAATTTTGTTTTTTCTTTTTCTTTCATTTTTGCATATTTTTCACACTTGAATGATTCAAATCCAAAGGGTAGGTTTGGACAGCTTTTTTCCCTTAATAAATAAAATCATCATTTAAAAACTTATTAAAATGTAATATTAAATATTTAATATTAATATTCAAATTTGTTTGATGATCTGAATCTTTTAAGTATGATTAATATGCAAAACAGGAAGGGGGCAAAAACCTTTTCACGGCACTACAGGTGCATCTCAATAAATTACAATGTCGTGGAAAAGTTCATTTATTTCAGTAATTCAACTCCAATTGTGAAACTTGTGTATTAAATAAATTCAATGCACACAGACTGAAGTAGTTTAAGTCTTTGGTTCTTTTAATTGTGATGATTTTGGTTCACATTTAACAAAAACCCACCAATTCACTATCTCAACAAATTAGTGACATGCCAATCAGCTAATCAACTCAAAACACCTGCAAAGGTATCCTGAGCCTTCAAAATGGTCTCTTAGTTTGGTTCACGAGGCTACACAATCATGGGGAAGACTGCTCCTCTGACAGTTGTCAAGAAGACAATCATTGACACCCTTCACAAGGAGGGTAAGCCACAAACATTCATTGCCAAAGAAGCTGGCTGTTCACAGAGTGCTGTATCCAAGCATGTTAACAGAAAGTTGAGTGGAAGGAAAAAGTGTGGAAGAAAAAGATGCACAACCAACCAAGAGAACCGCAGCCTTATGAGGATTGTCAAGCAAAATCGATTCAAGAATTTGGGTGAACTTCACAAGGAATGGACTGAGGCTGGGGTCAAGGCATCAAGAGCCACCACACACAGACGTATCAAGGAATTTGGCTACAGTAGTCATATTCCTCTTGTTAAGCCACTCCTGAACCACAGACAACATCGTCTTACCTGGGCTAAGGAGAAGAAGAACTGGACTGTTGCCCAGTGGTCCAAAGTCCTCTTTTCAGATGAGAGCAAGTTTTGTATTTCATTTGGAAACCAAGGTCCTAGAGTCTGGAGGAAGGGTGGAGAAGCTCATAGCCAAAGTTGCTTGAAGTCCAGTGTTAAGTTTCCACAGTCTGTGATGATTTGGGGTGCAATGTCATCTGCTGGTGTTGGTCCACTGTGTTTTTTGAAAACCAAAGTCACTGCACCCGTTTACCAAGAAATTTTGGAGCACTTCATGCTTCCTTCTGATGACCAGCTTTTTAAAGATGCTGATTTCATTTTCCAGCAGGATTTGGCACCTGCCCACACTGCCAAAAGCACCAAAACTTGGTTAAATGACCAGCAAACTCACCAGACCTGAACCCCATAGAGGATTGTCAAGAGGAAGATGACCAGACCCAACAATGCAGATGAGCTGAAGGTCACTGTCAAAGAAACCTGGGCTTCCATACCACCTCAGCAGTGCCACAAACTGATCACCTCCATGCCAAGCCGAATTGAGGCAGTAATTAAAGCAAAAGGAGCCCCTACCAAGTATTGAGTACATACACAGTAAATTAACATACTTTCCAGAAGGCCAACAATTCACTAAAAATGTTTTATTTATTGGTCTTATGAAGTATTCTAATTTGTTGAGATGAATTGGTGGGTTTTTGTTAAATGTGAGCCAAAATCATCACAATTAAAAGAACCAAAAACTTAAACTAATTCAGACTGTGTGCATTGAATTTATTTAATACACGAGTTTCACAATTTGAGTTGAATTACTGAAATAAATGAACTTTTCCACGACATTGTAATTTATTTAGATGCACCTGTATATACATACATACATATATTTGAGAGAGAGAAATTTGTGCAAAGCTTTTGGAAATGCAATCATGCAATTCATGTTTGTTTCACACATTTTTGAAAAAAAAAAGAGACAATTTTTTAAGAAAGTGTTTTAATGACTGAAAATGTCAAGTGGTGTAACGATCAAGTACTAAAGTTATTATAAAATATATCAGTTGTTTAAAGTTAACATATTTTCAAGGTAGAAAGCATAGTGCTGGATAGATTACTTACAAGTTGTAGTCCATTACTTATTACAAATTACATGACAAATTTTAATTCATTACAATCAACAACATTACACCTTTCACATAATATAATCAGACTACTTTCTGATTACTTTTGTAATCTAATTTTAACTACTTTTGTAATTTTAATTAATTTATTTTTTTAATTCAATGACCTTGACACTCAGTCAGTGAGGGTCGAGTCATAGAGTTCAAAATGTACAAAATGACTTTACAATGACTTGATTTGGCAGTCAATATTTTTCAAATATTTATTATAAAGTCTTATAATTAGATTTTTTTTTTCCCCCCACTGTATGTTTTTTTTTTTTTTAAGAAATAACTATAAAAGACTGTGCCAAAATACTTATGCCAATATAATTTCAGCTTTCTTTCTTTTTTACACTCTAAGGACAGTTACACCACCTGGACACTTTTGACTTTAAGCCTCACAAATCCGGAAAATACAAAACATCACGTCATTCAACCATTTATTCTGTTTATATGAAATACATGTCCCGTTATCTACTATAAAATACTGTGCCCACGCCCACAACGAATATTTTCTTTTTCTTTTTGAAAATGTACTTTTCCCAATAGATTACCCCACCAAAAGATTACGTCTTCGTACACAGCCTGTCGTTTTTTGTGCAATATCCTCAATAAAATAAAATAAAATAAATAAATAAAAGCTAAAACCGTGATTTGATACAAGATAAACACGTCAAAATAAATAACATTAATAGCATAATAAAACAGAGTACACGTCTGACTGTACACTTAACACATTTACTAGAGTCCAGCTGAGCCTCTGGACAGAGTGGTGACCGGAGCTTCATTTACCTGCGGGGTCTCCATGAAAACACTTTGTCTGAACTTTCCACGACGGATCTCCATCTCCAGCGCGGAGCCCCGAGCGATAGTCGCTCTCGCTGTCTGATTTCGGCAAAACATTCGCGACTTTTAAGTTGACCCCTCACTCCCGAGAAACTGTTTATTCTCACAGACCTGAGACCAAGCCGCAGTTTGGTTTGGAGACGCTCCACGTTGCAGCGGATCACTGTCACAGTCACGTTCATGTAAATCAGATGACCTCTCTCCCGTTGGGGTCTGTTACAAAACTACAATAGCAAACAGTACACTACTCTACTGCTCTTACCACTTTAATCTCGCATCAACAAAGCGTGTGATAGACTTCCCAGAGCAGATGAGATCTGTTACTTTCCGAGTTGATGAGCCAGGTGAAACAGCGTCCTCTGTTGGCGGATGAACCGTATATCAACAAAAACACGTAGCCTACTGCAGGCCAGACAATTGGAAAGTTAAACTCTTCCTAAAAGTGTGGGGATATCAAACAGGTAACATTTCTTACGTCGCTACCGAGATACTTTGACGCGACAAAATGGCGTTTCAAGTTAGAAAAGTTAGGCTACATGCTAAATTGGGACCTGGATTAAACAGACTACAGTTTGAGGAGCCCATGGTGGCAGTTTGGCAGAGTTTGGTGGCCAGAGATGTAAAAAGTAGGAAATTATACTTTAGTAAAGGTATGGATTATATGTCTGAATTTTACTCAAGTATCGTATCTAAACATACCTGAGGCCTGAAAAGATTCCCCATTTGGTTAAATACAAAATGTTTTATTGCATGATTGGAGTTTGTTAAAAAAAAAAAAAATCTCAGATTTTAATCTTTAGAACAGCTTTAAACTTTCAGGTCAAGCTTTGGTAATTCAGCATTTTACTCTTCTAATTCTCTTTTTATAATTCTTCCTCTTCTTTGTTGTAAGGTGTATTATGATAGGGTACTAAAAGGAAGATAGATAAAATGAGTTCAGAATGAAGTGACAATATCATACTAAATACTGCCACCTGGTGTTTAACATTTAAAAAGCTGTGATCATTTGTTTTGAGAGGCCAATGTTTTATAAAAATAAAAAAAAATGAATATATATAAAATAAAATAAAAAACCCCAAGGAAATCCCATTTCTAAATGTATCAAATATAGTAATTGTAGTAGCCTATTATGTTATGGTTTGTTATCAAATATATTGCTAATGTGATAATTTGACATGTTTCAGCTGGTGTCCTCTATGGTTTAACAAATAATACAGGACAGGAAAAAAAAACTTGCAATCAGTATGAAGTATTTATGTTATCTTTATTTTTTTAGGTGATGATTATGACAGAGAGGAAACAAGCATGATAGATCATTTGGCTGAAAGTAAAAAAAAAAAAAAGATGGAAGGAAGAAAGTTTGATGGCAGAGAAATAGATTTTAATAGATGGAACATCATTTAAGTGAAAAATTATGGAGCAGATGTTGATCGTTACATATGTCCATTTACCCGTGCTTGCATCCACAATTTTAAAGATGTTATCTTTTAATACAGAGAGTATTGTTCTCACCTCACAACATGTGCTCACAATCTTTTCCCAGTATTACAGTATGGAACGTATCCCCATGCAGGTGTTAAAATCCAAATATGAAACGTTTGTGTAACAGACAGTGTTGTTGACACAGGAATGCCTTTGAAAAGCACAGCCATGCAAGGCTTTGATTCCATTAACCATTCATTGCATTCATTTTGTCTTTTATATTTTACTTGAAGGCAATAGTGAAAAAAGGTCACGGTTTCTGATTTCCTTATGAGCAATCATAAATAGGCAGTGAGTTTAAACCATTGAAATGTTCTACTGCTTTGCCTTTATTTTTCAGGCTTCATTAGTTTGCATGAAAGCGTTGAGGTGCAACAATTAATCTGTGACCAATTTTTTTTAAACTTTTTTATTTATATATTTTAATTATATTAAAATGTATGCATTTATGCTTTATTTCAACCTTTGGTAAATATTTCTACATATAAAGTTGCCACATAGTGGCTGCAACAGTGTAGGGTTATTATAGTTAACTAAAAGTATAACCATTTTAAAAAATACACAACTGAAATAAAATCTTAAACTGTTTCAGTTAGTTGTCAACATTTCTCAATTTAGTTTAACTTACTAAAATAAGTTAAACTTAAATAAAGTGAATAAAAAACATAAAGTACAAACCATTTAAAATGCATTTTTGTCAGTCCTGTCTTGTGTTTCCCCTCCTCTCGTGCCCATATTTGGTTTGTTCCTGTTCCTGTCATTATGAGTTTATTAGTCGCCATCCGTGTTTGATTTGCTCCCCACCTGTTTCAGTTTTCCTCCCTTGATTTCCTCGTGTTCTTAAGCCCTGTGTTTCCCTGTCTCTATGTCAGCTGTTAAATGTCAACCTGTCTGTTTGGATGTTCCGTGTCTCTTTAGTTAAAAATAAAAATCTAAGTTTTGTTATCCTTCGTCTCCTCGTTTCCCTGAATCCCGAGAGGATCGTGACAGAACAGCTGACCAAAACAGAAGATAAAACCGACACCGACCATGCGGACGGCAGAAACCAGGCTGTGGAGTTTGCGGCAGGCTGGCCGGAGATTGGAGCGGTATGTGGAGGATTTCTGTGAGCTAGCTTTCCAGCTGAACTGGCGCGACACCATTCTAGGTGTTTGTTTTCTGCAGGGGCTGGACGACGAAACTATTAGATGTGATCTTCCTTCCTCAGATTTTCCCTTGATTGAAATCATAAATCTAGTTCTGTTCCTGAATCAATCTACCTTCGAGATCCACGAGGTTAGAGAAAGTCGTCCAACCCATGCAGAAGCACACCGCGTCGCGTCAGCTCACCGAATGCCCGGAACCCCCGCATACCGTACCAATGGCTCGGGCCGCCTGCCCGAACCCAAATACCCCCCTTACCAGCCGCCGTTCGCGGCCCACGCAAGCCCGCCGCCGTCCGCGGCCCCCTCTCACCAGCCGCCGATCGCGGCTCACGCAAGCCGGCCACAGGTACCCCTAGGACTATTGGTGGAGTATGAGGGGATGAAGTGCCCGCCAGAGCCTGCCCCTCGCAAGTGCCCGCCAGAGCCTGCCCCTCGCAAGTGCCCGCCAGAGCCTGCCCCTCGCAAGTGCCCGCCAGAGCCTGCCCCTCGCAAGTGCCCGCCAGAGCCTGCCCCTCGCAAGTGCCCGCCAGAGCCGGCCCCTCGCAAGTGCCCGCCAGAGCCGGCCCCTCGCAAGTGCCCGCCTGAGCCGGCCCCTCGCAAGTGCCCGCCTGAGCCGGCCCCTCGCAAGTGCCCCTCTCCGCTGGTCCCGTCCAGCCCCGCGCTGCAAGAGCGCCCCCTTGAATCCGCGCTGCAAGAGCGCCCCCTTGAGCCCGCGCTGCAAGAGCGCCTCCCTGTCTTCGCGCTGCAAGAGCACCGCCCAGAGCCTGCGCCACGAAAGCGCTTCCCTGTCTCCGCGCTGCAAGAGCGCCCCCTTGAATCAGCGCTGCAAGAGCGCCGCCCAGAGCCTGCGCTGCCAGAGCGCCCCCCCTGTGCCTGCGCCACGAAGGCGCTTCCTAGAGTTTCCGCTGGTCCCGTCCAGCACCGCGCTGCCAGAGCGCCCCCCAGTGCCTGCGCCACGAAGGCGCTCCCTAGAGTCCGCTTCCCCTGAACCCCAGCCCAGGACCACCTCTAATTTCCCCAGGAAAATTTTGGGGGGGGGTAGTAGGGCTCCTGCCAGAGAGGCCGAGGTGGGGGCTGGGGCCGAGGTCTCGGAGGCAGACCCGCCATGGCATCCCGAGTCCCCGGATCCGCCATGGCATCCCGAGTCCCCGGACCCGCCATGGCCGCCGGACTCCCCTGACCCGCCATGGCCGCCGGACTCCCCTGACCCGCCATGGCCGCCGGACTCCCCTGACCCGCCATGGCCGCCGGACTCCCCTGACCCGCCATGGCCGCCGGACTCCCCTGACCCGCCATGGCTCCCGGAACGGGCGCCGCCCTGGAGGCCGTCTGTGTCTCCTGTTCCCTAGAGGCCTCCAGAGCCCTGTGTTTCCCTGTCTCTATGTCAGCTGTTAAATGTCAACCTGTCTGTTTGGATGTTCCGTGTCTCTTTAGTTAAAAATAAAAATCTAAGTTTTGTTATCCTTCGTCTCCTCGTTTCCCTGAATCCCGAGAGGATCGTGACAATTTTCATGTATATGTATTATTTTACCTTAAAAACCTCAAAAAAATAATAATAATTTGTAGATCAAAACAAAGTTTTGCAAAGTTTGAGTATTATAGAACATAGCCAGGTAGTGATTCAGCAATAATAAGGAAGCAGGACATTACTCATAAGGATGTTACTATCAGGATATTACTTTATGATTGAGGTTTATTTTTAGAAGCATACAACAGACATATTTTATTTGTTACAGTATTTACTATAAAACAGCTTCTGTGTAAAAAGTGATAAGTTGACTTAACTTGGAGGATAAGTTGTCAGCTTATCACTTTTTACAGTGTAATGGTGCAGTTTAGTGATGTTTGATAATGTATCAGTTATCCACTGGTATTCAAAAACTGCCATTAGTCATATAATCATCTACCGCAAGAATGGCATTCCTGACCTCAAACAAGATAAGCTTGTCTAATCACATTATTTCAAAGAAAGAAACAGGAGTTCCAGGAAGACTGTCAGTTGTGTATTTTTGAGCTTTAAAAGTTACATTTTCTCTAACCTCATGGTCTCTGTTTATACACTTTTACACTTTTTAAGCTTAAAATACAAACAATCAGGTTTAATTGCGTAGTGTAATTATAAATTTAGAAACCAAGTTCACTTTCTTTTATTCATTGTGACTGTAGAGTAATACAATACAGACCCAGTAGAGACTTAACTGAAGGGTATCAATATGCATTTTGGAGGACAAGCACTTTGAATTTGTAGAAACACACTGACATGGGGTTGACATATAAACTGTCAGTTTTAATTATAGTATTGTTATCTGTTGAGTGAATCAACTTTAAAAAGGACAACAGCAGAGGTATTAAAAGATTAGATGGTGAATTGTTCATTTGTCACATTTATATCAAATTAATGAGAAAACTTTCCATGCCTGAACAAAAGGGCAAGTCACTATACCATTTAAGTCACAGCAGAGGTGTTCAGCTTGGATTAGGACTTGGCTTTCTGCAGACCAGTCAAGTTCTTCCACACTGACTAAATCAATCATTTCTTTTTGAACCTTGCCTTCATTGTCATGTTAGAATGGAAAACTGTCCTGTCCAAACTGTTGCTTTAAAATTAGAAGCACACAATTCCCTAGAATATCATTATATGCTTAAACATTAAGATTTGTACTCATGGAAATTTCTAAAGTAGTCAAACCTGTTCATTAGAAGGAGGTTACCCGATACTTTTGGCAATATAGTGTGTGTGTGTGTGTGTGTGTGTGTGTGTGTGTATATATATATATATATATAAATACAACAAAATCCAAATTCTAAATGTATCAAATATAGTAATTGTAGTAGCCTATTATGTTATGGTTTGTTATCAAATATATTGCTACTGTGATAATTTGACATGTTTCAGCTGGTGTCCTCTATGGTTTAACAAATAATACAGGACAGGAAAAAAACTTGCAATCAGTATGAAGTATATATGTTATCTTTACAAGCATGATAGATCATTTGGCTGAAAGTGAAAAAGAAAAAAAAAAGATGGAAGGAAGAAAGTTTGATGGCAGAGAAATAGATTTTAATAGAAGGAACATCATTTAAGTGAAAAATTATGGAGCAGATGTTGATCGTTACGTATTTCCCTTTACCCGTGCTTGCATCCACAATTTTAAAGATGTTTTCTTTTAATACAGAGAGTATTGTTCTCACCTCACACCTGTCACGGATCGGCCAGGCCCAACTCTCCAGCAATCACAACGTTCCACCTCACCTGAATACTAATCACGTCCACCTGCACCTCATCCGCTCATCACCTTCGCTGAGGATAAAAACCCCATCACCACATACACACACCGTCCGATCTCGTCAGCAAGACGTGGACTCTCCAACGAGCGACCTGCTAAGACAAAGAATGATATCCTTTACGTATTACTTACCTCGAAAGCCTTACCTTCTGTTTCTGCTCCTTGTGTTCCTCTCCTCCTCCTCCTCCTCCTCCTCCTCCTAGATTGTCATACCCCAAATCCGTGCATCTGCAAACACCCCTCTCCTCGTTCCTGGAAAAGAGATCAGTGTGTGTGTGTCTATGCCAGCCTCCGTTCCTCATCCATATCATTGTCATTCATCTCTGTCTAAATAAACATTGTATTATCACTCACCTTGTGTCTGGCCCATACTGTGACAGAAGATCGGACCGCTCAAATCGACAGACAGGATGAGTGCTTCAGATCCCTTCCAGGAGTTGGTGGATTCACTCGAGAAGGTCTTACTTCAATCACCCACGCCACCGATACCATCAGCTCCACCATCACCACCAGCCTGCACTAACACCGACACTCCTTCTCCGATCGTCTTCGCCAGTCCCATGGCCAGACCAGCGCGCTTCTCTGGCTCGGCGGAGGAATGCAATGGCTTTCTCTTACAATGCAACCTCACCATCGACCTTCACCCCCATATGATCCCGAACGACCAGTCCAAGATCGCCTTTGTGGTCACCTCCCTAACTGGACCCGTACTCCGCTGGGCGGAAACCATTCTTCACCAGGCTGGACCCGCTACTCAAACTCTTCCAAATTTTCTTCATCACTTCAGGGAGGTATTCAGCAGCTCCCCTGGAGACTCGACGGTGGGAGAGAAGCTCTATCGACTGCGACAAGGTACAATGCCCATTCATCAATATGCTCTCCAATTTCGTACCCTCGCTGCAGCCAGTGGGTGGAATGAACCCTCTCTCCTAGCCGCATTTAGACAAGCGCTCAATCCATCTCTTCGCCTACATCTCTCCTCATACTTATGGTTTGGAGAAGTTTATTCAGCTGGCCATTCGGTGCTCTAACCGCATTCAATCCTGCAATACAGAAACCACCATAGCCATTGCATCTCTTCCTCCCCATCAGCCAGAGACCAGTGACCCTCCAGAACCGATGCAAACTGACTCCAACCGCCTATCATTGAGAGAAAGGCAGAGAAGAATTACCCAAGGATTGTGTCTGTACTGTGGCGAGAGCGGGCACAGGTTCCTGGAGTGCCCTCTTTGACCCCCGCGAGCCGTGGTGAGTACCATCTGCCCTCACTTCCAGAAACTGAACCCTCTATCTACATTCGCTCAACTTACTGCTGGCTCCTATATGATTTCAGTTACCGCCCTCCTCGATTCCGGCTCTGCGGGGAATTTCATCTCAGGGGACCTCGTCAAGCAGCTCGGACTCTCGACCTCGACTGCGGAGACAGCTTACGAGGTCCAGTCAATAACCGGGCAACCGCTAACAAGACGTTACATCCGTCAGAGGTCCTATCGGCCTGCAAATTGGGCAGTTGCATCATGAAGAAATCCATCTATTGATTCTGGAGGGTTCCACTGCAGACATCATTCTCCTAAAGTCCTAAAGTGGGGTGAGAGTTGCTTTCCTCAGTGTTTCCCAAGATGTCCATTTCCAGCATCCCAAGATCCCGTTCAAATTCCGGTTCACCCTACGTCCATTGAGAGCCCTGTAGAGAAGCAATCTGTAGACATCCCTACCTGCTACGCCCACTTTAGTGACGTCTTCTGTCCAAAGAAGGCTGCCCAGCTACCACCACACCGGCCATGGGACTGTGCTATCGACCTCATACCGGGTGAACCAGTACCACACGGGAGAATTTACCCACTATCACCGCCTGAACAGAAGGCCATGAAGGAGTACATTAAGGAGGCTTTGAAACAAGGTTACATAGTTCCATCTACCTCCCCTGCTGCTTCCAGCTTCTTTTTCGTGGCCAAGAAGGATGGCGGTCTCAGACCCTGTATCGACTACCGGAAACTGAATGAGATCACTGTCAAGTTCCGATATCCTCTTCCCCTTGTCCCTACGGGATTGGAACAACTCCGCGGTGCCACCATCTTCACCAAATTGGACCTCCGCAGCGCCTACAACCTCATTCGCATTCGAGAAGGAGATGAATGGAAGACCGCATTTGTAACCCCCACTGGACATTATGAGTACAGGGTAATGCCGTATGGGCTGGTCAATGCTCCCTCGGTTTTCCAAGGCTTCATGCATGAGGTGCTCCGGGAGTTCCTCCACTGTTTTGTTATTGTATACATTGATGACATCCTCATTTACTCCCGGAGCCTGGCCGAACATCGCCAACACGTTGCGGAAGTCCTCCAGCGTCTCCGTCAGTACCACCTCTTCCTCAAGGCAGAAAAATGCACATTCCATCAGTCTACAGTTCACTTCCTCGGGTACATCATCAGTAGTGGTGGCATTCGCATGGACAAGGGGAAGGTGGAAGCAATCACTTCTTGGCCCCGTCCCAACACCATCAAAGAGCTCCAACGGTTCTTAGGATTCTCCAACTTTTATCGTAGATTCATCTCAAGCTACAGCACCATCACCAGTCCCCCTCACTGATCTACTGAAATGTAACGCCAAGACCCTCTCATGGAATCCTAATGCCCAGAGAGCCTTCGACACCCTCAAAACAGCATTCACCAACGCACCACTCCTAGTTCACCCCAATCCCAACCCGCCATTTATAGTTGAAGTGGATGCATCCACCACCGGAATCGGGCCATCCTATCTCAGCAGCAGGGGACGCCTCCCAAACTCCATCCATGCGCCTACTTTTCCCGGAAACTCAGCCCGGCGGAAAGGAATTATGACATCGGCAACAGGGAACTCCTAGCTATCAAGCTCGCCCTGGAAGAATGGAGGCACTGGTTGGAGGGGGCTGCTCACCCATTCCTAGTGCTAACCGACCACAAGAACCTCCAGTATCTTCATGATGCCAAACGATTGAATCCCAGACAAGCCCGATGGGCCTTATTCTTCACTCGATTCAATTTCAAGATATCCTATTGTCCAGGTCCAAAGAATGTAAAGGCAGACGCACTATCTCGCCTACACAACCCCGAGGAAAACACAGAGGTACCAGAAAAGATCCTACCCACAGAAATAATCGCTAGCCGCATCCAATGGACCTCTCCACCAGTTGCCTCCACCAATCCTCCAACCCGCTGGGCTGTCCCCCTGATCATCAATACGTTCCACGAACTCAACGGACCCCTCTCATCCACTCCACTCACACCTCCCTAGGTACTGGTCACCCAGGGGTCAACGCCACCCTCTCGCTGCTACAAGATCGCTTCTGGTGGCCTAACATTGCTAGGGACGTGAGAAGGTTCGTACGGGGCTGCCCTGACTGCGCCATCTCAAAGAGCACCCGTCACCTTCCAAACGGCAAACTCCTTCCTTTACCCATACCACACCGCCCTTGGTCACACCTAGGAGTAGATTTCATTACAGATCTCCCCATCTCCGACGGCAACTCATGTATCTTTGTCATCATCGATCGATTCTCGAAATTCTGTCACCTCATACCACTCCCAGGCCTTCCCACTGCATTACAAACAGCATAAATATTGTTTAATCAAATATTCCGTTACTACGGCATCCCAGAGGACATAATATTGGACAGAGGACCACAATTCATCTCCCGGGTTTGGAAGGCATTCTTCTCTCTCCTAGGTGTGACCGTAAGCCTCTCATCCGGATACCATCTGCAGTCTAACGGGCAGACCGAACGCAAGATCCAGGAAGTAGGACGTTTCCTGAGAACCTTCTGCCATGGTCGGCAGAACTCTTGGAACCAGTTCCTAGGCTGGGCCGAGTACGCTCAATTTGCTACGTCATAGCTCTACTGGAATCACGCCCTTCCAGTGCATACTCGGTTTCCAGCCTCCCCTGTTTCCCTGGTCAGGAGAACCATCTGAGGTACCCGCTATCGACTACTGGTTCCGAGAGAGTGAGAGGGTCTGGGACGCAGCACACCACCAGCTCCAGCAGGCAGTGCGCAGTCAACGAATAGCCACAGACGTCCGAAGAGCCACCAACCCCACTTACCAACCGGGACAGAAGGTCTGGCTATCCACCAGGGACATCAGGCTGCGAAACTTAGTCCCAGATTCGTTGGCCCCTTCACCATTTTGGAACAGATCAACCCAGTCACTTACAAATTACAATTACCACCACAATATAAGATTCACCCAACCTTCCATGTCTCACTTCTCAAACCCTTTTCTCCTCCTCTCTCCCCAGGGCCTGGCCAAACGGAGGAGCCCCCTCTCCCTCTCATCATGGAAGAAGGCGCCATCTATAGGGTGAAGGAAATTCTGAACTCTCGGCGCTGTGGTGGTAAGCTTGAATATGTTGTAGACTGGGAAGGCTACGGCCCTGAAGAATGCTCATGGGTGCCAAGAGAAGATGTCCTCGATCCCACACTCCTGGAGTGTGAGAAATGGATCGCCCCTCACCGTCTCTCCCGAGGATGATCTCGCCAGATCCACTTCAGACCCAGAGCCCAGCCCACCAACTCGCCACGGTGCGGAGCATCAGCCCGAGCCCACCGATGACGGAGAGCCATTTCCCGCCGCGATCCGCAAGCCAGCGCGAAGCCGAGCGACTGAGCGGAAGATCGTCCCGGAAGTTGAGCCCAACCCGTCAGATCAGGTGCGAGAGCCAGCAACAGTGCCCACCATGAGGGCCCCTCTCCTCTCTCCGTCGTCCCCGCTGGTTCCGTCCAGCCCTCCTCCGTCCTGGGTTCCCTTGTTCAGCCCTGAGGGGGCTTCAGATCTTCCAGTGCCCGCTCCTCGAAAATGCCCTCCAGTGCCCGCTCCTTGAAAATGCTTTCAAATGCCCACCCGCTGTTGTCTGGCAGCCCCTCTGCTCACCCTCAGCCCACCATCAATGCGGTGCGAGCCCCATGGGACTGCCATCCTCCAGCGCCGCCGGGGCTGGAGTATCCCTCACTTCCGCCTCCAGCCTCCTTGGCCCAGACTCTGCCTCGGCCCGTTGACCCAGCGGCTCCACCTCGGCTCCTAGCTCCTTCGCCTCCACCGTCATCCGTCGATCCTCCAGCTCCACCGGGCTCCCTTGTCGCTCCGGCTCCGCCTTGGTCGGGCGTCAACCCACCATCGCCTCAGGACTCCGCTCCTCCGGCTGCACCTCGTCGCTCCGTCCCACCGGCTCAGTTGGGCTTTTAAAAGTGTGTCATTTCTTCTACTCGTTTTTCAGAGAAGACATTTCTGTCAAAGTGGATGGTGAGCAAAGATGGTGGCCACGTTTTGGAGCAGCACCTGCGTTTTGCAGATGGCTATGTATTCTCTGGCTGCTTCTCTTTTTTTTCCCCCATTATGTTTCTGTTGCCTAAAGATTCTTTGTGAGGATGAATCCAGAGGACACAACATAATGCACTGCAAAACGTCCCAAGACAGGAGAAATGGTGAAGATGCACTGTTCCAGCATTGGAAGACTGTATTAAGTGTTATACATGCAATGTTTTAAATAAAGAATTTGATATTTTGTAATTATTGTGTCTGTTTTAATTGAATGCCAGTAGTACCTATGTAGAGTAAAAATAAAATGAATTCTATATAAAAATTATCAAATCTAATGAAATCTATATTAAAATGAATAAATTACAGTAGTATACTGATAAATCAAATACAGTTTGCTACTGTAAATCTTAATTACAGTAACTTACTGGCAACAGTGTTGTCAGTGTAATGTATCCATTACAGTTATCCACTGGTATTCCAAAACCTGCCATTAGTTTTATAATCATCTACCACAAGAATGACATTCCTGACCTCAAACAAGATAAGCTTGTCTAATCCCATTATTTCAAAGAAAGAAACAGGAGTTCCAGGAAGACTGTCAGTTTATCCCACTCTTTTGTGTATTTATACCCTTTTACACTTTTTATGCTTAAAAAACAAACAGTCGGGTTTAATTACGTGGTGTAATTAGACATTTAGAAACTAAGTTTACTTTCTTTTATTCATTGTGACTGTAGAGTAACACAGTACAGACCCAGTAGAGACTTAACTGAAGGGTATCGATATGCATTTTGGAGGACAAGCATACTTTGAATTTGTAGAAACACACTGACATGGGGTTGACATATAACTGTCAGTTGTAATTATAGTATTGTTATCTGTTGCGTGAATCAACTTTTAAAAGGACAACAGCAGAGGTATTAAAAGATTAGATGGTGAATTGTTCATTTGTCACATATCAAAAAGGCAAGTCACTATACCATTTAAGAAAACAAAACTGAATTGTATTAAAAAGAAAAGGAAAACTGAAGTGATTGCTTTGTTCAGCATATGTGTCTATCTAAAAGTTGTCTATATATGCCTTTATAAATTATATAAGTTATTATTGGGCAATCAGGGAGATTATAATATATATATATATATATATATATGTATGTATGTGTGTGTGTGTGTGTGTGTCAAGGCCAAAAATATTGGCACCCTTGGTAAATATGATCAAAGAAGGCGGTGAAAATTAATCTGCATTGTTGATCTTATTTTAATAAAAAAATTCACAAAAATCAGTGGATCATAAGAATTTAAAACGGGGGGAAATATCATTATGGAATAAACGTTTTTCTCTAATACACATTGCACACAATTAGCGGCACCCTTTTATTCAATACTTTTTGAAACCTCCATTAACAGCTCTAAATGTTCTCCTACAATGCCTGATGAGTTTAGAGAACACCTGACAAGAGATCAGAGACCATTCCTTCGTCCAGAATCACTCCAGACCCTTTAGATTCCCAGCTCCATGTTGGTGCTTCTTCTCTTCAGTTCACATTCATTTTCTACAGGGTTCAGGTCAGAGGACTGGAATGGTCATAGCAGAAGCTTGGTTTTGTGCTCAGTGACCCATTTTGTTGTTTTTGAGGTTTGTGTTTGGGTTATTGTACGGTTGGAAGATCCAAACATGGCCCATTATAAGATTTCTAACAGAGTCAGTCACTTGATATTTTATCTGTTGGTATTTGATAGAATCCATGATGCCATGTGTCTAAACAAGATGTCCAGGACCTCCAGCAGAAATATAGGCCCACAACATCAAAAATACAGCAGTATATTTCATTGTACACATGGGGTACAATTTATCTCTGTGTTCACCAAACCCATCTTGAGTGTTTGCTGCTAAAAAGCTCATTTTTTAGTTTCATCTGACCACAGAAGCCAGTCCCATTTGAAGTTCCAGTCGTGTCTGATAAATGAATATGCTGGAGTTTGTTTTTGGATGAGCGAGGATAATTTTTCTTGAAACCTTCCCAAATAACATGTGGTGATGTAGGTGCTGTTTAACAATTTTTTTTTTTTTTACGGTTTTCTGACCCTGAGACTCAAATACTTTTTGCAATTCTCCAGCTGTGGTCCTTGGAGAGTCTTTAGCCAGTCAAACTCTCCTTCTCACCGTGCATTATGATGATATAGATACTAATTCACTAATTTGTGAAGCTCAATTATCTGTTTGCTGCACATCAGAAATATATTCTTTGGTTTTTCTCATTGTGATGGATGATTAAGGGAATTTGGCCTTTGTTTTCCCTCCTATTTATATTTCTGTGAAACAGAAAGCCATGGCTGGATAATTTCGTTCATAATCACCCTGGAGTGCTCAAAATTGTGAATATGAATGGGGATATACTTCAGAGATATACTTCATTTATTTCATAATGATATTTCCCATTTTAAATTCTTATTATCCAATGAAAGGTTAGATTTTTGTGAATTTTTTTAATAAAAGATCAAAAGGGTTAACAATGCACATTAATTTTCACAGCCTTCTAATCTAATATTCTAATCTAAGTTAAATGAATCATGTTGTTCATAAGTAATTTTAAATTCTGTGTTCAAGAAAGGTACCTTTGCTTATATAAATGCAAACACATTGTGACATTAAAATTAATCCAAAGTAATCTTTATTCTTGTAAAATATTAAAGGTAGCTTATAGTTCACTCAAAAATGAAAATTAATAATTTTCTCACTCTCACATCTAAGCCTGTGTGATTTTCGTGGAACATAAAAGAAGATATTTTTGAATTTTTTTGTCCATACAATGAAAGTCAACCAACATTCTTCAAAATATTTTGTTTTTCTGTTCCGAAGAAGAAGAAAAAAGTCATACAGATTTGGAACAACATGAGGGTGAGCAAATGATGACAGCATTTTCCTGTCCTTTAAGACAAAGACAAAAGAAAGGTGTAGCATCTGAAATCAGTATTAATAGGTTTCTTGAAAGGCCATTGGGCTCACAATAATTATACATTAGATATTTTGCTGCTTATGATCTGTGTTCTACAGTCATGATACCAGCATTTGCACTGTTGCTCTTTATTATCATAAACTGGCCAACATAAATCACTGTATAATTTGGTTTAATTTTCATTAAACCAAACTTCCTGCATAAAACAAAAGGTTGGGCACTTTGGGCATTACGTAAAAGGAAATAAACCTTCCTGGAAAGGCTTAAATTGTTTGTTCTAAAAATAGGTTACTTTTATATAAAAACATTATAAATAACTCAGGAAACCATACTTTTCACAATAATTCTATTCACTTCAGTTTCTAGTGTTTCTTAAGAGTCCCGTCACAAGTCACAGTATCAGGCAGGTTATCAATCCCTGATGTCTGTCTGCGTTATTTTTAGTTTACTGTGCATTTCAAATAAACATTGAAGTTGGAAAAAGTGAACAGAACAAACAAACTGGTGAAGAAAGATACGTCCATAATTTATGCTGTGCTTTGCAATATATTGATGAGCCATTTCAATATTTATGTTTAAAACATATAATTATCAGATGAAGATACAAATAAGCAAAAAAAAAAAATGTTTCTCATTCATCACATTCACTTTTCATTGCAGCCTTTTCATGGAGTTCTATACTGGGTAATTCCATACATACATTTCTTGACAGCAATTCATCATATGTCGAATGAAGAACACATAAAATACTTGGCATGAGTCCAGGTTTTTAATGATAGTTTTACCAAAAGAACACTGCTTTTCATATTTTAGCTATATAACATGACAACCCACAGTGACATAACAAAATTTATTTCAGACCTGCGCCATTACCGGCATGTGGTAAGCAGAAATAATGCCAAATATGCCTACTTGCGTTTCTTGAAAACACACCTTTGTCTGGTAACACAGAAGTAAATCTAGGAAGTCAGTGGGGAGATTCATTGCTTAACACTATCTGAGATCATCAGATGATTGTCTTTTTTGTGCATGCAGCCCAATTCATAAGCATAAATACAGAGGTATTATCTTTCACGGAAATGCATTTCAAGTGAATCTACCATTAATCAAGTTCCTGTATATTTAAAGAATTCTTGTCTATGAGTCCGTAGGCATGACCAAGAGCTGAGTGGGAAAAAAGCCAATTCAAGTTACAGAGAGGGAGTTTCAAGATTGAAGATAAACAGATAAGAACGCGGAAATATCAGTGACCTGCCAGGTGGTGATAATTTACTGAGCAGACAGTTAAGCATCATCAGTTATATTTAGAAAACTTGAAACTGCATTGTGAAGCTGATGACAAATGCAGCATACTACATATTGCATAACTGTTCCCATAATTATAGAATACAGTGCCCCTTGTTGGAAACTCAGAAGTGAAGACCAGGAGACTCTTGGGTATCTTCAGCAGGATTCTTTATTGAGAATGCGCTGCATTCATCAAAAGTCTAACTAAGGCAGTGATACATTGTAGTTTTTATACATTTAGGGGGCAGTGCTTAGGAATGGAGACAAAGCACCTGGGTGACGACCTTAAACAAAGCATGCAAATGAAAAATTCAGGTATAGCAACCAGTCCTAATAACTAAAGACTGGGGCAGGGGCACCCAGAGCCATTACAAACAAAACGTGAGAGTCTCAGTCGTCTGGCTCATTCGACTTCCAATAAGAAAACAGAAACTGGCAGGAACATCCTGCTACAAATTTTTTTCAACCGAATCGTTCATCTGATGTCATCATCTACTATAAATGCTAAATACAATGTATTTCACCTTAGTTTTTTCAGGTGATTGTATGTAAGGATATAGGATCAGTAGATCTAAGACAAATTCTTAAATTAGTAATCCCACACCTTCAAACAATGTCATGTGAGTGTCATTGTAGTTACATCATAATATGTTAATTAGTCTATAGCTATATGACTAATATGCTTATTTTCCAACAAAAGGTTTCGTGTTGCTTGCAGTCCTAGAAATCTGTGAATATGGTTCATGAGCGTTTTTCTTTTCATAGTCTCATTTCTTTTGGGGTTTGAAGCACAAAGGTACAATTGACCTAGTTGCGAAGGCTAGCTAATGTACTATTTATATTGCTAAGGAAAAGGAAAGGAATTTTATATAAAAGACTATGCTTTCAATTAAGGAAGTTTCTAATCGTCTCACCCTTTTCAGCATCAAGGAATGCATTTACAGGTGCTTGTATTTGGTATAGATTTAATTACAGCTCACACCCTGCAGTCATGGGAGGAAATGATCCGCCCATAGTGCATCCTTAAGTGGACTATATAATAGGATGATGACCAACATATGAGACAGAGTACTACTGCTGTTTAGGTACTGAGAGAGAAATCATACACTTGAAAAAGGTAAATACTTAATTTTTTTGTTTCTTTCTTTTTCATTATCTTAGCATAGGATTTTTTTTGCTTTCATTATGTCTTTTCACTATATCTTAATTACATTTTTGATGTTAGGTTATAGTGACACTGTAACTGAAAATTACAGAGTAAATCTCATAAACAAATATATATATATATTATATTTTCAGCAGGATGGGAAAACAAGCCCAAAACACAACCATTTTAAAAGACAGTCCCACTGTGCGAACTAAGGTTAGTGAGCCATCTTATATTATGCTAGATTTTATTGTGCTCCTCAGTTTGATTAACAGATTATTATTTTTTTTACTCTAGCTGAAAGTGGAAAGGTCAGTCGATCGGCCAGTTCGATGTCCATTTGCTGTTCGTTTGCAAAACTACAAGGATGGCTCGACTCACCAAGATATGCTGCATCACACAGCAGTTAAGGTATCTTTAAACTGTAATCTAAATAACTGCATGTTTGTAACAGTTTTGCATTGATGAGAACAATGTTCTTTAGCTTAACACAATAAATAGTATCATGTAGATGTTAAGCAGATGTTATGATATCAACTAAAGATTAAAATGTGAATGAGGTTTTAATTTTCGTGTAAAATGTACTTTTAAACCTAGAAAAATTACTTTAAATAAATCTTTTTTTTTTTCCCCTCCAGAACATGGCCTGCGATTCAAAAACTTGTGAAGGCTCCATCATGAATCCTAAAACTCTGATACGTGGTCAGTCCAAAATCCCATCTTCCTCAGATGATATCCTCACCCAGGCAGTGGAGTTCATCGACCAGTACTACAAATCATTCAAAATGTAGGAGCAATGCATACTCTGTACAAAAATAAAGATCATTTAATGGCATTACAATGAAACCACCACAAGTATTCTAAAAAATTAATGAATGATATTATAGGTCAGATAATTAAAATAAAACATTTAATTTTATACAATATGTAATAGGGGGAGCCTCTCACCATCCAGCATGACTGAAAATAGTTAAACAGTCTCAACAGGTTTGTCATTACTCATGAGATATGTGGGTGGAGAGGTGGAGTTCCTGTCAACCGAGTTTCCTTTTTATTAGGTTTCCTTATGGATTCAGGAACTCGTCATAGTAGAATAATAGGTTTACTCTTTATTAATGAAAATAGAAATTATGGTAGGCTATTATATTTCGTTCGTCTTGAAAAACAGAGAAGGGAATGTGACAATCGGTTTACTTTACAAGGTGAATAACTTTGAATATCTTACCTTTTGCGCAGCCCAAATCCAACGGAACACCAGGCTCGGATTGACAAGGTCACCCTGGAGATCACCCTGACCGGCTCCTACACACTCACTACAGATGAACTCATTTTTGGGGCCAAACAGGCTTGGAGAAACGCGCCGAGGTGCATTGGCAGAATCCAATGGGCCAATTTACAGGTTTGATATCTTTCGCGTAGATTATGGCTAGCACTTCTACATCCATGGTATGCATACTAATATACGTTTCTTATCTATAGCTTTTCGATGCGCGTCAGTGCAAGACCACCGAGGACATGTTTCATGCCTTGTGTACTCATATTAAGTATGCCACAAATGGAGGAAACTTGAGGTAAAGTGAATTTATTTGGGTTGCAACAGTAACCATCAATTCTGTAACTAGTAGCCTATGTTTTTGTGTGACTAAAACAGAGGTTTTTGATAGGCAACAATATTGGAGTAGATTAAATGTTACAAATCCGTTTTTTTCACAGCTGGAAATAGTAAATAAGGTGTGAAAAGCGCAGAAGTCGCATAAATACTTTTCTATTGTCGTACTGCGTGCTTCGGATTATATGAAAATCAGTTCAAGTTAGCAGTCTGACCGCTAACTTCATTTTGTTTATCAAATAAATTGTGGTTATTTTAAAGAAGAAGAAGAAAAAAAACAACAACTCAAAAATGACTTAATATGTAACAAATAATATGAAAGCTACAAAAATTGATCAATGTATAGATATAGGTGAAACTGTATCATTTATATATTTACAAACTACTCAAAAGACTACTTTGTGTAACTAAGACAATCAAATAAATCAAAATATAGGATTTTTTTTTTTCAAGCTAAATGTAGGCTAGTTTATGTGGTAACCTATTAACTTTTTTTATTCAAGTCAAATGTATTTAAAATGACAATTTTGTTTCATTGAGGAACTCTTATTTTCTATTTGGTTTTGCCAGGTCTACCATCACTGTGTTTCCTCAAAGAACAGACGGAGAGCATGATTTCCGTGTGTGGAACGGTCAGCTTATAAAGTACGCTGGCTATCAGATGGACGATGGAAGTGTGATCGGGGACCCAGGGAGTGTGGAGTTTACACAGGTAACCAGCATAGAAGTATCGAGGCTAACAAATATGTCCACCGTTTGACACAATGTCTTACTTTAAACAATAAAATAAAATAAAATAAATTTCAAATGTTATCTGCCAACCAAATCTTTGCCTCTAATAAGAAATGTTCACATATGATACCTGCTGGACATTTTCACTATTTCTATAGGTGTGTATTCAGCTGGGATGGAAACCAAAGTATGGTTGCTTTGATGTGCTTCCACTGGTCCTGCAGGCGAATGGAGAGGATCCTGAAGTTTTTGATGTTCCACCTGAATTGATCCTGGAGGTCCCAATAGAGCACCCAGAGTAAGTGGTTTGGGTCATTCCAGGGAACGGGGGATAAATTAGTTTTCTACATATTTTTGAGGTAACATGAATATAGCTATATCCTAGAGGTTTCAGACAATGTTATGCTCTGCTTTTGTTCAGGTATGAATGGTTCAAAGATCTAAACCTGAAGTGGTATGCAGTTCCTGCAGTGGCCAACATGCTCATGGAAATCGGGGGTCTGGAATTCACAGCATGTCCTTTCAATGGCTGGTACATGGGCACAGAGATTGGAGTGAGGAACTTCTGTGACAGCCAGCGCTACAACGTTTTAGAGGTAGTTTGGCTTCACTGTCTCATGATGGTAACTTGGCACATCCTGATACTTTTGATACTGATGTTTTGCTTTTATTGCTTTATGTCTTGTAGCGCATTGGCCAGCTAATGGGCTTAGAGACACGCAAGCTGTCTTCACTGTGGAAAGACCAGGCACTTGTGGCTATCAATGTTGCAGTGATTCATAGCTACCAGGTAAACTGTCCTTCCATTTTTGTCCTGTTATATGCGTAATATTAAAATGCTTGTTGATTCAAGAAACTGCAGCCTCACTGTTATTGCTTCTGAAATCATTTTCATGAAAATAATTTTGGAAAGTTGATAAAGCCATTCAGATATTTATTGGTCTTTATGTTGTTACATTGCTCTGCAGAAGAATAAGGTCACCATCACGGACCACCATTCAGCAAGCGAGTCCTTCATGCAGCACTTGGAGACAGAAGTCCGTCTGCGTGGAGGCTGTCCAGCTGATTGGGTGTGGTTGGTCCCGCCCATGTCTGGCTCCCTCACCTCTGTGTACCATCAGGAGATGCTCAACTACATCCTTTCTCCCTTCTTCTATTACCAGGTATCAAACATTATCCCAAACTAATGCTTAACTTTTGAACGGTAATGTTTTATAAAGAAAACTTTGACATTAGTTGCAGTGGTGTAAATGTATGCTGTTTTTAAAGGCTGATGCATGGCTAACACACAAGTGGAAAGATGAGAAGAAAGGACTTCGGAGATGTAAGGTCAGCTTCAAAGGACTCATAAGGTACAGACCAACAACTTCTCCAAACAAAACAACATTGCATTACATTCATGCCAACTACCAATGCCATTTAAATCAAAATACTTATGTTCTTTCTTTTTAGAGCAGTGTTTTTTTCTCAAATGCTCATCAAAGCAGTCATGGCCAAGAGGGTGCGCTGCACTGTTCTCTATGCCACAGAAACAGGGAAGTCACTGACCTTTGCCAAAAAGCTGAACACTATGCTCAACCGTGCCTTCGAATCCAGGGTAAGAAAAGAGGGTCTTTAAAAAATGATTTTCTAATATTTTAATAATACCAGATCAGTATATGAACAACAACATTTATTCTTGTTTCCTAATATAGCTGGTATGCATGGAGGACTATGATCTCAGTGAGCTTGAGACAGAGAGCCTTCTGATGGTGGTCACTAGTACTTTTGGCAATGGAGAAAGCCCAGGAAATGGAGTGGTATGGGAATAATATTGCAAATCATTATATATAATATGTAAATATATAAAATCAGTACACCACAAGTCAAATTTGGGGTCAGTAAGAATTTTTTTTCCAGTAAGTTTTTTTTTTTTTTTTAAGTCTCTTATGCTCAGCAAGGTTGCATTTATTTGATAAAAAAATACAGTAAAAATTTACTGATAACTGTTTTTAAAAATTTAAAATAACTGTTTTCTAAAATGTAAATAATAACTGTGATGCAAAGCTGAATTTTCAGCTGCCATTACTCTAGACTTTGGTGTCACATGATCCTTCAGAAATCATTCTAATGTGCTGATTTGGTGCTTAAGAAACTTTTCATATTATTAACAGTGTTGAAAACAGTTCAAAATATTTCTGTAGAAACCGTGATACTTTTTTCCCCAGTATTCTTTAATGAACATGAAGTTCAAAAGAACAACATTGATTTGAAATATAATTTTTTGTAACATTATAAAAACTGACCCCAAACATTTGAACAGTAGTGTATAGAAATAAAATTTTTCCTGAGGAATTCAAAATTTGGAATTCTACACATTTTATTGACACATTAATATTGTCATACTATGACATAATGTAACATATCATATCATGATACATTAATATTACATTCATATTTTCTTTCCCTCAGAGCTTCAAGAAGCAGCTTTTCAACTTGAAAACCCTGAAAAACACTGTCAGGTGTGTAACCACTGCAAAGATTTTTACTCCTCATCACCTGTAGCGCAGAAGCCCTGACTTGCTCTTCTCACTACAGGTACAGTGTGTTTGGCCTTGGCTCACGTGTGTACCCACAATTCTGTGCCTTTGCCCATGCTGTGGATGACAAGCTTGCTGAGCTGGGGGGCAAGCGTCTGACTGCCACAGGGGAGGGAGATGAACTTAATGGACAGGACGAGGCTTTCTCTGCCTGGGCTTGCACTGCTTTTAAGGTTGGTGAGGTTTCCATTATTCCCTTGGTGCTTGAAAAATATGATTTAGTGAACCAAATAAATCAATCTTCTACTACTATAACAAATGACACATATGTGTTTTTAATTTAAGGATGCATGTGAGGAGTTCAACATTAAAAAACAGCTGAAAGCTGTTGAGCAACATTCAGAAGACTGGGACCCACAGAGATACAGAGTGCAGCATGACAGTTGCACTCTGGACCGAGTTACAGGTACATCTCTACATCTACTTATTAAAACCCTAATGATTCAGTCAATGAAGTTTGATCGAAACTCATGATTTTACAGTATTTATACACATGAATCTGATTTTACAGCACTGTCTGCTCTTCACTCTAAAACTGTGTTTCCTATGATGCTGAAAAGAAGGCAGAAACTGCAGAGTGCTCAGTCAAGGTTTGATTCTACAGCTTCACTACTGAACAAACGTTTTTTAAAAATGCTGTTTTTTTAACTTATTTATTCTTTTTTCAGTCGTTCTACTATCCTGGTTGAGCTGAAGACAGATGGAAACACAGAGGCCTTGAATTTTGCCCCTGGAGATCATGTGGGGATTTTTCCAGAGAATTCTCCGGAGCTGGTGGATGGTATCTTGAAGCATCTTCCAGATGTCCCTCCTGTTAACCAAAGCCTTCACCTGGAGTCCCTTTCGGACTCTAGCCATGGTAACTCTTACTAATATCAGTTATAATATACAAATGTAGTTGGGAAGTGTTTCTGTTGGGCCCCAAAATCCAAGCTTATTTATTTATGGATCTTTCCTGTGATGTCTTTCAGAGGAAAAGAGATGGCAGACCGATGAACGTATCCCTGCTTGCACGCTGGTCCAGGCTCTTACATACTTCCTTGATGTCACAACTCCACCTTCGCAAAGCCTGCTGCGCAAACTCTCTACAGTGGCGAGTCAGGAAGAGGATCGCAAACGACTTGAAGCACTTGCATTGGTAATTGCGTTACATTCGTCCTTTATAGGAATTTAAATGGGGCACTTGTTTATGCTTTTGTATGAAATTACACATATTTCCAGTCGATGCATTCACAGCCTTCCTCCATTTCTCCATAGGATTTCCAGGAATATTCTACATGGAAAGACTTCTACAGGCCCACCTTCTTGGAGGTGCTCGAAAAATTTAAATCTCTAAAGGTCTCTGCCGCCTTCCTTCTCAGCCAGCTTCCTCTCCTGAAGCCCCGTCTATACTCGGTCAGCTCCTCACTGGACCGTCATCCGAACGAAGTACATCTCACTGTATCTGTGGTGGAGTACCACTCCCAGGGTATGAAAGACATAACAAGGACATTGAATAATTCTTTCATAATCAAAAGCCATGTTTCACCAGATGTGAGGATAATGTTCTGTTCTGTTTTATTGTAGGTGGAAAGGGCCCAATGCATTTTGGCACCTGCAGCACATGGCTTAACACCATCAAAAGAGGACACACGGTTCCCTGCTTTGTTCACCGGTACTGAAAATCACATAAAAATACTTATAAACGCATTTTAGCTTTCTGTATTGTGTATCTTAATAACACAGAAAACTTGCTTACTTGCTTACTATTTCAGCTCGGGTGGATTCCATCTCCCTGAAGACCCCAGCGCTCCTGTTATTCTGATAGGAGCTGGCAGTGGTATCGCTCCTTTCCGCAGCTTCTGGCAACAACGTCTCCATGACATGAAAAAGACAGGTAACCTATACAAACTAATTTCATAAAGTTTTCATAAAGTTCAAACACAACAGCTTATGATAATGTCTTAAGATAAAATGAGGTTCTCCACAATATCCTACATTTTGTTTGAGCTGCCTTTAGTTCTTGTTTCTCTGTTAAATTGTCAGCGTTTTTGTCCTAAATCTGTTTGTCTTAACTGACTCATTTTTAGGTCTGCAAATTAGTCCTATGACACTGCTATTTGGGTGTCGTGATTCAGAAACAGACCACCTTTATAAAGTAGAAACACTGAAGTTGAGACTCGATGGCGTTCTGGGCAATGTCAATGCAGCTTACTCTCGCCAGCCTGGTAGACAAAAGGTACGTCTCTGAAGTTCTGTTCATGCTGTATTATACTAGAAATCATGTGTTTATCTATGTTTGTGTTTAAAATCCAGTAGGGTCCAGTCAGTCTATCCTATTCATCAGACACATTTACACTGGGATCAGTTTGTGTCTTCTGTCTGTAACTGTAAGCTTGTGTTGTTTGGAGCAGATGTATGTGCAGGATGTCTTGAAGGAGCAGCTATCTGATAAAGCCATAGAGGTTCTACACAAGAACGCAGGTCATCTGTATGTCTGTGGTGGCATGAATATGGCCCGAGATGTTGCTTGCACTTTGCAAGATATCCTGGCAAGTAAAACAGGCATGACCATCACAGAAGCTGGAGAATATCTGGAGAAGTTGAAGGTGAGCTCTCAAAATGCATTTAGATACAGTGTTTCAGTCCTCATATCCTTATATGAACTGCTATGTGACCAGTGAATTCATGCCTTGATCATCTTTTTATTTTCAGGGAGAGAAGAGATACCATGAAGACATTTTTGGAGCGTAATG
The DNA here is from genome assembly GCA_036784905.1 of Acrossocheilus fasciatus. Lineage (NCBI taxonomy): Eukaryota > Metazoa > Chordata > Actinopteri > Cypriniformes > Cyprinidae > Acrossocheilus > Acrossocheilus fasciatus. The sequence goes on from CM071942.1 coordinate 17,267,643, forward strand.
GCAGAGATCTGCTGCATCACATAAAGAAAAATCAGACGCTACATTTAATTAGTGTGATTCAAATGTGTTTTCACTATTTATAAGTTTTAAACAGTTTTAAACTGATTTGTATATATATATATATATATATATATATATATATATAGTTTCTCTGTATCAGTATGGACAAAAAAGGTGATTGATTGCACACGTACCCTATTGTATGGAGGGCGAAGCTCTGTGATTTATGCTCTATTTTAAGAGGAAAATGTATGGCTTTAGTTTATTGAGCACATTTCTTTTATTTATATTTAATTTCTGAAAGATGCTTCTGACATTTTCTAATGTCTTCTATGTTCTGTATGACTTTGGAGACATGCCAACTTAATTGTTCTAAGCAATATGTAACCAGCATTTTATAATTATATTTTATTAATGATCTTTCTTAGATAATTTAGGTCAACATAAAATGAATGTAAATGAAATGTATGTATAATTGTATAAATAAATAAATAATTTAAATGACTAAATGAATATATGGTCAGATTTGTATAAAACGTGTGATGTGGGGTTGCAATTAAATCTAATCAGTCTAAATCTTAATAAGCAGAGAAAAAAAAGACCAAGACTATGGCAGGAATAGAAAGAAAGAAAAAAAAGTTAAGACCTTGTCTGAGACGGTTGAAATGGTTCTAGAAAGAGAGGAGAATCAAAATGAGAAAACCAAGGTTCTCCAAGTTATGGCAAGACAGCGAGCAGATTATAGCTAGTCAGTTTCTTGCAAGGTAGTGTTTCACAGATTAGAGTGAAGGGTATTCTGTATTGATTCAAGAGATCGAAGACTTTGTTTTTTTTTTTCAAACAATTTATTGAATAAATAAAGCATATAGAGGTTTGAGGTGTCACATGACAATGTTGTCATGTGTTAACCCACAGGTCAGCTCAATGAGAAGCTTCACCAAATACTGACTGCTTGAGAGACCAAGGGCCACAGGGCAGCAAAATAAATGTTTGTTCAATATTTATGAACAAAATTAATGCATGTTTGTGACTAACACTTACTCACCAACTCTTAAAAACTTTAAGCCAATCATGCACTCATTAACAGAATTGCCACAACTGCCCAAGAAAATCTTGAAAATGTTTCCCATAATGCGCTAATCTTTCTGAATTTGCTTTCCTGTTCATGTTTTGGGATGCTCATGCCAAGGTTACCAGACTGCACCAGATCCAGCTTCACGCGTGACAATCGCCAGCTGCCTGACACCAATACCAGTCAATTGATGAGAACACCAGCCTCCAAGGATGGATTTCACAAAAAGGAAACCATTACAAACTAAAGTCCATACCAAGAGTTTCCATAGATATGGCAAAGAGGAAAAGTTCATTAAACAAGACTGCCAACTTACATGAGACCCGTAGTTCTCAACTCCCTTCGACCCCCAGTGTCGTATATACATTATGAGAATGCCCATGGAGTTTTAAGATTGTTTTAATTTACATGACTTTTCCAGGTCTAGAAATCACTTTTTTTTTTTTTCCAAAAGTAGGATCTCATTTATACAGCTTTTTCAAATCGGTGTAAACCCTGGTTCAAAGACAACAAAAATAATAATTAAAATAAGAAATAGCTTGATTTTTAGTTGCTTTATCTTAATTAAATGAATTTTTTTCTTTTAAATGGGCAGGTTGAAATAAAGCCCTTAATACCGTAACCTTGAATTTAATATTTTTTACTTCAACCACAGTGGCATTGAGCAAATTAATGAGAATGAAATCTGAATGAAATGTGAATTTGTAATGCTTGATCACGATCCCAGAAATATGCACACACAAACACACTTTGGGAAAAAAGCACGATTACTTTTAATTCATTTATTTACAAACCATACAAAATAGAAATCTGAATCAAGCCTGCTGCAGGATCGTGTTCATATTCCGCTCTAAATGGAAAAAAGTAATAATTCAGTGAACCTAAATCTGAAATTTGAACAAGTCAAAGCAATTTGTAAAAATTCTAAGGTTAATTAAAACCAACCACTGGGTCTTTATTTCCGATGTGATTTCTTAGATGCTGCAGCCTCTCTACGACCTTGTTTTAAACCCTGTAAATGAGACAAGAGTTTAAGTTGAAGAAAAAGCAACAACCAGGTGCACAAGACGACACTTGTGAATAGCAAGTAGTAACAAATAGTAAAACTGTACCAAATAGTATCCCGTGTGATAGCCACTCATGTACCAGGAAATAAGCATACTGCCCAAAGCCTCGTCATCCTCGAAAGAGTCTGGACTCATTGGTGGAGGTGGTGGGATCATCTGGACCAACAATAGATTCATATTTTGGTTAATTTGCCCCATAAAAAGCTGTATGTTTGTAAATGCCTTTACTAGATCACTTTTCATTTAAGAATATGAAGTTATTTCCAGCTGCTTCTTACTGGAGGACCGGGTGGAATCATTGGAGGCCATCCAGGGAAGAAAGGTCCAGGACCTTCTGATCGTCTGCCATCCATCTGGAGAGAATATCATCTTAGTATTACGTGTGGTGAAATATAAAAACTACTTATCTGACAAGCTAGCGAATAGCTTTGCAATGTTGAATACTGCCTTTCAAAACAAGAAAAGACAGCACCACAGAGATGTTAAATATACACCTTTTGGAAGTGAGGTCCTGGCGGGGGTCCAGGTGGGAAACCAGGAACCCATGATGGAGGCCCCATGGGAGATCTGCCTTTAGATTTGTGCTTCTGATGGCCGGACTGCTGCGGAGTGAAAGATCGATCGCTCTCCTCTGTCGAAGTCTCAGCCTCTTTGACCTGCAATTAGACAAATGAACAGCAATATTAAACAACTGCATTATTAAAGAAATAGTTCACCCAGAAATAGAAATTTTGCTGATTTACTCACCTTCAGGCCATCCAATAAGTAGATCAATGTGTTTCTTTATCAAAATAGATTTGGAGAAATAACATTTCTTGCTCATCAATGGATCCTCTGGGTGCCATCAAAATAAGAGTCTAAACTGGTGATTAAACAAGTGATGTAATAATACATTTCTCCAAATCTCTTCCGATGAAGAAACAAACTCATCTACATCCTGGATGGCCTGCGGGTAGGTAATTTCAGCTAATTTTCTTGTGCGAGTGTGAACTATTCCTTAAAGACCCTCAAATGACTATTGCCTGATTAAAAGCAGCGTCACATTCTACATACATCTGCCGTTTTCTGAATGTCTTCATCCAAATCTGAAGCCTCTGTCAGAAGGTCACTGAGGTTTTGCTCTTCCTTATTACCATATTCAGTATAAAAGACCTCACAGGTGCCTTTCTCCTGATCGATTGAGGAAATCGTAGCAGCATACAAGTTGCCATCTTCAGACCAGAATGCATAACAGGAGTCCCCAACTTGCCACTATAAAACACACTTCAGTTCATCTGCATTGGCTTGCAATATTTGTATAGCCCAAATCAACTCAAGTACTGACACTATTCACGTTTACCTCTTTATCAGGTGCTGCGTTACATCTTTTTCTGCTTTTACTCTTTTTGTTGTTTTTCCGCTTCTTCCCGGGGTTGTCTTTTTTGTGTGGTGTCACATTATCCTCTCCTTTCAGTGCATTCTGGTGGGTAAAGGAGGAGAGAAAAACAAGATCAGGGTTACTCTAGAAGCCAAGTAAACTGCAAGGTATCAGCTGTATGGTCGCATATTTTAAGCATTATTACCTTGAACGACGCAACCGCTTTATCATATGCTTTAATTAAAGCTGTATCATCCCAAATGTCAGAATCATCACTCTGAAGAGATGGTAGAAATCACAGACCACTGAACTCTGCTGAATGATTTATGCTAGGTTACATATTCCTCAGATGTTGTTACTCCAACTGACTTTAAGACCAAACCACAAGCAAAATAACCACAAGCAAGAAATGTTGGACTTTTAATGTGCGGCCAACAAATGCTAGCTAACGAGCAACAACAATCCGCTATATTTACTCTATAATCTATAATATAAACATCTTTGACTCTCTTTCAAATGGCTCAATACTCACGTGGCCCGTCCCACGACAAAACACGACGTCTTCAGCACCATTTGCCATGGGGATTTTATATTTAAAACCGTATAACACAATATTTCCCAAGTGCAACGTGCCCCACTGATGTACGCCAGCTGCTAATGACGCTTAAATCATGCGACACTAGATTCGAATCTTTTCAACAAATGGATCTAAAAACGGAGTGAACGATTCGTTCAGGATTCGGACTGAATAGTCCGACAACCGTCTCCGAAGTTCGATTATTACTACCGAGAACCGTTAACAAATAAAAATATACGGTAAAGTGTTTTATTACTTAATAGTAATATATAAACACGGAACAGTTGGTTTTCATTAATAGCATATGCAATGTGCAAAAACCTATTCAGTCAAAATGTAAATAATGCGATGGTTCATTTCTAAATTACTTCATGTTTATGAACTAATCACGGCTTCATAAACTAGGATACATGAAATAACAATAAACAGACATGCATATCGCAGATGTCAGGGTCAGGGATAACGGGATAACAACGTTACGTCATGAAAAAATAGAATATTTGAGTATTAAGAACCGGTTCTTTGAAACGAACTGTTCAAATGAACCGATTCTCGGAAATGAATCGGCTGCGACACATCGGGCTTACCTGTTGCTTAGCAACTCAGGTTTCCTTCGCGTGAAGATTCCTGCCTCTGGCTAATTTCTGCATGTAACTATCTAACATCCACAATGCTGGACGCTGCTTTAAGCTCATACGGAGCACAGGTCGTGCTGGCTACATCGAGCGATGAGAATCACCCGCCGGAGAACATTATCGACGGGTCTGTAGGTTGCTAAAAGCTGGAAGAAGAGCCAGCTAACCTAGCTCATGTTGTCAAAACACTAAACAAATATGTTTTGCTGTAACTGTTTTTTTCCCCCATTTCTATAGAAAAACAGAGACTTTCTGGATTTCAACTGGCATGTTTCCACAAGAGTTTATTATCCGCTTCCCAGACAACATGAAGATTTTCACTGTCTCCATTCACAGTTACAACAGTAAGTAAAAAACTCAAGCATCTTTATGCAACGGTCTTCGATAGGGTAATGTCTTTACATTCACACTTCATTTCAGTTAAAAGGCTGAGAATAGAAAAGGGCATATCAGACGATGCTGATAAGTTTGAAGCGGTTGCAGACACCGGTAAGTGAAAACTACTGTGTTATTTTCCATTCACTGATCATTTGAGTGTCATTCACGTGAATATTGTTTGTTTCAGAGTTTGAGCACACAGAGAGTACCCTACAGGCTAACGATATTTCTGTGAGTTACATTTAAAAGAAATGACTCCTCAGATACAGTAAGACGCTTAAAACCAAGATCTCACTTTTTTTCTTTTTCTTTTCTCTTCAGGTAAATGTATTAAATACAACACACTTACGGTTTCTCATACTGTCTGGGTATGATCATTTTGTCTCTGTTCACAAAGTTAGTGTACAATCATGAGATGATCTTCATCTGCCATGTCTTTTTGTAAACTCACAAGGAGTGGATCACTGTATATTTTTCTTAACAAATAAACATTCTCCTAATTTCTGTTGTTTAGTCTCCTAAAACAAACATATTAAAAGTTAATTATATAAAGCTGAACTAAAACAGAAATATTACATGAAAACAAAAATGAGAAATGTTACCCTAGCAGATAACTGAAAATAAGCATAAAATTACTAAAACCATAACAAATGAAAACACAAAACAGAAACATTTAAGAAACAACAATCCATATAAAATGCTAAAACCTAAAATGAAAACATTCTATGGTTTTGTTAAACAGCAATGATGCATCCAAATAAACAATACTTTTTGACTTTGTATTATTTAACAGTGTGGATTGAATCTAGCCAGTTTGTCCCACGTGAGGAATTTGATGAAGCTGTAAACTCTAAAGTGTAACAGTGGCAAATGGAAGTTTGGAAATTACAAAAGTTTTCTTGGTATTCGAGTAGTGCATTCTTATAAGCACATATTCATTTGTTCAAGAACCATGGTTTGTTTATAAAATACTACAGGTATGCTTACAATCTTTCTTCCTTTAAAACTGTAGAAACTTCAGATGTTTACTTTTATGTTTCTTACACCAAACAATATTTTGTGATGATTTACTGTCTTGTGTATGAAAGGTACAAAACAACCAGAAATTCACACAACTTATGAGACAACACTCAGTGACTGGTTTTTACAGATTTTACTGTTGTTTTCAAACATATAAAGAAAAAACAAGTCTATAAAGTTAGTGTGGACTCCCCAAAAGACAGTAAATTGATTTAATTTAAAATTTCTAATCTTTACAAAACCAGATTTACATTCTGAAGACACCGAAGCGTGTTTTCTGTGTTGGGGCGTTGAGAGCAGCACTCAGACTCAAGCCTAGGACCAGTCGAGTGTCGGCAGGGTCAATGATCCCATCGTCCCACAATCTGAGTAGTAGAAGCAAGTGCAAAAAAGTGAAAATTAGACATTACACTGAGAGGAAAGTAGTAGGAAAAACTCATTCATATGACACACTCTACCATTCAAAAGTTTGGGGCCAGTTAAGACTTTTTTTTAAAAGAAATAAGTACTTAGTATAATACTTAATACTTCATAAATAACTCAGCAAGGATGCATTAAATTGATCATAAGTGACAGTAAAAGATTTTTAAAAAAAAATTCGATTTGAAATCAATGCTATTCTTTTAAACCTGTTCATCAAAGATTCCTGGAGAAAAAAAAAAAAAAAAAAAAAAAATCACAGTATAAAAATATTAAGCAGCACAATCGTTTTCAATATGAATATCAGGGTTGCTGCAGGATTTTTAAGCTCAAATTTAAGACTTTTTAAGACCTGCACAAATAAAACTAATACCATATGAGCAGGGTAGGGCAATGTCTACGGCAAACTGTAAAATGAATGTAAAAAGCACGATTTACAGTTCAGATAGTAGTTTTCACAAAACAAAAGTATTAATTATTATATTAATTTAAGCAATTATCAATAAATTATTATATTAATTAAATAACATACAAACACATTTTACGGTTTAGATTTTTTATAATGGATTATCTCCTTATCGATCCACCAGTTCACATTTACAGCTCTGTGTGTTTGCAGGGTAAAAACATGGGTCGATTTTTGCATTGGTCTGAACAAAAACAACCCAATGTTCCTGCAATACTGGAAGCCATGGGCGTCGCTAGGTCATTTTTAGGGGGGCTTTAGCACCCCTAAATTTCTGCTCAGCCCCCCTAAAAATCTTGCGATTCTTTCCCTTTAAATTTCAAATGAAAACGGCAGCAGACTTCGGCTCCTCCCCATCTTTCTGCGCGTTCATCAATCCACAGACTGCGGTGGCGCAGAGGAGAGGACAAGGTGTGTGTTTATCGATAGATTATTATGATATCTACATATATGCAGTTCTTTGTCATAAATACAGTTTACAAAAAGTCATGGGAGAGCAATCGGTTTCCAATCTACACAAACATTGTGTGTGTGTGTGTGTGTGTGTGCGCGTGTGTGTGCGCGCGTGTTTTGTATTAATTTTTTAAAAATAATTTTTATTGTTTGAATTGAATTTATGTAGAACGGTTCTACAATTTTTTTGTACAAATTTTCAATCAATGATTTTGTAAATATATATTTTTTATTATTATACCCTCGTTGGGGGCTGAGCCCCCCTAAAATGAAAATCCTAGAATCGTCCCTGCTGGAAGCTGCAGTTCTAGGACTGCATAGGACCCTATTTTTTGGGACAGCACCATCTATTCCAACAGAGGAGACCTGATTCAAACAAACAAACAAACAAACAGATGCAAACAAACAGCACATCAGACGTGAAGCGTGTCTTGCGCAGACACAAGTCTTCTTTCCAAGAAAACTGAATTTTAAACCTGAATATATTGAATACATTGAAATAAATTAGGTTAAATATTTCAAGAGGGTTACCAACGGGTATGTTTAGGGCTAGTTGGTTAGGACAATAATTACGTGTATAAAATTTTTTGCTTTTGTTAATCGTATAATAAATAAAAAGAAATTATAAAGGTTTGATAGGACTGGCTGGAAGACCTGACATAATACGTACATACAAAAAAATAAAATAAAATAATTAAAAAACAAACAAACAAACAAACAACTATAGGGCCCTAGATATCCAGTTCTGAAACTACAGCCTCTGGTATTGCAGGAATACCCTGCTCACAACAACAGCCTTATTGAACATGCACATTCATTCTCTGCCAGCAGGAGGCGCTTTCGAACTGTTTCCGCGGTAACGGCAGAACACAAAGCAGCACAGCACTGGACTTTGAAACATGCAGCGCTCATATTTATTCATAGCCTTTTGAAGTTTAATCGTCACATTAAGCTGTATTGCGATTCTGCTTTGTACCCAAATTTAAGACCTCTTTAAATCTTAATTAAGACTTTCTTGTACAATTTAAGACTTTTTAAGGACCCGCGGGAACCCTGAATATTATACTGTAAGAAATATTTCTTTTAGCAGTAAATCAGCATATCAGAATGATTTCTAAAGGATTATGTGACACTTATGAAAATTCATCTTTGCCATCACAGGAATAAATAACAGTTTAAAATATAAATGAATATAATATGGAGGAAACCATATGTATAAAATACAAAATATTGGCGAGTATTAGACTTCTTTCAAAAACATTTAAAAAAAATCTTACTGAGCCCAAAATTAGCGTATTACACAATAAAGTCATAAAAAAATAAATAAAAAAAATCCACATATCACAGGCATTTTATGTAATACACAATTTTAACATGCATATAAATATCTAACTAGTTACCTGGCACTGGAAAAATATGGGTTTCCCTCCTCCTCAAAGCGTTTGATAATTGGCTCTTTCATTGCAGCTTCCTGCTCTGCAGTAAACTGGAAAATTAAAATTAAAAATGTTACAAGTAAGCTGAGATATACAAATTATATGCTCTTTTAACTCTCAGAAAAATAAACTATAAAAAATAAATAAAAATCAAGCTTAATTTCCCAATCCCTAGAAATGATTCGTAAATTCAGTAAATTTGCTTTGTTTTTCGATTCTTACCTCTTTTCCTTCCCTGGCTTTTTGATCCTTAGTTATGGTGGCCAGCACTGTGGCTGCCTGCTCCCCTCCCATCACAGAGATCCGGGAATTAGGCCACATGTACAGGAACCTGGGGCTGTGAGGTGCACATGCAGATTTTTGAATGAGGTAGTTTATTATGTGTTGTTTAGTCAACTGGACCCCTTTGGGCATGTTTTTAATTTTGTATCTTTGAACAGCCAAGTTCATTTATAATAAAGTTTACCCATATGCTCTGCCACACATGCCATAGTTCCCCGCACCATACGATCCTCCAATGATGACGGTAATCTTAGGCACATTGGCACAGGCCACAGCGGTCACCATTTTAGCTCCATCTTTAGCAATACCTCCAGCCTCATACTCCCTGCCAACCATGAAACCTGATAAAAAGAGACACAGCAACATCATGACGTTAATGGCAGCAGCAATTTCACTAGTCACATGTATGATTCTATGCTGACTCAATCAGTATCAGCCCTGTATGTAACACTAAATTTATATGTTCAGATGAAGCATACATACTGACCTGTAATATTTTGAAGAAAGAGCAGTGGAATGTTTCTCTGACAGCAAAGCTCAATGAAATGAGTTCCCTATAAAATACATTTTTAAAAAAATTCAAAAAACGTTTCCAGAGATTTTTAGCAATCATTTAAAAGTATACACATTCACTGTATGGAAGATGCTACCAACCAATAATTTTGGTTTAAGAGTAGATTATGAATTTTCATTTTTATGTGTATTATCTAACTGAAGCACAATGCGTACCACATTAAAAAAAAAAATTAATAATAAATAAAAATAAATATTACAAGATTAAAGTCGTAATATTTTGAGAATAAAGCCAATGTAGCACTATGATAATAAATATTTTGAGAAAAGTCAAAATTATGCGAATATATTCATAGCAATACGAGAATAAAGTCGAAATATTTTGAGAATAAAGTTGAAATTAAAGTTGAATTTATTCTTGTAATTTTGACTTTTTTCTCAAAATATTACGACTTCAATCTTGTAATTTTAGATTTTTCTTATTTTTTTAATGTGCCACTAAAACACTGTAGTAGAAAGTAGATTGTAAATTTAGGTTTAGTTTTTTATTGTAGTAAAATATAACGTGTTAGTAATTCCAGAAGTTTTAAATACCTTTAGCATAAAGATGGATCAATATTGCTATGTTCCATTGTATGAAGCTTCCTTAAAGGGGTGGTTGGTTTTATGGTGTGCAGTCTAACATGTGTTAATGCTTCATTTTAAAAAAAAACTGCTACTGCTTCTGTTAGCTTTTAATATACGGTTTTATCCCGATTAAAGCTTTAATACGGTACGGCAACCGCATGTGTGTCCATGTTTAACGCTTCTCATAGCTATGTGAAAAATATCTGTAGTGTTTAACTGGACCACAGTTTATTGGAGCTGATGAGCTGTTGATCTGAATGAGAGAGAGAGAGAGAGAGAAAGAGAGAGAGATGCAGAGCAGAGCAGAGCGTGTGCAGAGCAGGGGACACGAAGAACAGGATTAAGAACCGCTGCTTTAGAACATTGATTTTGAAACTTGTGAATCTATTATTGTTAGAAGACAGAATCGCGATTCATATATGAATAGATATTTTGGTGCACCCCTAGTTTTGACGGCATGGCAACAACTCTTCCTCTTCTCTAAAGCAGCGCAACATGGCCTCGCCCCCTTTGCTGCATGTTCCCAGGGGGCGGGGTTTATCTGGGTTTGTGACGCCACGAACCCGGGAAGTAACTCGTTGTAGGCCATTAAACTGCCTTAATTTTAAAAGACAATCTCTATTTACATTGAAGTTTCAGCGTCGTAACATTGCAGATATTATGTTCAAACAGCAACATTATACACTAACTAACGTTAAAAAAAGTGGAATCGCAATCAACCACCCCTTTAATATTACATTTTGTTTTAAATATTCTCAATATTTCTTTACATTGCACTGCACTGGAAGTTGACTGATTAGACCGATGTACTTGAAGCATTAAAGGTCAGAACAATGATCCGGAGATGCTCACCTTCTTTGCAGATTCTGAGAACAGCACACCATTATTGCCAATAATTCCCACAGGATAACCAAATATCCGTGCGAAACCTTGAAAGCAAATGAAGAAAGCCAAAACAAAGTAAGAAAAAATAATTTTTGAAATTCAAATGCAAAAAGATGTTTATTGAAAAACATCCACCTGTGACGAGTGTGTCTCCATAGAAGGCCTTGAATTCATCAAATTTACTGCCATCAACAATACGAGCAATAAGCTGAAATTGATAATCACCTATAATTAGCGATAATCTGAAATTGATAATTACTTCTGTCTGTTGAGGCAACATTTCAATAGGCTTGTATTCCAGTGATCAAATTGTGGTCATTACCTCTCGAATGTCAAAGTTGCGTTTGAGGTTGTCCCCCACAATACCGTAAAGTTCATCAGCAGGAAACAGAGGAGCCTCAGGAGCTTCAACAGTGACCTAATAAGCAGTGGACAAATGAAAGAAGATCAGCATCAAGTCATGAAGTGTTTTTGAGAAGACAAGAGCAGTTGTGTCCTCACATCAAGATTCTTCTTGTAGTTCAGGCTTCGTACGGCTTTGCGTGCAAGATGAAGGGCATGATTATCATCCAGGGCATAATGATCAGTAACACCCGACTTTCTGAGGGGAAACAAATGTTGAAAAATATATTAGTCCAATCAAGCTCAAAACAAGTGTTTATGTGGACATACAGATGTTTCTCTAACCTGCAGTGAAGGTCTGCTCCTCCCAGGTCTTCAGCAGACACCTCTTCACCTGTAGCAGCTTTTACCTGTTGAACACATTTACCATTAATGAATGTAAGCAGAGTGTCAAAACATGCCCTCTAGGACATTAACACATACCAGTGGTGGTCCACCCAGAAAAATGGTCCCTTGTTTGCGTACTATGATGCTCTCATCAGCCATCGCAGGCACATAGGCGCCCCCTGCTGTACAGGAGCCCATCACAACAGCAATCTGAAACATATCAGGTACATTTGATCCACCATGATGAATCAGCTCCCTTTCAGATGATTAAAAGCAAAGCCACATGTCCATTACCAAACAATATTCTATATTCATTTGCATCTGTATAGTCATGAATGGCTTATATTAATGGTTCTCAAACCTTTGGACTCAAAGGCCTCCCAATGTCCAACACAATTAAGCTGAAATGAATTTTGCTGCTTTTCTGAATTTTTTTAATAACAGAAATTGGTAGTGTTTATGAATTAAACTAGCTAAGATTAATTTTGTAATTTTGGAAGATTCAAAATACTGATTCTGAATGTTCTTCAATGAAAAGTATAGTTATTAAATGGATAGGGACAGCAACACAAACAGTCCATATGACATCAGTGACTCAACTTTAATTTTGCAAAGCTACGAAAATATTTTTTGTGCACAAAGAAAACCAAAATAACAATTTATTCAACAATTCTCCCAGAGTTACAGTCTTTTGCCATTTTGGAGAGTACCATGACGTGTGCGTTATGTTCTAGGGAAAACACGTACATGCGTTATGGTACTTTCCAAAATGGCGGAAGACGGTAACTTGGGGAGAAGAATTGTTGAATAAATTTTGTTATTTTTGTTTTCTTTGCGCACAAAGAGTATTCCCATAGCTTCAATGTCCTTACTACGTTTCTGGGTCTGGGAACATTTCAGTTGCGTTGCTGTCAATGCAGGATCAGAGAGCTCTCAGATTTCATCAAAAATATCTTAATTTGTGTTCTGAAGATGAACGAAGGTCTTTCGGGTTTGGAACGACATGAAGGTGAGTAATTAATGACAGAATTTTCATTTTGAGGTAAACATTTCACTTAAACATTTCATCATTACATCTTGATATATATAATTAAAATATCCAATGCCCCCTTAAAATTTTGTTGGGCCCCCCTGGTTAGGAACCACTCGCGTATATGAAAACAAAAAGACCTGTGAAATGCCCTCCGAGGAAAGGCGAGCCTGGTTGAAGAAGATGCGTCCAAAGTGATCTCTGTCTGGGAACACATCTGCCTGTCTGGGTAAATTGGCTCCTCCAGAATCCACTAGCGAAAAACAGATCAGAGATAAAAATAAAAGTATTAGTAAGAAAATTTTATTTTACACAGAATATGAACCCTCTGAGAGAACTCACCCAGATATATGCATGGTAGGTGGTTTTGCTGTGCAATCTCTTGGGCACGCAAGTGCTTCTTCACAGTGACCGGATAATAGGTTCCCCCTTTGACAGTAGCATCATTCGCAACTATAATACATTCCACCCTGTGAGGTGCACAGACATGGTGTTATGAACTATAAACTCCTGCATGTTATTAACAAATGTAACAATACATACATATTGATCGTATTGTATGCTGCTCACCCTGACACCCGACCAATACCAGTGATTATGCCTCCTGCAGGAACCTCCTCTTTACCATATAACTGATAGCCAGCAAACTGGGAGAACTCAAGAAATGGAGACCTACATTCACACAAAGAAAAAAACATTCAGTGTGAATGGAGAGAAACATTTCAATCATGACATTTTAGTTGTTTGTTTATAAAAATGACTTTGTTCTTACCCAGGGTCCAACAGTCTGTCGATGCGTTCCCGAGGCAGGAGCTTTCCTCTGGATGTATGTAGGTTTCTTGCTTTTTCTCCACCTCCTTTGAAAGTGGCAGTGTTGTGTAAACATTAGTGTCAGGAAATGTGCTAATGCTGCCAGAAACTACCTTTAATGTAAAATTCATTCACTGTGTTCAGGAGTATCAAATTATATACTTCAAACTCGCTCACCAAGTTTGATCTTTTCTGCCCTGTCCTTCAACTCCTTCACCAGCGCTTGCATTCGCTCATAATTTTCCTACAATATGAAAGATTTCTAGATGGTCAATAAACAAATTCAAAGTTTATTATATAAATAATTAGCCCATGACAAAATTCCTAAATATGGTTCAATCAAGCCTCATCAGACAGTTTATGGAGGTGACAAAAAACAATATTTTTCATATTGTATATCACACATGTACCAAGAGCAGTAACAGTTTTCTTCACTAAGCCTGTGTGACCTTGGCAAACTCATAGCAGGTGAAATATGAAAAGAGAACTGACTTTAATATTGTTTTCAATGTCGGTGTTGGCATAAAGCAGGGGCACCTCACAAAAGAGGTATACTTTTCAAATGAAAACTATATAAATACTTCTTATAGAGAAAACTAGTCGTGTTTATTTTAAAGATTTTCTCTCACACACACTTATATGAAATATTAAGATGTGCTCTTAAAATACATATTTCGGTTTTGAATGCTAATCACTGATCTATAATAGAGAACATTATATTGCTCAGTAATTCTAATAATCAACATTTTATAAAAGTAAATATAAAGTTATAAACGTAGATCAAAAAGTAATTTGTGTTAAACCCTTGTTGTGATCATATCTGATAGATATCTAAGTGAAACTGTGACCGTTTTAAAAACTGTCTAATGAGACATATTTTGCCTCAACGTCTCAAGAATCAGTGACCGGTTAATGCAGGGTGCAAACAAGTTTCCTCGTCCAATGTATGTGTATTATATTTGAACTATTTCACATGTTTTTTTTTATACTGACGCGGGTATGAATAACTAAGAGAATGTAATATTTTAACGGTTGCAGCAGTGTTGCATGTAGTGCACAAGGACACGACATGCACGACTCCCGAGGCAGATGAACCCGCACTGCAGGGAGGCTGCAAGAACTTGAGTCCGAGGCTTCATTCGCGGCCTACCTGAAAGACCGGAGACTGTGAATCGGGCTGCGAGCCCACTGTTGCCACTTTGTCCGCATGATATAACCTGGAAACTGCAGCATTTACACTCCTGCTCCGAATGAAGGAAACCACCGGTCTAACATAGTGCAGAATCATGGTTCATCCTCTAACTGACAGGTCTAAGGACGAACTCTACATGCAAAGTCCCCTGACCTCACCGCTTAGATCGGACAGCAAACGGTTAACGTTCCCCTTTCCTCAGCCAATGAAAACTGGTGAAATTGTAACAGCCCCTTTTCATAACACCACCAGCATACAGTCTCTGTCCTATTTCCATCACACTGCCTTTGTAAATATTTAGGCAGGAGTTTATTTTTCTGAGAAAGGTGTATTTTTCTATTTTAATAGAGAAAGATTACCACCAAATGTGACTTTTATTGTTAATCTTTGTTTGATTATGGGGAAGTACCATACACATAAACAGAAATGGGCTAAAGGAAAACCTTTTTTTTGTTTGTTTTGTTATTTCAGATAGATATGAAATATTATATTGATTTACTACTTGGGTTGAAAAATAGCAAAGCAAAACGCACTAGGTCTATAATGTGAATCTTTTACGCTATTTGTATGATGGCCTTTTTCCTTTTTTTATTTTATTATTAATATTTTATTTTTTTTGTATCAATTTTACTCTATATTCTACATATTGTAGCCCATGTTCAATATCTTTCTATTCAATATGTTGGAATGACTACTGTTTTGTTCATTGGGTGTAATATTATATGACTGACATTTAATAAAAGGGGGAAAAAAATCCATTATACTGTACAAAGATATGGCAGAAACTGTTAGAGTAGCATAGTAGCAATTATTTCAAATGCTTTCCGTTTGCTACGGACAGCATTTTATTATTAATTTTTGCAAGTAAAAATCTTGATAGAGAGGCCTTATTAATTTTACGATCTGCAACTTTTTGTAATAAGAATTTAACCGAATTGCAGGTGTGCATTTAGAATAGTAATTTGTGATTCAACTTATGCAGTTTGCTTGTAACACTAAATATATCTCAATAACCTGAGTTATGACGCCAAGATGCTTTTATTTTGTCAAAACCACAAATATTTAGTTAAACTGCATTTGATTTTACAAAACTGTCCATCATATGCTAAACAAATTATAGTTGGAAAAATGTGTTCAATTTAAATCTCTCTGTTTTCTTCTTCGTTGGTCATTTATGTTTTCCTATTTAAGTGCACTGTATTTTCTGAGAAAGAAATTCCATCTTAAGCAAAAACAAATTAAGTTAGAAAAAGTGAATATTCATTTATTTACTTATTTCTCCAGTGCTGCAATATCCAGACTGTACCACAAATTGCAAATACAATTGACAATATCTAACTATTCATGAACATTCTTCATAATGAATTCTCACTTGAGAAAGGTATTATAACCCACAAAAAGGGCTTTGCTCTCAGAAAGAAAAACAAATGAAAGTAACATACAGTAACCATAAAAATATATTTGCACTGAACAAAACAAGATCAGTCAGTAAAAACCACACTGATAAAAGTGGTGCGATGTTCAGCATTAAATAAATAGAAATAAATAACAGAGCTGTGACTTAACCTGTATCACTGCATGTCTCATCACCAAAAAAGGGCAACGGCCTCATAACAGAAGTGTGTATAATACAGGTTTTCCCTTCATGAACAAAATTTAATTAGATAAATTGTTTTACAATTACGAACAATTCTCTAACAAGTCTATAATTACAGTGTTACACCTCGTCCACTTCAGTGCAATAAAGTGGAATAGCAGCAGTGAAATTTAACCAAAACATCCCAAATAAGAATCAATCCGGATCCACAACTTCAGTGAAGATGTCATCCAGCAAGAAGTGGGACACTTGATCAGGATTCTTATCAGCATCCAAACCAGAGACAGGAGGGCTGTTTTGAGGCGACTGCACAACAGAGGATGTAGCATTAATGAAAACGTCCAATATAAAAACGGTTATTGATTCAAAGCTATCAAGTCCCTATCTAACAATAAGGTCAAATGTGGCCATGGACCACAAAAGCAGTCACAAGGGTCATTTATTTGAATAAATAAACTTTCCATTGATGTATGGTTTGTTAGGATTGGACAATATTTGGCAGAGATACAACTATTTGAAAATCTGGAATCTGAGGGAGCAAAAAAATCTAAATATTGAGAAAAATCGCATTTAAAGTTGTCCAAATGAAGTTCTTAATGCATATTTACAGTAGGAAATTTACAAAATATCTTAATGGAACATGATCTTTACTTAATATCCTAATGAATTTTAAGCCATACAATGTATTGTTGGATATTGCTACTTAAGACTGGGTCACAAATTATGTACATAATGCAATGATTTGATTATAGATGACAGCATGTACCTGATGATCTGCCAGTGTTCGGGAGGGTGTAGTGGACACTCTAGCAGGGGAAAAAGTAGGCGTAGAAATGTTCTCATCAGTAGCTGTTAATGGTATACGATGAAGGACAACCCTTGGCGAGTATCCTGGCGGCATGGGCGGCTCCTCATCACCATGTGATTCTAAACCAGAGCTTCTGCTTCCATGCAAAACCAGAGATGCCTTGTCCATCTCATTCCTAAGAATACAAACAGATGAACAGCACTAAATATTGTGATTTCGACAATCCGATAAGAATTACATACTATGTCATTGGCATGAAATGGAAACATCCTTACCCTCTAGAAGTGGGTTTTACAGTGACAGGTGTGCTGTGATGCTTTGGTTGCAGGACACTTTGAGCACTGCAGATTTCCTCTACAGATAACCTTTCTAGCTGTACCCGACACGCACTTGAGATCTCTCCTGTTTGTTGTCTTGTTGGAGTTCCCATGGACTCTTTCACCTTTGATGTCTGAGTTCGCTGAGGTGTTGTCGGGGCAGTTTGGGTTGACTTCAGCATATGAGGCTGATCTTTAAGGCGTCTTTCAGGTGACCTTAGCATCATCTGAAATGTACCTTTTTGAGAGAAATCAGGAGAAAAAAAAAATAAATCAATAGTACAAAATATAACGGGAACAAAGATATATAAACGTCTATGATAAGGAATGACTGACTTCTTGCTGGTGATTTTTTTTCTTGTGATGCTGGCAGACTCTCATTCGACTTTGGCATGTCAGAAGTAGTATCTAATTGGTGTACCTATAAAACAGATTTTTGCATTGTCATTTGCACCTTGTTTAAAGTTTTATATAGATCCATCTCTAAAAACCTGTCTAGGTCACATTTCACTCCAAAAATTCATTAAATATTTTGTTCATTTTACTCCCTCAAAATACATGTATATCTTTTAAAAAATTATTTTAGTTTATTAATATTTTTTAAAATCATTAATTATTCAACATTTTTGAATAAAGGCTTTTTTTTTTTTGATAAAATGTGATCTAGACACATCTTCATGAGACGTGTCCATATAAAACCAATTGTTATGAACTGCAGCTAAATGCTTCTTAAAATAGCATACATCACTTGAAATTTCAGAGGGCGTCTCCTCACTCTTTGTCGGACTAAAACCGATTTGCTCATCCTTATGAGGACTGCTTAAGACAAACACTTTAGGCTCCGTGCTGTTCTCTCCAGTCTCTTCCGAAACAGGCACAAATGCATCTGACAGCAACATGTGGGAAACTCCTTCACACCAGTTCTCCATCTCATCTGAGTCCATGGGCAGCATATTGCTTTTGAGAGACCATTCCACTGCTTGAGGGTCCAGGGACTGCTGAGGTGTAGCTACAGAGGTCTGTGTAGAGCTGGGCTGACAGAGGTCATTTTCTGAAGGATCATCTTTTCTTTTTGATAATTTAGGTATTGGATGCAGTGTGCCTTGAAAAATAGATTCAATATTGATTGAAAGCATGAAATTAGAAGCAAATCCAAAATTGTCCATTTAAATAATAAATGTATGTTAATAGATGCTTAAATTTGATAGAAAAAATTATGAAAAGTCAAAAATAATTTTTAATTGGTTTCATTTTTAACTTAAACTGCTATTATGGGGGAGTTAGTTATGTTTCACTGTTTTTATTATATTATATATATATATATATATATCACTTTAGTATAGGGACCAATTCTCACTATAACTAGTTGCTTATTAGCATTATTAACATATTAGCTGTTTATTAATGCTTATAAGCCCATATTCTGCATGACTATATTCTACATCCTTAATCCTACAAAATACCTAAACTTAACTACTTTAACTATTAATAAGAAAAAAAGTTTATTGAAGCAAAAGTCGAAGTTAATGATTTGTTAAAAGCGAGAATTGGACGTTAAAATAATGTGTGACAATTATTTTGCTTTACATTATTATTTTATACATTCTTACCTCTCCTACAGCAGGGTGTTTTCCATTCCACTGCCACAGACTGACTTGCAGTCGTCTCTTCTATTTCAGTATTTGTTGGTCTCTCAATATCTGTTGCCTTCTCAACCTGTGGCAGGTAAACAATTTATATTTTTGCAGAATTTTTTATTAGGATAAAAAGTACTCAAGCGATCAATGACCTGTCAAAATACAGAAACATACTTTAACTGCATCTTCTTGAAGACCAGCAGATAAGGCCTCTTTGTGAAGGCTGCCTTCAGCTGTCTCATCCATTACAGGGACCAAAATATCAGACAGCACAATGTGTGAAACACCTCCAGATGCTTCCTCATGGTCCTCCGAGTCAGCACTAAGACAGAAAGACCAAACCATTAGTAATTATATATTTTGGTGAAAATGTAAAATGTATAGATTAGAAAATAAAGTCACTCATACCATGTCTCAGCACTACATTGTGCTGACTCCGACATTAAGGTTGACAGAGGAACGGTGTATGATTGCTCGCCACTCTTAGGGGAATCTCCAGTCTTTCTTTTGGGAAATGTCATCTTTACCAATAACTTGCCTTAAAAACAAGGGGCATAAAATAGAATGTTATTCAAAGATAATTCATCAAATTGTTACAGAAACTAAACAGTGTGTTGAGAAAAGAAAATTTTAAAAGTGTTTCACCACCTTTTCCCTGAATGGCTCTTTTCCTCTTAGGTGATACCGACGGTCCCACATTTGATGATTGCGACACTTGACACAACAGGTCTGCAGTATCTGGATCCTCTCTCACCTGTAGTATACATTTCAAATAAAATTATGGCCAATTTGCTAATAATATTATTTAACGGTGTTAATATCTTTAATTTTGAAAACAAATGTGGAAATAAAAATGTGCATTTATTAAATAACCAATATCAATTAAAAATATATCTGCCAGTACTCCTTTACTTAGGTCATTCAGCTAACTAACCTGAGATCTTCCTTCCTCATGAGGGCTTTTCTCTCCTGTTGTTGTCCATTCCTTGCTTAAATCATCTTCCATTTTCTCACAGACGGGGATCAACATATCAGTCAGCAGCATGTGTGAAACACCATCATGTGAATGCATCTCCTGGTTCGCTTCTGCAGCAACAACCTGCTGGCTCTCTTCACCAATTTGGAGACTGCTTTGAACAGAACTTCCACTCGCCATATGATCACCATCTTCCATTTCAGCGGAAACCGGCACCAATATATCAGGCAACACCACGCGTGACACATCCTCATGCCTACCCTCTATTTTCAGTTCCACTGGTTGCAATTCAGTGCTTTGACAGAAAGTTAAAAAAATTGGCTATAATAATTGTACACAGAGTTAAGGATATTTATTAAAATAGCTGTTTCTTACCATGCTGTTGTTTTTGCAATGCTGAATGGTATAAGCTGTTGAAGTTGTGAGGAAGCAATCCCAGCAGGTTCTCTGTCTAATTCCTCCTTTGGAATATCAGAGAAATCTTCTTGCTCTGATCTCTGTTCCACTTTAATGGATTCTTCTTTAATCAGAGGTTCTGGTGAAATTATTTGAGTTGTGGCTGGATCATTATACCCAAAGTTAGATAGCTTCTGTCGAGAGCAATCATCTTCGGTAGATGTCGTTTTGGGGATTTTAGGCTTCACTTGCAACTTGCCTTGAGAAGGAAATAGAGATTATTAAAAGTTAAAAGTAATGAATCTAGTGAGGTTTGTTCTTAAGTGTCAAGCAAGTAAGTTTGAGATTCTATTTATACATGATGTGCTTTATGTATGCATGTTGATCAATAAAAGCCAAAATTAAGTATAGTGCCTTTTCTTAAGACTTGGATTAAACCACTTAAAAATATTTTCATTTGTGTTTCAAAGATGAACAAGTCTCGTGTGTTTGTAATTACATGAGGGTGAGTAAATGATGACTATTTTACTTGCTGGGTGGCTATTCCTTTAAAATGATAAAATAAGTCAGTTAAAGGGACATTAATATCATTACCTCTCCTAAAGGGCACAGTCTTCTCTTGAGATGCAGATGACGACACACATGATGCCTCTCTGCAAGTATCAGGCTTTTTAGAAATATCTGCGATTTTTTCCTCCTGTGGACACAAGTACTAATAAATTCGTGTGATGTGTTCCTAGCAGAGGTGGGTAGAGTACCCAAAAACTGTACTCAAGTAAAAGTAAAAGTACTTGAAGAAATATTTACTCAAGTAAAAGTAAAAGTAATAGTCTAAATAGTTATTTGAGTAAGAGTAAAAAAGTATCGGATAAAAAAAACTACTCAAGTAGTTAGTTACTAGTTACTTTGGATCATATACTGTATATCTATAGTCTATTTTTATTTAGATATATAGAAATTTATATATATATATATATATATATATATATATATATATATATACACATACATACACACACACACACACATATAAATACACACACACGTTCGTTTTTGTGAAAAGTGGGGACATCCCATAGGCGTAATGGTTTTTATACTGTCCTTACTGTATGTGCTATTGCCCTACACCAACCCTACACCTAAACCTACCCCTTACAGGAGACTGTGCATTTCAACTTTCCCCCAAAAAAACTAATTCTGAGTGATTTATAAGCGTTTTGAAAAGTGGGGACATGGGTCAATGTCCTGAGATGTCACATTCACCTTGTAATACCTATGTCATACCTTTGTCATTATACAAATCTATGTCCTGACTTTTCACAAAAACGCACACACACACACACACACACACTGCCGTTCAAAACACTTTTAATGTTTATTTTTTATTATTTTTTTTTTATTTTTTTTTTTATTTATCTCAGTGATGCAAATCAGTATTTTTAGCCTGGTTTATTATCAATGCTGTTCTTTTTTTTAGCTTTCTATTCATAAAAAGAATCCTGAACAAAATGTCACAAGCTCCAAAAAATATTAAGCAGCAAAACTGTTCCCTGTTGAAAAAACAGCATATGCTGGTATGGTATGTTTTGAAGCATGGGATGCTGGTTTGAGCTGATTTAAGCTGGTCATGTGCTGGTCCGACCAGCTCAAGACCAGCACATGACCAGCAAAGGACCAGCATAAACCAGCATCCCAGCTTCAAAACATACCTAACCAGCACATGCTGTTTTTTTTTTTTAACAACTGGTAAAAAAATCAATATATTTGAATGATTTCTGAAGGATCATATGACTCTGAAAACTGGAGTAACAGTTGATAAAAATTCTGATTTGCATCACTGAATTAAATTAAATTATATTTTAAAGTATATTAATTATGTATTATAAATGTAGGCTATATATACAGCTCCTCACATGACCGCTAAAGAACATCTGAACATAACGAAACAAATGCACATTGACGGATCTTCTTCCGTCTGATCTGCAAAATGTAAACCAATGTAGCCTTTATTTCTGCAAGCGTAAATATTGTGAAAATATCAATATTAATTGTGTCTAGGCAAAGGCATTCCTCCTTGAACTAACGCGGGTTTAGTGGGTGTTCATTTCATACTCTGTGACAGCTTATTTAATGAATAAATTATACATTGTATTTAATGTGTAAGGTACATGTACAACAACCTGTAATGTCATAGTGGTATTGTGTACTGTAATCTATACCTGTGGAACCATAGACAGCACACGCGGTGTTTGTCTAATAAAGATCTTCATAGCTAGCCAAACCATAGCCTTTGCAGATTTGCTTTCAACTGACTGTTGATCCAAAGCCATGTCTTCAGTGCTCTTGATGTTACAACCGCTTCAGACGACTCAGTGCGTGCGGCAGGGAACTGAACGAATCATTCAAACTGATTCGCGAACCGATTCACTGGTTTGCCTAATGGTTTGATCAAGCCTTTGAACTGAATTGACTCAGAAGAATGAATCTTTCGCAAACAGGCATCGCTCATTGCCCAGAAAAAAAGTAGACGGCGCGTTCGGAATAAATTGAAGGATTTTTAACTTGTATTGCATTAAGATAAAGTAACGAGAGGAGCGTCACCCACAGTAACGAAGTAAAAGTACCGTTTTTTCACTAAAAATATACTTGAGTAAGAGTAAAAGTACCCATTTTTAAATATACTCTAAAAGTATTAGTTACCCAAACAATTTACTCAAGTAAATTTAATGAAGTAAATATAACTCGTTACCAGAGGTGTAAAATACTTGAGAAATTTTACTTGATTACTTTACTTAAGTATTATTTTGGGGGATTTTTACTTTATTCAAGTACAATTTAAACTGACTACTTGTACTTTTACTTGATTACATTTCTGAAGAAAAACAGTCCTTTTTACTCCTTACAATTTTATTTGAACTTAAAAAGTACATTATATTTTTATTTGATCTTATGCACATTAAATATGGTAAACGGAATCTCAAACATGTGTTCTTGACGTGAGAACCAATGATCATTGTTTTCACGCATCAAACACACAGTTTCATCAGGTAAATGTCTGGTTTCAAAAGTTCACCATCAAATCTGAGGAAGGAAAGTTGTGTTTCCCTCAAAAAGTTTATTCATTATTCTTTGTTTTGAGAGCCATTAGCTGTGTAATATATTGGCTGAATGCACAAGACTGAGTGCAAATAAAATCAGTGATGAAAATTTAAATATAATTAATATTTTTTTTAATTAAATGTTACAAATCTCCAAAAAGTGTTTAAATGAACATTGTATGTTTACTTAATTGTAATTCATGTTGTGATGTTCTTACCAGGTAGTGGATAAGTTCACACAAGTTTTAATAATATGTCATATGACGCATTGAGTAGGAATTCGGAGTCTTAATGAATATTTTTTAATCTTAATAATTACATGATTTGCTCATTAATTCATATAATTCATATAATTAGTCACAAATAATTATGTAGCAATATTTGCTGAGAAAATGCCCAAATAAAAATGCCCCAAATAAACAATTAAAAGATTAATGAACCTTTTAGACAGTGACGTAGACAACACAAAAAAGTGGCCTTTCAAAACGTTAATGTTGTATGTTTTAATTCTATGACACTCATTAATTTAGCCCATTCTTCCATTCTGTCTGGAATATGTTTCTAACCTCTGCATCACATTGTTATTAAGTGATAGTTCACCCAAAAATTAAGATTCTCATGCCGTCCCAGATGTTTATGACTTTCTTTCTTCAGATGAACACAAGCAAAGATTTTTAGTCCGTGTAAAGCAAGGGGACAGGACTACTTCAGAAACAACATAAAGTGAACACGACGGTCAAATTTAAAATATTAGTAATTTTCTTACATATGCCTACCGTTTCACTTAAAACACTGATTCATTAACAGGGGCTGTATGAGTTACTGTCATTTTTGTGTAGTTTTGTGTAGTGTCAGTTTTGGAAGTCCCATGCTTGTCTTATTATACGAAGAGAGATGATTTAGTTCTTAGTTTGTGTTGTAAAAGTCATATATATATATATATATATATATATATGGGATGGCATGAGGGTGGAAAGGATGGAGTTTCCTTTTAATTCCTTTCCCTACAATTTTGTGTGTGTTTGTGTTCCTCTGTGCTGCATTTGAATTATCGCTGCACTAGATATATGTTTGACCTGTGCCACTGCATTTTGTTTCGTTTTCTCCCTTTAACCAAACTTCTGTATGTCTGTCAGAAAAAAAAGTACTTCTACTTTTTTAATACTTGAGTACAATTTAAAGTTGTACTTTTTTACTTTTACTCAAGTATGTTTTTGGCCAGATACTTGTACTTTTAATTGAGTAAACTTTTCACTGAGTATCTTTACTTTCACTTGAGTAAAATTTTTGATTACTTTTTACACCTCTGCTAATTACTACCCACCTCTGGTTCCTAGTAAACTTGAAAATTTAAATTTAAGACCATTCGTCAAGCAATTTCATAAGGAATATGATAAGGACTAATGTTTTGTTTAAATATAAACAAAAACACTTACTTGGTCAATAACTGCAGGAAGGGCTTTCTCAGTCTCTGTAAGACATACAGATAAGCCCTCAGGTTTTTGGAGCTCACTATCATGAGGGCTTTCCTTTTCCTTATTAAAAACATCCTTCATTTCTCCTGATGAGAGTACGAAGGCATCAGCCAACACTATGTGTGAAATACTCTCATAACCAGCTTCGTTGTTCCCCTCAGACTCCTTTATGAATGTACTGCACACCTGTGAAGAAACACTTACGTGAATGACTGATTTATATAGAAAAAACAGGTCTGTTTCAACAGAGAACAGCCTCTGACTCACTGGAGGGTCAACAACAGAGTCATCGTTCCTATGAAGTTCTGTTCTGAGAAGACGTTCACTCTCATCTCTCATATCTTCAGACACTGGCACAATGGCTGTTGATATCACACCGTCAGGTCCAGGATGGGCTTCCCTCTCACTGTCTTCAAGGCTTGAGCGGCTTTCAGGACCAACTGTTTCCTGAGCAGATATTTTTTGGTTGGACTCAATCTCAGTTTGTGCTGTGGCTTGAGATGTTGGTAGATTCTGACTAGGTGTACAGTCAAACTGGCCAATTCTTGAAGGCCCAACCTTCACACATGGCTTTAGTTTTGGCTTAACCTTCATCTTGCCTTCATGGAAAGATCAGACAGGATATTACCATCTCATCTACATGAATATACCAATTTTAATATATGACAAAAGTAGAATGCTAGTGAACTTCCTACATGTCCTTTGAGTAGGTGCTTTAGTTTCTGGGGATTCTGTCAGGATCTCATCCGACTTCGGCACATGTGTTGGCTTTTACCAAAAGAGAAAACATTTTAATTTCCAAAACTGCTACAAAATATAAACACACTGCAAATTATGATAACAAAAGGGAGCACTACATCATACCGTGGCAGAATTACAAGAGAACATCCCGGGTGGACTAATTAAAGAGTTCACATCATCACAACTGCTTTCCTGTGAGGATATCAACTGTGTACTAGCATCATCTGCTGCTTCTTTTGAAAGAGGATCGAGGAAGTCATCCACCACCTTGCGAGGCCTACTTTTACAGAGATTACTGGTCTCTTCAGACACCATGTTCAGAGATGCACTACAAAACAAGGTCATCAAGGATGAAAGGAATGGATTTTGTTTTTTACTGTGTAAAATGTTATCTAATTAAATCCTGACTGGAAGGGAAATGTACCTGGAAGGCTCTGATGTGAAGGAATGAGAATGTGAACTGCTTGAGAACAGCAAGGGTGTCTGGACTTGTGCCGGCTGCAGTTCATTAGGGGGAGTGTCCTGCTGCCCAAAGGCAGCCTCATGGAAGACCTGAGAGGCTGGAATCTCATACAGAGTTAAAATAAATGTGGGCTCCTCCTCAGACTGTTTATCTGTGACAAGGAAGGAAATTGTTAAAACAATAACGTACACCATTCAAAGTTTAGGGTCAGATTTAAAGATAAGGTTTAAATAATAAATAAATAAATAATGCGTTAAATTGTCAGTTAAGATGTTTATGTTAAATGCAAAAAATCTTGAAAAATGTATAGTAGTTTCCACAAAAATATTAAGCAGCACAACGGTTTTTAAAATTAATAACAGTAATAAGAAATGTTTCTTGAGCACCAAACCAGCATTAGAATTCTAATAATATTTTACAGTATTACTGTTTTTGTTAAACAAATAAAGACAGCCTTGGTGAGCTGAAGAGACTTCTTTAAAAAAAACATTTTTATTTAAAAAAAAAAAAATCTTACTAACCCCAATCTTTTGAATGGTACTGACAGCACAGTACAACTACAACATTTTATTTTCTAAGTATTTTAATTTCTCTAGATCACATATTCATGTCACCATTACCAACTGCACCTTTATCCACTCCAGCTGAATCTGAAATTGCAGATTTTGAATTTTCATTGAGAGAGGCAATGCATTCCTGCCAGAAAAAAAATCATTAGTTCAAAAGGTATTTATTTCATTCAGAAAACAGAGAATACACAAGGTATTGTTTGTCAGAACTCTGTACCTCAGAAGCTTCTGATGGCTCCTCTGTGTGGTCTTGATTTTCTGAATCCTGCTCATTTGGTATTTGAATGTCTTCAGCTGCAGACTCACTAAACTGCATCCTAAAGCAACATTTAAACAGCATATTATCCGCCATTTAATAAGACTATATAAATTATTGCTGCTAAAAAAAGCTACAAACAATGTACATACAAGTCCTTATCACACAGGTTGCTTGCAGGTTCGTTTGTAGGATCAAAAAAAGATGAAACCGGGCTGTGCGCTTCAAACAGTGCAGATGAAGCATCACTGAGAACTGGGTCTATAAGAAACCGATCAAATGAACAGACTCAATCGTTTGCGTGTATACATAAAGCATGGTTCCTAATCAGTTTTGTTCTAACATGGGAGTTTAAATATGTAGACTAAATATTTCTATAAAGAAAATGAAATTAAATCAAACTTATTAAAAATAATAAGTCTAAAACCCACCATTTTGTTCTTTGTTTCCTTTACCAGTGCCGTCCACAAGAACTTTTGGGGATGAAGCTTGTTTTAAGCTAAGTAATGGGAGAGGGGACAGGAGATCCTCATCCTGTTTATGTTCTTGTAAATTTTCTTCAAATGACAGAAGCTTATCTTCTCTGGAGATCTTCTCTTTGGCATGATTCAAATCACCATGCTTCTCAGCAGGATCTAAATGAAGATGTCATGTCTCAATCACTGGCAGCAACACTAGTGATATTTAAAGCAATGTTCTCAACCTGAACAACACGAACCGCACCTTCATTAGGCTCTGAGGTCTGTTGAGGATTAATCATGACCAGAGATGCCCCTTCCAGGTGTGTGGGTGTTTGCTTATCAAACTGACTGCTTCTCTCTGGGGCAACACTGTCCTGAGCATAAACTGAGGAACCATCAGCAGAACAGCTGTACAGATGACACCACAGAGCAAAGACATTGTTAAAAACATTCAAGACAAACTGTCAATCTGAGCCATCTACTCACTCATCTGCCACTCCACACCTGACTGGAACAACCCTCTTCAGCTCTGTCTGAGGTTCCTCAATCATGGTGTCTGTGACTTCAGACTCAACAGTCTCTGAATCCTGTTCCTCCTGATCAGTAATTTGATCTTCATTCTCAAACGTCTGAGATGGAGACCTTTCAAATTCTCTTCTTCTTTCAGGCACATCTGTAAAAGTCATTGTCTTTTAACTTTTGGATCTGCTGCAAACCAAGTTAAGCACTTTAATTATGGGTTTTTGATGTTGCACCTTTGTCTGACGGTGTGGTGTCAGGAACCAGAGGCTTCTCAAGGAAGGGTACGATCTCCTGGTCCTCTGTCTTACTCACTATTGGAGGACTTCCTTATTTAGATAAATGGTATAGAGACAAATAGGTAAATTAAAATGAGTTGAAAGGAAAAAATAGAAAGACAAAAAAGAAAAGATAAAAAAAGAAAGAAGATGGAAGGAAAGAAAGACAACCAAATATAAAAAAACCCAATGCTTTTAATCTTACCAGTTGATGTTAAGGAAGGAAGATCATCTACTGTGGTTTCTGCTTCATCATCCTGGACGTACAAAAAGGCATTAAAGAAGAGAAAACTCACTGCAAGCCAAATGCATGTTTGGTTTTCCATCACATCATCAGTCACTGCTTTGAAAAATTCTCTCACCTTAACATCCTGGGGGTCGCTCACTTCTGGAGTAGCACTACATGTAAGCTGTTCCTCAGGACGGTCCCTGTGCTCTTCAACAAGGCATTCATTTGGAGCAATCTTCACTTGGACTTCCTCAGGACTGCTACACTGCAGCTGCATTGAGTCATGTTTGAAAGACGGGGTATCTGGATTTGGAAAGAACACATGCCCTCATTCAGAACAGAAAATAACACAACATTATACACTCTACACAGGCTACTGGACAGTCTTCTTAGCTCATGGCTTATATACATCTCAAGCTCACTTTCATTCAGAGGTCTGCGGATGGACTGTGCTGCCCGGCTCAGACTGGGTTTGGGCTTGAAAATCCTTCTCCTTTTTTCAGCAATGCTTAGTTGGGCAGAAATGGAGGCAGTGTCAGTTTCCTTCACATCTTGATCTTGAGAGACCCTCTGTTCTAGAACACCACTAGAGGAGCAGTGTTCATCAAGACCATCCCTATGCTCTCCCACCTGCAAATCACATCAACAGTCATTGTTATGATTACTGCTTGAGTAATGCACAAACAATAACAGATTACACAAAGAACAAACTCCTCCAGTACTGACATGATGGGCTCTGGCAGGTGCCGTGTCCTGCGGAGTCTCAGAGGTTGATTCCTCTGCAGTGGTTTGTGCTTGACTCCTGAGGTAGTGCTTCACTTCGTCATGAGACACCAACACAACTGCTCTTGTCAGTAATGTCTGACCTTAAGAGGACATTAAAAGAAGCATTACACCCATTTTCAACTGGTAATATGTGTTGCACCCCAACAACAGATCTGTGTTTGAGATTAGATAAAGAACCTAGAAACAGACTCTTGGTAATGTCATCCATTTACATTACCATTGAAAAGTTTGTACTGTTACTCAGCAATTCAATTCATGAAAAATGATGGTAAAGACATTTATAATGTTTCAAAAGGTTTCTACTTCAAATAAATGCTGTTCTTTAAACTTTCTATTCATCAAAGAATCCTACAAAAAAATGCATCACAGTTTCCATAAAATTTTAAGGAGCACAGCTGATAACAACAAGAAATGTTTCTTGCTCTCCAAATCAGCATGTTAGAATGATTTCTGAAGGATCATGTAACACTGAAGACTGGAGTAATCATTTGAAAACAGTTATTTTACACTAGAGTAAGTATGAGTGCAAATTTCAACGACACACACAAGTGTTCACTTTGTCTAACTGGTCTTACTACGACGATACATATAAATATAAAAACATCAGTATGAATGCATACTCACCATTTACTTCAGATGGAGTTAAAAACTCTAAATGATGTAAATTTAAATCCTAAAAAGAAAAAAGGTAATTAGTCTCAACTATACAGAAGTGTATTATCTAAAATGAGTAGTTAAATCTTTCTATTGGTCTGTTTACATTCAAACCCTGAACATAATAGTGACATATTTAAAATACCCTGTAGAATAATATTCCACATCAAAACGCTGTACAACAAAGACATCTTTGGTTTCATTTAAGTACAATGCACTACATAATCAGAAATCTATACATGTAATGATCATAGCTTTAAAAAATGATGCTCCAAGTATTACAGAGCACTAATTTATATTGTAGTGATTACTGGCACTCCGTTATCTTAATGTAGGCCGAAACAGATCCATGTCACACTACACAAATTCACAGCTTCTCTTTTTTTCCATTATTGTAGGAAAGTTGAGCACATGCAATTAGAGCTATTTGTGTTACCTCTTCGATGCGTTGATCAGCCTCTATCTCTTTAGAGTCCTGGATGCCCAGTTGATTCAGCATGGCAGTGCTGCTCATGTCCTCTGGTGATGGATGTGAGCCAGTATGACACTGGTCTATCTGATCCCCTTCTGAAGCAGTCAGATTGTGCTTGACCTTCTCTGCTCTCGTCCGCCGCCCAGGAGAATGTTTGGAGGAGCTTTGTGACATGTCCTCCTTAGTTGAGCTCTCTGGAATGAGCTTCACCCTGCCACATTATGAGGCAATTGATGAAGATTTGTAATTAGAGGACTACTGAAAGAAAATCCCATACCCTGATCTTGGGAAGATAATTTTGCATACCCTTGATCCTCTTTAACACCTGGACCTGCTGTCGAGACTTCAACAGCATCACCTGAAGCAGTCAGATTGCGTTTGACCTTTTCCGCTCTCATCTGCCGTCCAGGAGAATGCTGTGGGCTCTGGGAGGACTGTGGATGGTCTTGGCTTTCAGATGAGCCGTGTGAATCTTTTAGCCTGTGATGTGATATAATTTATAACAGCTGAAAAAAATTATTATTATTATTTTTTTTTTTCAAAAGATCACTGTGTTGTACTGTAATGTGCTAAAAGAATGAATCATAATTGACCTTGGAGGAGTTCTCTCCAGAACAACTACCGGCTGATTCTGGAGCTGTTTCTCAGCAAGATGGATGATCCTCAACTATAAGAAAAAATAAATAAATAAAGAATGTTTTAGGATTATACCTACTGATATTCATGCAAGTTATCACTAATGTAACACATGGGTGTTTGTGAGTTTGTTTAATGGCAAAATTTGTTTTAAAAAAATAGTCTGTCTGGTAGATGTAAAAGCAGTAAGATCAATGCAAAAAAAAAAAAAAAAAGCTTGTCATTCCAAACCTGTATGACTTTCTTCTGTGGAAAACAAATACAAGATATTTTCAGAAATGCCTCAGTGCATGTCAACATTCTTCAAAATATCTTCTTTTGCGTTCCATACTATCCCTTTAAAACATTATTTTATCCTGGGTGGTTATCAATATACTGTGGTAAACAAACAAAAATAGAGGCTAGGGAGGTGAAAACATACCTCATTCTCTGATTCGCTGCAGCTCTTATCTTGACATTCTTCTGCTGTATCCTCAATCTCTACTGTTGCTTTTGGCTCAGAACCTTTTTTGGCTTTTCTTTTTGCCAAATTGGGCCTTTTTGAATGTTTGATTGCTCTCTCTGGATTGAGCTTCTCCCTGACACATAATGGGGTAATTAATTGCAAATCTTTATCAAAGCACTGCCGAAAGAAAACTCTCTGACTTTGGTAAGAATTTTACATACCCTTGATCGTCTTCACTACAATCAGCACCCAGCTCAGATCCAGTACACTCTGTGGAGAACATAAAAATCAGATGAATTTTACAAAGTAAACATCAACTTTCAGTGAGCACTTTAAAAATGCATTTTAAAATCCTCCAAAAAATCCTCTACCCTGCTGTGATGTTTTGCTCTTTTTAGTCTTCAGTTTACATTTTGTAAGTTCCCGTTCTTCCTTCTCGCACTTT
Organism: Acrossocheilus fasciatus; assembly: GCA_036784905.1. Lineage (NCBI taxonomy): Eukaryota > Metazoa > Chordata > Actinopteri > Cypriniformes > Cyprinidae > Acrossocheilus > Acrossocheilus fasciatus. The sequence goes on from CM071942.1 coordinate 17,299,850, forward strand.
TTGGAGCGTTTCCGTTTTTTAGTTTGGATGGCAGATGCCTCATTACACTCGTCATTCACTGCACCATTTTCTCCATCAGTAGGTTCTTCATTCAGTACTGTCAAGTTTACAAAAAGTATATTTTAAACATACACACTTCAAGTGTAAACATACGCAGTTCAAAGGTTTGGGGTAAGAATATTTAGCAAGGATTTAAAAAATTAAATCGATCACAAATAATCACATATGACTAGATGATCCAGACTAGATTAATGTCCGCAGAAAATTCAGCTTTGCTATCACTGGAAACAGTAGTGTACATCTGCCAAGTGAAGTTTTAGTAGTGTACAATAATATAGACAGAATTACAGCTAACACACATTGACTCTCATTTTGATGTCAGAGGGTCTTTAGGGTGCCCTTGGTAATGTCAAAGTATCAACAGAAACCTTTATGTGTCTTTTTGTTCTTCTTTGTCTTCTGTTTTTCTTCTGTTTTCACTTCTTTCCCCTCCTGGTCACCCTTTTTTGTTTGTTTGCGTTTCTTTTTTGATACGGACATACATGACTGATCTTCATTATCTGCGTTTACAGAGTCATTGTCCACACACACAAGGTCACTATCTTCAGCTTCCAATAAGCGTTTGCCTGAAATGAGAAGCAGATCTAATTGTTATTCAGCTGCTTATTAATACAGGAAACTATTATGTTCAGACACTGTGTGGGTTTTGTACCATGCTCCACAAATGACAGTGAGAATGGACAAATCTGAATTTCAATGATGAGTAATTACATATAACATTTTGCCAAACAAATAGTGTGAAACCTTTTTTCGGTGCTTTCTCACATGACAACACTTTTGGCTCAGTGTCTTTTGTGCGTTTACGCTTCTTGCTTGTACTTGACGGCACATCCGCTTCATTCATATTACTACTGTCCTCATTCTCCTTTTCTAAATCAAAACAGACACTGTCCACACTGCACAATTCATCATCATTAAGTGAGTCTTTGTCCTCAAGCTGTTTGGATTTTTTACCACCTGGGTGAGTGAAGAGAAGGGTTTAGAGTAAAAAAAATAAAATAATAAAATATATGACACAAAGGAAAGTAGGACAGTGTGGTACAGTGGGTTCTGAGATCTGAGACTGCGATTCTTGAGCACATTACCTTTGCTTTTCTTTGCTTTACTGGATTTCACAACCAGTTTTATGGATTTGCCTTTTTGTTTGTCTTTAGCCAAGACCCTCTTCAGCAGGAAACTGAAAAGCTCGTTGTCATATGGTCGTTTATTTCCTAAATAGTCAAAATGTCAGAGCACGGACTGTACAGTATATTTTTAACAATAGACAGGCAGATGGATAGAAAGCAAAATAAAAAATAAATAAATAAATAAACTCACTGAATGCTTTATCCACTCGCCATGAATTCGCTCTCTCCTCCTTCTTAAATTTATTCTATAAAACAGGGAAAGACAAAAGCACACAAACATAAATTCTAAGACTTAAAGTCATTAAACTTAAATGAATACATTTATCCTCAGGGTCAGTCAATGAGATAAGTATGTTTGTTATGATTAAGGCTTGTACCTTAATTTCTGCTCTGCTGCGGTGAGTCAACAGCTGAGCGATCATGGAGAAGTCTGTTCCCACCATACTAATGGCCAAATAGAACATATCCGTTTCTGAAACACACACGCGCTAAAATTTCAAGAAGCTCTTAACATGTCTCTTCACATAACAGAGAAGGAATAAACCGATAAAAAGTACAGATCATTTAACATTCAATATATTTTTATGCTCAACAAGAATGCAAACATCAAATCTCATGTTTCTACACAATCAAAAACCAACAGCTGTAACATTTAGTATTTGTACCTCTGACAGACCAGCTTTTCACATGGCATTTTTTCCTGAAACTTGTGTATGTTGTAGTAGAGCCTCGCTCAAACAGTGGATTTGCATTCTCGACAACTATATCAGACGTCCTCTGAATGCGCACTGTCAAACTGAACACAACACTGCAATCCATCAGCAATTAATGATAATTATGCATTATATAAGATGAAATAAAGTGTTATGGGCTGTGCTAAATGGCATCTTTACATTTGTAACTAATGCATCATTACACATATCATTAACCTAAAAAAAAAACTCTTTCATAAACTGAAATAAGATAAACATTGACACAAAATATAAAGAAAAACTAATTTCAGTTAGTTTCCACGATATCGTTCCTCTGTGCCTTTATCGTTATAGTTGTGGTGTGCACTCATCTATTCTTTAATATTGAGAACGATTTATATAACTATATCTTTATCGTTATCTTTATAGTTATCGTCCTTGGTGTGAACAGGGCTTAACAAGGTTAATTAACAAGGTCAAGGTTTGGGAGCACATCTGAGAAGCAGTACAGGAAATGAAAGCAAGCAAGTCCACTTTCAACAATCTAGCTAAATAACTGAACTAAATAAATCAATAATTCAAATCAATACATCCAAGAGTAATGCTGAGGTGAAAGTTTCCCTTTTTAGGAACTGGATTCTACAGATTCTTTCAGGCCACCACACCTTTCTTCATCTAAGATCAGCGAGCCATCTTCTGCCACCCTGACTTTGGGAACAAGCAATTCCTCATCAGCATCATCATCTTCCTCCTCGTCTGCTTCTGCCATATTTTTCTGCACCCTAAGACACAAAAACAATGACATTATCTTGAAAGACATAGCTCTAAACAGCACGCAAATCAAACCAAATATTTTGTCTATAATGCAGGAAAAAGCGCAGTCCTGAATGTCAAGTTAATTTTACACCAAGTGTCAAAAACAGTGTACATAGCAATATGAAACCAAGTAACCCCAAATACAAACAGCAATTCCTTTCATGTGACACATATGCATACATAAAAATAATAATATAGGTTTAATTTCACTTACGTGGGAGTTGGCGGAGCAGCGATCTGTGTTTGAGTCTCCTCTGTGGACAGGGAGGACCTTTTGAGATGTAAACAATCGTTACTAAGCATGAACTAACAATGAACTCTTATTCTGCATCTAATTCTACTTCTGAGTATAAGATCAAGTGTTGTATTGTTTAACATTGTTGCACTGCAACCTAACATGAACATTTATAATAATAAACTAACATTAACAAACTGGTTAATAAATGCTGTAAAATTATATTGCTCATTGTTAGTTCATACACAGTATACAGCAAAAAGAAACCAAAAGAGGGTAAAACATATCATTGAAGATGTATTATATCAGAGTTAACTTACTTCATAGGGTTTGACTCTGGCAGGTAATAAATGAAGTCAGCTAAGGTCATTTTGTCATAATCTGGCTCAATGCAATGTTCACGTTTATGCCGTCTACTTTTCTTCTCCTTTTAAAACAAAATTTACATATATATGAATTTAAATTTCGAATTGTACTTGCTTTTTCATGGAAATTTGTTGAATTTTTAGTAGACATCTCTTTTGTGAGAAGCTTAAAAATGTGGCATTTTACTTGTCCAAACATTTTTAAAAGATTTAAAATTGACTTTACCGTTCTTTCTTTCTTTCGCTCCAGCTTCATCAGTTCTTTCAGTTTGAGGGCCCTCAAGACCTGCTGCTTGTCTGAAGAAATTTTGTTCCTGAGAGGAGAGTCTGGTCCATCAACACGAGACAGTTTCACATATGGTGAGAGTGTGCATGGAATTGGAGTGGCTCCTTCTTGAGGGCCAAAATCCTCGTTTGGGATTTTTTTGGGAGTTCGGCAAGGCTCTTGTTGTGACGGTGTTGATGATGGATATTCTGGACAGTCAGATGTGGATGGAAGACATGGTGAGGATGGAGGGTAGTTAGCTGCTGTAGTGGCATCTGAGAATGTCGAGTTTTGTGAATCATCTCTGCTGATAGCAACTGGGATGGGGGAATGAGGAAAAGACTTGGCTGCCTGGAAAGGGGATGATGTCTTGGATGGCTCTGATGGAGGAGCAGAACGGACTTTGGGTCTGGCCAGGTTTGGTGTGGCAGAGATTCTGCTCCTCCTATGAAGTACTGTAGTTGCAGGTGAGCTGACACTAGATGGCGCGCCATCATTACTGTCAATGGACAATAGAAAAGAAAAAAAACAACAACTTGATTTGAAGTGCTTCTGAATCTCAGGTTTGATCACATGAGACATTTTAAGTATAGTTGCCATTTAACTCATTTTTAAGTTACTTCAGGCAGTCATGTCAAGTCATAAAGACAGATCTGAAGTGAATATTGACTTCACTTGAACTAGTACCTAGTTAGAACATATAATCTGAAATATCAAAGTTCACATTCACATGCAACAGCAATGCAACAAAGATAAAAAGAAAATAAAAACAGAAAATAAAATTGAAAACAAAACGAGATAAATCTAATGATTATGATAAGAAGTCAAGGACTATGATGAAACCAAGTATCAATTAGATCGTATTGCTATATTTCAGCTTGAATTTTATTTTAAGTTCTAATTCATTTCTGTTTTTCTTTTCATAGCTTTCACTTATTTTTAATTCAGTCTGGTTTTAGTCATTTAACATTTCAACAAACTTTATTTTAACTTTGATTTGTTTGTAATATTATGTCTTTATTCTCACTTTAGATCATTTTAATACATCTTTGCTAAATAAAAGCATTAATGTCTAAGATTATAAATAAAACTATTAATTTCCAGACATGTTTGCATGGTAGTGTATGTTTAATAATCAATCTTCAATTTGATGTCTACACCGTTTCCACACGAGAAGCAATTGCCATTTTCCAATTCAGCCCAAAATATACTTGATTTCTATAACCAATGTCTTCCAAAAAATAGTTCCAGGGAGAAAAAAATATGTCGTAAATTCTGGGGGTGCTGTCAAGGTGAGCTTACATGTTCAGTGACGCTTTCTCTGATGGAGAGCCAGGCACATTTCCATCTCCTGTCGCCACAGCAGACTCTTTGACTTCCAGCTGAGACTGTGGAGAAGATGACAGCTTTTGCTGGGTGTCATCAACAGCTGTGGACCCTTGGGAGCTCTTGTTCTCTGCTGTGGGTGCCACACTTCGACCTCCTGGCCTGACATTGGGTTTAATACTAATTCTTGCTCTTCGCATTCTCGTGAAGTAACTGTGTTAAGATCAAGTCATGTTTAAGCTTGCATGTCATACATACACGTCTATATAAGGATGAGGTGTCACGTGACAGAGTTGCACTCAGTCACAGCAATACAAACCCTATATGATATTGATTACAATTGTGTCATGTGGTCAAAACTGACCGATTTCATCAGTCTGTTGGTGGCCGTCTCGTGTGGCTGCTAAGCTAAGTTTTGAATGATATTGTGGACAGTACTGCCCAATTCATGTAATTCTAACCCGTAGGCTTATGCATTGTGCTCACTGAGTGAATTAAAAACATCAACAGTAAATTAGTTGAGATTAAAATTATAAAAGGGACATCTGTGAATTGTTACAAATACAATCTTAAATTGGACACACAAACGCCTCAGATTCCCGCATGCCTTAGTGTGGTGTGTCCACACTGATTTCCCATTGACTGCTGACAGAAATCAAAATGCTGAATTACGAGCGATAAAGCGGTAAATGTGTAATGACAACAGAAAAGCAACAAGCCTTACTTGAATTCAAATCACCGTGTAACCCTGTCAATGTGATTGTAGCGATTTAAAGAGGTAAAACGCCGTTTCAACCGGTCGCATGGCTCCCTACCGCAACGTTCCCTGCGCACCGGCCGGTCTAACCACCACCACGCCGCTCGAGACCTCTACTCAGTCCGCGAACGGCATTGTGGGTCTTTGTAGTTCTACCGTTACTCTCTTCGCCTCTTTTCTCCCGCTAAAAACTACATTACCCAGCAGCTTCAGAAAGTCAGCTGCGATTGATAGTACACACGTGGAGAAACACTCTGCCTGCGTCCCAATGTGCATACTATCCATCCTAAATTCTATGTGATATTAGTAATTTTCAATACTATTTAGGGCAGATAGGGTGGATAGTATGCACATTGGAACGCAGGGTCTGACTTAAGGCACGCCGCTGACATGCAAGTCTATGAAATTAAAACTACGATTTACATTTTTCTTCCAAATTTATAAAGAATGCTTAACTGCATGATGGACGTATTATTTATTCAAGAGATAATCATACGTGCATTGTTACTTACTCCCCTTAGTTTGAAGTATGTATGCCAGGCAAAATATTTAAACATTTTTGCTTGACTTGACATCACATTTTATGTGTGCTGAATGAACAAGCAATCATATTAACCACACATTTTAACCATCTTTTTGGACTTTCGTGTCACTTTCTTCCCCACAAACAACTATAGCTGCTTTATATATCATTAATTTTTAAGTGATAATAGTGACTTGACTTGTAGAGTACTACAGTTAGAATAATAGAGTGTTGGTAGAGTATTAGTAGACTGGTAGTGTTAGGGTTAGAATAAGTTGACATGTACTTGCAAAGTTACTGATAGTCAGTAGAATGTCTGTTGGGACACCATCTCAAAAAAGAGCAGATATTAATCAGACAGTGTACTAATACTCTAGTGAGAGTTAGTCGACATATATGTGCAAAGTTACTCATTGTCAACAGAATGTTCAAAAAGCGACCATCAAAATAAAGTGTTACCGCATTCCATTCTGAACATAGCCAGTCTTAAAAAGTTTGAAGTGTACTTCATTCAGCACATTTTTTTTTTATCTAGTAGTCTAGAAAATGAATTATCTACTGATCCCATTCAAAGATTATAAACCACTGTACTAACAAAACTTAACACGTGAGGCTCAAATCATTCAGCCAGTCATCACTTTATTGTGAAGTAGATCCAACTGGTCTTATACAGACTTGAATACAAACTTTGCAAAAGATAAATAGGACAATTCTGAATCTATTCCACTAACTAAAATTCCAGTTTATTGCAGCGACTACATTTTTTTAAACACCTTAGTTCTATAGCATCCAAGGTAGAGATGGCATAGTGCATAACAGAGCAGATATTTATATATGTACACACATACAATTCACATAGTTCATTTTGACAAGGCTTCAGCATCCACTACAGTCAGTATAGTACACACATTGTCTTTTTTTTTTTTTTTTTGCTAATCCATTAATCCACTGAGATGAATGCATTTCTGTTACACTTTTAAACCTTTCAACATCACGTTTTTCCCACATAATTTGTCTGGTGGAAAATGATTATATCCCCACCTATCAAAAAGGAAAAATAAAGAGCAGTGTAGTAAAGTATCATTGATCAATCGGACACATCAATATGCTCTTATCAAGTATTACCTGAAGCATTCTGGATCATCATGTTGCACGCAAAACAATGTGCTTAAATAGTATCATCCTCCTATTCTATGGATAGATATTATTTTTGAAGGTGTTTATATTTGCAGAACCGCTGACAACATGCCAGTAGTAGCAATTTAGATTATTCATTCAATACAATGTCAAAACAAAAACAGAGAACTTTAGACATGATGCCAGTACATACTGTATATATTAGTGAATGTCGCAAGCTCACCACCTCACAAATAACAGAACACTGAATACACATCAAAGAAAATAACATCTTGCAAGTGATGCAGTTCAAATACAGGTTGATTAGAGTTGCTCTTTTATAATGAACAGGTCAGTACAGTATGATGTTGATTGCACAGTTATCATATCAGAGCATCTCCACAGATATTATATACACTGTCTCTCTGCTGTCCTTCATGTGGGTTTGTGATTGGATGTTTCAAAAATCTGTCATCTTATTCAGTTTATATGCCAGTTCATAAAAATGTTTCTCAAAATTAGTGACCAGTCATGCCCTAAAGCTTTTGATAAATGTGGAAAGTAAACATATAATGTCAAGATAATACTGCAATGAAGGAAAAACAATAACTTGTCTACTGGTGCAAAAAATGACAAAATTGCTTCTGAGTGCTTTTAGTACAGAAAACAAAACCATTGTCATCATGTTGTCATTTAGAGACAAAATGCACTCAAATTCATGTTTGTACGGGATAAACATGTTTTAACAGCAGACCAACACTTGATGGATTATTTTTAGACTGTCCATGATCATGGTTCATAAAACGAGGAGGGTTGCACACACTTCATTTGGCTGTCAGACATTGGCTGTGACATCAGAGCTAAGAGACCTGCTCTTGAACAGGATGCACTTTAGTGGGAAAGCTACATAAAAATGGTGCTCTGTGAAAAGCGGTTGTCGTTGTGTATCCATTAGCTTAACCACAACATTATAAAGCTGAAACATCTGGGATGGAATTGTTTTTTTGCATAATTTCTTGTTCAGTGATTTGTGTTTGATCCATACTTGGACCCTATGGAGTCATCAAGATGTCCGGCTATCATGCAAATGGATTTCCAAATGGGTCTCTGAAAGGATCTAAGCCCACTGTCTTTATGGGAGGAGCACTCTGTAAAGGTCAAAGGAAAAAAAGAAACAAATATTTAAGAAGGAAGAAGAACAACAACAACAACAAACATAAATAATCTTGAGGCTCTCAGAAAAACTTAAAATAATGTTATTGTTAGATAAAATGTTTCGTAATTTCTTATAAGGATGCACATATACGTACAGTTGCAGGTACAGATGTGCCAAACAGATTTTTTCCAACGGAGTTATCGAATGGGTTCTGGCCTCCAATCTTTAGTTCAACTGAAATCAAATATAAACTTATTATTAAACCTATTTTGTTTCAGCTAGTTGCCAAAGCAACATTTTTCATTTTCATTTTGTTTAACTTGATGTACTAAAATAATGAAGAAAACACACACACACACACACACACACACACACACACACACACACACACACACACACACACACACACACACACACACACACTAATGAACAAGTAAAAATGACAAAAAAAAAACAATCAAAATTACTAAAACTTTAAATAAAATTAAAAAGAACAAAAATAGAAATCTAAAAATAAATTTAAACTATTCATAAAATCTATAATAGTATCTCAATGACACAAAACTATCACTGGTTAATGGTCACATGACATGCAGGTAAACACATTTTTCATTATCATTTCCTGTTATATCTTTTTATTTGTGATATCATCACAGTCCACATCACATTCACACCGTTTTTAGGAACATAATAATAATAATAATACATTTATTGTATGCATATAATTTTTTAAAATAATTATAAAAAATAAAGACAGAAATATATATATTTTTGTTGCAATATTACAACTGCACAATCATATTTGCTAAAATTACTTATATTTACATCTTAAATGATTTGCTTTCAAATAATAAACCATAAAGCTATTATTTTGGTGTTAAACACTCAAGCTTTTTCTGCAGGGAGAGAACAGGTGAGAACAGGTGAGAACAGGTTTATAAATGCTGAAAACTCATTTCTGAAAATAATGCAAATATTAAATAAAATGATGCTGGTGTATGCTGCATTCCTAAATGCACGTTATGAGCAACTAACATCAGATGCAGAGATTAATTTCATGGCATTGTCATGTAATTGCTAAAACAGCTGAGATTTTAATTACAAACACATCATATCTGCTCACCTTTCCTTGCTGGCACATTTGGTGGCTTAGCCATCTGGAAATCCTTAAACATGTCCTTGATATCTCTCTTCTCCTTTTCTCCCAAAGGATCCAGGTCAACAAAAGCATTACTGTCCACTTTTGGAGCTTCTTTGGTGGCTACTGCCCGAGGTGGAACCAGTGGTGGAGGACTGGAGCTCTGCTGTCCATCGGGCACAAGGCTAGGTGGAAATATGCTGGTCTGGAAGGGGTTCCCCAGGGTTGAATGAGGGGTCCAGGATCCATTGGATCCATTGGAGACTGGGGTGGTGCTCCATGAAGGAATCTGCTGGGTAGCGGTTGCAGGTCCAAAACTTCCAGGAATGTTTCCCCAGGCAGGCGCAGGAGAAGTGGAGAAGGCAGGTGCTTGATTGAAGGGCTGAGAGACACTGGTGGTGCTGGGGAAGATGGAGGAGAGGGGCTGATTCCACAGAGGAGTGGAGACTGCAGGTGGAGCTTGTAGAGACAACCCTTCTTTAAAGAAAATATAGTGTTGATAAAAAGAATATGAAATATTAAAAAGCTGCATTTATTCAGTGTTCCGCATATGACAAGCATCAAATGGACCATGCATTCCTTTTGAGACAAAGAGCCATTTTCAACATTTTATCAGTTTATGCATTCCCTGAGAACCTTTGGCCCTGCTGTTACAAGAATATACAGGTATGAACAGAACAACACTCATTCTAGACTCAAGCTTTCATTTAAATGAGAATCACTGACATTTTGAAAAAGCATTTTTGGAAGCTCACAAATGTCAAGATATTTATTTATTGTCTCAAATGTCTTACCAAGAGCTGTGAGTGTGTCAGGGGAGGAAGGGCTCCCGCTGAACAGACTGACAGAGTTGACAGGGCAGTTCTCAGGTTGAGGAGGTGGTGATTCTGATTGGTTTGGTGATACAAATGGATCTGTCCCGGGTTTTTCATTGGAAGGGGACTATAAAAGATAACAAAACAAAAATAATTATAAAAGGCATTCAGCCCATTTTCGAACCAAACTGGTTAAATAAAAGTCAAAAAAACAAAACAGGGATTAAACAAGCATATGGTAATAAATTGTAATGTAAAATAATTAGGGGAGCAAATATGAAAATTTTGGCCGATACCGATAACCGATAATTCTTTATAAATGAAAGCCGATAACTGATGTGTTGGCTGATAAATCTAAATCCAAATTTTTATATAATTTTTGAGAGTCTGATCACAAAAAAAGTCTCACCATTAAATGCCATTAAACACTTCAACATAAATCAAACATAAAGCAGCCTTACAAATAAATAAAACACTGCTTAAATAATCCACACAAGTCACTGGACAACATTACTTAACGTTATATGTAAAAAAATGTTTTTAAAATCACGTGCCATGGATAAATTAAGCGGAATAGCCTCCGCAACGACAATTAAATCATTTTAATTAAACCATATTGTTGATGAATATAATAAGATTTAAAATAAAAGTGGTGGTTATTATTATTAATATATCAATGATTTTGAAAAAGTATCTTAAATTAATACCACTGTTTCAAATAGCAGCATGCAGTTTTAGCTGCGTGCGCTGCTGAAGAGCTGAATGAACACCGGTAAACTGAAGCGCTTATTATTTATAAAACATAAACATAATATTATAACTTATATAATGCACAAAAAGATGCAAATGCGCAAGTGATCTTGAACTAAGACAAATTTGAAACACGACAAATTAAACCAAAGAATTCACAACGTTTTATAATAATATGGTCTCATTATAATATATGATAGTCCCAATCATATAGGCCTAGTTATTAATGTTTTGCGCTGCTGTTTGAGCTGCATGCGCTGAGCTAAAGATGATCACAGAAGCGATCTATTAACGCTCTATTAACTTAACCAAATGAATTCTATAGGCCTATAAGATAAATCAGATATATATGCATAAAATAAACACCATATTACAACCTACAATTGCACAAAAGGCTGCAAATGCACAAGCGAACTTAACTGTGTTAGTCATGAATGTGCTGTTCCCATAACAACGCGCTAAAACACTGGTGCACAAAGATTTCATTAATTATTTAACAGTAATGTTCTCATTATAATATGACTTTCCCTGCACATGTTGCACTTCACTGTATTTTCCTTTTCGAAGTGATTCCAATAATATTTCAAGCAATTAAAATCCATCATGGCGAACAGTGCACATCTGAAGTGCCTCTACAGGAAATAATGCATTACTTATCGGCTTTAATATATCGGCCAAATTTTCTTATCGGTTCAATAATGACAACAGAAAAATGAACATTTATCGGCCGATACCGATATGGTACATCGTGCATCCCTAAATATAATAGATTAAAGGGGTCATGAACTGAGAATTCAAAATTCCCTTGATGTTTTGATATTTAAGAGGTCATTGTGCTATAAAAACATCCTGTAAATTTCAGAACTCAGCATTTTCTTGTTAGTCTAAAAACAGCTTATATTGAAGCCAGTCTGCCAAAACAACAGGTTGTGGAATGTGCCACTTTATGATGTAATAGTGTGGCTAAACACCCCCTCCGCAGAAGATCAACGCCTGTGTCTACATCAGCGCCTGTTTAGTCCCGCCCACTGATTCATAAGCGTAGTAGGTAAACAACAAGAGCAGCAAATGCAGGTCTACACAGAAACCAAACAATAAACTTTATTTGATGAACTTTATTTTTAATGAAGTTCCAGACCACGTCAGTAAGAACTCTGTCTTTTGTTCACTTCATTTTACCGGGGATTCCTTTACGAACAAGGCACAATTTGATGCAGGATTTTCAGAAAGATTGAAACTATGATGATGTGATGATGCTGTGCCGACTATATTAGATCCAACAGTAATGTTGGACCACACAAGTGTGAGTAACTTACGTGATCACTTTTGCTTTGTCTCTGATTACAGATTATTTCATATGTACCAAGTATTTATGTGTTTTTAACCTAAAACACAGTAGCGTCCATCTGTGAAGGATGTAGGCTGTCAAACATACACAACTGTCAATTATAGCAGTGGGCATTTACGCCTATTTAAGCAGAGCGTTCTGATGAGGGGGTCAAAACAGGACAGAAAATTGCATATTACGTCTAAATTATGTTTTCTGATGTAAAAAATCTTGATAACATTATAAGTAGACCTCAGAGAACAGTACAAAGTAAAAAACAGAGGCAGTTCATGACCACTTTAAATGGAAACTTTTGTTTAGCAATGATGCATTAAATTGAAATGTAACAGTAAATACATTTATAATGTTACAAAAGATGCTTGTTTGAAATAAATGCTGTTCTTTTTAACTTTCTATGTGATGGTATCAAATTTTCATGCTGCGATAATTGCTTAAGCTTTTAATCACAGTATAACCACAATATTGAAATAAGTTGGAAAACGTCTTGTCATAATACAGTATAACAGGTTTAATAACTTTTTCTTATATCAAAATGAACAGAACATTTAAATACAATAAAGCAATTCACAAAAAATAGAGTAAACAAATGCTTCAAACAGATAGCTACATTTGTTATAGAAGTTATTATTCTTAGTTAAAAAAATACAACTTTTAGTTCATATAAGAAGAATAGAATAAGTAGTTTAAATATATTTTAAAAATCTACACTTTTTGCCCAGAATACCTATCGTTTGATACCGTCATGTGACCACGATGATATCGAGACAGCTTTGCTATCGCGATACCTTGATATTGATAATATCGTTACATACCTACTATTTATCTATCTACCTATCTATCTACTTATCTATTCACATGTAGCCTAATGTGATGGGAAAGACATTAGCAAATCCATCCTTACCTTATGAGTACAACTCACTGAAGCATTAAAAATTGAGGCAAACAACATTACCAATCATGAAGTGGTGTTAGATATAGATTAGAGAGCTTAAAGTCACAAGAGACATGAAAGAAAGAAAAAAGAAAGCACTGAGAAGTGAAGTAGAATGTTATTTATCAAATTAAAAAGTAAGAAATAATACAGTGTAATAATACATCAATGCAACCGCACCTTTACACTCCTCCTGCCCCTCCCGGCTTTCATGTTGAGTGGTGGAGGGCTTATAATGACCGAATCCTTGGTTTGATTGACAGGTGGCTCTATGCCTCCATTCTCATGTTTCACTCCATTCTGCACCGGCTGCATTTTCTCTGAACCTCCCACAAACGGATTAGGCATCGCTTTCCCATGTCCGTTCTGCTCTTGAACTGGGACAGTATTCTGAGTCCAGCTAGTGGCTTCCGCAGCTCTGCCATCTAAAGGCCAATGGCCATTACTGAGAGCATGGATGATTGTCCTGTTGGAGAGTTGGTCAAACTGCTGGCCTAAGTAGTCAGAGTCACCATTCTTAGGGCCACCATTAAACAAGTTATTAGGGCTGTGGTTGGCTGTGGCAGAGTCGTCCCTGATTGATTGGTCGTCACTTTTGGAAAATGGGTCATCACTGAACGGGTCATGGATAGGGGCGGGGAAGAAGTTGCGTTGAGAAGAGAAGGGGTTCTCAGGCGAGAGGCTGGACGGGGCTCTGGGGACAGAAGATGAGGTGAAGGGGTTTCCTTTAACGCAGTTCTGATTGCTGTCTATCTCAGTGGACAAATCCATCAACAGGATGTCCTCAGACTCCTGAAAGAAGATTTAAGGAATAAAGAATAAATAATAAGCTGATGTCAATAATATAGATGAAGTTACGCATGAAGCAAAATAAACTTTAGGTAGATGCTGTGTTCAAGCAATCAGAAATTTTAACAAGATGGGCATGCATGACGTAAGTGTTGGGCTGCCAACCATCCTGTATGATACAGAATTGTTCTGTTTTTAAGGGACACAAAATTGCATTCCATTTTCCACACAGGATGCAGTCTATCCTGAATTTTAGCATCTTATACCCACACATTTAAGAACAACTTTGTTCCATTTGAATCAGTTTTACACTACCATTCAAAAGTTTGGGGTCGGTAAGATTTTGGGAGGGGAAAAAAAAAAAAATCAGAAAAGCCGCATTTATTTAAAAATACAGTAATATTGTGAAATGTTATTAGAATTTAAAATAACTGTTTTCTATTTGAATATGTTTTAGTTTTTGATCCTGTGATGGCAAAAGGAGAATTTTCAGCAGCTATTACTCCAGTCATCAGTGTCACATGTTCCTTCAGAAATCATTCTAATATGCTGATTTGGTGCTCAAGAAACATTTATTGAGCATTTAATTGTTATCTTTGCTGAAAAATGCAGCTTAATATTTTTGTGGTGACTCCACACTTTTGAATGGTAGGTTACATACAAGTGAAAAAAACAATGAAAAAAAAGTGAAAAACAAATTGCAAAAGATGGATGTGAAACACAGAGCATTGTGAATTACCCTAATAATGGAAATGCTACACAGACGCTACATTTCACAGTAAGCAAAGAATCAAGGAACAAGAAAGGGCAGTTACTACTAGCTTTTTCTTTAATTCTAAATAAGGAAGTCTAGACATTTGTCCCTTATCCTCCTCTACTGAAGTTGGCAACCCTGCTCATGTATTTTTCCCCAATATACCATGCTTTTGACAACAAAACACGGGCTGAATAATGGATGACTTAAAACGAATGATTAAACTTGACAGTATATGCACACATTACCTGAACTTGTTCTCTCACAGTGATTGCAGTGTTAAAAGTTAGAAGAATAAGACTCTGCATCAGCACCACTTATGAAAAGTTCACCTTGAAAGTAAACGCTAAGCAGAAGATGACGGGCTACGGGAAGACTCATTCTTTTTGTGGAAACTTATATATATATATTTTACATGTAACCTATTTAACACTTTCAAGGGGCAAAAACAGTCTCATACAGCTTTTAAACTTCTCTAAAGAGCAGTGTCTTCAAACAACTGAGCCTTGTTGAGTTTTTAGTGCTTGTTATTTTCGTTGGCCTGAAACCAGGCCTTCTACTCCCCATGACGGCATTTTCTTCATTTGAGGTCAATCAAGCACCAAAGACTAAACAAGGACTATAGCAGGATATGAGACTTGTCTGAATGCCACTAGTCTCTTTCAAACAGCGTAATGTCTTATTTGGATAATGTTGCATTGGTCTGTTAAATGAGCTGGCATATAAGAGATTTCCATGGAAATAACATTAATAATGTCAGTGTATCTTTTTGTGTTAATAAAGCAGTGTGTTAACGCCAATACAAACCATTAATAAACAAAACTGGAGTGACAAAGTCTCACATTCAGTCTGAATGTGTATGTTTATACATGAGTACGTGTGACTCATTCTTGCCCAACAGTCTTACCGAGGGAGAGTTTAAGTCAGGTGGGGTCGACATGTCTCCAAACAAGTCCAGCTGTTCGACGCCCTGCAGCACAAAGTTGAAAAAGGAAAAACAAGATTCAGACCAGATTATGGAAGCCAAACAGAGTCAGAGTAACCAAAACACCTAAGAGAAGCGCTATTCATACTGTGGGCAGATGAATAGGAGGAAATGAGCAGTGAAGAGAATGAGGAGAATTGTGTTTTTTTTCCAAAGACTATGAGTGAAAGGAGTGGAGGAAGAATGGCCAGAGCTGCTATGTGATGCGTCTCAGTTATTTCCTGTCTGCTAACTTCATTAGCTTTCACCCCCTGAGGAGTCTAGTTTAGGTGCTGTGTGCAAATGGTGAACAACAACATGAAGACAACCCAGCAGGGGGCTTTAGGAACTGGGCCAGAGAGACACAACTCTACTGCTAACTCTGCCTTCAGGTTGGAGACAACTAATAAAACGCTTCCACTGTTGTTTTGCAAGGATCAGAACCATTTGGTAAATGTAAATCATACCACAATAAATCATACTTACTTTTCTGTCATCGTGTGAGCCTTCACTGCCATTCTGTTGAGGTAAGATTGACAGAAATTGAGATACTAGTTGCACTGGCAAAAATATACAGTATGATATGGACATTTGGCAGCTGAATCGTTTAATGTTTCAATACTTACTTCCATCACTTTATTATTTTCATCCTAAAGAGAAAACAAGATCTGATTAGTAGGTCAGAAATAAAAACAGACAAAACACGACAAAAGCAGTATCTATACAGAAGAATGCTTGTTTAAGGTGAAAGAGTCACAAAACAATACTGAAGCACAGCTGAACTAAAAGTCACACTAGATAGCAATCTTCAGATAATAGGATTCATAAATTTTGAGTAATTCAGTTTGTGATGATATACATACTGTACACATTACCTTTGAGAAGATTTTTAAATTTTTCTGAAAGATGTTTCTTATGCTCAGCAAAGCATTTATTTGACCAAAACTACAGTAAAAACAGTAATAATGTGAGATATTATTACAATATAAAGTATGATTTCTATGCTAATATATTTAAAAAATATATAATTTATTCATGTGTTGACAAAACCGAATGTTGTTCATCAGCTACTACCTCAGTCTGCAGTGCCATGATTCTTCAGCAATCTTTCTAATATGCTGATATATTTTCAATAAATGAATAATATTCATTGAATAGAAAAAAAGTTCAAAAGAACAGCATTTAAATAGAAATCCTTGTATAATTATAGATGTCTTTACTGTAACTTTTGATCAATTGAATGTATCCTTGCTTAAAAAAAGTTTTGATTTGATTTCTTAAAAAAAAACCTCACAATTTTAAACAGTTTGCATTGTTAAAATATTACATTTGATGTGCGCATGCGTGTACTGTAAATGTTTCTCAGCAGCTCATACAGCCTAGAATCATCTAAAAATGATTTCAAGAGGTCCCGCACCTTCTTTGAACCCTCAACTTCTTTTTTCTTCATATTGAAGATTAACTGGAAAAGATCCTTCAGGTCAATGACAAGAGGCTCCGCCTGAGTGAAAACACAAACGGTGTGTTAAAAGACATGCTTCCTGCCGGTTTATGGGTGGATGTTTTTAAGTGGGGGGAATGGTTTCTTGTCTTTTTTTTATAACAGAGCTACAAAAAAAAGACAGAACAAGTTTGTCTGTGTGTGCCTAAGGCATGAGTGTGTGAGGAAGGAAAGAGCTTTGCTCAATAAAATCTCACTGGACCTGCTGTGCAGTTTTAATGGCGAAGAACTGGTGCTGGCCTTCCGCACCGCACACATAGCCAAACGCTCTGCTGTCAGTGACATCCCGAGCGATGAAGGAGATCTTATTTACTGCATGCTCCAGTATTGTTGCCTGGAGAAGTCAAAACAAAATAACAATGAATACTGTATGTGTATTGGGAATCAAATGATATTTCTGTTGAAGACTTTATACTAGTGAGTATAAATGAAGAATGAGTGAGGAAAAACTCACCCCTGTTTTCTCATCAGTAACAGTGATTCCTGAGAGAGAAATGTTCACCCAGACTCTCTGCTTGTGTTTGCCCTGAGAGCGAGCTGACACCGCCTTGCCCTGTGATCACAGACAAAAAAGACAAATCAATGATTACTAAACAATATTTGGACTTCTTGATCCTGGATGTAGTCAGTATCCTGCTGAAAAATGTCTGTCAAACCATTTGGACAATTAAATAAATTGTGTAGGAATAAAATGGGATTTTTCTGTTTCTTAAAGTACCTTTCAGTACAAACCGAAATAAACTACAAAAGGTCATAAAAATTACAGCGATATATATAAAAAATATCGGAAAAACTTGTTGACTCAATTATTCTCTTTCTGCAGAGAAATGGTTCCTTCTGATCTATCTTTCTTCTCAAATCTAACAATCTTGTTTTTTTTTTCTTTTCTACAGTTCACTCTCTGGTGGTATTAAGGCACTATTTTCTATAAAGCCTTAAAACAAGATGCAGTGTGAAAGTTTTATATAAATAAATCCATTTTGTACTATGTCTCTGACATTAGTTTAGGCTGATGGAAGTCACTTAAGATGTGTACTAATAGTTAAACATGCTTGACCTTTCACTGACCTTTAGTTTCATCATGGAGTCTTGGCTCATTTTGTCTCCTCTTGCTTCAGGCACATCATCTACGCCAATCAACTTGGCTTTGTAGCGAACTCCATTACCTTTGAACCTGGCAAGGAGGAACTCATCTGTTTTCTCTGGGCTCGCTGCAGCTAAGAAGAAGAGATAAAGACAGATAGATTATAATCTAAAACATAAAATGCAGTACTGTGAGAATTAAAAATATTTCATTTAATCATTAGTACAGTGTGTGTTGGCATGTATTAAAGGAGAAAGAATTTAATGCTTTAGAAAAAAATAGAACAAAAATAGTTCAAAAGAAGAGTTCTAAATGACACTTGTAGAGAGATTGAGACAACTGATATTTAAATGTTCTTTTTTTTATATATTTATACTTATATACGTTAATTCCCAACCAGAGATATGAATGCCCTAGAAGGTACCTGGACAGATTTTGATTTAGCTTTGTTAAACATAAAACAGAGGCTTACATATATTTTAATAAATCTACCATTCATAATCCTTTTTTTTTAATACTTTTATTTAGCAAGGATGCATTAAATTGATCAAAAGTGACAATAAGTGCTGTTCTTTTGAACTTCTATTCTTCATCCAGGATTCAGAAATCAGTATCATGGTTTCCACAGAAATATTTAGCAGCACAGAATTTTTTTTTTCAGCACCAAATCAGTATATTAGAATGATTTGTGAAGGATCATGTGACACCGAAGACTGGGGGGAAAAAAAAGAAAAAAAAAAAAAAAACTGCACGTTTTGGATAGGTTTATCCTTTTGAACAGAGCTGAAAAAAGCAGGTTCTTCACTCATACATGAAACCACTAATTAAGTGTCCTTTCTGTAGTGCAGGACTAGCCCCTGTCATTTAACCTTTTTAAAATACTGCTCCATGTAATTAACTGATTACAGTTTACAGCCGTCATCACAAACGCAGCTGTCATTCAAAACAAAAGCATCTAAAATGGGAATGAATAGTGCAGTGCAGAATCATTTATGAAATCCTCTATTCTTAGAGGAATGAGAAACGATTCAGCGACATAATTACGGGTGTCACTGGGACCGATTGATGCCATTCGGAAGGAACTGATGGTACCAGCTGTCTGAGAGACAGTTATCTCTAGCAGCTCCGAATCTCAGTCTGAATGTTATTCAATCACTGGAAATGTCAGCAAGTTAGCCAGACGCTCATCAAAATATGTGCGATTGCTCAATGGCGCAAAAAGATCTGAAGGAGGCTGATTAAAACGAACAAAGTGCGTCAGAGAGCCGCTGATATGCTGATCATGGTGTTTTATCGGGTTCCTCCCAATGCATGTTTTAATATAACTGTCTGGCCACATTCTAGCCCTGAAATTGTGTTGTTTTGAATATGTGCCACATTATTAGTTTGAGAATTCATATCAGTCCTTCTTCCTGGGAAGCAACTCCTCTACTCTTCATTGAGTCTTTTCACTGTCATCTAACTCTACTTGCCTTTTGATTCTCTGGAATTTTTGCCTTTTATTTTGTCTGTCTGCCCTGTGTCTCAGTTCAAATCCAGAGCTCAGCTGACTATGTGGCGATGTCCCCTTTTGGCCAGTGGCGCTGCTGAGATGGCAGAGGCAGAGGGAGTAAGCCAGACACAGAGAAACAAAAAGAGACTGAGAGAGAACAGCCTGGCGGAGGCCCAGACCTCATGCCTTCTGTGGCCAAGCTGAGGGACAGCATTGACATTCATCCCATGCAGGAACTCTACAGGCTTGAGGTTTCTGCTCTACAACTCCCAACCAACATGAACATATAATACCTGTAAATATGAGCTTGCTTTAAATAGACACTAAAAAAGATTGTTCTTTACATGTAGCAACAGTTCTATTTAGAACCATATCATACCGAAGAACCCTTTTATGCTGAAATGGTTCCTTGTGTTAGACTTTAAGGTTCTTTATTCCCGCCTTTTTTGTTTTCAAATCTGTAACTGTTTTCTGGAGCTCAGCCATTCAACTACACTGACTATCACTCTTAACAGGTAAATGATTTCTTTCTTAAAATGCCAATACATTTTAACTTTCAAATTGGTTTCCTAACAATTGTATATTTTGCTCTTTTTAGAACATGCATGCGTGAGCAGCTCTATTCAGTTGAGGATAATTCTCTCTACTAAGCAAGTAACAGAAATAGTGCATTTATGATCCGTATTGTTAGATTTTTTGCAATTATTACTTGGGTTTATGCATAAACATACCCAGTCACAAATAAACATTAAAGTTATCCCATGACTTTATATCACATTTACCTTGTTAACAAAAAATATTTGTTTTTACATAAATAAATGGATGTAACTCTAAACTCAATTGTGTATTTCAGATGCTTTTACATCCCACAACCTCATCATCTGCAAAGACAAACTGCCACTCAATTACACCAAAATATACACATAATAATGGACCTCAAGGCATCACAGATGACTGGGAAGATATTTCAGTGGAACTTGGGCTTCATTAGATCTATTTTTATTTAGGTCTGACTTCTTTATTTATTCATGCTCCGTGTCAACTGTCATTTATTAATGTAGTAATCTAAAAAATGAAAAGAAAGAACTCATGAGATGAAGTGGGCAGAGAAATGACAAACATACTGAAAAAAAATGGCTTATTGCTCACAAATGAGCCTGATCATGAAGGAAAGCTATGCCATTTTTGTGCCAGTCTAAATCTAAGAGTTGACTTAAAAGCCAAAAACATATCCATCTATAAAAGAAGTTAAAGATATGAAAGAAAAATAGGCCTATACATGAACTGCAATAACGATGGGGTTGAAAGATCAAACGTGATGCTGCAGCATTATATTTTTGTTTCTGTGTCCAACACATGACTATGAAAGACCTCCTTCAACCCCAGATGCACCTCATCACCCAAATCACTGCTGGCTCCTCAGCGTGAGACTGTGGGAATCATTCTGCTTGTTTTCATGCCTGTGGAAAAGGCTCATAAATAGACATGTTGGAGAGTGTCTTGCAGTCGCAGCTGGAAGGTATTGTGGAAACAGCAACAGGACTGTAATGGAATCCATCACTAGTGCTCTCTGTTGGTATGAATGAGCTAGGCAAGACAAACAATACCACTGTGCACCAGGTTCCAGCTTAGAAAAATAAATCCAGAGAAATATTGGGTCAAAGAGGCCCCTGGAGCTCTGGACGGAGGATTTTAAGTTTCTGCAGGTGGCTGTTTGCCAACTTTGCGCTGTGCTACACAACATGTCAAGGAATCTGATGAACTCCAAAAGTCCTCTTGGTGCCTTATTGTACCATAAAGACCTTCATTTGTCAACTGTAATCACTAGGTCATAAACATAATCGCATAATCATCATGCTACTATTGCGTCAGCATTGCATTTAAGTACCAAAAAAGTGATTCGGATTAGGTTTAAATAGAGAATGTCTGATCTAATATCCAAAATATGCTGAAAATATGCTAAAGTTATGAGAACACAGAAAACATGGTGCTTGAATTTTGTACTACCAGATTTTGTAATTTGCTACAAACAAGCACAATGTTTCTAACTGTGTTCTATAGAAGAGAAATGGTAATATATTCAGATAGATAAATAAGTTAAACCTGCACATCTGAGATGAGGACATCAAAATATATTAAAATGTCAAAAGGCTTAAAGCAATTTCCTGTGAAACTAATAAAAAGCCGACCTATGCTTAACATTCCACAACAACAAAAAAAATAAATAAATGAAACCTTCCAAAGAAAGCTAACATTTTTTAATAAACTGATGAATTTAGGTCAATACATAGCTATTAAATCATTTTTATCTGTTTCCAACTGTACAAGCCAGAGAACATTATGGCAAATCCTTTGGATTCCAGACTGAACCATAAATCATGGATGTAATCTCAAAATGGTTTTCTTAACCAGCTCTTAACTTCATGTAAATTCTCAGATCAAATCTCCAAACAAGCTGCCTTTTCATTTACGGAGGTGGCAAGTACAATAGAAGTATTTTCAGGTTTCAAAACTCTTATAAGGGCTTAGTTTTACCTCAGAATAGGTTCATTACATGTTTGTTGTGGATCAAGCATGGTTTTTGTAGGTGCTCTGGAGACGTGGACGCTAGCTCACACACACACTCACACACTCACACACAGCAAGAGACTCACAGTAAACCTCAGCGGCACACTCACTATACCACTAATGATGTGCTAGTAGACACAAGTAGGTCAGCAAAGACATCTACTAAGTTTTTGTACTTTCTTATAACAATACATTACATATCGTCTTATAATGGAGAAGTTTCACTCACCAATTAAGTAAAAAAAAAAAAAAAATTGCAGCCTTTTAAACAATGATTGGCAAAGCTGTGCTTGAGAAAAAAAATGATGTAAAAGTATTTGAACCGTATGAACCCAAGGTCTGACCTGTATACTAACAAAGCAAGAAACTGAGATGTGCCAAGTGAAGACCCCTCCCCTGTCACATACCTTTTTTCTTTTCTTTTTTGGAGGGTGTCTTGAAAGGTGCCTGCTCGACCGGGGGTGTGCTGGATTCCACTTCTGCAGACATGTTTGGAGGCCAGCCTTGTGCAAAACAAGTGTGAAGACAGGATCAGTTGAAGCACTCTTGCTCTCCTCTCTGCAGTGTGTGCACCACAGCTTAACTCAGCAGTGGACCATGCTCAGCTGTGCCCGCACTGAAGAGGAAAGAAAGAGAGAGAAATCAAAACAGGTTTGAAAAGATTTAGTAGCTTTTAGAAGTCCACAGTAGCTTAGTAGCTATTTGCTACTAGGATGAAACATTTAGGAGCCAGGTTACTTTTTCAGCTGTCAAATTTCAATGGTTTAAATTATATAGACTAGTCTATGTTGTTGTATTATATATAAATTCATCGATGCTGTGATTCATACAGTGATCCTGATTTGTATCATAACTTATAAACATCACTCTGTTTTGTAAGAAAGGGGGGGATTGTGTGTTTATTATGTTTCCAATGTGTCAACCCAACAAAGTTTAAGGTAAAGTCAATTCAACTTTACATTTGGATCACATTGAGCAAACAATAACCAATAGGCTACATTTAGTAAAATATTTAAGTGTTTAAAAAATTATTTATTACAAAATACATGAACTCTGTTTTGAACATGTATCTTTACTTTACTTTCAGTCAGTAAATAGAATCATTTTCATGGACCTAAAGTACACATCACACTGACAATTCCTGGTTAATTTTGAATTGTACGTAACCGAAACTATAACTTGAGGTTCATCGAGGGAGCCAGTTGTGACGACTCTGAACGACTCGTTAAAAAGAACCAGTTCATAAGAGTCATTTGTTTGCATTACAGCTCGCGCTGTGTTTATTGTTGTATTCAGGAAACACTGGCATGCACTGTAATGATATGGTATCTGACCAAAATGCATATGAACACGCATACATTTTCCCGCTCATGTTAGTCACCGCCTGGAGTGCTGACAAGCATTATAGCATGACAACACAATAACTGATGATGAATTCCATGTAAGAAGTTGGTGAATTTTGTTTAGTGTGTGCTGATCACTTGCTCTCTGAACTCGTACTGGTTAGGTAATGTGCTAACTAATACAATACTCTCCAATAATGTGCTAACCAGCTCTGGTTTCATTCCAGCAGACTGGATAAATACACAGGGAATACTATAAATCAAAGGAGCTATGCTTAAACAGAAGCTGAATAAACATCCTGGACTCTAGAGCATTTTGCTGTGGTGACTGCATTGTTCAGACATAAATATTCTCTGCTGCTGCCTTTAACGCACCATGCACGTGACATTCATGTTTTGAGTTAATACAGATAACTGGCTCTCCTCGAAACTTATCTGAGGTGATAGGTCACTGAGACATTTTTGTATTCTCTAACCTGTCCTTGCTTGGCATATCCATTACAGGACCATAGTACCCTTAGCCTCTATCTCCCGCTGCCTCTGCACTGCAATTATCCTGCCCTGCACCCAAAGACAGGAAGTCAGAGCTTCCCTTCCATCTGGGATCTATTCATGCTCCTCCACCTTCTTCATACCACAGACTGGCTATTTTCGAACATTTGTTTTCAATCAAAAAAAAAAAAAAATCCAAGCCACTCATACATAAAAATATTTGGGATGTTTTTACCCTCATCCATCCACTGACTCAAGCTGCCTATAAATATGCACACATTTAACAGGCCCCAACACTCTTCCTAGAAATATCTTTCCTGTAGAACATTCAACACAATGTTGCAATAATGTTATGTAATTAAAAACAACTTAGAATGTTAATATCGTTAACAGATTAACCATAATAAACTTCTTAACCGTCTCCAACTATTAAAACAAACTATTGTTTTCTGAAACAAAAATATAAATAGATGAAAATTTAAACAAAGGAAAATTAGAAATGTTGCCTTGGCAAATACCTGAAATAAGTTTAAGCACTAACTAAAGCTCTAAAAATTACACCTATTTAAGAAAGCACATAACACAATTAAATACATTACTAAAAATTTAACTAAAACTGAACTAAAACTAAAAAAAAAATTAAGCATTAATAGTAATACTGGGGAAAAAATTACAAAAGCACATGACAAAATTAAGCACTTTACTAAATATTAAACTAAAACGAAAAAATGAAAAATATAAAAAATAAAAGGTCAACTCGATAAATATAAATAATACTAAAATATCACTTTGTAGAAGCTGTCATTTATGAATCAAAGTCCCACATAAATTCACATTTTCTAAAACAGGCTACATTCTTTTCCCTGTAATCAGAGTTGTTATCTAGTCCAACTCAAAATGGTATGCTTTTGTCTCTCAACATACATAAATAGTTCCTAACCCATAATCAGCTTCACCTCTCACACCGGCGACCCTCATGTGACCCCAGATTTCTGCTGGGCATCTATAACTAGTGAGCAAATTCTATTATAAGAGTAAAGAGTACCAGCTGCCCTTCCCCTGAATGACAGCTGTTGGCAACTCACGGTAGACAGAGCAACCATGGCACAAAACATCCACAAATGCAGTGTCCTTCCCTTATTCCTGGCAAAAAGGAAGAATGGAAAAAGGAAGAATGTGTCATGCTGGTGAGCTATTGAGATGTCCTAGACAGGAATAATGTCTTGGTCTCTAGCTGACACCCTGATCCTATTAAGTCTGAAACAGCAGACGAGAGAAAACATTCTGTGTTTATATCTAGCACACTGCCACTGTTAGCAGGCACACCTAAATAACAATTCAGATACCAGACTGCGAGAATATCTGCACTAGCTCATACGCTTTTACATCCATACACGTTTAGGCAATTTGGCCGTACAAAGATATCTTTAAAATGCCATTATCTCAGCATTATCAATTTATGAGCACTAAATTGCTGGAAGGATTTCAGTACTGAATTCATTCAGGTGTTCAAAGGTGAATAGTAACAGAAACTGACACAGTTGAGAGATACTGACATGGTGCATCCAATGAAAAGACAAGTGATGGATCATTGTAGTAAACAAGTAATTCTGACTAAAAACTGGAGTAATGGATGGCTACTAAAAACTCAGATTTGCCATCACAGAAATACATTTGAAAAGATATTAAAACAGAACAAAATCTGACTGGATGATCTGTGCTTCAAGCTGCTGTGAAATGACTGTAAATAAATACTGCAGAATCTAAATTGGCAAGTTGCTACGTTAAGTTAACAGCAAATAGCATAGTTAGGCTACCATTTGGGGTAGATTTTTTTCCTCAAGTCCCTTATGCTCACCCAGACTGCATTTATTCGATCAAAAATACAGTAAAAGAGTCATATTGTTTATTGTCATCTCATGAACAGTTGACAATAAACGTGGAACACACAACACCTTTATACATTATTTACTTAACACACATACTTATTTACATTTCAAATTTGCACATATCATACCTGTACATACATAACTGTCTATATTATATATTGTGTTTTTGCTAGTTTGTATATTATTCTTTTTATTGTCTGTGTTCTGTCGCTGTCATTCTGTTGCACTGTGGAGCTTCTGTCACTAAAACAAATTCCTCGTATGTGTAAACATACCTGGCAACAAAGCTCATTCTCATATTGTGAAAATTATTACAATTTCAAATAACATTTTAAAATGTATTTCTGTGATGGCAAAGCTAAATTTTCCGCAGCCAT
Source organism: Acrossocheilus fasciatus (assembly GCA_036784905.1). Classification (NCBI taxonomy): domain Eukaryota; kingdom Metazoa; phylum Chordata; class Actinopteri; order Cypriniformes; family Cyprinidae; genus Acrossocheilus; species Acrossocheilus fasciatus. The sequence continues at coordinate 17,326,523 of CM071942.1, forward strand.
TACTCAAGTTTTCAGTGTCACGTGATCCTTAAGAAATCATTTGGATATGCTCATTAGGTGCTCAAGAAACTTTTCTAATTATCAATGCTAAATAATGAATAGAAAGTTCAAAAGAAGAGCTTCTATTTTAAATAGAAATTTCTTGTAACATTATAGACTTTACTGTAACTTTTGATCTCGCTGAATCAAAGCTTAATATCTTTTTTTCTTTAATGAACAGAAATTCAAAAGAACAGCAAACATTTTAAATTTACAATTTTGTAACATTGTGAAAGTCTTGGTTTCTTGCTTAATAAAAATATTAAGTTCTTAAATAACACCCCAAGCTTAACGGTTTTACTGACCACAAGTTTTTGATCAGTGTATATTACTTATACTAAGAGTATAGTTATTAACAAAAAAGTATATTAACAAAAGTGCATTTTGTTGTAATAATTATAACGAATAACATTAATAATAAAACATCCATTTCACTCAACACACTTTAATAAACCACACAGTGCGAAAAGCTTTAAAAAGTAAAAGTTGTCATTGTTTATAGTTTCTGCTCATTTTTGGAGCTTGTCCAATGTACAGAAACACAGTATACAGGAAACATAAGAGAAAAATGTAAACATTTGCAGGAATTAGTGTGTCCCTATAGACAGACCTCACACTATGCCTAGTGCAGCGTTTTGTTTTGTTTGCTTTCTACACAAGCAAAACCTCCTAATGTGTTACATCTGAAAAATAAATGTGACACATTTAATTACAAAAACATATTATCCATTACCACTTCATAAACTGTGGTCGAAATTCTTTAAAAAAAAGTCTCATTTTACAAAGACTACATGGCCTCAAGCAGAATTGGACCGTTTTGTCTAAACAGACAATCCATGCTCTTCTGCTGGCCAATAAAACTTAGTGAACTCTATATTCCGTCCAACCATATGGTTGCCATATGAGGCATAAGTTGTTGTATATGGGCTCTTGTATCTTTAAAACATTTTTAGCACTCTTCCTCACATGACATTAGTACTTCCTGGTCAAAGCGCAAGAAAAACATCAATATTTGCACTCTCTCGCTGGCCTGAGAAGACCTCTTAGTGTCCATTTTCTCCTCACTGGCATCTCAGCGGGTCTTCTGCACTGGTGCCGAGAGAGGACTAAGAATGGGTATATAAACACCATCTTTCCTCTTCCCTGTCCCTGGCCCCAAGGCTGTCGCTTAACATAAGCTATGGAGTATGCGTAAATATCCACATGAAAAAAAGGAAAGCCAAGACACATCCTCCCCAGCTCAATGCCAAGAATCTCAGAGCTCCAAGGTAAACACACTGGACAGACAAAATCTCCAGGGGTGTGTTGTCAGTTGTCAACAGGACACTGGATAACTAGACGGAACACACAGTGTACCAGGAACAAAGACCTGATTGTACTCATGCCACATGCAGGACCGATCGATGTATTTAATGGCCTCAGAACACCTCCGCATTTAGGACTCCTTCAGTTACTGGCTGAGGCTAATGAACTGTTTGAGAATGGAGATCAGAGAAGAAGCTGGTGGCTGAGGTGATAATGATATTGATTCTTGTAATATTTTGCAATTCAAATGTAACATGTGGCTAGCCAATTATTGTATGACCCTTATGGCTTTGGATTGTGAGGGTTGCTATGGCAACCCTTAACAGGTATGGGCAACTCTTTTCATAGCGCTGCACTCGCATGCTGGCTTTGCACAGCAAACACACAATCCATCATCCAAGACACATAATCAAACAAAATGAGGGCAAGGCACACAGTGCACACAAAGCCTCCGAAGAAATGTTAACTAATTACAATTCACTTTTCAAAAAGACGAATCAATTACATAGAGAATTCAAAGCAGCACAACTGTTTTCAACACTGCTAATAAATGTTTCTTGAGCGGCAAATCAGCATATTAGAATGATTTATGAAGGATCGTGTGACACTGAAGACTGGCTGCTGACAATTCAGTATTTACGTCGCAGGCATTAAATTGTACTTCATAATATTACTTTTTTTACTGCATTTTTGCAAATAAATGCAACCTCGGTGAATGTATAGGCTAAACGTTCCTATTAAGCTCACCAAAATCTACATTGAGATTTCTACATAAATAAAATATATATACATAAAATATTAATCTCTCACACAAAAATATTTAATTTTATTTTAAATGACAAAAGCATTTCAATTAAGATATACATCATTAAATTCAAAAAGTCTGGCTGTGCTTAATAGGTACATTTTTGTACCCATTATGAAAACTTTTTAAATGGATGTCAACTTATCTGTTGTCTCTTAAGGCTGGAATACACTACATGATTTTTGCCCCGATTTTCCACAGATTTACAGTCTGGAGAAGTTGATGCTAGTTGCAAAAGATCAGAGCCAGTCTGCAGATTTGAGTCGACAGAATCCATAGAAAATCGATTAACTTAACTTACAACCATCAGTTGATATTTAAAGTCTGTTTATGAAGTATTTACACAGACGTTCAATGTGGAAGAGCTTAAAGAGAGCACACTGAGCTTAATGGGAGCAGCAACTATTTTTAATAAATTTCAAGGAATATTTATTAAATGACAGGATTTTTGCTAAATAAATAGTCTAGGTCATTTATTAAGTTCATACATATTTTAATATGAACAACTATTATTAACAATATCTATGAAATGATACTTTTTCTTATTGATGTCACACTGAAGCTGTGTGATTTTCATAGTAGTGCTTTAAGCTCACTTTAAAATAATATGAAATCTTTAAAAATTACAGTACTGTAAAATGACAGACCAGCAATAAACTGTTCATTTATAATATTATGGATGTAAAAGTACAAGCCAGTAATGCCTCTTTTTAATCTTATACAGCTAGTCAGCTAACTGTGTTCTGTAGCATCTGCGCTAAGTTGCTAAATCTTTTGGATCTAATGTAATTATTTCCCACATCCAAGTTCCAGGTTATAATATGCAAAAGTCTGAACATTAATCTCTTAATTGTACAATAAGTAGTGAAGCTTACCCAAAATAAAGGCTTAAACATCTAAAAAAATGCACATTTAAGGGGCTCCTCTTTTGGTGAAAGTTTTTAGACAGCTTTCAAAATGGCCGCCAGACAGTGTGAACACATGGAGACCCATATCTCAGCGTGCAATGATCTGATTGACTTGAAATTACAGGAGCTTTATAGTAACAAACATATCAATTGGTTAAGATATAAAGTAGGACAATAAATTATTTTTTCTTTTTATAATCTGATCTCAAAAATGGAAGTGTGCTTAATAGGTATGTGAGCTTAATAGGTACGTTTACCCTAAACAATCTATTTCACATACAGTATAAAATATATATAGTATAAAAGTCTATTAACATTAAAAATTCAGCTACATTTACATTTATCAATTTATACATATAAATCAGAATATTAATCCAAACCTGAAAGCAATAAATTACTAGTGCAACTGTACCAAATTCCAGTAGAGTACTAGAATAGTACATTATTGTACTACAGGCTAGATACTTTAACTTGTGCTTCAAATAGCACAGCAGAAGGAGACCAAAGACACCGCTAAAGTGTCATAGAATTATATTCATAGACATCTAGTCAGACTGCCCCTCATTAAACCTCTGGGGTCCTCAAAGTGTAACCATACTACTAAGGCAGACCCTGTATGTTGATTTCTCAAGATGAAGGTTGAATATGTCATGTAGGCTTTCTCACAGGAAATCATTATACAATTAATCTTCTCAGCATGAGGTCCCATGATAAGTAGAGGTTTTTAAAAGTAAAAACATTCAAAAAGCGCAGTAACCCATAATTTTAGCTCTCTGCCTGTGTGGTCGTTCAGGTGTTCCAGACCTGCTACAAAAGAAGCATTAAAATGTCTGGTGTACAAACACTGCCTAGCCCATAACACCATAACTAGGGTCATCTAGTGACAAAACAAACTCTTTATGGAACACCAAGCAAAGGAAAATCCTCTTTTCACATAATAATTCACTGAAATGAAATGAAGACAACAGTACAGTAAGCCACAGGATTGCTCAAGAGATACGAAATGAACAGACTACTGTAAATACCTGTGTTTTATACACAAACCACGGACTCAATGTACTTACACAGGATTTAAGTATGTCGTTTGTGAAACTATACTGTAAAGCGTTTTGTATAAAAGGCAAAATGGAGTGCTTCAGTAAAGGCAAAAATGCAGCAAAACGTTCTAATGATTTCCAAAGTTTCTGTCCTGAACAAGAAGGACAAGGAGAGTTTTTCCTGTCATGGGTCGAATTCCCTTCCGATAAGCCGAAAGATGGACAGTGTCATTATAAAAGTTGATTCCATGGAGAAATCTACACCTTATTTATCAGAGACCATCCAGAAAAGAAAGAAAATGGGTTTATAGCCAGATAAGGAAGCATTTGATTCCTGCATTATCTAAGAGGATAAAATGTGACCGTCACACATTTAAAGAGATAGTTCACCCCAAAAAAACTTAAATTCTATCATGTACTCATCCTTATGTCATTCCAAACCTGTATGACTTTCTTCTATGGAACACAAAAAATATATTTTAATATCAAATATATAATATATTTGGAGATTGTAACTTCTGTATATAGATCATACAGAAAATCTTCCGATTCCGGTCCCTGGCTGGCTGATCAGTGCATCTCTTAAATATATCTAATTTATGCACAATTTTTTTTATTTTTGGTGGACTATCCCTTTAAGTGTGTGGAGGTCAAGTGTTATCTCAGCAGATAATGTTGAATGCAAAGGCTTCCACATCTGGCCCTAAACCACTTTTTCTTTCTTTACAAGTATAAAGGAAAAATCCAACTTTCATTCCTTTTTTTTTTTTTGGAGGGGGAAAGTGCAGTACAAACAAACACTTGGGGCAAAGGTCACTTACCTCAGCATGTGGCCACCACAGTAAAATACCACTCTAAACATAAAAGGGCTGCCATGACTTCTCTGCTGACCTATATATGTCCACAATGAAATACAATAGCAGTCCCTTTTGTCTAATAAAATGTCACAGAGGCAGGAAAAGACAGCAGAGTTAGAGGAGAAGAGTCTTATTGAAGTCCAAAGTGATGGAAAGTTGCCTTTGTTTCTCTCTTTTTTGGACTACTTTCTCCGCTGAAATATGTTGGTCTTTTTATGAAGAGAGAGGGAAGAGGGGAAAGGTGCTGGATAGCATTTGAAGAGTTCGGAATGAGGGACAGAAGAGAAACTACATTGAGTGCCAACATCTGGTTCCAATAAAACAGCACACATTGTACCAACAGCAGAAAGAAGAATGTCTTGACGTGAGTCATACCCAGCATCATTTTTAAACGGTAATTCACATTCTAAACTGTTAAAAGAGTTGGCTACTCGTCCTTGGTAAAGTCATTTACGCATACTTAAGTAAAAGCACATTTGCTGTTTTCAATAAGATTGAAAGCATCTGTCCATATCCAATGTGAGGAACAAAGATGTTTTCCTTCAACGTTTCAAATAGGTTTTTATTCTCTGACGACATCAAAGTGAGCTCACTATAAAAGAGTTACATGTTCCCTCGACATTTCCAGTTTTGTGAGAGGAACAGGAACGTATTTACTGTGGCATTTCCTCCTCTTAAAGTATTATGGGGGATGGTGAAGCAAAAGAGGATGAAAATGCCATACAGGGAAAGGAAGAAACTGTAGGCCTTACAGTTAAAGTGACTGAAATTTCTCTTGTCCTCTCATCACTCTTACTCTAACGCCACCCCGGCAGTTCTCACGTTTAAAGGCTTAGCTTTTCCAAGTCTTGCACTGTCATTAAGATCCACCAGGACTTAATGATATGCATTCCCTGGAACTGAGATCATACCTGGAACCAAAAGTAAACAGAGTCACCCAAGCTTGTGTGCCGCTTAAAACACCACAGCATTATTTAAGGTAATAACATAGAAGCCTATATGAGGACTTTATCATCCTTGGGCCTCTTGTGATTCTGCTGAGAAGTCTAAAAAATTAGGTTTCAGCGACGATGCACCTTGAATGAGAAAATACAAAACTAGCCTACTGTATGAGGTTTCACAGTTTAACTTCAGACTTGAAGGTGAGGAGGCTGTTTTTAAACATTCAAAATTCTGATTGTGCTATTAGCCTACATGTTTTATTTTATGCCATGAGCTACACCTCATAAATGCATATGATTGTGGTATCAACATGAAGCTGTTTGACATCGGATGTGGTCACTGTTGATGAATGCAAACATCTGTGAATTTAGGTCAGACCAGCAGCCAACATCAGTGTCGTATCAGCCTATTTTTCACGGGATTTTAAAGAGAATCGTTTAAAATCAACAGGTTCTATCTGCAAAAAGAAATAGACGTGGGATAGATTTCATACAGATATTAATAGGCGGTAGCTCATATTCCTCATTTTCCTAAGACCTGTAAATGCCTTAAGATTCAAGAATGTATCGACGACTCAACGGTAAATTAAACATGCAGCACTTCTTTTAGGCACGTTAGAATGTCACATTTGTCTGGTCTGAGAAAGCATTAGCACGCTTTACTGTGATAACGTTTTCTGTATTTCCGTGGAAAATCTGTAAAAAGCATACAAGACGGCATTGCGAAAGACAATATGAGGACTTCAGACAGTAACAGAGCTCCTGCTGCAGTGAATGGAAACAGACCGCTATTATTAAAAAACATAAAAATGAAATAATACCCTAAATTATTTTCCCCTCCCGTTCATTCGTTTGTTTAAAGAACGAGATCCGTTTCGATAGCTGGCAGAAATTGTCAGGTTTTCTGACACAGTAGGTTACTACATTCATTTAGGAAAACGTTATACACACCTACGTTAAGACATTGAGCGGATCCTGGAGCTCGCATACTCCGAACCGGCAGAGAAAACGCGGCTTGACAACAGAGTCGACTCGTGTCCGGTAGTGCAGAAGGTATATTCCCGGGATATGGGTCTGAGATGTTGACGGTGAAGGTCTTATTCCCGGGATGTTGGCAGCTCTGAGGAATGTGCTCTGATGTTACTGCAGATTCGGTAACTCCCCCTCAAAGTGAAATTTAACCCTCTGAAGACCAGACGGCGATCTCCTTGTATTCACTGCATCACACGACACATGATCGTCTACCGGTGTTTCTAATGCGCTCTCACTGGCTGTTTCTATAGTGCCTAATTCGTCTTTCATCAGCTACTGATTCTTTGGAACTCACTCTTATATTTTTCGCTAGTCTGTGCACTTTTTTTTTTTTTTGATGACAAAATATTCATAGGCTGCTTCAGCAGGACATTACACCACTGCTGTTTCCAGTCAAAGAATTACGCAATAATTTACCGTCAACAAGCTGTACATGCTGTACCATGAACAAAATTCAGTGACCTTTAAAAGTTTATGTAATTTGATTCAATTCATTTAAAGCAATATATTGAGTTCATTTGTGTGTAATGGGATAGTGTAGTTTTTTAGAGACATGTGTTTCTTAAATTTTATAAGAGATAGGCCTACGTCTTACATTTTGTATCTCTGTTCTGTATTTTTTTGTTATGTGTTTTAGTTTTTTATATACTCCCAAAAGAATATGTCATGTAAAATATCAGGCCTATCAGAATGCAATTAATATTAGGCTACCATATTATTAAAATAGGCCTATTTATATTATAAATAATACATAGGCCAACTTATTACACATCGCTAGAAAACTAGGTACTAGGTATTTTAATGGCAATTGAAATGTAGGCTACTTAACAAAATGCCAATTCTTATTTTTGGCCCAAACTGAAATAGCCTAATTGTTTACGATATGGCTCTGGTCCTTCCTTCAATGTAATGGGGTTTTTTTACACTTGTATCATCTATGATCATTCACTTTTTGGTTAGTGGGGGATATTCCTACACCATCTATAGAACAAATTACAGTGTGCCTTGAACAGAGGAGGGCGAGACAGTGATAGTGATAGAGAAGGAAACCAAGGGAGTTTTTTCAGTGCTGCAGATGATTGACAGCTAAATGGACAGTATTTTTAGAGCAGGTTTTGCATTGTTTGAGAGAACATTGCCCTTGTTTTAAAATGGGATCCCTGCTAAAAAAAAAAAAACGATATTACACTGTGAAGTATGTAGAGTCTAACCCTTACGTCATGCTGTTTATTCTTTTCAGGTTCTATACATACATTATGTATATATAGAGAGAGAGAGAGTGTGTTTTGTTTCAGTATTTTAGTTTAAAGCATGTTCATTTGTTTACTCCCTATTCAAGTGTCTCTTGAAGAATGTCAGGCCAGGAAACTGTTAAGATGTGGCCCTAAAGAGAGCACCGCTGCTTCTGAGGGAATGTTTTTTGTTCCTTGACGTCATATGAATGAACAACATGTACAGTACTACACTGAAAAGAAATGCTTGTTTTCCAGTGTAAGTCAGAGTGTTACGTCCCAGGACGTATGTTTTTGTTGAAAAAAAAAACCTTGTTTTGTAAACTAAAATATACTATGTGCCTAAATGTGAACACTGAGAGGAATATATTTCTTGAACCTTGGTGTATACATTGTAGATATTGTATAGCACATACATAAAGATGCTTACATTGCAAATTTAGACACCGGATTTTGTTAACAGTCATATGATGAACTGTGACAGAGGAAAGACACTGAAAGGTGAAAAGGATATGAGTACTTGTCTCGTTGCCCTTGAAATGACAGACATTCCCTCCTTCTGTCCCTCTCACTTCCCTTTATTTTCTGCTGACTCATCAAACATGTGAAAAAGAGCCACATTCATAAAATCTTTGGAAAGAGGCATCGAAAAATAGGCATGTTTGCTCAATATTTGTTGTTGAGCGCAAAACTGTCCTTACTTTGGCTATAGGGCTAAAATAAGGCAAAGGTCTAGATAACTCCCTTATCTACACAAACTCTTATATAGGGGTTTACGGATTGGTCCATCTCTAACTAAACTGTCAATCAATAGTAAGATCAGCAGTGGTGTGTTGAGAAAACTGAGCAGACGACACAAGTCGCGAGATATATCATGACATTCTATTAGCATTCAAATAAACAGGCTCTTGTAAACAAAGCAAGATTAATCCACACCAGACGTGTCTTCAAACACTAAAGCTAAACATCTTCTGAAACCTTGCTTATGGCAGTCTTTATTTGGACTAATATGAAGCTTAGTTACCATAGCGATGGGTCCATAACAGGGCTGAATGCCCAGAGCTTGTTTTGCTATTTGACTTTTCAAATAATGCCAGATATATGAAGGTGTTTTTCTCTGGATAGTATGTCTGGAAAAAAAAAAAAAAAAAAGATTTAGAAAGGAAGTGTGGACGGATAAATGGAAAATTCTTTATAGGAAAGTTGGGGGTGTAGATCTTCCGGCTTGAAGTGCCTCGACTCCTCAAAGGCCACTGCAAGCCATTCATCCAAGGCTCCCTGAGTTCAGTGGTCAAATGACGTTACCTCATATTTTACAGGAACCCCTTCAATGGGTTGGGGTTTGCCAAATAAAGGCTACATTCACTGGCTCTGAGGCTCTTGCATTTATGAGAGGAAGAATCCAGTTAATCGTATGTGTCTCGAACAGCCCGACACTGGTGTGTCTTTGTTGCTGAACTGTATTACACCAAATGTTTGGGTGGTTAAGAATTAAGCAAAACATCAGAGACTTTTCCTTAATAGAGAGGATTCCCATCCCAAAGGATCTCTTCATCTCTTATCACTGAACACAAGTTAGCTCTTTGCAGATACTAAGATAATCTGCAAACATAGATAAGATAAAACAGATATGTGCAGCACACATTTAATATAAACACAGAAAAATATAAATGAGTGCTGTGTATATCTGTGTTTATATATCATTTATATATCATGTTATATCATGAGACTATTATCCAATGTCAAAGAACTGTGAATATATATATATATATATATATATATATATATATATATATATATATACAGTACATACAAATCACTTCAGTGTAAAACACTCTAGTAAACACTCTAGTTCAGGGACCAATTCTCACTATTATCTAGTTATTCTCACTATTAATTACCCATTAACTATGACGTTTGCCTGAAAAAACTCTGCTTATTTTGGGTAGGTAGTTAAGTTTAGGGATATAGAATATGGTCATGTAGAATATGCGTTTTAATAGTAAGAATAAACAGCCAATATGTTAATAAATAGGCATGCTAACAAGCAACCAGTTAATAGTGAAAATTAGTCCCTATACTAAAGTGTTACCTACTAGGCTGTTTATTAGTATTTACAAAGCACATATTAATGGCTAATTCTGCATGATCATATTATATCCATATTTTAGACCTTGCTAACTATTAATAATCAGTAAAATAGGAGTTTGTTGAGGCAAAAGTCATAGTTAATAGTTATTTAATGGTGAGAATTGGTCCCCAAAGTAAAGTGTGACCATATACAAGATCAATAAGATGACAGGATACACATCTAAAAAAAAATAAGGAGCATCACAATTTTTTTTTAAGATGTTAAGATTTCTGACAGTACAGTAGCAGTACAGAAGAGAGCAGAAATAAAAGTAATTAAAAAATACATAAGTAAATAAAATGTATTTACAGGAAATGCCTTTGCTGTTATGCTCTTTAAGAATCAGATAAAAATAAATCCTCCTCACATTTAAGCTATTGGAGCTGCAATACAGTATGTTCTTCTCACTGAGTATTTTGCTTTTCCCAGAATGCTGATTCTTACATTCCAAGAGCCGGTGAGACACAGACATGTGCCAAATTTACACTGTCAGAGTGTGTGTGGGAGGGCGGCAGCTCATAATAAAGAGAGCTTTACATCTAAACACTCGAATCTGACAGTAAACTGCAGTTCAAATCAGAACAAGTCATGAAACAATCCCAAGATTGTCAAACAAAGTCATGAACCTTTTCTATTTCGAAGTCTGGCATGAATATGGTAAATTAAGGGATAATAAACAAACTGAAAATCATCATGAGCAATTTTGGTTTTCTTTCTCCATAGTTTTTCCTCCGCTTTCAACGTGAGTGACGCAAGCAAGAACAGACCATCATCCATAAACGGACAACAGATGTTTATTCCCCCCACAATGCTCGTGATTTTTTACAATGAAAGCCTGGAGTGTATTAAATCCCATTCACTGGAGGAAGAAAAAAGTAAGAATGACAGAGAGAGCATTCCCGGAATGTAGGAGTTACATCCTTTCCCAAAATTTGTGAAAAAGCTTTCTTACTCATCTCTAAAAGGAGATGTTGTAACAGATGCCTAGAAGTGTTTTCGAACTACTTTTTTGGTACACGAGAACAGAAAACAGCTTTCCAGTAAATCCAGAGTTGTTTTGCAACACATTTCTGGCATTGTTGTGTATGCGTGTGAGTATGTCAGTATGCTCGTGTTTGTTTACCAGTCTTTCTAAAAAGTCACCTCACGAATGGACACTGAACAACCACACGCTCGTGCCAAACTGGTGAGGAATGCCTCAGTGGGTTACAGACTTTACATCACAATTTTCCTTCACAAACACAAGCAGGGCAACACTTTCCAGCCCAGGAGAGGCTCCCCATCTTCACAAGAGTCTTTGAGCGTTCTTGAAGTCACTTAGTGTTTTCATTTCCCTGTCAGAGGAGGAAGCTAGTGGTCTTTGAAGTGAGAGGCCAGGCGGACTGAGAATCCTGGCCCGAGCTCCAGCAGTCTTACACAGCGAGCACAAAGGACTTTAAGCATTTATGTGTTTTTGTGGGTAAGAGTGTGTTCAAATCTAGAGGAGACAATGCTGCCCAAACATGAGCAAAGTACCTTTTTACACCAACTAGTGGCTGTATTAGCGTATTAGGTAGGAAAATCTGGCTTGCTGCCCAAGGTACAACAGAGGCTGCCTTGTCGAATGCTGAATAAAATGTACAACAGTGTGCTGTACCCCCTCTCCTTCTTGTCCAGTAAAACATTTCTGTGCTTGATGGAGAAAAAAAAAATCACACAGACCCACATATGGAACTTATTAGTGTGCTAAGAAGACTAAAGCCAAGAGAATCGTGGAACTATAGGGCAACGATCCACAGAGAGATATTAAAAAACCTGGGGATGTTAACACAGGCTGAGGTGAGGCTGTAATGGTGGTTGGACAGTGTACATGCACTGTAAAAGATGATTTCATCATTGTGTTTTAATCACATGTATATCGCTAAGTTTAAATACATCTACAGTTAAATCAATCAATACTGTAAAATATACTTTAACTCAAAACATGAACTACAGGTAGGCCTACACTACAGACACTTTCTTAACTAACTTTTCTTATTTAAATAAATTATCGAGTTAATACCCATATGCTTTTGTGCTTTCAGGAAGGATGCTGGTTTGCAGATTTTTTTTTTTTTAACCAATTTATGGGCATATCAGAAACACAGGTCAATCATAGTTTGTTTTGTACAATTTTAAGTCCATATGGATGGTTTTACAGACAATAGTGATTAAGAACAACAGTATGCAACAATAAATTTGGTCTGTTTGTCACCCACTGAAGTTACACTCTGTGTTTCAAAGTGTACATTTTTTTCCTGTGCTCTTGAGTTCACCCAAAAATGAACATTAGTCATTCTTTACTCACCCTCCTGTCATCCCAAACTTGTATGACTGTCTTTTTTTCTGTGGAACATATCAGAAGATAATCTGTTGGTAACCAAACTGTTTCAGTTCCCTTTGACTTCCATTCTATGGGCAAAATACAATGGAAATCAAATGGAACCAAAATTGTTTCAAAATATCTTAGTTGATGTTACTTTTCGGCAAAAGTAATACAGGTTTGCACCAACATGAGGGTGAGTAAACGATAGCAGAATTTTCCTTTGTGGGTGAACTATTACTTTATATGCATTAGCTTCATTTTATTTTTAAATTTCAAACATATTTATTTACAGAAAGTTATACCATTTTTTTAACTGAAGAAAAGCTGGCAGGTGTGCTGTTTGCTTAGACATACTTTATACATTTTTCTGGACATACATCATCTTCTTGTCAGTGGATATATCGTAGGCCTACCTCAAATAGTTTCTCAAATAGTTTCTGCCACAGATGGTGACAGAGAAGCTATAATTATATAGTGCATCTTTAAGACAGCAATAAGGGGTTCTGAAAGTTTAGTAATTCCATGGGACAGGGGATAAAACATCTCTTGTGAAGGTACTCCCATAAATTGCAAATCAAAGCGAGACAGACTTCTGGCTTCTTGTGTTAAGGTGTTCAAGAAATGTGGCAAGAGAATTGTAAAGTTTTCTCTGTAGCATTATTGAGAACATCTTGAGCACCAACATTACCATCTGATTTGGCAAAGAAGCTGTTCAGGATAGAAGAGATCACCCAGAGAGATCTTTGAGACAGATTTACCATCTTTTACAACAACAAGGCCTGCAGCATCATTCAGAACCACATTTATTAAAGCTATAGTATGTTCTCACATTCAATCCCAGACACATCTTGCTCTAAAATTGCCCATAGATTCATTAGATCCTGTAAGCAGAATAATGTATAGTCAGCCGGTCATTATTGCAAAATAGACCCTGATAGGTTTGTTTTGCGATAATGATCAGTTGACTGTACATTATCATATATTATACATTATCATGCTTCTCAAATAATTACATAAATGGCCATGCAATGCTGATTCAAATTGAAATTATTTGATTACATGAGACAAGAGACTGCAGAGTGAACTTTTGCACTCTTGCAAAAATGTAATCACTGTAAAACACTGTAATCCATATATATCTATTTTTCATTTCATTGACGACATGGGAGAACTGCTTTCATGGGAATGATGAAGAACAAATGCTGCATTTGACTCTGTCGTTAAGTGGCTTTCTGCCCTGGAACACTCTCCAGCTATTCAAAGTCTGCCTGTGTTGTTTGTGGTTAGACTTAGAGTGACATTAAACGGTGCATTGACAATACTAGGACTCTTCTAACACCATAAGTGGCCCCAGTGCATTCAAAGCAGAAATCTTCATCAAAACCCCCACTTATGTAGTGCTACTGCACTGTTTTCAGAAGGATTATACTCAGCTTGGCAAAAACAGCACTAAATCATAGTGTGAGAAGAAAGTGCATTACTTTTTCTTTTCTCTTGGTGGTCACAATAATTACAGTTTTGAAGAGTCCAAGTGGGATTTATGACACTCTTTTTCTTCATGCTTTCTCTATGTTTATGACACTCCTTTTCTCCATGCTTTGTATATAATTTTGTCTTGTAGTATTATAGAGTATGATGCGATGGAAGCTGGTCATTTCAGGGATGAACTGAAAAAGAAGTTACATGATACTCCAACTTTTTTTTTTTTTTCTAAAACTTTTTTCTTTTTTTTAATTGTATGGTCACTTTTGGGAAACAAGGATGTATGTCTCTAGAACATGAAATCACATGAATCACATGCACATGAGTTCCTGTAAGCTACTGACCGCTGATTAAATGGAACATCTTTTTGTCAGATCAGCTCTTTTCATTCACTTATCCCTAAAAGAAAAATATGCATTTTTGTAGTGACTCAGTTAAACTGAGTTAGAATGTACAACCTCTTCTTCAGGATGCACCTGTTATGGTTTCCTGGCACAAATCATGTTTAGTTTACTGCCCCTTTGACAAAACCACAGAACTTAAGAACTGTATGACCTTACAACACAGGATACTGCCTCTAGAACCTCCTGCTTCAAACATATGCTTGTATAGCTAGAGTAGATGCTGCATTAACATACCAGACAGTGTAATCCCTGTTAAATGTTGTTGTTTTGACTGCACTGAGAATAAAACATTGGTGCTAGTTTCTCAACCAGCAGATTTTGATTGGCATTCCTCTTTGAGAGTAGACATGAAATGAAGTATAGATAGGTGGGGACAGAAGTCCAAAAATAATTGTGACTTCATCTCACACAATTTCAACTTTATTTCTCCTAATTGCACAATTATTTCAAAATTTGACTTTGTCTCACAATGTTACTTTGTATCTCACAAATATGACTTTTTCTCACATTGACTTGACATTGTGACTTTTGTTATTTTAAATTTAATCTCACAATTATTTAATTTTTTTTAAATAAAAATATTTAAAAAAAAAAATGTTTTAAATCTCTTATGTTCACTAAGGCTGCATTTATATGTTCAAAATAAACAGTAACTGTTTTCTATTTAATATATTATAAATTGTCATTTACTTTTCAGCAGGCATTACTCCAGTCCTCAGTGTCACATGATCATTCAGAAATCCTTCTTATATGCTGATTTGGTGCTCAAGAAACATTTCTTATTATTATGAATGTCGAAAACAGTTGTGCTGCTTAATATTTTTTATGGAAACTAATAACTTAATATTTTTTTCAGGATTATTTGATGAATAAAATTTTTTAAAAGAACAGCATTTATTTGAAATAGTTGTAACCATTTTTTTTTTTTTTACCAATTTATTGCTTCCTTGCTGAAAAAAATAATTGATTCATTTTATATATATATATATATAAAAAAATATGTTACTGTTTCTTATGAGTCATCAATTTATATTGTCTGAGCAATAGAGGACAAGTCTAGAAAGACCACAGGTGCTGAGTAAGCATGCGGCTAATGTGGGTGGTCCTCCACAAATCCTCTCAAACACACACACACACACACACACACACACACACACACACACACACACACACACACACACACACACACACACACACACACACACACACACACACACACACACACACACACACACACACACACACACACACACACACACACACACACACACACACACACGTACGTTTGTTTCTGTGAATTGTGAGGACTTTCCATAGACTTCTATTACTTTTATACTGACCAAACAATAATTTCTATCCCCTAACCCTAAACCTACTCCTTACAGAAAACATGTGCATTGATACACTTTCAGATAAACGTCATTGTCACTATTTTTAATAATTTTTTCCCCTCGTGGGGACCAAAGGTCGGTCAAATGTAAAAAATTTCAGGTTTTACTATTCTTGTCACAATGTAGCATAAACAAGTACACACACACACACACACACACACACACACACACACACACACACACACACACACACACACACACACACACACACACACACACACACACACACACACACACACACACACACACACACACACACACACACACACACTCAGAGTTTCCCCACTGACCTCCATTCCACAGGCTGAATTCATGCAGGTCTGACAGCAGTAACTGTGAACACGTGAGCTTCAGGCAGCTGTAGGGGGGCCAGCTGGCCAAAGTGAAACCACATGATGCATCCTCGGGCCTATAGAGAGGCATCTGGGAACTATTAAGACTTGTCAAAAACAGTGATGGTGTTTGACAAATGGAAAATTATTCATTATTAAATGCATTCTCAACAAATACATCATTAAACTATAAAAATACACCAAGGGCAACAAAGCAAGAAATATAATTAGGTGACAAAATCAATAGTCTAGAACATGCAATGAAAAACAGTACTGGTTTAAGGGAAATTCAATGGCTCTCCCAATACGATTTACCCGTTTTTCAGCTCACAATATGTTCATCATATTTTCCTTATACCATATTTCCTTGATTTATACATAATATAAAAGCCGAATAAATCGGCTTTCCATTGATGTATGGTTTGTTAGGTTAGGACAATATTTGGCCGAGATAAAATTATTTGAAAATCTGGAATCTGAGGGTGCAAAAAAAACAAAAAAAAAAACATATATCATAATTTTATTGTGAAAATCGCCTTTAAAGTTGTCCAAATGAAGTTTTTAGCAATGCATATTGCTAATAAAAAAATAAGTTTTGACATTTACGGTAGGAAAATTACAAAATACTTTCATGGAACTTGATCTTTACTTAATATCCTGATGATTTTTGATCATTTTGACCCATACAATATATTGTTGGCTATTGCTACAAATATATATCCGTGCTTATGACTGGTTTGATGCTCCAGGGTCACATATGATGAATATCCTGTGTTAATTATAATACACTACCAAAATAGATAATAATTAGCGAATGGAAGAATAGAAAAAAATATCTGCAAAGGTCCACTAAGTTTGAAATATTTATTCACTTCAGACCATCATTAAAAAGGATGAAGTACAATCCTGTGCCTGGCACTACTGATCAGTGATAGAGTAGGAGCGACATCTAGCGGTAAAAACGAAAAGTGCAGGTTGTGATTGAAAGATGTGTTCATTCGTTCGAGCTTCTGTTCACCTGACTAGCAGACCGTTTGTGGCTGTAATAAACAGTCTTACCAAAGAAATCAGCCTAGCTGAAGGTAAGTGAACTTCAGTTAGCCTAACTTTCGCTCCTCCTACTCAGGATCACTTTCACACATGAAAAACATTGTACAGTTTGCCGGACAAAATGTAAATTTGGTGGCGTATTTACATTGCAAACGCGGTTTTATCAGTGATTTGAACTGGTCACAATGCAACACTATGCAACATTAATTCACCATTGTGGGGGGAAAAAGATTAATCTGATATCTGTGTTTTGGAACATGGATGCTGTTTCAAGCTGGTCAGCTGGTTATATCAGTTTAAGGTGGTTAAGCTGGTTTTTGGAGCATGGCTGCTGGTCAGCCAGCTAGAAACGCTCAAAAAACATCGTTTAAATGATGTTCATATATTAATACACTGTGAAAGTGTTTATACGTAAATCAGTGCATTTAGTTCTTCAGTGGGCTTACTATTCGAGGAGTTCTCGTCAGTCAGCGGCCAATAGATGGCAGTATTGGCCTCCGTCTTCGACAGAGTGACAGGGTCTACGAAATCTAATGAATATTATTTTATATGTAACCATATTTCATTACTACAAAATAGTATTATGTTCAGTTTACCTTCAAAGTAATAAAAATAAATAACGCTATAGTGGCAATTCAAGTAGTAAAAGGAGCGCATTCCTCGTCATCAAGTAGCTGATGTATTAAATTCCAATCCTTAAAAAAATAAAAAAATAAATATTGGGAATTAAAGGAATTAAACCATCGCTGTAACTTGGTTCTTGAGGAAGTAAACTTGAAATGCTGCTCATTTGTCGGACAAACCACTCATGTCTCCCACCAGGACAGAGCGAGACGCCAGTCCCTTTGACTGACCTCCTCATCAGCCAATCAATTGAATGGATGTGTGGCGAACCTCCAATCACAGCAGAGAAGGGGCGGGGCTTGCTCGGAATAGCCTCTTCACTATTACGTCATGCGCGAACAGCTGGTCCGTTGCAAGAGCTGAAAATGTGGACAAGCGTAGCGATATAAAAATCGCGTCCGTGCCGTCGGGGCGTAAACAGTCAGTTTATCACGATGTGGTGGCTGGAAGGGTTTAGGTCGGGGATGGGCCGCCTGGAGATCCTGTTGCTTGTTTACACCTTGCTCTGCTCTCTCGGAGGTGAGTCGCTCAGTGAGGGTTGAAGTGAGATCTCTATCTTGATGCAGTGGAGCTGTCCTTTGTGCTGGTGCTGAACTACTTCACTGAATGGCTCAGCCGTAGTCTATATCACATTCAATGCTAGTGCACTTTGACCACACAGCAGGTGGAATGCGTTTCTTCTTTGCGCTGGTGACTTATTTGTGTTTTAGTGTTGTCCTAGGCACATCCCCGAGAATGAAGCACGGACTACAGTGTGCTACATTCTTGAGGAGCTTCGCGCGAGAAGTGGGTGCTTCTTTATGTCTAGCAAGACTTCTATCATAATCTCGGGCTAAACTGAGTGCAAAGTAATTATGTATCACGTTCCGCACTTTATTGCCTGGTATCCCAAGTGTATGTTGGCCTATATCGTTTTAACTCAGTTTTATTCTATTGTAGCCAATAATCAGTTTTAGTTCAGCGTGATTCCCATAGTATCGGAATCAGTTGCCTTCGGGAAATATGCCGGCCAATTATCCAGTTATTGCTTTTTAATGTCAGCGTGTAAGTCTCGAGACTTACCTCTAGTCATCAAACGCTTGATAGCGCTAGAAGAGCGCCGAGTTGTTTCTTGTTTATCTCGAGATGCGTTTGTGTAGATCGCATCGATAAGGAAGTTAATCTGGGTGCCAGAGCAAGACAATACCTGCGCTGCTGTGCCTGAAAGCGCATCTGATGGATGCTGTGCTGCTTTAGTGTCAGCTCTACTTGAGCTCCGACACTGACTTCACATCTCTCGCTGTTCCTAGGAATAACAGGCACTGTGGTCTTCGTGTCTTTTGTGCTCTGTTTTTCTTTACTCCATCTCGTTATACGAGGATGATAGTATGATTACGAACAGCACTCAAACCCAAATAGTAGCTATATTGTTGTATATTTGCTGGTGGGTTTGGGAAGCGTTACAATATGCAGTTGTTTGTTTGAAAAAAAAAAAGAGATATAGGCAAAAATAACTTGTGTTTAGATTTTTTATCACTGTAAAATGTGTTGTTATTAAATATTATTAGTATATTATTATAACATTTTTTTTAATCAACTTACAATTCCTGTAATTTTTATCTGATTTTCAGAGTTTCAGATTTTTTTTTTTTGAATGCAATGTGGTTGAAAAAGTGTGATGAACCTTCTAACACACACACACACACACACACACACACACACACACACACACACACACACACACACACACACACACACACACACACACACACACACACACACACACACACACACACACACACACACACACACACACACATAGTGGAAAATGTTTTTGTTTTCCTCCTGTGAATATCTTTTTATTATTTGTCTACTTTACTTACTGCAGACAAGATTCATAATTCATGAGCAATTCATAAACATCACTTGATTAACAGGGCACCAAATGCGTTGCAAGGAGATACGCCAGTCACAGGACTTGGCTGCGCGCTCGCATTGATCACAGTATTGACAAGCGGCAGGAACGGAGTGATGCTCTGAGGCTAGCACAAAGGAGCAAGACCAATGAGCCATCCAGTCTCATGGGAGAACGAGTCAGAGCACACCAAAGAAAACAGTTCAATGTGACAGACGTAGACAAAGAGCTGGGCTGAGACTCAGTGAGTGAGAGAAGAGTCCCCTAGCCTACCGATTCTGTTTCTGTCTCTGTTGTTCAGTCTGGAATCTGACTGTCGCTCTCACAACCTCTTAATGTTTTGACCGGGTTCGATCTGATACTCAGTCCCCCTTTTTTTTTTTTTAGCTGTTACATTCAATACACACCTTTTTCTGGGTCAAAATAATTAGATAACTCTATCTATCTATCTATCTATCTATCTATCTATCTATCTATCTATCTATCTATCTATCTATCTATCTATCTATCTGTCTGTCTGTCTGTCTGTCTGTCTGTCTGTCTGTCTGTCTGTCTGTCTGTCTGTCTGTCTGTCTGTCTGTCTGTCTGTCTGTCTGTCTGTCTGTCTGTCTGTCAACAATGTGTGTTTGTGTGCAACAAACCTTTGTAGTATTTTGAGCATGAGAGTGACTTTTATGTTAAAACGAAGCATGCTTGTGAGATCCCATTATGCTGAGATGTGACCCGTGAAGGGAAGCTTTGCACCGAGTGGTAGTACATTACTTAACACTCACATTTACTGTGTAAGTAGGTGTGTGTTATTATTTAGTCGAACTCACTTTAACATGAGAATGACAACCGTTGTTGAGAGAGCACTGGCTCATCTGAACCAGCAGCTGTAGTTTATATGTTGAAAGACCGATTAAGATTTATTCCTGTTGTGAAGCCAATAGCTTAGTTGAGATGTTAGTTTGTTGGCCAAACCAGCTAATTTGGGTTGGGAATTTCTCTCTCTCTCTCTCTCTCTCTATATATATATATATAGTTTTACATTTACATTTATGCATTTAGCAGATGCTTTTATCCAAAGCGACTTGAAAAAAGAAAAAAAAGTTCTTAGATTGATTTACACATGAATTACACATTGCTTGGTTCATAATTATGATTTATGATTTTATTTTTTTTGTGGTAAAATATAGTAAAACGTCTGTGGTTAACATTATTTGAAGAAACTTTCATGTTTTGTGTCATACCTAAAATAGTGTAAATTTCAACAAAAAGTTGTTAATAAAACAAATAATATTGTAGTATGTTCATCTGCAAATTTCAGCCATTTTACTTGTTTACTTGCTTTTTCTTTGTAAAATTTACTAGCATTTTCTGGGTGAAATTTTTTTTTTTTTCTCAATGCAGTCATTCCTCATATGTATTATGGAGCCACTGTGTTTTTAAAAATATAACTTGTTAAACAAAAGCTACAACTACCACAAAGGATGTTAATGTCAATTTATGTGCTTGACAAATTGAACAGTCCTTATGTAGCAAATTGGCGTTCCTTATTTGCTAGCAGCTTGTTTTTAAATCACACAGCAATTTCAGAATTCCAAACTTTTAGAATTTTTAGCAAATATAAAAAAAAGATAGTTTTTATTACTATGTTGTAAGAAGCCTATTTGTCTATATTGTTTGTTTAAAAATACTTTGATATTGCCATTAAAGAGCTGTTGATAATAAAGAAAAATAAAGAAATACATTTTCAAAATGAATTAAATGTATGAATTTGTGTAATTTATGTCCCATTAAGCGATGTTAACCACAGATAAATTATGAGTTATTTATTTTACTCAAATAAAAACTACTATTCTAAAAACCCATAGGAAATTCTTGAGTAAACCCATGGCTGTACTGTACAATATTATACAAATATACTATACGTATCAGATATACAAAATTACAAATGTCTCTTCAGTTCTTTTGTGTAAGGCCTACAATGACAATGACTACTAACATTTTGAATGCGTTTGAAATAATATTCCACAAATTCTTCACATCCTTGCTTTACGCTCCTGTATAACACAGCGCAAACACTGGTTTCATCAGCTGTCCCCATCCAGCAACGCATATCACCTTTACTCACGAGCAAGTCCGAAATCAATTAAAACACTGCAAGATGAACGGCGCCACAACAAACCCACAGGGAGATTTAGGGCTTCATTACTTTGCTCAGTCCGATGAATGCGCGTCACTGCTCTCTGATTGATGCGACGCCATCGCATAATTCAATATGCGCCGCACCAAGCTGCTAATCTCAAAGTCTCCGGTAACTAATGGAAGTCTGCTTTTGTGATGTCTAAATTGTTGAGCACTGTCAAAAAGTTCTTCAGATGGTTAAGTCAAGTGTGCATCCAGACTGTGGGAAAATTTTACAGTTAGTGATAAAGATGTGGAAAAAATGTTTATAAATAATATATGGAGCCCTGGATAAACTCTTGAGATTTTTACGCATGGAAGCCTTCTAGCTTCTCTCTCTGTTCCTTAAGATCTTATGATTGGGGCAACCTCGTGGCTTCTCCCTTTATTGAGAATATTGTCCTTAGGTGTGTTGCCTTTTATGTAATGAATGCTTAATATCAAATTCTTCTTGTTTTGCCAGAGAAATAGCTAAAAGAACAGCAGTAACCTTCTTCAGAATGTAAGAGCACAATGTGCAGTTGTTAATAATAATAAAAAAAATCAAAACAAGCTCTTTGAAATTATATTGCATAAAAATATGTTTGCCTGAAAAAGACATATGAAAATGGTTACATGCAATATGAGTGATTTCGCTGCCTATGTTAAAACCATCTTGACTTGATGTGTGTATATTCTTGAAAACTGCAGTGATAACTATTATGTTTTGTGCTTAACACAGCATACAGATGGTAGAGATGCTTTAATCAGGTTGAGTTCAGTACAACAGGATATCATGACTCAAAATGTGCTCCACCGGTTGAGAGGCTTGTTAAAGGGATAAGGAGCTATTTCTACCTGATCTGACACTTAAAAATGAACTACATTGGTGTATCTAATGTAATCTGGTTAAATCATTTAGATTTTTTTTTTTTTTTTTTTTTTACTAAACAAGTTACTTGTTGTGTAGGGATGTGATGTGTTTCCTGTGTATTTGTGCATTTCTTTTTTGACCTGATAATGTTGAATTTTTATATTTATATTTTCTATAAAGATATTTGTTGTATTTAATATTCAAAATCAGCAGAAAGGTTACTGCATTCACATGTCATAATGTAGATTCATTTAGCTTTATGCTCTATTTTTTGCTCATAACAGGGTTCCTATGCGGTTAGGAAAAAAGAAAGCAGAGTATGGAAAAATATTTGCATTTATAGACTTTTGCCCCTATTTAAGTTTTATAATGAAATAATAAATTTATCATGAAAGAAGTGTGTTTTCCTTGCAGCTGTTTAGTGATCCTTTAGTGATTGTCGAACACAACTGAATAAATTCAAGGTGAACTTTTTAATTATGCAAAATGCAGGTTATGAACATTTTAGGTTTCTTCTCACAATATCCTTAGCACAGTTTTACATAGCCTCAAGGACCTCTGCAAAAATTAAAAAAATATACAGATTTTTATGTGCGCACATGAAACCATTAAACTTTGGTTTCTTGGCCGCCCCACAGAGTATGTGTTAAAGAGACCCAAGGCCTTGAAATATGACATACTACCCTAACGAAAGCCAAGTTTTTAACACTTTTTTTTTTACAATACCAGTCTTTTTTATATTTATTTTGAACTTGGGAAATAGGACAATGCACACAGCTGTATTATTCCATCAGCCCATTTCATGTCATGATTTCTCCGCTAACACAGAGAATGTGTTAAATTTGACATAAGGTCTTGATATTAGAGGTACTACCATAAGGAAAGCCAAATTTTGAGCAAGTAGATCTTTATTAATTCATGTGCATCTTTGCTCTTGTTTTATTCATAGTAAGATGGCAGTGATGCACAAAGGTTAATAGGTTATATAAAACTGTAATGCGTAAGCATGCAAAAAAATTTCCATGCGCATGTGAGTAGTTTCTCAAGGGCACCAAAAATTTCTTGTGTGCATGCAGAAGTCTGTATTTTTGATTTTATTTTAGGGGCTCTGCATGTCGTCACTTTGAGAAAATGTTTAGCAAATATAAAGTTGAAAATAATGCTGTATGAACTATTTATGTTAAATATGATCTGGAAATCTACTGAAAGGTTTAGAAATTTGAATATAGAATTTTTTAAATGGAAAATGTGTAGGAACCCTGTCATAACCTTAGTCACAGTGCACTGCTGTTTGCTGAAAATGCACAGAACAAAATCTGCAACTAAAACCAAGACATTCTCCAGGGTCACCAATTCATCTTTTTCACTACTATTTAGCAAGGATGAGTCATTATGAATGAATCATCATCGTGGGATAATTTAAGATGCATTTTTTTCTTTTTCCAGTTTGTTTTTAGAAACCTATGAAATAGCTGACAGCTCTAAAGATCAGTTTGGCTGTGGAAATAATGTTCAGCAATTTTGCAAGTACAGTAGTCCACAAAACATCATTAAAAATCTCCACCAAGTGGGTGAAATGATGTTGTATAACGGAGCTATTGACATAAAATTTAATTGCCAATCACCTTTCAGCAGTTTGTTCTACCAACATAGCAGTCCTGACATCTATAAAAAAATGACCACAAACAAACAAACCAAAAAACATATATATATATATGTATGTGTGTGTGTGTGTGTGTGTATATATATATATATATATATTCAGAGAGAGGATAAAAACACTCACTGGTATGACTGAGGAAATGTAGCAAGTAATTGATGAAGCCAACGATGTTCTCGGATTTAGCCTATTGGTGAAGATGACAGTTTTACGACTTGGACTTTATTATATCTGCATCAGACGCCCTGTTTGTCATTTATTACTGCCACACTATCTCTGCCATGAATCACTTTAAGGATCACAAAAAACAGTCAAAAACAAAATATATTATAAAGCCATCCATTAACTGACACTGACTGCACTTGAGCAAGTGACAGTTGAAGTGATTCTAAACGCTTTTGAGCATAACACCAACATAAAACATATTGAGTAGAGAGGAGGATGGCATTATCAGATTGTATTTGTTTTGAGTGCCACCTTCTGATCCAGCAGCTATATTCAATTTAAACCAGCAATACTCTTCTCTCTGTTGTTGGAATGAGGAGACATACGGTGCGACGTACACGACACCGAGGCTTGTGTTCTACTCCAGAGGGCTGGTCTGTCGTCCTCTGCTCTTCTCTGTGTGATTTTGGCATTAGGGCCACTTTGCTAATTGCACTCGGCTCGGCACATCCGTTCCCTTACTGAGACACCAACTGCTACCAGGGGAAAAGAGCTCTCTATCCCTCATCAGGATCTCTTCTGCCGTCTTTTTTTCAATCACACTCTCACTCCCCATGACACTATATCCTCCAATTCACGCGGCTTGCTGTGAAAGGTTACCGCGACACATTTCTCTCATCCTCAAGCAAACATTAATTAGCGGAACCGTCTGAAGAGGAAACTTCTCTTTTCGATTTCGAAAGACTCTGTTCTTGATTACAGAATGTGTTGAGTTCAGTGGCTTAGAGAGAAAAAAAAAACACATTGAAAATCGTTAACGAGTGGCTTCGCCTTTCTGTTGTAGAAAAATCAGCCCATAACGAATTTCCAATTCGCGTAAGCTGGGTTTTTGTGATTTCTCTTTCAGTTCTTCATGTTTCAGATGAGAAGGATTGATGGGAATTAGGAGAGATCAGGGCCATTAGGAGCACTAATCCACATGTAATCCAGCACCAGCCAAACTAAAGTTTCCTCTGGGAACTTCTGTTACTCTTGGTGGGGAAAAAGCACCTGCTTTTGGTCTGCATATGACAGAGTTTGTGTGATTATTAAAGTGATAGTTTACCCAACAAAAAAAATTGTCATCATTTACTAACCCTTATGTCTTTCCAGACCTGTCTGACTTACTTTCTTCTGTGAAAAACATCTTTTCAATTTTGAAAAGAACAACACTGGAACTCGTTGACTTATTGTACGTAACAAAAACATTCTTTAAAATGTCTGCTTTTGTTTTCCACTTGAGAAGTAAAGTCATGCAGGCTTGAACAACATGAGTAAGTAAATAATGACAAAATTTTAATTTTTGGGTCGATTAATTCTTTAATGAAGTAGGAATATGAACCAAGGCAACCCAAGCTCATTGGCAAAAAAATGTCTGTGGCCACATTTCTGGAAAAATACAGAAATTCCCCTCATCTCACTATCCAAATTTGATGCACATTTTGTGTGAAATGCCTTGTGAGTGGCTTTAAAAGTGCGTTTCGTTTTATTCGAAACAGATGAATGTGATTCTGGCAATGTTTTATTGCGTTGAATGTTGTACAAGTCCGAAATTAAATGTCCGGTGAGGTCAGTGCTCTAAATCCGAAACCGATAGTGTTAACAAAAGCACACATGAGGCAAAACTGCATTTGCTAAAGAAATTATGCAATTTTAGATTTCCTCTACAAGTCTTTGTTGTCTTTTATTGTAACTCATGATGTTGAGTTACAGTGCTGTACCGGGTGAGCTACCGAGCAAGTTTACTATACGTCTGAAAAGCTACAAATGGAGCTGGTTATGCGAATGTCAAAATGTGTTAATTTATGAATAATGTACTATAGGAAAAGAGTTTTGGGGTCATAGTATTTTGCTAGGAATTGCACAAAAAATATGTGTTAATTAATCAATAATTTGCTCTTGCAATCGTAATTTGCGTGAAAAGGAATATTAAGTTGTTGGTATTCTACTTCAGTGTTCATTTCAGTTAGAAACTGCAGTGAATTTTTATGCATTGGTATGTTTTTGGAGTTTTGCAAAAATGTAGGAAGTGGCACGTTTTTTCCAATGAGCCTATGTTAAAACCAGTTCCTGTCATTTTACATTTTTCATTAGGATGTCTACGAGCCATACTGTATATTTACTCTGAAACAGCGAGAGAGGAAGCAAGAGGGAGCGTAAATATGAATGCTGAGAAAGTGACAAGGACAGGAGAGAGAAATGGAGAGAGACGAAAGCGAGAGAATGAGGATGACAGCTGCTTTGCCTGTGGCCATCCAGAGCGGCTGGTGTGCTGAGGAGCCTGTTTGCGCAACTGAGGCCTGACAGATAAAATTGCGGACGGATAGTTTGGATGCCGAGAGGAGAGGAACAAGTCACAGGGAGAAAGAAAAAGCAGAAAACTTTTCTGCTGTGTCTGCTAGCGCAGTAACAACGTCATCCATCATTCCTCTTATTATCATTAATTATTATCAACGCACCAGAGGCCCATTTACATCAAGCTCACAGAGAGGCAGAGAGGGGATTCCTGCACATTCACAGAGCTGCTGCAGTCTCTCTCTCTCTGTGTGTGTGTGTGTGTGTGTGTGGGCGAGCGTCTTTTTTGTGTCTGCCAACGGTGTTGAGCTTATTTCCAACAGGCCTAGTCTGGGCAGTGACATCTCAGAGTGTGGTATTTTCAGCTTTTTCTTTTTTGATTGCTTATGCAATGCCCAAGTGTCACAGGCATTTTATGCTGCTCCCTTTTAAAAGGGCAAATCATAATGGCTAAAATGGCCCCACAAGGGCCTTCTGAATTGGCCTGTGTTAAGATAAGGGAAGACCTGCAATATAAATATGTGTGTTTTATTACTCATTTAATCATTGTCATAATTACAGATCTGTCTTTTGGGCAAATGTCTGGCAGTTTCATGGGGTTTGCTGGTTTTTGTTAACTTTTTTAATACTAATAGTACTAATTCAATTTCTAAAATTTGTACTCAGGTGCAATTGTTTGATCAGCAGTTCTAATTATTGGCTATCATATAATTTCCATGCACATGACTCGAATATTTTGGAAAGATATTCTCTCCCAGGCTGCATTAATAAAAAAAAAAATCAGTAAATCATGAATATTGCAAAATATTTTTACAATTTAAAATGAATGTTTTCTATTATAATACATTATAAAATGTAATTTGTTCCTGATGACAAAGCTGAATTTTCATCTGACATTACTTTAGTCTTCAGTGTCACACGATCTTTAAGAAATCATTTTAATAATCTGATTTGGTGCTCAAGAAACCTTTCTTATTATTATCCATGTTTTTTTTTCTTCAGTTCAGTTTAAAACCTTTTTTTTTTTTTTTTTTACAATTTTTTTTTTTTTATGTAAAAGTCGTTATTGTCAGTTTCATCAAGTTTAATTCATCCTTGCTGAATAAAAGAAAAAAAAGGAAGAAACTTAAAACATTTGACTAGCAGTGTGTATATATAAAGTATAAAAAAGTCATATTAATGGTTTCAGTGTTTTAGTGCATTGTTTCTATCCGTGATTTTCAGTGCTTTGAAATAAAAATATCTCAGCTAGGCCTAATTAAATGTAAAATTTGTAGTTCAGTAAAAATAGATTGGTACATGCAGACCTGCAATATAAATGTGTTTTATTGCTATAATATAGTACCAGTAATAATGATTACAGATGATATTTGCATATATCTCCACTGTGGGAAGCTTTTGAGTATATTATAAACTTAATCTGGAGACCATCGGGTTAAACCCTAGGTTGGTTAAACCAGTTTGGCCAGACTGGGCAACCATCTATAGACCAGTTTAACACAAACATGGCCAGGTTGAGGGACCAGCCAAGACAAACCACCTTAGGCTGGTTGAGGCTAAGTTGTTTGTGTGCATGTTTTTTTTTTTTTTCTTCTTGCAGGGTTCTCTTCAAATTTTCAGTTCAGTTTTACTAAAAGCATTTTTGCTATTTGTAAATCCCATTTTGACAGTTATACAGATATTCCCTTTAAAAGTGGTTTCAGGTGTAAGATCAAAAGTCTGATTCGCATGTCTTTTTTTTTAAGCATTTGTACCATACATATCCTCTAAGACATTTATTCTGCGTGCCTAAAAGCAGAGCCAACCTCACTTCCGAACCCGTGCGGCATGTTTGCGCTGCAGTTGCCGTGGGTCTCTATTCAGCAGATGATGCCTTGAATGATTCATGACCTGAGTAAGCTACGGGGGGCACCTGGGCATGAGGAAACTCCCCTCAGGAGGTCTGCCTGTGTCAAAGGAAGGCAAAAAGAAGAAATCAATAGAGGAAGAATTCTGAGCATAAGGGCATTGCAGGCATCAGAAAGCGTCTTAAAATCACTCCAATGCTGCAGTGCACGGCGTTCAGTGGTTTTCAGATGGTAGCGTAGATTCATATTTGATTGTTTTGTTAAAGAAATATTTCAGGTTCAGTTCAAGCTGAGGTCCATCGAGAACACTTGCAGTATGTTGTTTATTGATCTAAGCATTAAAATACTGCTTCTGAAGTATTGCCACAAGGGGTATATCATTTTATTTTCAATTTTACAACTTTGTCAAGACAATGCAACTCCATAAACTAACGGTAAAATCACTGATTTAAATGTAAATTTCAAAGCTTTACAGCTCAAATAATACTTAAGTAATACAAGTAATAATACACAAGTAAAACTTAAAATGATTTAAAAGCTTTACAGAAAATAATACACAATACAAATAATTCACAAGTAATAACACACAAGTAAAACTACTGTAAAAATGATTTAAAAAGCTTAAAGCTCAAATTATACACAAGTAATAACACACAAGTAAATCTGCTATAAAATAATTTAAAAGCTTTACAGCTCAATTAATACACAAGTAGTGCAAATACATAATAATAATGAAATTAATACTACTTTAAAATGCTCAGATAATACACAGGTTTTAACAGAAAAAAAATGTTAGTGCTTTAAAAAAATTATTAGCTTTACATTTCTGCATTCACTTCCATTGTAAGTGCCTCCGGTAACCTTTATTTTTTTTGTTGGCAACATTATGCCACAAATCCTGTCAATTGCTAAAGTTGTACTGAGCCCAGATAATTCCTTTTAATATATTTTTAACAGCCTTGCATAAAGGCCAAAGCTACATGTCCAATTTACTACATTTGTATTTCAAACACATTTTTATAGCATATTGGATGATTGAAGTATGTGGGTATTTTTGCACACTTTGCTAGTCCCACAATCTTCAATCAGTCAATAAGACCTCAGCACTCAGCTCACACTCAGAGCGGCACGACCCAGCAGGCAAAGAGTTCTCCAATCTCTAGGCCTTGCCGCCATCTCGTTTCATAGCCTCTCTGAGTGCCCTCTCAATTGTTCATACCTGATCCTACGTCTCCATTTTCACCCTTGCTAACATTAATATTAAAACCTCACATCTTCTTTATTACATTCTTTCACCTTTCAGCAAGGCCACACCGAACTTTCACTGCAGCCCTGCCAAGAAGCTGAAATTGGCTCTCGGTCTTTGCCCTGGGTCCTGTCAGGTGCAATATGCCAAACGCCAGAGACAAGGCTTCATTTTTGGCAGCAGTAAATGGACCTGGCAGGCCTGCTCTTTTTATAGGTTTGACAGATGAAGAGAGAACATTAAAGATTTTTTTTTCCAGAGGCAAATCCTTCACCTGTGAGCTACTTTAGCACTCGAAACAATGCTACAACGCTTGTTTAGAAGGCAATTAGCATACCTCGGCTGAGAGGAAGTGTGCTGTAGAGTGCCAGTGTGCTATTTTGGATTTATGCCGTGCCATTTTCACGCTGGTGGCCTTTTCTTGTAATATATTTGTTCTTTAATGGCATACAGTTGCTTGAGTTTGAGTCAGCCATTCGTATAAAAAAAAAATTTGACATTTGCATGTTTATCCAAGTTGAAATCTGTCAAGTACTTTAAATTTTTTTCTTTGAAATCATTACTTAAAGGGATAGTTAACTCAAAAATGAATATTCTGTCATCATTTACTCTTCCCCTTTAGTTGTTCTAAACCTCTATGAGTTTATTTTATCCCCACATGGCAAAAAATATATTTCTTGTGGCCAAAATATACTTGAAATATATAATCTAAGTATATTGTTGTTGCAAACAGTGAAGCTCAATGAAATATAATTTTGAAATAGGAAATATATTTAGCTTCAACCTTCATAAAACAAAATAATAATAAATGTATTTCTGGGGCAAGAACATGCATTTCTTTGGACTGAAATATATAGAGGTCAAAATATATATTTTAAAATGCTTAAATTTAAATAAATATATTTTAGCAAATTTATCTTTTGCCATTTTTTGTATATTTTTAAATATATATATATATATATATTTCCATATATTTGTTTTTTAAATGCTCTATGTGTCTGCTGGACACAAAAGAAGATATTCTGAAGAACGTGTATGTGTGCTTCTCCATTTCTCCTCTTAGGAATAAAAACAATAAAATCCTTCAGGAAGAAATGTTGAGGAAGAAATGTTGTCCATGTGTCTGTCGGAGATTAGCAGGTTAGCAGTATAGTCAATCAAACCTGTACCACTTTAGGCTACAGAAACTCTAAGAGCAGTAAGGCTCACAACACGGGCAGAGACGTTCCTCATGCTGCTGGAGATCAATGTGACCCCTGGGCTGCTAATCTGCAGACAGCATATCACTGGGCTCTGCAGTGTTTTGTGGGTGTCTTTCTTCCCCAGCAGCTTGAGAACAAATTAGAAAGGCCGTCATAACACCTCTGACAGATCTGCGCCACAGAGACTGATGGGCTTCTCAAGTCATTCGGTTGAAAGCTACTGGATAATAACCAAAAGAAACGTCCCTCATAGTCATCTAATTGCATTTCCGAAATGTTATAAATGCTTAATGACCTGCTCCGAACCCTAATAAAATCCTGTGCTGACCTCCCTCTCGGGAGCTACTTAATTGGATTACTTTTTACCCCCATCATCTGCTTCTCATTTCTGTGAAAAACCCTTGTCCTTGATTATCTCACATCTTATCTTTTAGTCTGCTACCTCGTAATTTTATTTCAAGATGAGATTTGTGCGTCTTTCTGGCTGGTTATTGGCAATTTCATCCGCATGTCTCTACATCAGAGGAGAGAAAGAAATCACACTGTGAGTGCCAAAAACCAGCCAGATCTCATTATTCGTTGGTATTTTACAAAACAGTGGATATACACTGAAAAGTACAACATGGACATTTTCACAGAATCTACAACATATTGCACAGCTTTAGAAATGTAAAAATACTTAGCAATCCTCTATTGTTATTATCTATATTATATTATATTATAATATTTTACTGTTTTATAGATATTTTTAATTTGCTACCAGAAATCTCTCAGAAAGGAATGAAAATTAGATAACTGTGTTGAATAAAATATAGTGTCATTGATTTAAATACAATAAACCCTTTAATTTAATATTCTATTCAATTAATCTAACAGGATTTGTTGACAATTGTATGTCTCTAAAGTTGTTTGTACACAAAATGTTTACATTTTAGATACTGTCAGTGCATTAATAATGTATGATTCAGTGTCTATACAAACCTCTGAAAATGCATACACTAAATCTTTACTTTTTCTTTTCTGTAGTTTTAGAAAAAAAGATACTTCATTAAATTATCAAAAAAAAAATAATACTAATAATAATTGGTGAGAACTAGAGACTTCTTTAAAGAATGTCTTACTCAAAAAAACAAACAAACAAAAAAAAACCCTTAATTAAACTTTTGAACAGTATGTGCTAGAACCACACTTTATAGATGAATGCATTACTAATTGAATCACATTTAGGAGCTGCACTTTTGGCTTGTAGAGAGTTGCCATTCAACCTCAATCACATTAGACAGAAAAAGTCATTGACTTGTCTCAAAAGTCAAACTATAAGGTAAAAGTCTTCTTTTTCCCCACTTTTTGATGGTTGCAGTCTATTTTTCAGATGCACAGCTGGAGTATTAAAACCAATTGTGCCATAAAGTTTATTTACAGAGCACTGGGTTAATGCTGGTCATAAACGGCAAATCAAATTTACCCTTGGTTTTACACCAGCTTTGAGAGTACTTATCGACGTGTGCTCTCTGCCTCCTCGTTGCAAAGGTGTGTTTTAATGAATCACTCTACCATTAGGCATAAAATACTATCCTGTGCTGATCTGTGCATTTAAGGTCTTAAAAGATGTCCTGCCATAAATACAAATCGATATGTCCTCACCTCCAGTTTTAAACTGTTGCACATTCAGTATTCTTTCACTGCTTGATACATATTTAAGAAAAAATAACTAAATGAACCTTCCTAACAGCAGGCTTGTGTTAAGTATCTTCGTTGTCTTATAAAACAAAGAAAGGCTTTGAAGTCAGTTGAAAAGATGATGTCCTTCATTGA
Source organism: Acrossocheilus fasciatus (assembly GCA_036784905.1). Lineage (NCBI taxonomy): Eukaryota > Metazoa > Chordata > Actinopteri > Cypriniformes > Cyprinidae > Acrossocheilus > Acrossocheilus fasciatus. Next base: position 17,359,622 of record CM071942.1, read on the forward strand.
ATTGCACATATACTGTAGCAGCTGTTGCCTTGCAAAAAAAAAAAAGGCTTCTTGTCAAAACATTACAGGTAAAAAATTGTTTTTTTTTTTACAGGTTTTTCCATCTTGTCGATGAGTCCATGTTTTCCTGTGCCCTTATCTTTCGCTGAGTCTCTATCTTTCTTTTATTTAACTCTGGCCATATATCACTACATCAGTTCTGAGCAGGTTGCCATGCAACTCAAAGGCACGGATGGTTCCTCTATGTGTACGGCTTTGAGAAACAGGCGATGAAGTGGAGATTCAGAGCTTTTCTGATATGATTGTTGAGTTGTTTCTGTAAGGCCTGCCAACTGAACAATGATGAAGTCATAAACCACTGCGTGGGTATCATGCGTCGCATCCATATTTTCATTTTCTTGGCACATGTTTTCTTACTACACTCGCTTGCAATCGGCAATGTTTTGCATATATATATATATATATATTTGGATTGTGAAGAAATGGCCACAGTGATCATAGGACTCAACCTTACAGACCTCTTTAATAAGCTGCATAAAGCAGTTGCAAACTGAAGCATTTACTCTGCGATTCCTGCTTGTCAACTTTTCAAATAATATCTAGCCGGCTGACATACATGAGGCTTTACTGAAATGGCAAGAAAGATATGTGATAGCCTTGGTATCATCATTAAGGATGGGCTGAAAATCGCAAGCCAATCAGTAATGCTATGGCATCATCATATTTGCAGTCTTGGATTATCCTGTTATAATTACTCATACTTTTTCTATAATTAATAATATTTATAATAAAATACAAATATTTATGTGTTTGAAAAGTGTGTAGCAAATATGTTTAAGCATATTAACTAATAAATGTAACAATTATACATTTAAGATTAGATATGATAAATGCCTTAAAAATGTAAGGTTTTATTTTTTTGAGAGAGCGAGGAATCTTAGCTACTGTCTCAACTTTATTGGCAAGTAGAAAAAAAAGGCTTACTGTTGTAATGTGCTTTAACTGTTATGTACAAAGTTTTCATATGTTGTAATATGACAAACGTTTGATTTAATGCGCCGAAATTGCATTTAGTGAAGCATCTGTCTTAAAATAAGATAAGATAGAGTTTTATCCTCATTTAAAGATAATCTTTGAAGTCTTGAAATTTTGAAGTTCTAGTTGCTGAACAAATATAAAGTGAGTTTTTGCTCACTGCCAGGCTATGCTTTTGAAAAAAAAAAAAAAAACTCTGTCTCAAAACAAGCCGTCTCCAAAATATGATAAAGAATTCAGACGCTGGGAGTGCTTATCTCCTCAACTACTTTGGAACTTCACTTCTCACTTGCCGTTAGTAACTCTCAACTGTTCATCCCGGCCATTATTAATGATTACTTTTCATGTGCAACTTCTTATGAATTTGCATATGCTACAGAAATTCTCCTGGCAGTCACAAACAACTCTTTGTTCTATCATTGTACATCGTTTTTTCTCTCTCTCAATTTATGCATATTTATTTTGATTATTTATTTATTCGATTTTGTTTTCTCTAGGACGATGTTCCAGAGAGAGTCAGTTTTTGTCAGTTTTTGTTGTCATTTTATAATGAGCAGACACAGCGTTGATGCCTTCACATTTAATAGAACAGTCTGAATTATTCTACTCTGATTTATGGTCCTTTATATATATATGTATATATATATATATATATATATATATATATATATATATATATATATATAGGGTACACACGAAACATGCTTACCGGGCAGATTTTCTATCAGTACTCTGAGCCAGGTGGTGGCCTCGGGTTGTCCAATCAGAGCACTGCAGGGAGACGACGCTGTGTCTTCCCCTCAGCGTAGTGTGTGTTTCTGGGGAAATAGAAACAAGGTTTTGCCAAAGGACAAGAGCTGATATTCGACATGTGTTGGCAAGGTCATCGTCTCTCAGGGAAAACGCTGGTGCAAGCCTGGAGTACGAGACAAGCTCGTGCCAAGGTGGAAATGATGTAAAGTAGCTATTTTGGCTTCTGTGCAGGAGCATTCACACTGCCTGACCAGGGATGGCACGTGGACTTTCATCCAGGTCCCACAGTTCCTGCTTCTGTTCTTTCTTCTAGTTTTGCTTAATCCTTGTGTGCACTCTGACCTAGTTTGAAACTCTTGACTCGACTTGATTCATCCCTGTACTCAGTGTGAGCTCCCCTTGCTTGTGGTTTTGTTTATCCTCAAAAAGAGAACAATTTTTTTTTGGAAGCAGTGAGAAATAATTACTGGTTTGACAATGTCGCTTTTCCTTTCTTTTGCAAAAAGTGAAAATAGGCTGCTGTTATTTAAGGAAACTTTTTTCTACCTCATTTGATATTTAATAAATGATTTTCATTGGTGTAACCTATTGTTGCCAGGTTGTTTCAGTCATATTAAATTACTTTTTTTTAGTAGGAATAAAACCACTTCAATTAGATGTTCCCTCATGAAGGACATTTTTAGATTACCTGACAAAATGTTTTATGGTAAGATTAAAGACATTCACAATTTACCATTTGGCATGCAAACATCCCCTTTTAAATTAATATGCCTTATAAATTACTCTTTTGTTTCATGCAGCTTAGTACCGTCATTTCAGTCAGATAGTTTTAGCACAGGAATCGAGCACTATCGAGCACACTTGGCGGAATATATCACACGTGGAGGCGATATTTGCATGATCGATGAGTTCACATGGAAAAAGACTGCCTTTATACCTCTTTGGGGAAATATAACCTCAGGTTTTCAATTTGAGAGTTGATTGGCACATTATTCAAAGGGTTTGCTGCATTACTGTCAGGATTTTAAAGGAATGGTTCACCCAAAAAATAAATTCTGTCATTTACACCCACCTTTGTGCCAAACCTCTATGAATTCTTCCATTTTTTCATTAAACATAAATGTAAATCTCCTAAAATAAAATCATTTAAACAAAAAACAATACACTCAGTATGTTGTTGGTCTCAAATATTGTAAGTGTAATTTCAGCAATATTCAATATTCAAATTTGAAAATGTTATCATCCTTTTGAACTCAATTATGGGTGAACTATTCCTTGTGGTGAATAAGGTAAGTTCAGTGAGATAATGAGAAACTACATTATCCAACAGCTGCACTGAAAAAAAAATGATTCATTGAATTTACTGATTTTTTTAAGGTAAGTGGTTGCAATCAATTTATTTTAGCTACATTTAAATAAACAAATTTAGTTGACTAACTTTCAACATTTTTTTTTATTTAAATGTAGCTAAAATAAATGGTTTGCAACCACTTACCTTAAAAAAAAAAAAGTATAATTCTTTTCAGTGTGTACTGAATAATACTGACAGACTATGAGTCTGTGTATTAGTTGTTATGCCAGATAGAAGGTGCCACATGTGATTAAATTATTAAATACTTAATTAAATTAAATTAAATTAAATGCATTTGTTAAAAAACAACAACAAAAAAACAAACAAACAAAAAGAGAGGTAATTGGGTAAGTAATTTTATCATTCACTCAACAGATTGGTTTAAAAACACTGATTAATTTAAAAATAATACGCAAAACTGTCTTAATGAATAAATTACTGAATCATTTTGCTCAACAAATTCATTTAAGCACTGATTCACTTCACTCAAATTTCACTGAAAGTTCATTGCACTCAATAGAAAAAAAGTTATATGAACTCTGTAGTGATTATTTTAAGAAGAACTCAAACTGAATGAGTTACAGCAGATTTCTAGTTTCCAGCATGCTTTGCTTCATATTCTGTAAGGAGAGTAAAAATTGAAATGAAATGTTATTTTACGTGTTTTTGCACAAGCTTAATATAAGCGGAGATCTGTTGATGTTGGGATTTAAAAGGATTTCAGTTATGTTTGAGTTTTTGGGGGTTGCAGTGATATTACGTAGCGCCTGAAAGTAGTCCCCAGCTATATTATAACTAGTTACCTAGCTGGGGACTACTTTCAGGCGCTACGTAATATCACTACGCCTGCTGCGGCCATGTTACGGCAGCAAAGTTCCTTGATTATTACACCGGAATGAGAGTATAGTTCCTAGCCAAATAGGACTAGAAAATCGCAACTTTTCATTTTCCGCCGGTCTTAGTACACGATATAACTACAGAAGAGTCAAGTTTTAAATAGGAAAACTATCGAAACTCTTTGATCGTTTTTGAACGCGATGCTATTGGTCTAATAGGATTCAATGATCTATGCTAAGCTATGCTAAAAGTGCTATCGCCAGATCCGGAGATCGGCTGAATGGATTCAAAAACGGTAAAACTCAACTTATTAACTCTGGGGGAGTTGGAGAATGAGCCTATTTCCAAAAAAAGCGGAGTGTTCCTTTAAGACTAACTACTACTTTGTAAGTAGTATTGGCACTTATTGATGCAGCAATAGTCTTGTTGTATTAGCACTGTGTGCTTGCTAGCTAGTAGGTAAATGTAGAAAATAACAGTCAATATTATTAATGTAAGTCATTTTAATTATTACAGCTAAGTTTCTATAATGTAAAATAATTGAGTAGAGTGTAAATGTACTTAAGGAAATATTCTTTTAGTGAACTCACTCATAACTATTGGTTTCTAAGCTTGAATGAATCGAGGCATTTAGTTTCCTTAATTTGAAATGAGTTAACTCAGTGGGATTTACAGTGTAGTTACACAATATTAACTTATTTATTATTAATACACGATGTTTACCTTTAATGAAGTGATGCTGAGGTCAGCTATAGTATCTTTATTCTTGGACATTTTGCTTGTCAATAACAAAACCACAACACAACATACTGGCAGAGGCAGCTTGGTGTGTCTTCATGTTTGACTGTTATTATAGTAAGCCACAACCATGGTCATAAATCCTCATGAAGGTGAATATTGATTTGAAGGAGAGATGGAGTGAGACTGATGGCCGTTTTCATGTCAAAGCCCTTGGCTGGGCTCTGCAAGCAGTGCAATAACACGAATGGTCCAGTTTATCAAACCACCCTCCCCCTTCATATCATGGCCTGTTTATCACCTTGGCCAGCCTCATAAAGACAGAGCTTCATCCTCTCTTTCCTGAGCCTGCTCAGTTCAGTGACCTCCAGCTCTCAGCGACAGTCACGTACACTTATCGTCTCATTTGAATAGGTGTTTTTAGAACACTACAGCCAAGCAATCAATGGATGCTGTGTCATATGCACACTTAGATATGATCTTTTACTTACAGCAGTGCTGTACAATACTGCACATGTCACTCATTGTAAACATTTCATTAAAAAAAAAGAATAAATTGTTACTGTATTTTTTGTCTGATATCCTGTGAGTAACATCTAAATTGGTATTTATTGAAGTTAAAAACATAGTTAACATAACTGAATCAACCTTAACACATTAGTGTACATCAGCAAAAATATATTTCATGGATCAGATCAGGTAGAAAAAACCCCCAGCTTGTAACAATTTGTATAGCTATCACCAATTATGTTTATTTGGTATCTATATATCAGACTAGTATATGACTAGATAACTGACTTTTATATGAAATAACAATGAATGCACTAGCACTAGAGAATTTCTGTCTCTAGACAACATCTGGTCTGTTTAGGCGGGTTTGATATAGTATACTATGTTTTATTTGGGTCAAGCAATCCATCTTGAAGTTTTTCAATTCGGGGTGTCTAGCAGTGGTGCAAAAAATCAATTGCTTTTTTTAAGAAGTCAATTCCACCATCCATTTCAGGATATTTGTCGATAATTGAATGGCCATGGACTATTTCCCCACCAAATGGAGGAAGCACTCACCACTAAGTAACCATATAGAGAAGGACAGTCTGTTTGGTTTCTTGTCTATGAAAGCAGATATGGCTGTGCTGCATGATAAGGATATATTAAACCATAGCAACATATTCCAGGAAAGAGCCCCAGCACAGAGACATTACAATCTTATTTTATGTGATCCTCATAATGGAATCACTGTTCAGTGTATGTCTTTGACCACTGGAAAAAAGAAACTGCAGGAAAAAAATATATTTTGTCAACACTACAAATCTGGACAGTCTTGACCTTTTTTCTTTTCAATGTAAATGCTTAAATGTTTACACTCTCATAAAAAGGTACAAAATATAGGTAGCACTTTATTTTAGGGTCTCTTAACTAGTTGCTTATTAGCATGCATATTACTAGAATATTAGCCATTTATTAGTACTGATTAAGCACATATTAATGCCTTATTCTACATGACCTTATTCTACATCCCTAATCCTACCCAATACCTAAACTTAACAACTACCTTACTAACTATTAATAAGCAGCAAGTTAGGAATTTATTGAGGGAAAAGTTGTAGTAAATAAGTGTTCCCTATTCTAAAGTGTTACCAAAATATATCATGGGGGCAGTAACCTTTCAAAAGGTACTAATAGCCTATATACCATTTAAGTACTAATAATATGAACACTTTAGGTAAATGTACTTTTATGGTACTAATTTACACCCTTAATAAAAAGGAATTCATTCTAAAGCTAAAATCGTAATAAAAATGCTGTTTTGTAATTAAACACAACCATAATGTGTCAACAAAAATCATTTTACCTTGGAGGGAAAAAAAAATACAAAAATTGTTACTGGGGTAGTAGCTTTTCAAAGGGTATACTCTTTTAGTTATTTACTTTTTAATTAATTTTTGTGGACTGAATTGGAAGGAAAGCACCCATTTTCACAAAGAATAGTAATATATATAAAGAATATCCATTAATACATAAAATCTTTTCACAAACTATACAAACTATAGTAATAATTTTTTAATTTGTCTTAAAATAAAATGGCATATTACACATCTCATTCTAATAGCTTTTTATGATGGTATATATATGTATATATTCTCTATACTGACAGATTAATATTACGAGCCTGAACTCGTTTGAAAATTAAACAGGTGTGCTGTGCCCATTTCCACAAATCAATAGGAGACTGTTAAAAATGCATGATCACATTGATCAATAGCAGGAGATGAGAAGAGCTCTCATGCAGGAAACATCATCAATACCTGAGACTAACCAGTTTAATTCAAGAACATGTATGAACACAAATCAAATAGGGTCACTCATTATATTCTCATTTACACAAGGGCTTATTGGCATTTCAAACATAACACAATAGTGTGTGTGTTTTGCATCCTGAAAGTAAATACTGTTTGCGGATGGTTACGGCTGCATGAGTCAGTGGCACAATTGTGATTAATGACTACTTCACTGGTACCTACATATACCGGGCATACAGATAACCATTCAACCCTGAGCGAACAAGCACACACCCACATACACTTGCGCACATTCACCCAGACTGAGGTAATAGCTGGGTTTTACAGTGAATGAATACATGTGTGGAGCAGTGTTGTCCATGTCAACACTGCACCGTGGTATGTGATTTCTGTTCCTCTGCAGATGCTCTGAAAGCCTACTCCAAGTTTGAATGCTTTTCCATTGATGCATTATATTTTAAAAGTGGCATTTCCTTTAGATTCAGGGACAGTTCTGAAGACCGGTTTTCATGTGAGACTTGCATTTAAAATGTGGACTTTTAAGTTTACATTTGCAATAGTTGAAACTGAATATCAGAAGTACATACTATTATATAAGAAAAAAAAATTGAGTGCAAACTTACCATATGCATTTTTTTTTCACCAGAATGAAACAAAACTAGAAATTACAGCATTCATAAAATGTCAAAAGCAGGAAGAAAAAACATACAAAAATCTGTTTTTTGATAAGAATTACACTTGTACTTTGAGGCCACAATAATTTAGGTTTAGCAGATGGGTGCTCTGTCAGAAGGCTAAACATTAGCTGCCTCCACAAATATCAATCTATCCTATATCACTGCTGCGCCATAATTATACGCTCTGAGTGAGCGCTGCACTATTTTTGGGGTGAGCTAATAAGTAGCACATTAGTAATGATCCATTTACTACCAGACAAGCAAATGTTACTGCGTTAATAGTCGTTAGCACATAGCTGTAAAGTCGTTTTTAAATGAAATGTTGTTGCTCTGTGTTCAGGGTGAAGACCAGGTGTTTTGTTCTTTTTTTTATGCTGTGGCACCATCAGTCATATGATGTTGAGAATAAAAATATCACTAAAAGTGGTTTTTCACACATCAACACATACTGTATCTACATATCATAACAAAATATGTCCTATAGATGTGATTCAAAAACACATACAATTAATGAAAGTAAATAAATTAATTTAAATTATTAGTACCATGCTTTGTGGACATGCTACCATGGCAGTACCATAGTATTTTTTTTGAAGTACACTAATATTCAAAATTTTTAAAATTGTGTAATTTTTTTTGCAATTTTAATTTATTATAAAATGTAATTTATTCCTGTGATAAATGCAGCCATTACTCCAGTCTTCAGTGCCACACGATCCTTCAGAAATCATTCTAATATGCTGATTACTGGTGACTGGTGCTCAAGAAACATTTCTTATTATCATCAATGTTGAAAGCAGTTGTGCTGCTTAATATTTGATGGAAACCATGATGTTTTTTTTTCAGGATCATTTGATGAATAGTAAGTTCAAAAGAACAACACTTACTTGCAATAGAAGTCTTCGTAACAAATTTCTTTATTGCACTTTTGATCAATTTAATGCATCCTTGCTGAATAAAAGTATTAGTTCTTTTTTAAAGTCTTACTGACCCCAAACTTTTTAATGGTATTTCAAAGTGCCACAATATTATACGATCTGATTTTTAACTGGAAAGTTGAACTCTTTCAACAGAAATACAAGGTATGTCGCATTATTAGATGGTGTAAGTGGCCTTCCTTTCAAAGTACAACACATTTTTCGCCCTATTTCTCCTCTATTAGACCTGTCATGCCCTTTAAGACTGAAAGTTGTGTGCGTGCAAGAGTTGTTAGCCCACCAGGGTTGCTCCCTTATTCAACATGTGACATTTGTCATTTTGACATGTGCTGATGCCCTTTGGAATTGTGCCATTTTTACTTGCTAGAAGATCTTTATATCCTGACCCCCTTCTGCCACCCTGTAAGACACAAACAAACCACAACAGTTAGGCTCCATCCCCATTGTATTCCCTCATCCCCTGGGATTCTGCACAGGATTGTACAGACGATTACTGAGAAGTTATGGTAATCCCAAGTAACAGGGACCAGTTGTCTTTTCAAGGTTATTGTGTGAAGCTAGGCATGTCACATTTGCTCAGGCAAGTGTCTGGTTTTGTCAAGGACGGCCTGTGGAAATGCACTGGAGAAAGAGAGTGAGAGACAGTGAGAGGCAAATACCAACCCTGTCTTCAATTCAGAGTCTTGGTCTCTATTCAGTTGCATAAACGTTAAAAGAATGCACAATAATTAACCATTAAACAGGCTGTTATTCACACATGACATTATTGCTGAGATGTACTATGACCACGAAATGAACTTTAATTACTAACTTGGTTTTTTTTTTCACTCCAGTTTTTTTTTTCTTTTCAATTCCTGTGCCTCTGAAAGGATGTGAAATGGATGATCATACAGCTTAAATTCATTATAATCTCTCAAATATATCTATTGTGTTTTCCACAAGCACACATTGTTCCATTTGGATCAATGAAACCATTGCACATATTAAACCAGAGGAGTCGTGGATACATTAAGGAAATATTGGCTGTTAACAGCGGTTAGTTATATCACCCTTCACCCAGTTGCTAGGAAGCTAATTTTAGGTGATTAATCAATTCAGAGAGCATAGAAATGTAATTAGGAGTCTCTTTTGTTTTAAGAGGACGACCTTGAGATGAATGTTTACAGGCAAACCAGTCTCAGGAGACGGTGGTAGACTTAAGACAGTCTGATCTTGAGCAAAGTCATGTTGTATATTTTATGAAGGTTTGTGTATGTGTGTGTGTGTGTGTGTGTGTTTAGGGCTATCAGTTATGTAAATTATGCTAAAATATGTTTTAAGTAAATTAATTTTATGCCAATTAAAGAACTTAATTATACTCATATAAAATTTGTTGGGAAACAAGGACGTGTTATTTTGGCATATGAAAGCATATTATCATTTATTCAATAGATATTTGACGTTTTATGTATAGGTTTTACTAGTATTGGCACAGTGATCTTTTTTTTCTTTAATCAAAGTATTAACATATCAGCATAATCCACTAACGTTTGACCTACAGTTTGTATGTATTGATATATTAATGCATTAACCAATTACAATGCGTATGCATATATTGAACAAGCATGTCTTGGGTATTTTAAATTTTGAATGTACATTCCAGACTCTCTCTCTGTCTCTCTCTCTGTCTGTCTGTCTGTAGTATCTATCTAAAATTTGCCAGATTTATAGTATTAATAACTCTGGAAATGCATCATCATAGTCTGTGAAAAGGGTCCATTGGACATGTGGACATGCATTTTTTTTCTTTGTGCAGATGTTGAAAAAATCATACATTTGATTTGAACTCTGCAGATATCCTGTTAGGGCTAAACTGCCCCCCAAAAGTCTGGTTTACATCCCTGATTAAACACTAGTGTATGACGTCATTATTTGTGGACAGGGCCTTGTCTCGTGGGCCCTGAAATTTGCAGCAAGCTATTATCGCATCAGCATAATAAAGAACAGCATGTTACTTGAAAGCTATTTGAGGATGTACGCATATTCTTTTCCTCATCTATTATTAGCGGTGTCCATTTTGCTGTCCATTGTATTTGCCTGATGTTGATAGTAGGATTTGTTTTTCCTCTCTGAGATCTTAGATTGATGAGTGCTAAGATAAGTAGTGAGAGAGAAAGAGGGAGACAGATGCTGAGACAAAGACAGAGACAGAGAGAGTTTGGCAGGCCTGTTTGTTTGCCCTTGCCCGAGCCAAGCCTGGTGTTTACAGCCACTGCTGATCCACTCCACAGCACTGCATAGATGAGCGATATGAGACTCATTAGCCCTGATTGCATTTATCCACTTCTGTGCTCCACTGGCCGGTGACAGCTCAGGCTAGTGATTGATAGAAATACAACAGGGGTCAAAAGCAGAGAAATTAGACCCTGTTGAGTGGAGGATTTAAGTGTTTTGTCGGTACATATTGTGTGGTTGCTGGACTGTGTGTTTGTTAGCAGAATTTTGTGTGTAAAGCCGCTTAAAGTAGTTATTAAAGTCAACATGAAATCAAAATTCACCCCATTTGCATAGTACTTGTTGCTGGCCTTATTGTGCATGCTTCATCTGTACTTGTTATTCTGAAGAACAAAGTATTTTCAATCTTTCATCAAAATGTATGAACTTACTCTCTGAAATGATAAACTAAATTTGTTTTTGTCTTTGAATATCTTGTTTAACTTTGGGTTCTCATGTCACGTTGTTGTTTCACAACGACTTTTAAAGATAATAGGGTGAATTCACTAAATTGATGTTTCTGTTGATTTTCTGTTGATCATGGCAACAATTATTCTTCAAGGTTTGCTACACTTAGAAAAAGGTACAAAAGCTGTCACTGAGGTGGTATCTTTTCAAAAGGTACAAATATGTGACCCTGGAACACAAAACCAGTCGTAAGGGTCATTTTTTTTTATCTGAAAGCTGAATAAATAAGCTTTCCATTGATGTATGATTTTGTTAGGATAGGACATTTGGCTGAGATACAACTATTTGAAAATCTAGAATCTGAGGGTGCTAAAAAATAAAAAATATTTAGAAAATCATCTTTAAAGTTATCCAAATGAAGTTCTTAGCAATGCATATTACTAAGCAAAAATTAAGTTTTGATATATTTACAGTAGGAAATTTACAAACTATCTTCATGGAACATGATCCTTACTTAATATCCTAATGATTTTTGGCATAAGAAAATCAATCATTTTAACCCATAAAATGTATTGTTGACTATTTCTACAAATATAGCCATATTCAAAAAGGATGAATTAAATTGATCGAAAGTGAAAGTAAAGACATTTATAATGTTACAAATGATTTCTTTTGCAAATAAATGCTGTTCTTTTGTAATTTCCATTCATCAAAGAATCCTGAAAAGAAAAATGTATCCCAGTTTCCACAAAAATATCAGGCAGGACAACTGTTTTCGTTTTCAAGAAATGTCTTACGCAAAAGCGTAAAGTGCTTTGGGTGTACAGCAATACACAATAAAAGCACTATATAAATGTGGCATTCATTCATTCATAAGCAGAAAACCTTTACCATCACAGGATCAAATTACATTTTTAAATATATTAAAATAGAAAACAGTTATTATAAATTTGAATAAGATTTCTTAATTTTTGATCAAGGCTTGGTGAACATAAGAGACTTCTTTCCAGAACATTAAGACCCCAGACTTTTGAACAATGACTTATAAGCAGGATGTGCATTAGTGTTGAACTGCATTCAATTTTTTTTGTGATTTTAATTTTTTTTTTTCCGTGGTGTGATGGCTTAACGTTTGGTTTAAGTGTGATCATGTATGACCTCAGAGTAATCCTATATGAAACTCATTTAAAACTGGGGATTGCATTATCTTGCAAACACTGCCTGCAATACCTCATGTCTTTCAAGCATCTTGACGATGCTCCAGTATTCAAGCTCAGGGCTGGAAACGCATCCTTTCATGTCAGTCTGGATCAGTCATCGCTGCATGTGGAACCTCGGCTGAATGTTGTTATGTCAGGCAGAATGTAAAGGGCAAGTGACAGAGCCGTGGTAAAGAGCTCCAAGGCAGCAGTCTGTGCTTTTATCAGGGATACAGGCTCAGAAACACACGCGTGGAAGGAGAAAAGAACTGCTCTCTGCTCACTGCCATTAATTATGGAGCAGACAGCGATGGCGTGTGCAGACAGACTGTGTTTTATGCAGGTAGAATGAGTTGTCAGTCTCAGGGCGGCACATTACCGAAACCCTGGGCATCACTGACAATTCCCAGGATTTCATAAAAAAGCACTTTCCGTTGACTTTAACAAGGAGGTTATATAGCAAGTCGAAAATTGCTGTCGAAGTACAAAGTATCAGGACTGCATGATCAGGGTTCACCAAGGGCAATGTGACTGATGCTTATGGGGCAGCTTTCATTGCTCTGTCTCACCTTGTGCTCTTCTCTCATTTGGCCTTTAACGAGAGTCTGTGCACTTTTAAAAGTACATGCTGGTCTTCAATATGATAGCCTCCTATTTGACATCTGCTAGCTTTTTAACTTTGATCGTGTAGGTGACCTGAGACTGACCCATGACAATTGTAGTCATTTTTCTCGAGAGAAACACCCTTCATGTTCCAGCAGGCTTTTTTCTTTCTCACCTCCGGTGTTGACTACAAGTAGTTTCTGCATCTGGTGAGTCACCTCGCTGCCTATAGAAGCATCCTAATTGTCATGGATCATGAATTAGAGTGCTCTACATATGCAGCGACTTCACGCAACATTCAGTGTTGCTGACTGTTGACATGACAGTAGATTTCATGCTATGCAAGAGGATCGTATATATAGTCGTGGTACTATCGATAATGCGGAGGATGGTAACTTGGAGGTGAAGAATTGTTGAATAAAGTTATACAAAAATGATTCTTGTAGCTTAAAATTACGGTTGAACCACTGATGTCACATGGATTATTTTACCGATGTCCTTACTACGTTTCTGAGCCTGGGAATATTTCAGTTGCATTGCTTTCTATAGAGGGTCTTGGATTTCATCAAAAATATCTTAATTTGTGTTCCAAAGATTAACAAAGGTCTTACGGGTTTGGAATGACATGAGGGTGAGTAATTAATGACAGAATTTTCATTTTTTGGTGAACTATCCCTATTGAAAAATTTTCAATCTATTGTTCAAGTCTATTAACATAATTACTGACATATCACTCGAGACTTACTGATATAAAAATTGCAATTAAATTTTATTTGGAGTACTACTTATGCACAATGCACATTTCTTAATATTAAGCCTAAAATATGTTTTAATGTCACTATTGATGAAGATTGTATGATCTTTAAATAATATTGGTCTTTAAATGCAAAATATTTAAAGTGTGCCTAAAGTATACTTGCAATAGTTCCACTTCAGCACAATCAGATATACTTAAGTACTTATACTTCATCACTACGTCCACACAATTAAAGTGCATTAAGTACAAAATTAGTTGTTCCAATTTAGCAAACTTTAAATGTTCCAGTTTGGTATACTAAAAGTACAATTGCAGGGTATTTTTTTTAAGTGCATAATATGTAAATGTATTTGTAGTATACTTAGCAAGAAATAAATGTATTTACATATTTATGTGCTTAATAAACCCAGATAATACCCGGAAATTGTACCTTTAGTATACTAAACTGGTACACTTAAAGTCTGCTAAATTGGAACAACTAATTTTGTACTTAATGCATTTTATTCGTGCAGATGTAATGCTGAGGTCCAACTAAAGATATACTGAAGTATATTTGATTGTGCTGAAGTGGAACTATTGCAAGGTACACTTTAATAAATATCTTGCATTTAAAGACTGATACTATACAGATATCATACAATCCTTATTAATAGTGATATTAAAACATAATATTAAGAAAGTAAGTTTGTGATGATTTTCAGTGAGTCTCTTTCTCTCTGGACAAGAACTGGCACTTAAAATTGATCTCTTACTTTGGTGGGCTATGGCCATCTCCTTTTGATCTCTGTTTTGAAGTATTTCCTTTCTGTCCAACCACGGGCTAAACAAGCTGCAATGTGTCACCATGATGTATGTGGGTGCTAATTCACAGCTATTAAAACATTTCAAGTAGGGCGATTTCACACAGGCAGATTTTGAGGTCTAAGCTTGCGGTAATTTTCTTAGTCCCCCCCTCTCTGGGACGTGCTGAAATATTAGCGGCCTAGGTAATGATGTTGCCAGAGCAGATTACAGCAGGCTTTGCTTGGAGTGTCTCTGTGAGCATCTCTTTGAAGGTTGTAATCCATGGATTTGGGCACGGATGTGGGAGATGAACGGAGAGAACGCAAATCGAACTCTGAGAAGAGCATCCACCAGGTCAACCTGCCTCGAGAGCTTAGTCTGGGAGATGCAGACATTGCTTGGAGGAAGAGTGTCAGTGTGTGACCCACAAATGCGCATATTTGTTTGATGCAATTTATGAACCTGATCGCCTGGAGCAAAAAGAACAGTTTTGAAAGCACTTTATGTAAAAAATGTAAGGCTGGTGTCATTTTTGGCTACATGCTTGAACTGCAAAGGGAGCTGCTGAGTGTCTGTGACCATTGTTAAAGCTTTCTATATTTTATCTCAGTGAGGTTTCTTTATGAGTTGAATGTTGAATTGGTTCTTGTAAGGATTAAAATTATAATGGCAACAAATTCAGTATCAAATCAAATGAAAAGGATGTATGATAATCCCCATTGCACTATGGTAAATATGCAGCAAAGAAAATTTGTTTTAACTTTAGCCCATTAAATAAAATATTTTTGTATTTTATGGTAGAGAGTAAATTATAAGAGTCACAA
Organism: Acrossocheilus fasciatus; assembly: GCA_036784905.1. NCBI lineage: Eukaryota > Metazoa > Chordata > Actinopteri > Cypriniformes > Cyprinidae > Acrossocheilus > Acrossocheilus fasciatus. The sequence goes on from CM071942.1 coordinate 17,375,081, forward strand.
AAGTGTTTTTTTCTTTTCTTTTACAATACACATGTTTTTGGCTGCATCTCCTCTAGTTGGTTGGGGTTGGTAGGATTTGCAAAAATGTTTTTATGCTGTCCAAGGTTACCAAGCTTCTCCTTGCATAAATTAGTCATGTTTCTGAATTCTTCTCCACTCTTGTTCCTCCATTACACATGCAGATCCTCTATCCTATATGCTCCCTTAAAACACTTTCTCCTCATCTAGCCTCTGTGTGTTCTCACTAAAAGCAACATACTGTAGGCAGTACTGCGGATTCAGGGGCTGGATCACTTTCCCTCTGGAGATGCGATCCGATGGTAATTTTATGATGCACATGTCACAAGTCATCTCTTCATCACAGCATTCCAGCATGATGAAAACTGACGGAACAGCGTCTGCCCTGATATGCTACTCAAGAGATGAAGGAAATTAACGCACCAAAACTGTATAACCTTAGGGAGAAGAATGACGTAGATGCACATATATAGTAGCCTGTCTATGTGTGAGTGGTGTGCAAATGTGTGCGCCCGCTAACTCGGTTTTTCCTGGACTCATTCCCAGCGCGCTTGTCTTAAGCAAGCATTTGAGGTTTTCTCTCTCAATCTAAAGCATCCTTCCAAGAACTCCACAAGCTTTCCGTAAAACTCCTCTGCTGCAAGGACACACTCCCTCCATGCTATCCTGATAGCACTAATCCACCTTGTGTCAGCACAGATCACCTCCACTGATGTAGTGAAGCTTCTGGGAGAAACGCTAATGGTTGTAGACATCTGTGCAGGGAGTTTTTAGATTGGCGTGGTACATTGCTTATACACTTTTTCGTTTTTGCTGGAGAGACCAGGTGTGACTGAGAATGACCATGAATCTTGATTTTTTAAAGACAGTATTACAAAGTTTTTTTTAATATTCATGTTTTTATTTTAATATTAAACAGTAATATTAAAATAATAATACAATTTGAATAATAATTATTACAAATGTTAAAAAAATGGATCAATTTAAAAATAAATATTTATGATAATGAAACAAACACTCAGTGGAAGAGATCAATTTTTAAGAAAAATTACAATGAGTTTAGTTTAGTGAATAGTATTTGTATTTTTAATATTAAATAGTAATATTTAAATAAAACAAAAACATACAATTTAAATAGTAATTATTACAAATTCTGCAAATAAATTAATTGTAAACAAAAAAAAAAACTGATAATGAAAGACAATGTATTTACTTGTTAAGACACTTTTGTAATATTTTTTTTTTCAATGTGTTTATCTGCCACAATAATGTTGCAAATAATTTCTCAGTAAATATTGTTTTGATTCTAATGAATTTTTAACTGATTTACAGCCCTAGTTTTTTTCCGCTTCACACTGTGTCCTAATAAGATACAATCGCTATGAGTGACAGGACATTTTGTAGGTCACTTGTTTTTACTTCTGCAGCATCCCAGTTTGTGAAATCTCATTGGTACAAAATCACATTCTTCATAACTGTATATTACACATTTTGATTGCCTGCTGTGTTTTACAGCGATTCTGTAGATATGCTTACAGTAGACACCTCATTTGTCTACTCCAGATATGATGCATCCACCAAAGGTCAACTTTTCAGATACTGCTCTTAAGTCAAAGTAACAAACTAATGAATTTTCATTGAAAATGCCACAACATTATGCATCACAGTTGAACAAGCCATAGATATCTAGAGATTTAACAAGTATTCTTTTCTATTTACCATATGCAGAATTATCTAAAAAAAAAAAAAAGGTAAACTAAAGCCGGTGAAAATCAAAGTTAAAGATTGTTAAAGACTAGAACTATACTTGCAAACACACACTCAATTTGCTGCTGAGTGTTCATTGACAGGCTTTGTCTAATATGGTGGACAGCTTAGGTACAGCAGCCCTCATATAGATATCTATGGGTTCTGACTCAAATGTAAATAGAGATTTGCTGAAAGGCCGCCATATTTTCAACAAATCGAAGTCTTCAGGCTATAGAATGTTTTTCATGAAGACATACGGTAAAAGCAATCTGACCTCAATATCTCAGCCTCTCATGTGTAGAAACAATGACAGTGGGGAATATGGGGCTCTACATATGTGAGAGAGAGACATCATTAATTATTGATTCCCCGTCACTGCTGGAGAGGTAACGTGACTGGGAGAAAAAAAGCGATATTAATTTTAATACTCCTCAATCTGAAGGTTAGATTGAAAGAAGGGAACCTGTATTGAGCGGCAGTAAACTTTGTTGTGTGGGGAATATTGACATGAAATGTAATAAAAGGGTTTGTGATTTATTACTCGTCTGGTCCATTGTGAAACATCGTTTGTGGCCTGTGCAGTGGCAGAAAGAAAAAGACACATAGAGACATGAACAGACTTTACATTCTCCAAAGGACAATCACTTTTCTGTGGCTTCCTTTTAATTAGTATCCATTTTACATTGTATTTCAAAGATTCCTCAAAGTTATTTAAATACTGATTAAAAACAGTGACATGCCAGTAATACCAGTTGTTAAAAGCAGGGTTTGTGTTCTGTGTGAGAATCAAGCACAAGATGTGCTGTAGGGACAGAATTACTTTATATCCCCATACTAAATAAGTTCCCCTTATGCGTTAAAACAAGCTTAAGGTTTTTTCTTTGACATGAACATGTATTCATTGAAAATTAATAAAATAAAAATTGAAATAATAAAAAGAATACTATAAAAATAAAATTAAAACCAATATTTATAAATCAATATTTTTCCTTTAAATTTTTTTATTTATTTATTTATTTTTTAATTTTATATCATTGGCTTGTAGAAGTAAATCACTTTTTTCTAATTCCGGATTATTTAGTGAGATTTTGTGCATAAGTGTTTATGCTTGCTATTTGGAATTGCTGGATTGTATTAATACTGGTTCAAAAAGATGAGCTTCATATGAATCAGTCATATAAACAGGTCATCTATCCTGACTTTCAAACTTACAGTATCTCACAGAGGTGAGTACACCCCTCATATTTTTGTAAATATTTTTTAATATCTTTTCATGTGACAACATTGAAGAAATGACAATTTGCTGCAATCTAAAGTAGCGAGTGTACAGCTTGTATAACAGTGTAAATTTGCCATTAATGTCTAAACCGCTGGCCACAAAAGCGAGTACACCCCTAAGTGAAAATGTCCAAATTGGGCCCAATTAGCCATTTTCTCTCCCTGGTGTCATGTGACTCGTTTGTGTTACAAGGTCTCAGGTGTGAATGGGGAGCAGGTGTGTTAAATTTGGTGTTATCGCTCTTAAGCCCAATTTATACTTCTGTGTCGATCCTACGCCGTAGCCTACGCAGAGACGCACAGGCCTGCGCCGTAACCTGCGCCGTACCTGACGTGCACCTCTCCAAAAATCTAACAGCGCGTCAATTCTATGCGGACCGCAAGCGCTGTGATTGGTCTGCTAGAACCCCTCCCTCACTTGAGTTTTGTGTGCGTTTATGAACACTGTAATATAGTTTAATGTCACACCTTCTTATTTAAAATAAAACAAAGCAAAGAACAAGTGTCTTATCATATATTATACTATAGCATTACATCAGTAGTTGTCCGCGACAAACAATGTTGATCTGCCGTGGTACGCGTCCTTGTGGAGATTGAAAGAATGCCGTCTTCTCCTGTTCCGTTGTTGTCCCCTTTTTGTAATTTTAAATAAAGATTTAAAGCAATGATTTGATATTTAATTGCTGCTGTCACGGCTTCTCCGATGAGCCGCTTCTTCTTCGGCTTTGTCCATGATACTGCGGGTTACACCAGCAACATGCCCATGGACACTCTAGACTAGCGGGCCGCATGTGTACTACACGTCGACGCGGACGTCGACGCAGAAGTATAAATTAAAACCGACGCACAGCTTACGGCGTAAAGGCTACGGCGTAGGTCCGACGCAGAAGTATAAATTGGGCTTTACTCTCTCATACTGGTCACTGGAAGTTCAACCTGGCACCTCATGGCAAAGAACTCTCTGAGGATCTGAAAAAAAGAATTGTTGCTCTACATAAAGATGGCATAAGCTATAAGAAGACTGCCAAGACCCTGAAACTGAGCTGCAGCACAGTGGCCAAGACCATACAGCGGTTTAACAGGACAGGTTCCACTCAGAACAGGCCTCGCCATGGTCGACCAAAGAAGTTGAGTGCACATGCTCAGCGTCATATCCAGAGGTTGTGTTTGGGAAATAGACGTATGAGTGCTGCCAGCATTGCTGCAGAGGTTGAAGGGGTGGGGGGTCAGCCTGTCAGTGCTCAGACCATATGCCGCACACCAGAAGGAAGCCTCTTCTAAAGATGATGCACAAGAAAGCCCGCAAACAGTTTGCTGAAGACAAGCAGACTAAGGAAATGGATTACTGGAACCATGTCCTGTGATCTGATGAGACCAAGATGAAATTATTTGGTTCAGATGGTGTCAAGCGTGTGTGGCGGCAACCAGGTGAGGAGTACAAAGACAAGTGTGTCTTGCCTACAGTCAAGCATGGTGGTGGGAGTGTCATGGTCTGGGGCTGCATGAGTGCTGCCGGCACTGGGGAGCTACAGTTTGTTGAGGGAACCATGAATGCCAACATGTACTGTGACATACTGAAGCAGAGCATGATCCCCTCTCTTTGGAGACTGGGCCGCAGGGCAGTATTCCAACATGATAACGACCCCACAGCCTTGCTAAAGAAGCTGAGGGTAAAGGTGATGGACTGGCCAAGCATGTCTCCAGACTTAAACCCTATTGAGCATCTGTGGGGCATCCTAAAACGGAAGGCGAAGGAGTGCAAGGTCTCCAACATCCACCAGCTCTGTGATGTCGTCATGGAGGAGTGGAAGAGGACTCCAGTGGCAACCTGTGAAGCTCTAGTGAACTCCATGCCCAAGAGGGTTAAGGCAGTGCTGGAAAATAATGGTGGCCACACAAAATATTGACACTTTGGGCCCAATTTGGACATTTTCACTTAGGGGTGTACTCACTCTTGTGGCCAGCGGTTTAGACATTAATGGCTGTGTGTTGAGTTATTTTGAGGGGACAGCAAATTTACACTGTTATACAAGCTTTACACTCACTACTTTACATTTACTAAAATAGATAAATGTTGTTCCCTAAGTGGAGGACAATTTTAATTGCCATTTAATACACAGAGCCCTAGTTCACTGACAAGCTACGCAATTTTGCGTGCATTATCGCAGATGAATCGCCTTCGATAATGAACGCAATATTGCATAGCTTGTCAGTGAACTACAGCTCTGCGTATTAAATTGCGCTCTATTTGAAAACAGGTGATGGAGATTTAGCGCTAATCATGGAACTGGCTTTACTGATGAGATGCGCATGAATATCGTGTTCGATATATCGCCCAGCCCTAAACTGAGGGAGAATTTTACTAAAAAGGAATTACGTCCACTAATAGTATTGTTTATTTGCACATGCTGCCTTATTTTGTTCTCAACCTGTTTCACTTTCATCTGTAAAACACGAAATAAGATATTTTGAATAATGTTGGTAATGAAACCATTTTTGTGACCAAGTATAGACATTATTCAAAATAAAAAACATAAAAGAAAAGAAAGTCATACAGGTTTGGAGCAAATTTTCTTTTTGTATCATTTTCATTTGGAAAAATTCTGGTTGCTGATTATCCCGTGTGGGATAGCATTGTCTGTTTTTTGTGAATAAGGTTTTAAACCTAATTTGAATACAAAAGAGGAATGTTTATGTTGTATAGAATGACACTGATGTGAATTAAATACACATGCCATCACACAACACTGGTTAAGCTGTTTGCAAGCTGAGATAAATATTTAGTGTATTCACCCCACAGTATAAAGGTGTAATTTCTGAACCTTAGTATCCTGCTGCTTTCAAAGCACAAAGATATTCTTGTTTGCTTTGTGGACAAGACATGAGGATGTATTTTGACACACCTGCATTGCATCAGCCAATGTTATGGTCAAACAACATGACATTGCCGTTGTTCCTGATTGACATGAGGGGTAATCAGCCTGTCCACTTCTGACTGGGCCACTAGTAGGGTTTCTGTCTGACAGAAATGCTTGCTTGGAGAAGTAAATCACTTTTTGTACTTAGAGTTTCAGTTTGCTGTATAAATTCTAGAATTGTTTACTTTCCTGAAAATTCATTGGATTAATTTTGCTCCTAAGATATTTAAGCTATTAAGGCAGTTGTTATAAATGCTACATTTCAGCCCTGGACGGACATTGTTGCAGTTCATACGGTACCAAATGGTGTGGGTCCATCCGCTATATTTCACTCAGTAATTTTACTCGCACTGTAAGTGATTGCGCGTGAAGCCCATCAGTGGGATGTGCTGTGCTGTCTGAGCTAACAGATGAAGAGGCCATACTGGCGTCATACCTCTGAGAGTCCATCAGCTTAATAAAAGTGTCACAGCGGTTGATTTGTTGTGTCTGTTAATAACAGAAGCAAAGGGTTCGACGGGAAAGAGATTAAACAGACGGCTTGAACAGACATACAGGTGCTGTCATTTGTCTTCACTCATCCGGCTTCCCAACCTTATACATTTCTTCTCATTTTCTCTGTATGTCACACACAAACTATCTCCAGAGATAGTTACACTGAAGTGCTGCTCCTGAGCTTTGGGGATGTACAGTATTGATGGGTATGAGATTTGAGATCTCCTCAGTCTGGGAGCTGTAGGATGTTCAGGCTCATTCTGGCAACAAACGCAGTATTGAGGGCGACAACTGCATTAATTTTCAGGACTGAATTATATTATTCTTCTGAATGTGTATGGCAATGTTAGGGAAGCTTCAAACTACTCATAATTTAAGTGCTTAAATTTCAGTAAAGCTACTATGTTAATTATATTATTATATTACATCAGACTGGATCAGGATAAAAATGATTATGCATTTATTTTATAATTTAATAATAAATCTGTCTCACAAACAAAAGGGGTTTTGAATTAATCTTGGTTAGGATGAAATTAATACTTTATTCAGCAAGGGTGCATTAAATTGAACAAAAGTTACAAAAGATAATTATAAATGTTTCTTCAGCATAATAAAATGATTTCTTAAGAATCACGTGACACTGAAGACCGAAGTAATGAAAATACAGCTTTGCCATCACTAAAATAAAATTACATTTTAAAATATGTTCAAATAAAAAGGTTATTTGTAAATTGTAATAATAATTCACAATATTACTGCAATTAATCAATTAAATGCAGCCTTGTTGAGCATAAGAGACTTATTTAAAAACCAATATTTCTGTGGAAACTGTGATACATTTTTGAGATCCTTTGATGAATAGAATGTTCAAAAGAACAGAAGAAAAATCCTTACTGACCCCAAACCCTTGGCCATGTAATGTATAGAGAATATTAAGTCTACTGAGTGTCTTGACTGCGTAACTGCATTTGCACCTGTACGTTGAACACACAGGGAATACATGAATATCATGGAAGCAACTGGGCAGTTGAGTATAAATGTTTCCCTCTACAAATCATGAGGAGATTGGAAGCCATTAGGTTCTCTGACGATGGAGCCATAGGAAGCCATGGCTCATTAAGGCAGATTGCAAATGTCATTTTGCTGCTTCCTCCCTGGCCTTGTATTGAGGGATTGCAACGAAATTAATTTTGCATAGAGTCTGGGTTTTTGAATCGAAGCCAAAGCACGCATGACCCACGGCAAGTGTGATTAAATCACTGGTGGAGTTTTCAGAAGGAAGGTCAACCAAACCGCATTAAGACTGATTCCTCCAACCTTCTTCCCACCCAGCTTCTAGCCAATCACCAAAGATCGCCATGTTTTATTTAAATAATTCTCTCCTTGTTCCATTCCCTAGATTGCCTGTTTGTAACTGACTATTTCACCCGGACGCCTCGCAAGCTCAACGCCTACCGCTCTTTTGCCAGCGTGGAGCTGTTCCACTTCAACGTGCCTGAAGATACCGTGGTGGCTGTTTGGAACCTCATCACCTTCAAGGAGCAAGGAGGCACCTTCGGAGACAGCTGCCCAGACCGCAATGTGACAGTGTGAGTTGGCTAAACCTCCAGGTTACATCCATTGAGGGTTGGTTGGGGAGGGGGCAGACAAGGACAACAGCGTAATGAGGTCAGATATGTCCAATCAGCATTTTAGATGAGAGGAGGGGATATGTAAAAGCCAAATGTCACATGCGTGAATATAATGACCTTTCTGCCACGCACACTGAAGAGTACTCGCTGTTTGCCCTGATAAAATAGCTTTTAATCCAAGTCTAAGGATCATTTCCCAGATGCTGATCATTTTCTATGCTCTCCATAAAAAGGCATTTATCAAGTGTGGTGCTGGCAGAATTCACAGCATAACTGCACACTGGAGATCCATAAGCATAAAACACCAAGTGACACAGATAAGATTTAAAATCCAAATCTGACACTTTTACTAATTTCACAGGGTCACATTCAGTAGAATTGTTTTAATCCATTCTAAATGGCCTCTAAAATTAGGATGGCCCTATACTTTTATTAGTCATAAAAGCCATTGAGTCATTTGGTTCTCAGCTCAAGGTTAAAAAACAAAAAAATGGTTTTTTGGTTGATGAGAATATGGGATATTATCAGATTTAGCACGTTAAGATCGGTTGACAGAATTTGTGGCACAGAGGGTGCACAGTGTCATTCACAAAAATACAGAACACCATTATGTTAACATGCATGATTGTAAAATAATGCAATAAACAAAAATTTAACGACATTAGATGTCAGATAAAACCCTAATGTACACGACTGATAAGAAAAAAAACAAAGTGGAAACCGTTATTTCAATGAAAAACATCAAATGTGAAGTATCATGCAGGGAATTCTGGGAATGTCAATTTATGTCATCCTTTTGATCCTGGAACATCATTCCAATCAACCAATCAGAATTGAGGGATAACTTTTCAGGAAATGTATTTTAGGCTTATGATCAGGGTTAGGTGCTTCTACACCCTTGTTAATCAGCTATCATTTCACACTGATTTTAGGAATAAATGGGTAGGGATTGGGTTAAGTCTATATTTTTGGACAGTGATGTTGATCCAGGATCAACAAAAGATGTTGATCCAGGAACATGTCTTACTTGGCAAAGCCACGGTGACCGCCTGATTTTGGTGAGCGTGATTTCACCAAGTACAACATGTTCCTGGATCAACATCCTTGTTGATCCTGGAACAACATTACAATCAACCAATCAGAACTGAGATATAACTTTTCAGGAAATATCTATTTTAGGCTTATGATCAGGGTTAGGTGCTCCTACACCCTTGTTAATCAGCTATCATTTCCAACTGATTTTAGGAATAAATTATGGGTAGGGTTAGGTTTAGGGGTAGGGATTGGGTTAAGTTTATATCTTTGGACAGTAATGTTGATCCAGGATCAACAAAAGATGTTGATCCAGGAACATGTCTTACTTGGCAAAATCACGGCGACCCCTGATTTTACCAAGTGTGACATGTTCCTGGATCAACATCTTTGTTGACCCTGGAACAATATTGTGATTAACCAATCAGATTTGAAAATTGAATTTTTGTGAAATTTAGGCTTACAATCAGTGTTTGGTGCTTGTACATCATATCATTAATTTCCTCTGATTTTAGGGATTACTCATGGTTAAGGTTAGGTTTAGGTGTAAGAATATGGTCAAGACTAAAATTTTGGATTAAAATGTTGTTCCTGGGTAAACAAAAGCCGCTTTTCCATCGAAATTACCTGGAACAATTTGTCCCAGGAACTTTTTTCTCAGGAACTTTTTTTTACCCCAGACCTGTTGCTGCCTGCGTGTCCATCGCGATCTAAAGTACCGAGAAGTTTTGGCAAATAATCTGGTGACGTAGGTCTGCGCGTATTTCTCAATACCAAGTACGCAAATTTCGGACTTGCATCCTCAGTAGTTCGGACTTCGCAAGTTTGACTCGGTAGTGTGAACTCCCGCGGACGGGGTGAAACAAGTCCGGTAATTCTACAAAGAGCAGCTTACTTGATAACAGTCAACTTTCCCTGGCTACTGCAATTTTCTACACTGCATTTACAATAAGACAAAATATGATATCAAACACCACTGCATCTTTTCGTTTTCATTTAAACACATTAATCGCCGCAGAAATGTAGTTCAGGGAACGTACATTACAATTGAAACTAAATAGGCTATTATATCAAACAGTATTGCATCTTTTCATTTTCATTTTAACATATTAATAGATTAATAGAATAAAGACTAAAGATTACCTGTTAGATTTACCCAAAACAAATTATATCTTATGATTAACCACTACAGAGATATCAGAGCCAGCGGCAAATGTCAGAAGGACTAGCTGAGTTGAGGGTGCTCTCGTTGGGAAACATGAGCACTAAGCGCCCGCTGATCGCGTGGAGCTCACATCTCCGAAATCAGCGAAGCACACTTTCAAATAGGCACTGTCCTTATAAATAAACTGCAGATTTCAGTTTTAAACAACTACATTCTCGCCTGAAATACTTTTAAAACTACATTTCATGACACAGTGACAGTAATATTTTTAAAAAATTATGCGGTTGAATGGTTGAAATACAATACTGCTTGAACTCATCCAATCAGCATGCTCAGCACCCAAGTCCTTCCCCCGAAAGTTCCGGACCTTTGAAAAAGTACTACCTTGCGAGCAGTGACTTTCTGAGGGGCACATTTTTACCCGGAAATTTATTTTTATCCTGGTTCCTGTGGTGGAAACACACCGAGTACCAGCCCAAAGTTGTCTTGGTTACTTGGTAACCCTCATTCCCTGATGGAGGGAACGGAAACGTTGTGTCGAGTGTACGACACTAGGGGTTTCTCTTGGGAGTCCAAACACCTCTGACACCTTTGAGAAAAGGCCAATAAAATTGGGTGTGCAGAATTTGCATAGCTGGCCACACCCGGATATCCGGGTATAAATAGGCTAGCGTAGCATCTGCTCACTCGTTCTGTTCTGAGGAGGCGAGAAGTGTCTCAACCCACTCAGAGGCAGTTTGGGGTTGTGGCAAGAAGGACACAACGCCTCCGTTCCCTCTATCAGGGAATGAGGGTTACCATACGTAACCAAGACATTCCCCTTCTGTTGTTCACTTCAACGTTGTGCCGAGTGTACGGCATTAGGGGTCCCTATACTAAACGTCACAACTGCCGAACTGCGTCATGAGTCCACGGGGGTGCAGATGGTGACAAGCCAGTGTGTCACGACCAAATGCATCTCTCCTCCTCGTAACCTTCCAACGCCCAAGACTTAAGACCTCATTCTCCAACATCCGGGAGAGCCGCCATAAAGGCAAATGTCCCCTCAGCCCGGAGCCTTCTCTCTATAGTAATACTCACCATAATATATCAGCTGAAAAGTCTTGGTGGTAAACGTTGGGACAGTGACTATTTCCCCATGGGGTAAAGGCACTATGGAGATCACATCCTACCCGATGGGGAGGTAACATGTGAAGATCAACCTATGGACTTACAGAGGAAGTACCACATAGGGAAGATTCTGAGGTGGGCTCAGCATGAGGGGAGAACTACCAAAACTCAGAGCCTGTTGACAGATTGAATGTCTGTCTAGGGGAACACTGAACCTCAGGGGTTACTCAGTGGAGAATACACACATAGGGTCGCAAGAGGAGCCACTACATGTTGAGCACTAATCCAACACAAGAGTTCACTCGAGGGAACATACCTCACAATGAGTTCTAATAGCAAGTTCCTCCGCCAAACTTGCTAAGAAAAAGTGCTTATGTGATGGAAGGGTAGTCCAGAGTTCATGAAAGGAACCTGAGCTGGACTGAATAAGCACATAACTACCCTGAGGGGAGTGGAGCTGGTATCAAGCTCTACACTCTGCCAGTCTCCTGAGTTCAGAACTCTAGGAAAAACTGGTTCCATTCTCAGATTATAAATCTAGCAAATGTATTAGGTGTAGCCCAACCTGCAGCTATCTGCTAGAGAGGCACCGTTTGCTTGGGCTGCTGATGCAGCCATGCCCCTGGTAGCCCTCACTCCCAGCGGGCAAGGTAAGCCTCCGGCCTGATAGGCTGTCAGGATCGCATCCACAATTCAGTGGGAGATCCTTTGTCTGGAGACAGGATTCCCCTTCTGCTGTCCCCCAAGCAGATAAAGACCCATTCAGAAAGTCTGAAAGTGCGATCCAGGTATGTGCTTAGGGCTTGCACTGGGCACAACTCAGGCCTGAGTAATGTTAATCTTCGACAGTTTTGAAATGTGTATGAACTAGTCTTTTTTGGACGGTCAGGGAGTACCACAACTAGCAATGGGTCGATACCGACGAGGCAACAGGTCTACCTGTGCCTGGCCAAACCAACTCCAAATCAGCTGAACCGTTTGGGGGTGAAGCCTCCACTTGTCTCTGAGCAAGACCTGTCGCGAGAGGAGATCCGCTACACGACTGAGGTCGCCTGGGATATGAGTGGCAGGCAGAGACCTGGGTCTGTGCTGGCTCCAAAGTAAGAGATGACGGGCGAGTTGTGACATGCAATGGGAGAGAATACCAGCCTGGTGGTTGATGTATGCAACCGTTGCTGTGTTGTCCGTGCGGACCAACACGTGCTTGCCTTGGATCAAGGGTCGAAACCTCCTCAAGGCCAAAGGCACCGTCAACAACTCGAGGCAATTGGTATGCCAATGCAGTCGAGGGCCTGTCCAGACCCCTCATGCTGCATGCCCATTGCACACGGCGCCCCAGCCTATTTCATTGGCCTTTTCTCAAAGATGTCAGAGGTGTTTGGGCTCCCAAGAGTGACCCCTAGTGTCATACACTCGACACAACATCGAAGTGAATGACAGAAGGGGAACCCTAGTTCCTGGGGAGAGTTCCTGCGGTGGAAACGGGGCTAAAATATGTTGACCTAGGAACACATCTAACTCAGCAAAATCAGGACGTGCTTACACAATGACTTTCACTGTAAAATAACATTAAATGTAAGGATAGCTGTATTACAGTTTATTCACTGTATATAGTATGGAAATGTCCTGTTGACCAATGTGGCAGTTTTACAGTCTTTTACTGTTAAAAATCACAATAATTTTTTACAGTGAGGATTTTATGGGTTATCTGTCATGGCAACAAAGTTTGTAAAATTGAATATAACTTTACACAGAAAAGGTTAGTAAGTGATTTTCCACACTAAAATATTTGTATTTCTTTTTTTTTAATGTTTACAGATTTGCTGCATTCACTTGCATTGTAAGTGCCAAGGTCATTGTAAGTTCAAGTCGAAATAACATTTTGTGGTAATCAACACTATGCTGTTGATTAAGCCAAACTTGTATTGAACCCTGAATATATCATTAAACCTGATTTTAAGCCAATTTTACAAAAAATTAATAAAAAAACCCACAACAGCATTACCCCATTTCTGTGCTTTGCACAGATGAAGCCAAAAATGTCCTGAAATTAAGTGTGAACACACTCTCTCTTGTACATTTTTCCTCCAATGAGCTCTCAGATACTTCATAAGGTGTTCTTTTAGCCTTTATCTTTCTCTGTCCATTTCAAGTCATCCTTGAATGATCCTAGTGCACTTCCATAGCCAGCACATGGTGTGCTAGCACAAGAGCTGTTGTTAAAGTTAGTCTTGACCCTTGGGTAATCAAAATGGAGAATATTATTCACCGAATACTCAGGTCTTCAAATCCCATCACACTGGCTGTCATTAAAGTTCCATCAAAACACTGACCTTGTTATTGCCTGTCACTGAATGTACATCATAAGTGGTGAGGAAGTAACTACTGGCTTTCTTTTATGTGTGACATTATAAAGAGGAGAAGAGACTGTCCTTGAGTCAATGTTCCACTACTGGTTTCTCTGACAAATAGCCCCATCACAGAGGTCCGCTTTTCATGCATTCAGCATTAACATTAGAACATTAGTGTATGCTTTATTTGTTTGCTACTACTTTGCTGCTACCGCTTCTGCTACTTTGACCTTAAAATTAACATAAAAGTAACATTAACTCTAGCATTAAGCACCGGTTATGATGTTTTAAATGCACTCCCTCCATAGATGCTCTTTGGCTCTCATGCTTCTTTGATGTCAGATTTCTTTCAGACTGCACATATAGAAGAACCTTCTCAAGCCTCCTCTTTTATCTTCCAGGGGTATGTAATATTGTGAATAAACCTCTCTGGTGACCTCAAGGGAAAGCTACATGAGAAAGTTGCGGTGTAAACAGTGATCTCAGTGTTAACTTCAGAAAGACATATTTTAAACTCATAATGTCAGTCATGACTCCAGGGGAACATATTGCCTTTCATAATTACAGTCAGTATGCCTATGTTCCAGTTTGAGCGATAATGAAATATGTGTCTTCGGGGCCTATCAAGTAATATAAATGGCCTCTCTGTGATTTAAATATATATATATATATATATATATATATATATATATATATATATATATATATATATATATATATATATATTTATTTTTTATTTTTTTTCTGCTTTTGACAGGAGTGTATCGTATGTTGAGTAAAATAATGGTATATATACATCTAATTAGCAGACTGGATGGATGGAAGGAAGGATGGATAGAAAAATGGATGGATGAACAAAGATGGATGGATATATGGATAGGTGGATGGGTGGATGGAAAGAAGAATAGATATAAAGATGGATATATATATATGGATGGATGGATGAATGGATGGATAGATGGATGGATGGATGATAGAGAGATGGATGAATATAGATGGATGGATGGATGAATAGATAGATAGATAGATAGATGGAATGGATAGATGAATGGATAGAAAGAGGGGTGGATAGAATGATGGATAGACAAAGATGGATCGAAAGATGGATGATGAATGCATATGGATGGATGGATGGATGGATGGATAAATGGATAGAAAGATGGATGATGGACATAAATATGGATGATAGATAGATAGATAAATGGATAGAAAGAGGGATGGATAGACAAAGATGGATCGAAAATGGATGCATGGATGGATTTTAGATGGATGAATATATATGGATAGGTGGGTGGATGGAAGGAAAGAATGATAGATAAAAAGATGGATAGATAAAGACAGATGGATTTATAGACAGACAGCATGATAGACAGAAAGAAGACTATGGAAGTTAAGATGGATAGATGCGCCTCCATAGATTGCACTGTTTGTGCGTACAGAACATTTACCGCACAAGTTTTGCCATGAGGTCCCAGGTCTTCTTGCTGTTTTCATAATGAACAAGGCAGGGCTCCATTCTGTCGATTCAGCTGTCAGATAGCATGCAGGGGGTGCCATAGAGAGATGGTAATTAAAACAGGCTGTACGCGGAGCTGGGGGAGAGATAAAGTGGGAGGATAAGATAAAGAAATGGGAGAAAGCAGGACGACTGGGTCTAGTGGATAACAGCCCTGCACTACAGCCCGTAGATCAATATGATGCTGCCGGACAGGCTGTGACAACTCTAATTGCGGCCCATACAAACCAGGAGGCCTGGGCAGAAACAGAGCTCCTGAGGTCCTCCCAGCAGTCCCTTTTCGCTGGATCATCCTTCAAACATCAAGCCAATGCTTTTGGGAAGCCTTCTTATGTGAAACTGACACACCACATCAGATAATCAATGTGCAATGTGGGTTTTAGGGATAAGTGATGTAATGTTCGGATTCACATTATAATTGAGGTCACAGATGTGATTCTCCAGTCTGTTTGTGTCTGGCCTCCTGGCTGAAGCCTGGAGTCTTTGCTTTATCTCTCCCTCATCAATAATAAGACAGTGAGTGTCATGCACATTAATGATCTTAAGATCTAATTCATCTCACATGCTCGCTGAGGGACCGGGCACTCAATGCACGAGGCATGGTAATGCGAGACAGCAAAACAATGATGGAAATCACCTCACCTCAATTAGTCTCCAGCACTCAATCTGCATTTCATGCCTGTTTGTTTAGACAAATACAAGAACAAGAACAGCAAGATTTATGCCATTCATTTGCATAATGCAGGATCTAGGGGATGAGATTGTCAACAGACCTAATCAAGACATAAACTAGGAGATGAGTGACAAAAACACAAAGGCTGCATGTCAAATTTTTCATTTTAACCTCAAAGTTTACCACAGGTTACATGCAGAACAAAGTCTGTTTTGAGGACTAAGGCTGTGTGGGTAAAAGTTTTACCGCAGCCATCCATTCACAGTGGAGGAGGGACGGGACAAATATCACCAACCATTCACCACGGGTCTAGCTAAACACTTACAAAGTGCTCGCAAGTGCCACAGCTGGGTGTTTTCAAAAGAGCGCCTGGAAATTTTCAGCTGGCAAAGAAAAGATTGGACATATGGCCTAAATGTAAACTACTTCTGCTATGTGCCAGCAACACTGAAGTAATGCCTTGATATCTGGAGGATATTAATATCAAGGTTTTAGACCTGCCTCCCAGCAGAACTCTATAACTAAATGTTATGGTGTGCCTCATTTGTCTTTCTGGTCGTCTGCTGTCCATGGTGCTGAAAACAAGGAGAGGCGACAACTCTGATCATTATGTTTTTGTGAAAATGTCACTAAATCTTCATATGAGTGTATGCTCTTTTTTTTGGTTACCTGTGAAGAACTTTTTTTTCTTCTTTGTAGGCTTTGACATAGGCTACATGTATTCAAAGGTAATAACTAGGGCTGTCAATTTAGCATGTTCATTTTATACACTAAATTATAAAAAATTTTTAAACTATTTATTCTTGCAAAAAAGCACCTGACATATCAGTGGTCATTACTCATATTTCGTATCCCCAACTGAGCACATTTTAAATGCCTCCTTTCTCTGATGCACTCATTTCTGGTCTTGGAGTCTCTAATATCAAGTTGATGAGTTGAATGAGATGCATTTGATTGAACCAATATTTAAAGATAAAAAACAACAAACAAACAACAAAAAAAAACAATATATTGAGTCTAATTGGTGTCTATTTAATGCTTTGGGCATGTTACATATCTACTTTTCATATCACAATATAATCATTTAAGCTTTTATCACCGTATTCAAAATATCCTTGACCAATAAAACAATAGTGCAATGGACTGAACCTAGATATCTTTTCTGGGCTGGCATGCTTTAGTCCAGATTAAAATGTATTATACAAAAATCTGAATGGCTGTTTAAAAACATGTAAATATTCCTTGACTTCCTTTATTCTCTGTGACAAACCGAGTGTCAGAAACATATAGTTTTATTTTCTCCCAGACTATTTTTTCTTTTATATAGAATAAACTTGCATTTGCATTTAGCTTATTGCATCATACGCACAGTGTTGTACATTTTTGATGAACAAGAAGCTAATGTATGTTCTAAAAGGTAAGGTATCAAGGCTTATTCACTGTATTTTGAAGTGCCTGCGATAATTCTGTGCATAATCATTACCAAAATATACTGTACACGTACTTACTTACAGTATATTCAAATTACTTTCACGTAGGAGCTTTTCTCTGAAAATATTGATAAATGTAATTATTTGCTATTAATTTGATAGATTAATCATCATATGTTTACTTGATTACATTTGTTTTAATGAATTGACATTCATAATACCAATTAATGTCATTCTTATCTTTGTCTCCCAGCTTTTCTGAGTGCCCATTTGTGTTATTTTTGTAGTCAAACTTGCCTTGTGTTAATTACCAAACCTTGTTTTCACCTTGTTTCAAACTCTCTCCAGCCTAATTGACAACTAGAGATTAATAGAGTGTGACCTTAAACATTGTGAGGAAATGCACTGACTACAGAGCATGTTGATCTGATTATGATGATTTGTTTGCTGAAGGGCCAGTTTACATACAGCTTGGACTCTGGTCTTAGGACAGCTCTGTATTGCTTTGATGAGCCTGGCAGTAATATGTTTGGATGTGATTTGCTAACATGTATGGATGTATGACTAATTGGGTCACAACAGAGCACTGCATGCTCTGCAAAGGATAACGAAGCCAGGCCTTTGGAGCAATAAATTGCATATGGCATATCATATTTTATATGGCATGTTTTTTGCACCTTGTGTGAGCTTAAATATTTGAACTGTATAGATAAGAGTGTTAAGGATGCATGGTAGCTTCGTCAAGTAGATTTATTCAGTCCCAGGGAAATGCTAATTTACAGTACATGCTAAGTTAATTAGAAAAAAGTGTTTTTTGCTGTGATCATTTATGAATGTGTATGTAAATCCTGTGTCACAGTATCGCACCATACTCAAAGTTGGCATTGTAGATTATTTTAAGATAAAGAAAATTAAGAATAAAATTGGTAACACTGTAAAATAAAGATTGTTAATAGATTATTATTAAATTAGAATCATTATTTAGAATCATGAACAACAATGTTTTACTGCTGACTCATTTTTAACATTACAAGATGTACACATTGAAATAAATTACTTAATATATTATAAAAGAATATGAATTAATTTGGAAAAACATGAATTTTTATATTTTAGTCTGTATTGTTATAAGTTATGTAATAATAGCTTCTGTATTTATAATTTTTTAAACTAACAATAACCAAAATTAATACTGTAAAATTGTTGTTAATTATTGGTAAATAATACCTAATATATTAACTAATGTTAACAAATTGAACCTTATTGTAAAATGTTGCATTTAAAGGCATAGTTTACCCAAAAATGAAAATTTGCTGAAGATTTACTCACCCTCAGGTCTTTCAAGATGTAGATGAGTTTGTTTCTTTATCTGGAAAAGATTTTGAGAATTACATCACTTACTCACCAGTGGATCCTCTGCAGTGAATGGGTGCCGTCAGAATGAGAGTTCAACAACTGATAAAACGTCACAATAATCCACAACATGACTGTAGTCCTTCAGTTAACATCTTGTGAAGAAAAAGCTGCATGTTTTTAATAAACAATTCCATCATTAAGGTGATTTAACTTTAAACCACTTTTATCACTTCTGGCCAAAATACATTAATTGATAAACTAGGATTGTGATGTTTTTTTCATCTGTTTGGACTCTCATTCTGACGGCACCCATTCACTGCAGAGGATCCACTGGTGAGCAAGTGATGTAATGCTGAATTTCTCCAAATCTGTTCCGATGAGGAAATAAACTCACCTACATCTTAGATGGCAGCATTTTGGGTGAAGTTAAAGTTTAACATTATTAAAAAATAACCTAGCACCATAGCTGACAGTCTGTGCACAGATGTCTTTTTAGTTTGAACACTCCCTCTGAACTTCAAGGCAGCGTCTTAGTAAAAATCTGGAGCTTCCACTGCCAGCCTCAAAGGAAAAAGTTCATGGCTCAGTGCAATACACAACCCAGATAAAATCATTTCCCAGTGCTGAAAACATCTGTCTGACGGTGCTGAACACAAGCTTGTTCTTCAACAATGTCGTCACATTCACGTAAGCAGTATGGGGTCTCCGTCTTGGAATAAGACAGAGCTCTAGCAGAAGTACTTTGAGTTATTACCTGTCAAGGATCCAGGACCTCTGGGCTAGCACGACCATCTCTGAAGATGGCATGTCTGTTTCATGAAAGAGAAACACACAAAGAAATCCAGAGACATTACAAGGCAAGGCCATTCAAAAAAAAATGGGAGAATTTGTAATTGTCAATTTGTAATTGTCAAAATATATTTTCGAAACCTTTTCTTGGCAAACAGGTTTCATCCATTCTAGTAGAAGCTCCACTACTACTACCATGCAATAGAAAATAGTTCATAGTTGGCCTCCTTAAAGGAACTTATACTGTATAGACAAGAAATCAGTTTTGGGTGGTGAGATTATCTGATATTTTAAAGACTTATGTGTTTGTGTTTTTGTTGAGGTACTTTATTATATATATATATATATCTGCAAGAATCTTGTCCTGTTATACTTTTTTTGTATCTTTAAGGGTTTTCTGTAAAGGTAAAGGGATATGTTTTATCTTTCTACAATATCATTTCCTGTTTTCTAGACATATAAGTGACATTTTTATAACACATTTTCTTGTTTCTTTTCTGTTTTTTATTTTCATGAAAGAATATCTAGATGACTATTAATTATAATAATACATTTTTAAATTAAGTGAGGTGTATTCAAGTCATTGTATACATGCCTTTTTTTTAAATGTATTTTTGTGTGGATTAATGGCTACAACAAAAAGTGAGCATCACATCATTGACCCAGATTTCAAAAGGCATATTTCCGGAGGCTGAGCAATGGGAAACAGACAGCTTTCTCCAGGTGTTATATTCTTCTTTTTGTGGGTGTTTAGCTAGCTGTGCACAGTTATGAAGATAAATCCATACGTGAACACTTAAAATGTGTCAGTGATGAATACCATATCAGTATTCATCATGGGTACGTCTGAATTATTGTGTGGCTCTATTACACACATATGTGAATGTGCTGTCTTTTGCCATATTTACTTGTCTCACAAAGCCATTTTTTATCTCTGAAAATGAGAGAAACGGAGAATAAAAGAGTAAATGATAGTCTTTGTTGTGAAACCCTTCATACAGGGGCTTTTTCCCCCCACAAGGATTGTCAGGGTGGTGACTGACAAACTACAGGAGACACAAAGCAGTGCATCGAGCAAAAATAATTGCAGACAGTGAAGCCTTTTAGAAAAAGTGTCATGGCATGATTTGTTACAGGCTCCTACAGTCTGCCTGTGTCTGTCTCCTGACTGACAGGCTAGAGACTGAGGGAAGACTTTTTACTTTCATGGCCTTGTGCTCCCATGTCGAAATGAAGAGAAGCACGTTGCGTTTTTGTGTTGAAAATGAGTCTGATGTAAGTGAATGAGTTTCGTCTCTTTCATTCTTCTCTCCTTTACTTGTAATTGCAGCCTAGTCGAGGCGCTGTTCCAAATCAATGCTTCCTAAATTTGTAAGCATTGCTCAAAACATTAACGATGAAGTTAAATGTTAGAATATTTGTTTACGATTTACTTCATGCATAATTTATAATTAGTCACAATGCTCCACTTCCTCTCTTGTGATCAAGTGAGAAATTGTTGCATCTTCTCCATTCTAATTGATTCAGGACTGACTTCAGTGTGCTTTCTCTGGCCCTGTGCTTTTCCTTACATGGACTCACTTGTTTCACTATGTTTATACATCTACTCACGTGATATAGTTTTCCTATATCTTGGACATAAATGACTGATGCATTTGATCTGATCCAAGGAGACAGTCTTAAAATATAACTATGATCTTGGTTTACAGGTACTTCAGGTCAGGAGCTCCACCTGTAATCAACCCCCTCCAGACACGTTTTCCAAAGGACACCATTGTACCAGGCTCTTTCGCTGTCACTTTGACATGGACGCTGCCCAACCGCACCACAGGGGTTTTCAATGTCACCAGCCCCCTCCCAGGAGACTGGTTCCTGGCTGCACACTTACCAAAGGATGAGGGGAAGATCTCTGTCAAGGTGAGTAAAAACATAAGGATAAAGCAGTTAGTGATCACAGGGCTAAAAATGAGAGACTCGTTTCTGCTTTTAACAAGAGCTAAGCTTGTTGATTATGAAAAATGTCTTATGTTCATGGTTGTGCATGTACGTTCCTCTCGGCATTTATGCATTTATAATTGAAGCTGCTCACTTCCGCACAGTCAGTGGGTGGCCTTCATGGGTAGTAATTTAAAAGTGAGTGCTGTGATTTCAGAACTTGTCATAGACTTCTTTTTCAAATGAGATTATATATGCGTTTCCTGTCAGAGCGCTCATTATTTCGCTTGGCTTGTAATCTCAGAGACAATGGCATTTTTCTTTTATATAATGCCCTGAATATTCATTTATATATATATATATATATATATTACATAATGTTAGAAGTACATTACTTTTTTAAAATGGTTCCTTTTTCTTGTCTTTCACAAAACCACACACTTGTCCGAGTATGACGTCTGTCTCTATGGTATGAAAGCATGTTTCCAAGTAAAGAATAAAGACATTATTGTGAGGTAAAGTGTAGAATTAGAAAGCCATGCTGTGAGATATAGAGAGAGTTTTAAAGTCACATACGAGTAGTCACATTGTGAGATGTAAAGTTAAAAGTTATAAGTGGGAGAAATTAAGTATCGATTATGAGAAATGATGTTTTTTAAAAGGAAATAAAATCCTTTTTATTCTGGCTTCATTACTGCCTGACACCAAAACCATTTTCATAATGTTTGAAAGTTTACAGAGCTAGTTTTGTTGCACTCAGAAATGGTTGTTGAGTCTTGTATAGACATTCAGTGCTTTTTTTTTTAAATTCCTGCAGCAAAGTGTATTTTAAATGAAAAAAGGCAGTTCATATTAAAACACAAGAGGTCAATCATGCATCGTAAGATATGCGTAAGTAACAGCATGTCAGCAGTGGCTAAATTACGGCCTAATAATGCTCCCTGCCAGTAAACAAAAATGTACAGCAGGCTGTAGTATTCTTATTAAGGGTATTGCTGCCCAGAGGGAGTATTTAAATAGGGAAAATCAGCCAGTGGAAAGTGTTTAAAAAGCTCATGCTGCTGAGAGTTCACCAGGAAGCACAATGCAGTGTATTGGCTCACAGTGGAGACTGAATTCACATAAACAGCTTACATGTTTTTAATTCACTAAAAGAAGTGCAATTAGTTTCCAAAATATATAAAACATTTAGAACAACTAAGTCATTCAGTGCAAGTCTCTTTCATTCATGCCTAGTTCTGTTGACAGTATGTGTTTTTCTTACAAATAGTGGATACTATTGTATTTTTGTTTAAAAGCATTGCATGGTAAACCCTTAAAAATGCAATATAATGAAGGTGTTATGCTTCCCTATAATTATTTTTTTCATTGTGGGATGTTTCACAGAAATAAGCGGAACCATCAGACCACAACCAAGACTATCACAATCAAAAGCTGAATTATTTTTTTACATTTTTGTATTATTATAAATTTAAAAATTGTAGATGCTGTCCAAATAAATTTCCCCCTAGTATATATTATACAGGCCACACAATCACCTGGCAAAAATTGGATATGCCAAGATTCATCTTATGTCTGCCTTACAGAGTTATGACTGGATACATTCCACTGGTTTGTATTTGCATGTAGATACAGAGAACTAGTTTTCTCTGTTTGACTGAGACTCACATCTACTTTAAGTGTGCTGCCATGCATAATTTAGCCAATATCTGACAGTTCTATAACATGGGAGAAAAGTGCAATTACAATCTGGAAAATAGGCCTAAAATATGATTATGTGCTTGCTTTAATTGTATTAGAAAACAATAGCCAAAGTGTGTTTTTGGCCTCTAGAACTGTGCACGTGAAACTTATAAATGAGATTTGGTTTTTAAAAGAATAGTTCACTCATAAATAAAATTGGCCATAATTGAATCATCTTAATGCCGTTCCAAACCCTGATGACTTTTTTTCCCCGTGGAACACAAGTTGAATATTCATGAGAACTGTCCAGTTTGTGAACAATTAACAGCTTACTGTTGAGGGACTTAAATATCTGTTCCTCACACCAAGCCATCACGTGACATCAGAAAAATCATATTATATATATATATATATATATATATATATATATATATATATATATATATATATATATATATATATATATATATATATATATATATATAATTTTTTTATTTATTTTTTGTATCCTTTTGAGGCTTAGAAGCAGTTTCCCCATAACTGCTTGGAAAAGAGTGATCAGCAAATGAATCGAAACTTATGTTTTATTTTCCATGAAAGAAAGAAAGTTATATTGGTTTAGAACACAAGGACATGCTAATTCTTTTTAAGTGACCTCTCTGCTTAAGATTTTAAACAACATCACTGCTGTGGATTGCATCTAAATGGATCTCACATTGGAGTAAACTTCTCGCATCTTAATTGGAATTCTTACGTTCATAATAGCATAACCTCAATCTCCATCCACAATCTTAAAAAGTCCGCCTCAGCTGAGTTTTGTCCTTTGCTGCTCTTACTTATCTCAGAGCCACCAGGCCTGCACTTCAGCCTTTCTCTTTAATTAACTGCAGCAGGTTTGGTCGTGGTGGAGGCCATTCTCCTGGATTAAGAGCAATAATTCTACTCGTGTACTCCGCTTTAAGGGCACCGCTTTCCTCTGAGCCCACAGGGTCACACTGCCAGCCAATTAGACAGAGACAAAGCTTGGAACGACGAAGGCTTTCTCTTTTCTGTTGGCCTGGGAAACGACAGCACCTGTGGAGCAGAAAAGCTCATGGCTGAACCTACTGAGGTGGAGTAATTGGAGGAAGTGTGGAAAGCGAGGCCATGCTTTCCCTGAGGAATAGATTTTTTATTTATCATTCTGTGTAGTGTAATGGTAGTGTATGTTGCATTGGACTTTTGTTTTGTTGAAGGGGCTTGTAGGTAGTTTGTGCCACAAACTGTGTCTGCACAGTGAACAATCATAAATTTACTCCATCTTGGTAATGTTATGTGGGCCTCAGTTTTTTTATGTGTACAATATGTAGTATGCTCCTGTTTAACTAGTTTTGGGCATTGCATTCTCTCTCCATTTTTCAGGATTGCTTAAAAACAGTATTCAAATCAATTTGTTAAAAAAAATTAGGCTGGCATTTTAGAGTAAACAAACTATTAAAAAGATGATTGGTGCCTTTAACTGAATAGCTACAGCCAACATTGAAAAATGCATTTTTCTGATGGGTGGTCTCTCTCCTCCTTCTTACTCTGCAAGGAAAGTTGACTATTATTATTATTATTATTATTATTATTATTATTATTATTATTATTATTATTTTGTCTAAAAAAATCCAAGATAAGATTCTAAGAATTTAACAGTTGTTAAATTGTTAAGTCACAAGCAATGAATAATAATATTAATACTGTTAATAATAAAAATAGAGATTGAGTTAACATTGCTCTGCATGCTAAATAATATTATTAATGATACTATTAGGTTACACTTTATTTCGATAGTCCACTTTAGACGTTCTACTAACTATAAGTAACTATGTAACTACATGTCAACTAATTTTCATTAATTTGTAACTACATATCTACTAACTACTAACTCTCAGTAGGGTAGGTTTAGGGTTAGTAGAATAAGTTGACATATACTTGCAAAGTTTCTGATAGTCAGTATGTTGTATGTTGTGGACCCATAAAAATAAAGTGTTAGAAGATATTAAACAAACAGTCTACTAATACTCTAACGACTGCTAGTTGACATGTAGTTGCAAAGTTACTTACCGTTAGTAGAATGTCTAAAGTGGACTATCGAAATAAAGTGTTACCTACTATTATGATGTTAATACCAAGATGAGATTTGAAGAATTTAACAGTTGTTAAGTCACAAGCATTTGTTGTTATTATTATTGTAACTTAATGGATGTCTTGTACAGTAAGTTAAATTCTTAAATTCCCATCTTGAAATTCACATCATGATCGTAAACTGCTACGACCCATGTGCAAGCCCGTAACTGACTGTCAAGTAACAGCTTGCAGGATCGAAGCTCTGTGGACACATGGTGCACAGAGGTGAATCTCAGCAGAGCAAAGCTGCAGCGGCCCTCAGCAAAGTGCAAGTCTGTTCTCTCAGCTGATGAGCTCCACAGTGTCTGTGAGGCTAATCAGGGAGCAGCCGGACCCTGCTCTGCAGGCACGCAGTCACACAAGCAGATGGCCAATTGTAGAGAGAGGAAGAGAGAAAGAGAGAGGGAGGAAAGGAATGAGGAAAGAAGGGGGATGAGTATGAGTCAAGCACACAGTAAAGATCAGCCGGCCGTCTCTGCTGGATGAAGCTGCCACAGTGGATAAGCAGTGACCAGAAGCCGAGCATCCTGACAGTTTGCCTTGCACTAACTAAACTCTCGGAGTAAATCAATAAACTAATTGGAAACTGTCAGC
Source organism: Acrossocheilus fasciatus (assembly GCA_036784905.1). Lineage (NCBI taxonomy): Eukaryota > Metazoa > Chordata > Actinopteri > Cypriniformes > Cyprinidae > Acrossocheilus > Acrossocheilus fasciatus. Next base: position 17,400,955 of record CM071942.1, read on the forward strand.
ACTTGGAGATATGTTATCGTTCAGTGCATCTTTGCTGTTTTGGGGTAAAGTCTACACAAGTGGGGAGGGGGGGGGGGGCTGTCAGCTTTGTGATTGTTTATCTCTGTATTGAATTTTTTGTTTTTAAAGATAGTGAACAGACCAAAACATTCTAGATTTTCTGTGTTATTAAGGTGTGCTAGGTCAGTAGATGCAATTGTTCTTGTTTAATGAAATTCACTATAATGCACGCCCATTTACTAGGGTTATTTATAGACAGTGTTTGTTAGGAAGGAGGAGAAGGTTAGCCATTTTAATCAGATAATGATCTATGTGTTTACTCAGTTGGTTAATGGTGAGGTGTGGATTTTATAAAATGGTGCCAGTTTAATACGCTTAGACAGTAAGGTATTCATAATTTGACTCCCCTGAAAAGTGAAAATAATATGGTTTTGATGCACCAGCACTCCCTCAATCAATGTGTTTGAGGTTGCAAATCAGTTTGAAACTGTAAATATTTTTTTATATTCAATTCTTTGACAACAGTGATGGGCAAACTTCATACTTCATATCCTTAGCTGTTATAAATTCACTGTAAACCATGGCTTCACGGGGCTTATTGCTTATAAAACTGTTATTCCATATATGTAGCAAGGTTTCACAAAATAAAAAGCAAATCAAATGTAATGATTTTAATAAAAACATTCTTCCACAAAACAATGTTGTTCTTCAAAAATGGTTGTGACAAAGTGGTTACCAAGCAACACACAGAAACAAAGAGGTGTATGTTTGTAGAGTAATTTACAACAGCTTCGAACACAGCTCAACCAATCAGAATCAAGAACCAGAACTATCCGTTTTATCCACCTTTTTCTTGATATAAAAATGGGCACGGCCATTTTTAAATTCTATGGGTCTAGCTTCCGGTCTCATCTGCGTCCAGCTATTTTTAGCTGTACAAAACAGTTTGTTTTGCTGCTTGATATTGAAAATTGGTGTGTCTTATTGTTACGATCTGTGCGGGGAGGAACGAGGAGATATACACAAAACAATCTTTAATGAAGTCCATAAACAGGGTACATCCAACACTGGGAAAAATCGCAGAAAACACACGAACTGAACAAGTAGACCTGACAAACATGAACTAAACAGACAGGGCTTTTAAACAACATGACAATCAGGGAAAAACGAGACACACCTGGAATCAAATCAACGGGAGACAGAAACTGGGTCACGGAGCACATGGGGAGCAAAAACACAACAAAAACAGTCCAGGGGCATGACATTACTCCCCGTCCTGGAAGGTGCGTCCTCACACCATAGCTACAACAGAGGGAGGGATGGAAAAATGGGAGGAGGCTCAGGAGGAGGACGGACACCCGGGAGGGGGCCGGCTGACAGAGTCCAGGGAGGTGACGAAGGAGGGAGGAGCCAGGAAAGAGACAGGAGGGACCCGGAGCAGAAGGAGTTCAGCTGAACCCAGGCCACAGCCATGATGTCGACCCAAGTTCGAGCCGATGGGGGGAGGAGCCATGGAGGAGGGATGGCCGCCGACTCCAGGGGGCCAACCGATGGCGGCAGAGCAGGTGGTGGAGGAGCCCGATGCGAAGATGGAGAGCCGTTGAGCCGGGGCGACGGGGAGGATCAGATGGCGCCGGCGACCGAGGTAGAGATGGGGATCCAGATGGCCACGGTGGAGCCGGAGCGACAGAGGACTGAGGAGGAGCCAAAGGGATGAAGGAGCCGGAGGGACGAAGGGACGAGGCACAGCCGGAGGAGTGGAGTCCTGAGGCACAGGATGGTCGACGCCAGACCAAGGTGAGAGGGCGGGCATTTGTGAACCTCCGGGCTTCCAGGGCTGAACTCAGTAATGGGAGCCGACACTGGCGTGCGCTCTGGTGGCGCGGAGTTAGCTGGGACCAGCGGAGACTCAGGAGACGAAGGAGGGCTATACTTGGGATCTGTGGCCCCCCCTGGGCCAAACGGGGAAACAGTAGCCCTCCCTGGGCTTAACTCGGGAACAGGAGACTTCATTGTGCTTAACTTGGGAACTGGAGGCCCCCGTGGGCTAAACTCTGGAACTGGAGCCCTTCCTGGGCTTAACTGGGGATCAGGAGCCCTCTCTTCCTTGCTGTGTTACAGCCCACGCGCCATTCTCAGCTCACCCTCACCCGCGGTGCAGGGGGGCGGAGCTCCTCTCCGTGCTCACACCATCCGCGACTTTCTCCCTCGAGGCGGGTGTTGTTGCCTGCTCACGCATCTTGACTGACGTCATCAGCAGCTCCGGCTCCGCGGCGATCTGTGGCTCTGTCGCTCCGTGCAGCAATGGCTCGTCGGTCGTGGTGGGCTCTGGCTCTCTGTCAGCGGTGGGCTCGGGCATGCGCTCCGTGCAGTGGGGAGATGGTGGGCCGGACACCAGAGCGTGTTGTCCGGGTAGGTGGTGAGGCTGGCGAGGACCAGGAACAGTCTGGTCTGGCCTCGAGCGATTTCTCCCCCTGCTCCAGCAGGAGGAGGAGGTATTCCGGGCGAAGGAGGGGATCCATGGGGAACACACAACAGAAACAAAAAACTGAGTAAAAACGGGAAACAAAACGGAGGGTTTAAACACATGACAGTCAGGGAAAAATGAGACGCACCTGGAATCAAATCAACACAATCAACGGGAGACAGAAACTGGGTCACGGAGCACAGGGGGAGCAAAAACACAACAAAAACAGTCCAGGGGCATGACACTTATCATAATATTTTAATGTATTATCTTAATTATGAACCCACTGGTTTGTAGTGCAAACAGCTTTACCGTTTACTGCACATTGTTCTCCTCGTTATTTACCAATCCATGACGTTTTACGAGTCACAGCTGCGCGACCTGTCAGTCTATGGTCACAGCAGCCACAACTACCAGAGGAAGATCAACGAAACACTCCCAGAAGGTTCACAAGGTTACAGTATGTGTACAGGATATGTTGTGATGTAACAACAGACATCAGAAAAACCCTGAACTACAATTTTATTAGATGCCAAAGAGGTTAGATCAGAATAAATTATTGGCTTAAATCAGAAGGCACCACTGGCAGCTAGCGTACAGTTGCCAACTTCAGAAAAATGGATAATAATTAACAATTGTGATTCTTTATAGGAGAATAAAGGATGTTAAAATATTTGTATTGTACCACAGAGGCTATGTCATTTCCGTATATGCTCAGTAAAGCATTTTTTTAACAATGGCAAAATTTTGAACTAAAATGTTATTGCAGCCATGTTAGTCTATGAATAAATGAAAATGCATGTTTTTAATTAAAGCGAACTTAGTGTGGGCTGCTTTTGGTGCCTGAATTTGTGCTGCAATAATGAAATCCCGGTTTAAGAATACACTAGAAGTGAAAGACGTCTTCCCTCAGGTAGGCATGTTTTCTTGGCTTGCTGGATGTTGGGCGTATGATCAGTAATCACGTTGTTTGCATTAACCAAAACTGACTTGCTGAAATCAAAACGTGGACGGACAAGTGAATCGCTGAGTCTCACTCACTATGAAGCAGGAGCGACCAGCCGGGAGAGGATTCTTCAAGGTCTTAAAGCCTTCATCGAGCTGCTACGTTCGCAATTCAAACAGTAATTTGTCCAGAAAGAATGAATAATTATAAATTGTGCTAATATTAGCTAAATTGACATTATTCAGATTGTGTAGTAAACTAGCTAATTAATATGATCTATTAAATCTCTTATGGATGTGCTGTGCTCATTGTCACATCGGACACAAATATGGCGGCGAGCATAGCGGAAGTGACGTCTTTGGTACCCATGGATAGCGGCTAATGAACCGGAAGTCTCACCCATAGGCTTACTTCCACGTTGAAGAAAACGGTGGATAAAAAAAAAGAAAAAGGTGGATAATTATCATTTAGCATGTCAGTGGACAAGTCAGTGTTCTGTTGACATTTTTAGTTTAATTGTATGGAAAAAACAGTTGAAACACTCTTCAAACTTTTCATACAGAACAACATAAGGGTGAGTAAATGATGAGTTTTCATTTTTTTCCCTGAACTGTCTCTTTAATGTAATTGCATTTTCTGTAAACAGATCTGAGCTTTACCCTTCTGATAGTATCCTGTCTTTTGACAAATAATAATAATTAAAAAAAAAATCTAATTATAGGGCTGTCACGATATCAGGTTTTTTTTTTACCACACGATTATTGTGGCCAAAAGAAGTCAAGTAATTAAAGTATTATCACAATATATATTGAAATACGGAGGAAATAAATGCTATCAGTCAAATTCATCTTTAGCTTTGTTTATTTAGTTTTTTCTCTTTTTTTTTGCCAAAAATCAAACTCGAAATATGACTGCAGGGAGGCAGAGAGAGTTTGTAACCATAATGTGAAAATAGCTTGCTGTTGATCGGCACTTCCTGCAGACTGAGGTGTCTTAACACCTCACCTCTCTCTCTCTTTTTTTTTTTTTTACAGAATCCAAAAACTCCTACACTGATAAGCTATAACTTTTTTTTTGGGTGCAGGTAGAGTTTCTCTTTTTCATCTGTCATGATTTTGAGAGCCAGTAGTCGCTAAACATTGCATCGTCTGCTGTTTTCTGTGTTATGATGAGTGGCAACCAGCATTAAGGTGTAATACCATCACCTACTATCTGCAAGTGTCAACTACATAGTTACTAGCCTGGATTATTTATGATATTATCATATGTGTAGTATTAACACAATATAATTATTTCAATTTTTAAACATGATTGTTATTGTCAATACTATATTGTGAGTGCAAAGTGATACAATCACCCAGCTGTTGATCAAAGTATGAAAACTGGACTTTTATGTCGTCACTGATTTATTTCTGGACTTGGGAGCTTAAGCACAGAACAGAAGTGGAGAATTGTGGGAGATGTGCGGGGGAACACCAGGCTTTGCCAGTAATGAGACTGTGGATCCCTGCAGTTCTGTTCCTTGACAAATGATAAATGTTTTTCATACCAGGCTGAAATGCCTTGGTGCCTTATATGCTGCGGGTTCATGCTCAAGTATTTTTTTCCACTAGCCTGTCAGTTGCATTACCAGACACATGTTTGGAGTCCACCGTGATCCACCATAAATGATAAAGGAATCCGGTAACACTTTATTTTAAGGTCTCTTAACTAGTTGCTTATTAGCATGCATATTACTAGAATATTAGCCATTTATTAATAGTAATTAAGTACATATTAATGCCTTATTCTACATGAACTTATTCTACATCCCTAATCCTACCCAATGCCTAAACTTAACAACTACCTTACTAACTATTAATAAGCAGCAAATTAGGAATTTATTGAGGGAAAAAGTCGTAGTTAATAGTGAATAAGTGTACCCTATTCTAAAGTGTTACCAGGAATCTTTTTCTCATTGGCCATATGAGGACTCCTCCTCGTGGTTCTGCATGAGCAGTGTGTCAGAGAAATTATCCCTCACACAGCTGGAGACCACATTAAACATGCAAAATGCCAACAACAGTCCGCTATCAATTCTGTGTACTGTTTGGTGCTCTGCACGCGTGCACAGAGGGCTCTAATTATTTCACTAGTTGCTCAAAGTTGCCAAATTTGTGCTGTGAAAAGGGAAGCAATTATCTGCATCTTTTTCTCTCTCTCTTCCCTTTGTCTGTGCTGGCACATGAGTTGCAAACATCCCCCCTAATCAAATCAGATCAATGAAGAATTGTAAGGAGGCAGAGGCGTCACAAGTTGACAAATCTTGCATGTCAGACACAATGCAAAAAGCACGGGGTGGGGGTACAGAAGCAAAGCCGTGTCTGCCTCCACCAGCACCAGCTGTGCCTGCTTTATGTATGCAGCCATGGACAAACAACAGATGGGGCTCCATCTCAAGTTTGTTGTTTAATGGTCGCTGTTTTGCTTTTCCATCCTTATTATCCCACCTACAACTCCAATCTGCCATTTTAAGCTAAAAAGTGATGTTTCCATTTACTTACACGTAGATTGTGTGGTAGTAATTCATTACATTCTGGATAAAACATTGCATCATGGCCAGAAGAACACTAATACTTAACACTTACTCACTTATCAATAGTGACAGCAAAGACATTTACAATGTTATAAAAGACAACGACTTCTTTTTTTTTTAATCAATGTGGTTCATTTGAAATTTCTGTTTTTTACAGAAACATGAAAAAGTCACAGTTTACACAAAAAAAGTATTTTCTATATTGAGCACCAAATTAGCATAATTATAATTATTTCTGAAGCATCATGAGACACTGACAATTCAGCTTTGCCATCACAGGAATAAATTAAAGTATATTAAATATAAATGTATTAAAATGTGATCATCTGTCAACATGCTATTCCTTTGTAATTTTGTTTACTGTGAGTAATGTTTGTGTGAGTATATTAGAACAATACAAAAAAAAACTCTTTCTAATTTCTGAATACTGCAAAAATAAGTATTTTAGTAAAACTGAAACAACTGGAATTATTCTACATTAATTATTTCAACATTTTAATCCAATTTTGTGTAAAAAATATAATTTTTTTTGATTATAATTTTTTTTATTTTGGCTATCAAAAAAGACATTTTCAAAATTGGTGCTCATCCATCACACTGGAAATGAAGTTTAAAATGAAGGTTGTAATAACAAGTTCACCCCATGAGCTCTAGGGTAATTGGTTAGTATTACCCTGGTAGCCTCTGCTGGTTGATACCATAAATGCACATTCTGGTATTATACTGTAGGCATTAGTCATCTGTTTTATATATATATATATATATATATACATAACACTAGAGCAATAGTAGGAGTAGTGTGCCAGCACAAGCAAACTGCATAGCAGTCTATGAAAAATCACTTGCTTATGCTGTAATAGGGGAAACAAAGGGTTTATTGAAGCCATCAATGAATTGTTCTTTGCGTGTCCATGTAAATGTCTCACTTATTACCGAGAAGACAAACCCGCCGCCTTGAGACTATCTTAGTTCTGGTGTATGGCTGCAGAAGTGATTTGCAGAACGGTTCGTGCTGAAATGAATGAGTCTTCTAATCAAGCTGAGAGCAAATTAGACCTTGATAATACACCAGAGATAATGAGCGACACATGACTCAGAAAACCATCTATGCAGTGACACCTGCCCAGTGGTGCAAATCCACCAAATAGACCTTAATGAAATGAGAATGTGTTCTGCCACCATTACAACACATACCTCTAGAGTGTCAAGGCTACTTATGAAGGCTCTGAGGTTTTTGAAGATTAGGTGCATTAAGCATTAAAGCAAACAATGAAAAATATGTGGTTTTGATTAGCCGCATGCTTCTTTTGAAATATTGATATTGATGTTTACTGTCATAATGAGAGCTGCAAAGAATAAATGGTGGATGATTTGCTTGCTTCTTGCATGGGACGTCGTCAGTGCGCTGGCCAGGGAGTCAGCCGTTTCTTAGGTGTCCCGTTGTCAAAATCACTCGAGTGCATTGAAACGTTCAGTCCCTTGAAAATACCCAGACTGCGTCGGCTGCTCATTATATTCACAAACCAGAAATATCTTCGTAAGTCTTTCAAGTGTAATTATATGAAGACAAATCCTTATTTTTTTCTGTTTTTAAAAGAGATTTTGTTTGTGATTATCTATCATCTCTAAGATGCACGATGGGAACAATTCTGCAACGTTTTTTTTTTTTTTTTGTAAAGTATCATACAGTATTCAGACTCAAAGTAGTTTAGATTAAAAAGACCCCTCTTTATTTTTTATTTATTCTTTCATTTATGTATTTTCTGCCATTTTTTTTCTACTGAGATACTAATATTTATATTGTAAACAAGTTGTGCCTTTCTTTAGTGTATGTATTTAATGTCTGAATGCTATTACTAATATTCAGATGTTTTAGGGTTGTTTTTTGAAAGAAGACTCTATGCTTACTAAGGCTGCGTTTATTTGATCAAACATATTGTAAAAACAATAATATTGTGAAACAGTGTTACAATTTAAATTTTTTTTCAATTTTAATATAAAACGGAAGTCATTTCTGTGGTGACAAAGCTGAATTTTCAGCAGCCATTATTTCAGTCTTACCACATAATTGTTCAGCAATTATTCTAAAATGCTGCTTAAGAAACATTTCTTATTATTATCAAAGTCAATTTTTGCCATTTGTAGCACATCATATAGCAATGTATAAAAATGAAACAGGAAGATTAAAATTATTTTATTCAAATATATTTTTTATAACAATATAAAACTCTAACATTATTTTTGATCAATTTATTGCATCCTTGCTGAATAAAAGTGTTAATTTCTTACTGACCCCAAACGTTTGAGTGGTAATATATGCATATTATCTGCTTTTCTTTTCAGTATAAAAGCTTATGTATTTTATAACGTCATTGTAGTTTTTATCAGCTGCTATAAAGATGCAGAATGATGTGTTTATACAGTGATGTTGCCAGTTATGTTTTAATGCACAATGTTACAATCATGTCATCAGTGTCCTAGTGTTTAGCAGATGAAAGCCTTCAAATTCTCTGTATATGTGTTATATTGTACTGTAGGCTACTAATTCATATCACAGAGAATTTTGGAAATGACATGAAGCACACACAATTTTTAGTTAAGGCTTTTTAAAGATTTTTTAAATTTTTTTTTATTTCACGTCTTGAAAAATATCTAATTATAGGATGACTATTGAGGCAGTGAATCCCACAGCATAATTAATCACACACCACTGCAAGCCAATTAGCTCTTTCCGTTGCCCCGCCCCCTCTCTTCACGTCTACTGAATAGCATTTCAGCACTGGAAGAGGCCGCCGCTGCTGACGACTGCTCGGTTATTGTTTAACTGCATTGAACTGACAGATGCGCCAGCAGACTCTCGCTCCCTACCTTATGAAGTAATAACATGGCTGACTGACCTCAACAGGAAGCCAGCAGTGATATGCGGTTGACATTCGACAGTGCTGTGGGTTGAAAAAGCCAGTGAAAATGACCCCGCGTCTCAGGCGGTAGTCCAGTACAAACGGCGGAAACAGAGGAACGTGCGCTCTGGAAAGCTAATGTATTCTTTTAGCGTGATTCCTAGACATTTAATACCTCTTTGTTTGGCGTGATTGTGTTTCTCTGTATGGAGATGGTAAGAAAAGACGCTGGCCGAGTAGAGAGGAGGGGTTATACTACGCCGTTCGACAATGATGAATGTGTTTAGGGCAGGAGTACCTGCGTGAGAGAAGCCGAGGTTTCCATGATGAAACGCTGCATTGTAATTTGCCACGGTGTGCCATAATAAATAAAAGCTCTTGGATTCTCCCACCTTCTCTCCGTCTTTAATCCCGCCACCTCCCTTTCTCACACCTCAAGTCTTCATGCAATTGCACTGTGAAAAATTGTCTGTGAATCTTTACAGATCTTCGGATCTTTAATTGGAGCATACGCCACAACATCTGTCGTATACTGAAACCAATGTGGTTTTTACAGATACGCATCTCTTGATAACACTGCCAACTGTGATCCTGTAATGGTGAAAACAAAACGGCTCAGTTCAAAAAGCCTCAGTATAATCTGTCAAAGCAGTAGCCTACATGTATAGTTATCAGTGGCATGTACAAATACATTGTTGTTCAAACGTTTAGGTTCAGTGTTTTTTTTTTTTTAGTGCTTTTTAAAATCTCGTATGCTCACCAAGACTGCACAATATGCATAAAATCCGTAATATTGTGAAATAATATTGCCGTTTAAAGACACTGTTTCCTATGTTAATATATTCAAATTTTTTATTTATTCCTGTGATGGCAAAGCAGAATTTTCTGCATCATTACTTCAGTTTTAGTGTCAGAAATCATTCTAATATACTGATTTGGTGCTCAAGAAACAATTCTTGTTATTATTAGCAATGTTATTTATTTATTTTTTTTTTGTGGAAACTGTAAAACTTTTTTCCAGGATTCATTGATGAGAAAGTTAAAAAGAACAGTGTTTATTTGAAATATAAATCTTTTGTATCTTAATAAATGTCTTTACTGTCACCTTTGATCAATTTAATGTATCCTTGCTGATTAAAAAAAAAATTGTACTGACTGCAAACTCTTAAATGGTAATGTGTGTTACATTTCCATTTGTTATTTACACCAGGCACACCACCTTACACTTTGAGCAAGGATCCAACATTTGTGACACATTGCTTTTTTTTTTATCAGACATAATTAATCATATTCTGCCAAATAAATGTCTCAGATTCCCCCTGTGCTCAGTATTAATTTTTTATTCATGAATTTCAATCCCCAACTCTTGTCTTCTTTTATTTTCTCAAAATAAATTGTTCCTGCTCCTTTAAGATTCATGTCGTTGTATTCCTCATTTTTAAATTCACTTTTTATAAAGGTGTCTGCTAAAAGAAGAAATGTAAATGTAAAGCAGAATTCAAAGAAGACAAGGTTTTGGCTGGATCCTCCACTTGTTTGGAATCAGTAAAAATTGCAGACAGTTCAAAATCTTTTATCTGAATTTTTCACCAAGTGGAGAAACGACAATAGTAATTGATCTTTTTCTCCAGAGTCTGAGGTGAGAGTTGTTGTGCAGTTGGCCATGAGAAATATCACACAGCAAATCATCAGAAGCAATGCAAATGTAATGACAGTTTCCCTCCATTTGAAGTGATCATAAGGCTCTCTCAGTGGGAGTTGCCCCCCTTCCACGAGCATTTCCATATCATAATACGCATGTATACATTTTTTGTGACACTGTATTTCATGGCTCAGTGTATTTGAAGATGGATACTGAGTGGATTTTAGCCTGTAACTAATCCATCTATTTCATGTTTGTTTCACTCTTTTTGTGCAGGGTCTTCATGAGGAATGTCAGTACCTCTTTCAACCTCAGCTCATTGTTCAGAGGCTCATTGGGATTTCAGTGCTGTATCCTGGTTACTTCATTGACCAGATGATTCCTCTTCACAATAGATCTGTACTCTACAAGTGAGTGATTATTTATAAAATGAAATTAAGATGCAATATATCCACTTACACACACATACACACACACACACACACGTTTGTTTCTGTGAATTGTGGGGACTTTCCATAGACTTCTATTACTTTTATACTGACCAAACAATATTTTCTATCCCCTAACCCTAAACCTACCCCTAACAGAAAACCTGTTTGCATTGCTATTTTTAATATATATTTTTTTTATTAAAGGGATAGTTCACCCAAAAATGAAAATTTTGATGTTTATCTGCTTACCCCCAGGGCATCCAAGATGTAGGTGACTTTGTTTCTTCAGTAGAACACAAATGAAGATTTTTAACTCAAACCGTTGTAGTCTGTCAGTCATATAATGCCAGTCAATGGGCACACAATCTTTGAGAGAAAAAAAAAAAAACATGCACAGCTAAATTCAAATTAAACCTTACAGCTCGTGATGATACATTGATGTCCTAAGACACGAAACGATCGGTTTGTGCAAGAAACTGAACAGCATTTATATCATTTTTTACCTCTGATACAGGCAATGTCCAACTCTCCTGAGCTCATCCACAACATCCAGCACGTGACGCGTCAACAGCTCTGGAACATAGATGTATATATATACATAGATATATACGTAGATCTTTACATATCGCAGCCCATAGAAACAGTTGCTAATGAGGAATCTATGTATATATATCTATGTGCCAGAGCAGGTTGACGTGTCATGTGCCGGATGTTGTGAAAGTCGGACATTGAGGTTTATCAGAGGTAAAAAATTACATAGGATTAGGACATCAATGTATTATCACGAGCTGCAAGGTTTAATTTGAATTTGTCTGTGTATGTTGTTTTCTCTCTCAAAGATTGTGTGCCCATTGACTGGCATTATAGGACTGACAGACTACAACGGTTTGAGTTAAAAATCTTCGTTTGTGTTCTACTGAAGAAACAAAGTCACCTACATCTTGGATGCCCAGGGGGTAAGCAGATAAACATCAAATTTTCATTTTTGGGTGAACTATCCCTTTAATTTTAATAAAAATTCCAGGTTTTACTATCCTTGTGTGGTCCCCACACTGTAGCACAGACACACACTAAAATATATTAACTTTAAAATATATTATTAGAAAACAGTTTAAAATATATTAAATAGAAAACAGTTTTGCTGTATTTTTGATCAAATAAATGCAGCCTTGGTGAACACTTCTTTTAAAAACATAAAACAATTTTACCACCCCAAATTCCTGAACGGTGGTGTAATCGCCCTCATGTGATTCCAAACACTTAAATAAAACCATCTTTCAAGATTGTGAGCATTTCTACTGTATTGTCATCTTTGCAGACTTTCACACATCTTTCCTTATATTAGACACACGAACGCACACACTGTGCAAGTCTCTCACCTTTTCTCTCCCTCGTTCTGCTCTCAACACTTTACCATTCCACACACATCCTTTTCTCAAGCTTCCCTCCATTTCAGGCTTCTACTCTCATTAGGTTCAGATATTAAAGCTCTCCTCTCAATTAGCAAATAAAGTCTTTCTAAATGAAAAAAAGAGGAAAATGGAGGAGGGAGAGGTGATGAAATGCATTAATAAACAACAGGGTACACAGTAAAGACCTTGAGCACTGGACATTATGAAGATGGGCTTTTTTGTATCATTAAAAGCTGGTTTTCAGCGAACATTTGAGAGGGTCAGTGTATTATATGCTGTGACACTTAGGCAGCTGCTGTTTAATGGATGTCTGGATATTATTATACACTATTTTATAGCATATATAGGATATCTGCCACATGAATGTGTAGGAAGAAATACGAATCATCTTATATGTGATAAAATCTAGTGGACTATGTTAAATATAGTTATTATGCATAGCACTCGTTATTTAGTTTGTCGATTAAATAAGAATGTGTAATATTCATAATAGGAAATCCTATTTAATCATTTGTGAAATACAAAACAGTAGTGCGTAAAATTGGAAGAAGGGATGAATTAACCATGCAATAATTATTATTATTATTATTTTTTTATTTCAAGGCAAATTTCAAAGACCAAGTTCACGTTCCAAAACATTTTTTTCCCGAAGCGATCCAGCAGATCTGTAAACAACTTGTGTTCTGTTTGATTGAGCATTTGGTGTGCTGCTCATATTGTTAATTATCAAAAACCAAAAGACAAAGCCAATTGTGTCATGGCCAAAAATGTAGATATTAGTTATTTATTCTAACTTCACAGTTGTTCTCAATCTCTGTTCAAATTGAAAAGGGTGACTTGCATTTGTTTCCTGATTAGTTGTTATTGATGTAGAAAATTAAGACGGAGAGATATCGTTTAATTGCTTATGCATTTTCAAAAAGTTTGTTATAATGGGCTGAAGTTTAAAGTTCTTCTGAGAGTACAAAAACACATTCTCGTTTAAATGCTTCCTTGGCATTTCAATAAGCATACTAGTATTGTTATGTCTCATGAGACAATGTCTACAGTCAGTGTGGCTTTCAAGCAGATGCCCTCTACATTTCTTTCCCTTGTACCTGGCAGAGTGTTCATCCCAAACTACATCTCTCGGGTGAAGGTACAGCTTGTGGACTGCAATACAAAGAACAGAAGCGGGGAGAGCTGTCCGGTTCTGCTGAAGATCCGCTCAAGGGCCCCGCCGGTGCATAACTCCAGCGCTATGGACTGCAGAGAGAACGTTCCCTGTGAGCTGGAGGTCCCGCTGCCATCCTGGGAGCAGTGGTACTACATTTTGGTGGAGCGTTACCTCAGTAGCTCAGATGTCTACTTCCGTATAGGCATTCAGGTTAAAGGTAAGAACTTGTTTTAAATTTAAATTGGTAACACTTTATTTTGATAGTCCACTTGAGACATTCTACTAACAGTAACAGGGGTGCAAACTTGTCACCTTTCGGCGACAAGTTTGCACCCCTTTTCACCTTGAAATAGGTCATTCACGTGAAGTGTGTAGATCTGTAAAAAAAAAAAAAAAAAATTAATTGGAGGGGGGGGGGGGGGGGGTCGTATCTGCGTGTCATCTGTGTCACGTCACCTGTAGCGTTTTTTCCCCTGTTGGCAAAGGAATGGACCCGCCCTACTCTGCCTCTGATTGGCTTACCTTAATGTCCTTTCCCTCATCCAACCAATCTCACTCCTGAAGCCTAACTTTTAGACGCTGCAGGCAGCTATCCATATTTCCAGAGGCTACGTAAAACGTGTAGGAACAAGCTAACGGCAAGCAACTTATGACCAAACGAAGAATGTGCATCAATGTGTTTTTTTTGTTCCGCTTTTTTTTTTTTAAATTTTTTATGAAGGTTATGTAAACTGAATAATTATATATTCTATTATAATTATATAATAATATTGTGTGTAGGCTACGCAACTTATATAGTTTTATTGTACATTACAAAAAAATAATCATTTTATTCATTTCGACAACTTTACCGACACTGCATATAGTCTTTGGCTGCGTCCATTGCATCCGACACGTTTTTCACGGCGCCAAATCGGACACTCGGGGCTTAAAGAATATTTCGAGTTTCCCACTAGTAACAACGACTTTGTGGTGGCGTTCATGTGCGTTCAACTCGTACATGTATCTGACTTGACTGTAAAAGCCTATTTCAAAACGGAGAAACACCTCGCGTTTAGCCCGTCAGCTGCTTCAATAATTCGAGTGCTGAAATAAAGATTTACAGTGGTTTATTTGTAAGTTCATGTAACATCTTAACCGCAATCCTTGTTGATTGTAGACCGTAGTTGTCGCTCAAACGTCTTTTAATCATATAAAGGTGTTTATCCTTGAATGGCGCACTGCAAAAAATGATTTGAGAAAGTTGTCGTCTTGTTTCTAGTCCAAATATCTAAAAATTCTTAAATCAAAAAGCATTTTCTAGACAAGTAAAAATTGTCTTGTTTTCAGAAAAATATTTTTTTTGTCAAAATTAAGTGAGTTTTTCCTTAAAACAAGCAAAATAATCTTATTTCAAACCGAAAACAAGATTATTTTGACTTTTGACTTTTTTCTGCAAAACAAAAAAATTGATTTAAGAATTATTAGATATTTGGACTGGAAACAAGACAGAAAAATGTAAGAAAAGCATTTTTAGCAGTGTGTAACATTTTCCCCCTATAAAGCACTTTGACTTGCCATTGTGTGTGAAATGTGCTATGTGAATTCTGTCAATTAACTTGCTCTTAGTTTTAACACACCTGTGTGTGTGTGTGTGTGTGTGTGTGTGTGTGTGTGTGTGTGCGTGTGTGCGTGCGCTGGGGGGGGGGGGGGGGGGGTAGTCACCTTTTTCACCCCTGACGAGTTTGCACCCCTGAGTAAGTAACTTTGCAACTAAATGTCAACTAGTAGTCATTAGAGTATTGGTAGACCATCTGCTTAATATCTTCTAACACTTTATTTTGATGGGTCCACAACTTAACTGAATGTGTGAAATTCTCCTCTTGTTCACACAGATACATCATACTGAATGTGTTCCACAAAATTTGCCAACCAGAATATACATTTTGAATTAGTTTAAAAGCATGTCCATTGCTTAATGCTTTGGTTCAAAATATAATATTTATTATTATTTTATTATAGTAATATTTATGAATGGTTTGCTTAAAAAGTCAAAATATATTATTACATTATATTTCTTTGAAATATATTATTGTCCAAATATTTTAGGCCAGTATTTTTGGTATACACTTTACACTTTAGTATAGGGACCAATTCTCACTATTCATTAATGGCTTATTAGTATGCCTATTATTAACATATTGGCTGTTTATTAGTATTTTTTAAAGCACATATTCTAAATGATCATATTCTATATCTACAAAAAGTTTATTGAAGCAAAAGTCACATTTAATGGTTTGCTAATTTTGAGAATTGAACCTTAAAATAAAGTGTGACCACATTTTTTTAGCAAGTTAATACTGTTAATCAGCAACGATGCGAAACTGTTCTCAACATAAGAAATGTTTATTGAGCGCCACCTTCATTTGGACAACTTTAAAGGTGATTTTTTCAATATATAGATTTTTTTTGCACCCTCAGATTCCAGATTTTCAAATAGTTGTATCTCGGTCAAATATTGTCAGATCCTAACAAACCATACACTGATAGAAAGCTTATTTATTCACACTTATTTACTAATTTGCGAAAAATTGACCCTTATGACTGGTTTTGTGGTCCACGGTCACATATAATAAATGACGTTTATTCATTAAAAATTACAAGTACATTTCTTTGGGTCCACTGTGTGTATAATGTTTTACCATCATCTGTTAATCTGCAACAGGTAGAATTTAAGGCAGTAATCCATATTATAATGAACCCATAATACAGTGCAATCAATGTTTTGGGTTCTGATATATATATATAAATATATATAAAATCACACTATGAATAGGCCCACCTGGTACCATATTTTCCAGCCAGTGTTTGGGGGCACGTTACTGGATGCCAATACATTCTCTGATTCATTGATGGCCTGTAGTGCTGTAGGTTGCGACAATCCCAGCAGACTCCAGTGGAAATATATTAGTCCAGCACAAATGAGAGGGCAACAGCTTGCAGATTTGATCCGGGCTTCATTAATCCTTCATTGGGATTTATCATTACAAATGTTACAGGCATATGGCTCCTAGTCATTGTTTGGTTTTAGCATTGCGATGAATTGCATTTGAGCATATTAAAGCTACCTGGAATGCATTCTGACTTCACTGCTGGAAGGTTTTTTTTACAAAGGCAGGTGTTCTCACGGCCCAGGTGGAGTTGGGAAATTAAAGTGTGTACAGAGAGAGACAGGTTTTGTTATGAATCTCTGTGACAAATTGGAACCTCGGTGGGCTCAGATGAGGACCCTGTCATGGATTGGAGCCTTCGCCTTTTATTCTGCCTGATGTTACAATGAAGTGTTGATGAATTCCGTACTTTTCCGTGTCTTGAGTCGTCGTGATAAATATGGCAATTGGGCTGCTCGCAAAGTGTGAAATAGATGGGGGACTCAATTCGGTCACATGGACCGTATTATTGCAGCATCGGGAAGTTGCACGCTCACTTTTAAAGACTCGCTTTGAGACAGATTTGCTTTGATTCTGCTTAAATCTATATGTTCTTTCAAATTACACAGCTGTTGTTTATGGCACACTCATATGACCTGATTTTCCCAGAATATCTGGTTGGATCTAAATTTTAGAGCATTAAAATGTTATCACTCAGCACTTAAATGATTTTTCTATTAAAAAACACCTCCAGTTTACAAGGTCAAAATTGAATTTCCCTCCTCACAAGAGTTGGCAAAAAACTCCCACTCCAAATCTTCCTTGTTCTCTGATTTTGTGTGAGGTTTCTCTGTGCGTCTGTTCCCCCGTTTTGCGTCCACATCCTGCGGTGCAGCAGAATCCCTGCCTTTGTTACAGCCTTGATGCCAAGGGATGCTGGCGCTGATGGCTCGGTAAGAGGGGATGAAGAGGAGGGCCATTGATGTTCAATGAGGCTGAACAGTCTCAGACCAGCTTAGATAAAGCACTCACAGGGGGAAACAATTGGCCATGATGAGACGGTGTACCTGCGGAGAGCATTATCTGTGCACGTAAGGAGCGGAAAAAGGAAAAACCTGTCTAGCAAGGACTTATTGCAGTGCCGTTCTGTCACATTCAAGGCTGAGAGTCAATTTTGTCACTTCAGACTATTTGCCGCATTCATAAAGGAGGAACAAAATCCCTTTTGCTCAATGAATTTGTGCTGTCAAAAGATTAAAACATTACAATAGATTAAAAACATCACCATTTTTGCAAAAAAATTTTTTGTTGTTGCAGAATTCAGTTCAATTCAATTTATTTAATAGGAATTGTTATTACAAAGTTATTAGGAATAGATTTGCAAGTAATCTCACATTTTCTCATTCCTTTTTAATGCATTCAGTCCTTTTTTCATGAAATATCAACATAATAAGTACCAAAGATTTGTGCTACTAGCCTACAGCAGTCCATGTTTTTTTTTTTTTTGCATTAACAGTGTTTTTGGTCCTAGGTGATCTTTCATATTTGTTGTTGATTCAATTCTTCCATGAAAAGACTGCAGATGAATATACATTTGTTAAAAAGTATAGCAGTCACAGTGCAGGTAAAGTGAGACAATATTTTGTCAGTGGCTTTGTTCTAAAACATGATCCAAATGGACACATCAATGTCAATGCACACTAATTTCAGATGAAGTTAATGCAGATTTAAAGTAATGGAAGAATGTACACATAATGATGGATGATTATGATTAAGTATCCCACTATACCTGTGTTCACCCATCATTAGTACCGCTTATTATATAACGTAGCTAATTCAGTGACCCGAGAGCTCTGCAATCAATGTAACTATTAGACATCATCTAACTCTGTCATTCATTTCTCCTCTATGCTATTTTTCACCAGTTGTGATGGTCCATACTCTGCATCACATGACCTTGTAGTATCACCTGTGTCTGAAGGTTTTGGTCAGCGCTTCTGTCAGCCTTAATTCAATTATTCTGAACCTAGCTCCCCTTTCCTTGATCAATTTCTCTGAACAGCAGATACTGGCTGGCTGCCATCTCTCTCCCATCTCCCAAGGCGGTATGACCCTTCATGTCCTTCCTTTGCCGTTCCTCTACACCATTCAGTTCTCTTGATATTCTTAATGGAGAGAACAGATAAGTTTATAAGTTGAACAAGAAACATCTGGTATGTGGAATTCATTTCCTCTCAGCTATTTTCCTCAACAAACTTGTATTTATTGATAAGACAATAATAGTCATGTGAAATTGGGCAATAGACACTGAATATTATTCTCATATGTATGGTCGTTTTTCTCTTGTCATCCGAGTGAATCATATCCAGAACAAAACAAACAGAAACAGACAGAAGTTAGACAGTGAGTGTTGTTCCATAGTGTCTTGTTATTTTGTAGAAATGTTGTTGTGGTCTATATCTGCTAAAAAAGACATGTTGTGGATGTTCAGTTGATCTTTTAGATCAGGCTTGTCAAACACATGACTAGTAGAGGAGTCAAACTTGGACTGAAAGATGATTTGAGGGGGAAAATTAAATTATGCTGAAAACATTCCCGTTCACTTATTTCCATAATAAATATTCATTCATACTCTGATAAATTAGATTTAGTAATTTACATGTGCTCCCTTTTGTTTTACGCCAAGTTGTATAAAGTCTTACAGGGTAGTCATCTAATTTCTTTTACATTTTTTTCTTTTAGTCATGACTATTTTAAGTTAGTTACATAAAAACAGATTGGTTTTAATTTGAATCTAAAAGGTATATTGGTAACACTTTACAATAACTATCATTAACTATCAAACATGTACTAATGTAGTTAAGGCTGCCGTTATTCATTTGTGAATCCTAAGGACTCCAGTTGTAGTTATGGATAGCTCTTCATTAATTCAAGATTAGTTAACAACTTTAATAATCATTAATATTTGATGAAGTAAGTATTAATTTAGGCATTAGTACATGATTATTCATGTACCCGTATTGTAAAGTGTTACCGGTATATTACCTCTCAGCTAAATGCTTGTTGGTTAAACTTGTTTTTAAGACAAAGTCTTAATATAGTGGCTATGTTTATTCAATTGGCCCTGGACTTTAATCCAGAAGAGTATTCTATACCAAGGTTTTTCAATTATAAAAATTGACATAAGTTGACATTTAGTCCAGTGTAAACCAATAAATTGTCATTTTACAAAAATGTCCAATCTTGAATGAGTTTGACACCCCTGTCTTAGATAATCCTCTTTGGTATTTCTTTCCTTGTATAGTAGACTAGCTCGATCTAATCACAAAGCATGATTTTACATAGTTGTACATATCAGTATTACTGTAGTAGTATTAATAGCAGTACATAGTAGTAGCTCATGGTGCTGCAGTTTGAGACATTTTTTTTTTCTTCTCCAAATTGTACTTCCCCTGTTGCTGTTGGTGACACCAAATGGTCATATTGATAGTGTCATTGATTGTGCTAATCACTCATGAGCTCTTTGTTTGAGAGACATCTACAGAGCCAAATTGAAACGGATCCCAGTCATGGGATTTCAGAAGCAGTTTCAAAACAATGAGCTGCAAATTTTAGCCCCCAAACTGTACTTCATCACACAGTTGTAACTGAAGCGTCAACAGAAAGGGTTTGGGGTTTTAGCCGCACTTGCTATTGCTGCAGACCACCATTGTTGGGAGAGCTGCAATGCAAATATAAGATTTTGCTTGATTTTTCTAGTGCTCATTGGACTCCATTTAGCCCTCAAGGAGACGAGAAGGTTAAAACACAATAAAAGGAGGCTTAATTGAGACTGATGTGTTTTTATCAGCATTAATGATGAGTTTCAGTGTCTTAACATGGTGATATGACTTAATAGATCTAGACCCTCCAGAGCTCCGAGGACTGGAATGAGCTAATTCAACACTGAATGAAATAACTACATTCTCTACAGAGGCATATTTCTCTTCAGTAATGGCATCAGCACAAATGTGATTGGGAACCGTAATGCAAAACGGAGAACAAATAACGCAGTTAAACATAATTGTGTTTTCGACGAACCCCATTGTTATTGCTATTGATTGTTTAGCTGGTCTAATGAATATTTAGAATTTTCTTTCGAGTTTAACTTTGGTTATGGTTAAACAATCTTTAAGCTAGCTGTAAAATAACAGACATATTTTGTATAAAAAATTTTGGTTATTTGACCCAAGTGTGCTATGAAAATGTACAGTTACATTTTCTAAACGATGAATAAAAAGTGCAAGAGTGTGATCAATATTGAAGGGCTTTCTCACTTTGAGGATATTGAAGCTGTGACCTTCTAACACAGCATTTTAAATGCAAAATATAGTGTAATTTGCCCGCCGGTAGCCATGACTTCGCAATGTCCAACCTTCATGGAGCCATAAACCAATTTCACACAGGGAATTGCATTTTTATTGACTTTTACATTCTCTACAATGGGTATGAGAAGGAAAATGTTTCAGATTCAGGGCTTAAAGGGTTAAGTTGAATCTATAACTGTTAACCGGTGCAAAAAAAACGTGATCATATCACTCCAATTTTAGCGTCGCTCCACTGGCTTCCTGCCTCCTTTAGAATTCAGTTCAAAATTTTGTTGATTGTTTTTAAAGCACACTCTCAGAAATAAAGGTACAAAAGCTGTCACTGGGGTGGTACCTCAAAAGGTACACTTTTGTACCTATTAGGTTCAAATATGTACACTTTAAGTACTAATATGTACCTTTAAGGTACCAAAATGGACCCTTTAGGTACAAACATGTACCTTTTGAAAAGGCACTGCCCTAGTGACAGCTTTTGTACCTTTATTTCTGAGAGTGCACTTAATGGACAAGCCCCATCATACATTTCTGATCTTATCTCATTTAATTCTGCTCCTAAGTCCCTCAGATCTGCTAATAAAGCTCTTTTATATGTCCCACGGTCACGACTTAAGTTTAAAAGGTGACAGAGCCTTTGCAGTAACTGCTCCACAGTTATGGAATCAGTTGCCACCTGACATTAAGAGTGCTCCGTCTATTTTGTTTAAGTCTAGACTTAAAATGCATCTTTATTCTATGGCCTTTCCTGATTTTTAATTTATGGATTAGTATTGTTATCTTGGATTTTTATTTGTATTTTATTTTATACTTTACTGTATTTTATTATTGTTTTGTACAGCACTTTGGTCAGTGTAAGCTGAATTTAAATGTGCTCTATAAATAAAATTTACTTACTATATATATATATATACTATATATATAGTATATTGAAATGTGTTTGAAGGCCAAAGCAGGACAAAAAAGTCTCTGAGCAATCAGCATCCTGCCAATCTGGCAGGTGCTAACTTGCTTAACAGTTGTTGGGCACAGCTCTCATGGAGAGATTGGGCAAGAATAAGCATATGTGTGCGGAGAGATCAAACACCTGTGGAAAGAGACAAACAGCTGCTTATCCTTCTTGTTGACACACTGATGAGAGATAATGGCAGGAGATAATGAGGAAAGACATGTTTAAAGTGCACTGTTGCTATTGATATGTAAGCTGTTCTGAACACTTTCCCTCAGACCTCTATTGGGTTCAACAGTTGTGAGGCTAATTGGACCAAATCAAAGGTTAAGGGAGTTTGGTAGTGGCCCTACGACACAGAATTGAATGTAATTACTGAAGCAAAAAATTAAATAAAATGCTTGTTACATTTCAGAAAATACATATAATAAACTGTATATGCGATATGTAATGTTACACATACACAGACACATAATGACAAATAATATAATAATCAAATAATTGGCATTACATTATCTGGTAAATATGTGCTTTTTTTTAAAAGTTATTATTTCACAAAGGTTTTTGCTGTTTAAAACTACTGTAATTCTGCACAACAGTAGATATTGTTGCATATGAAAAACCTAGCTATACATGTATTTTTCATGCTATTAGAACAATATACATTTAATTAAACCATGTTTTTCACTAGTTAGGCTATCGTGTAGTCACCTTGACCTACCTTGGCCTACTTTATACCTTAGAGCTGGAGCTGCGCCTGGTGGCCATTGTTTTTTTTTTTTTTTTTATACAGAAAATTGTTTTTAAAAACAATACACTCATTGTCTAGACTTGTCAACCAGAAAGCACATGCTTGCATTATACTTTTGATTTGTTGTCAGACAATTCAGCAGTATGGTAAGTATTTATTGTTGAAATGCAAAATGTTTTTCATAAATGTTTTGTTCTTTCGGGTTACTGCTGATGTCTTGTCAGTGTTTGTTTGCTTCGCTAATGTTACTGAGTTGAGTCACGTGGGGCCACTGTGGGAAATTTAGGAAATCTTAATCCCAGCTGCTAAAATATAATGGGTCTAGATATGAATCAGAAAAATCAGTCTCATTGTTTATCATTAGGGCATGTTGTGAAACATTAGTGCATTATTGTGTATTTAAAACATTTCATGTAAAATAATTTAGTTTGACCTGGAGAAACACATACACGCAGAAGTCGTCTTATTCATATGTTAATTTTGCTGTGCCATTAATTTTGTTTGCTTTGATTTATTATTTTTGTTTTAATAAACACTGGGGTTTGTTTTCTTCATTTTACAGTGGCTCTATATTGTGCAGTGATGTGTGCAAAAGCACTCATCTCCTTCATCGCTTCTGTGATTGAATGTTTTATTATTTTTTCACGGACACAGTAACCTCAAAAGCCTGCAATCATAATTTCTTCAGGCCATTCATGTGGATTCCTTAAAATAATTTTCATAATTAGATGACATGCCATTGAATAATTAAAATGTGTAATTCTGTTTATTACGATTTAAATGATGGCAACAAAGCTCATTCCTCTCCATCAGCAGCACAACAGTTTGAGTTGTTAATACTTAAGAGAACATTATTTGCACATCACTGGACTGTCACGCTTGATTTAAGAGAAGGAAAAGCAGTGTGTTAAGTGCAAAGTCAAAATTTTAATACTGAAGCCATGCATATACATTCAATAGTGCACAATAAAGACATTAATAGTTTTTTGACAAGACATGAGATGAAAACTCATATTTACACTAATACTATTAATCAAAATTGGCTTGATGGATTTGTTTATGAAAAACATGCTGCCTTTCACATCAAGATGTTAATTGATGGACTGGAGTCATCAATTATTGTGATGTTTTTATCGGCAGCTTGAACTCTCATTCTGACGGCACCCATTCACTGCAGAGGATCAAGTGATGTAATGTTAAGATTCTCTAAATCTGGGACCTGGGACAAATAAAAGTCCACTGGGACAAATAAAAGTCAATGAAACATAAAGCAAATATTACCAACTGCACCTTTAAAAATAAACATAAACAGACACGATTGATAGTCATTCTCTTTATTCTTCTGTTAATGAAGCAAAAGGCACTTGGTCAGCAGGCCGATATGTTGATATGGCTTCAGATAAGCATTTTAATTACTCAGTCAATTAGTGAAGTGAAGCAGGACTTTGGTAGTAACAGAAGACATTAGTTTCAGTAAGCTAATTACCTGCTGTACGCTCAACACAGCGGGAAAAACAAGCTATAACAAAACCATCAGTGGATATTACAGAACTTATTTAATGCAGCAAATGGGGAAGGCCAGAATAAATGCTGAGCTTTTCCTATAAAATCAATTGTATTGATGGAAATGTCTCGCAATTTTATGACTGTTCTAGCTTATTTTAGACATTGTTTGGTCTTAGAGTTATTGCTCTCATTCTTTCTTTTATCTTATTAAAAGCATAACCATAAACAGGCCACCTGATAAGGGCTAAAAAGCAACATAAACCTTTCTAAAACAGTGAGTGATGTGCCTCTTAAACAGAATAAGATGGCAAATCGTTATAATGCCATTACTGTTGTATGTCTTGTAATATGACGTCATGCAACAAAAGCGGCATCAGGGCAGTTTGTACTGATCAGCTTTATGTTTTGCTCATGTATTTATTTCTTTTTATATTTTCAGAAATGAATTATGCTTTTGCATCTGGTGTATTTGTTTGTTGACTTCGCTGTATGTTTCTTCATTCTATAGTTAGTCAATATGCAGATATAAGTGTGGGTATAAGTTTTGGATTTTACACCAAGTCATCCAGTCTTCAGTGTCACGTGATCCTTCAGAAATCATTCTAATATGCTGATTTAGTGCTCAAACATTTATTATGAATGTTGAAAGTGGCTGTGCTGCTTAATATTGTTGTGGAACAAACAGAACAGCATTTATAAGAAATAGTTTTTTTTTTTTTTTTTTTAAAAAGAAAAAAGAAAAAAAAGAAGATTATTAAATGTCTTTATTGTCACTTTTGATTAATTTAATGTGTCCTTGGGGAATAAAAGTACTACTAATAAAAAAAAACCTTACTGACCCCACATTTTTGAATGGCAGTGTGTATGTAGTCATGGCCAAAAATATCGGCACCCTTGGTAAATATGATCAAAGAAGGCTGTGAAAATTAATCTGCATTGTTAATCCTTTTGATCTTTTATTAAACAAATTCACAAAAATCGAACCTTTCATTGGATAATACGAATTTAAAATGGGGGGAAATATCATTATGAAATAAATGTTTTTCTCTAATACACATTGGACACAATTAACGGCACCCTTTTATTCAATACTTTTTGAAACCTCCATTTGCCAGTTTAACAGCTCTAAATTTTCTCCTATAATGCCTGATGAGGTTAGAGAACACCTGACAAGAGATCAGAGACCATTCCTTCATCCAGAATCACTCCAGACCCTTTAGACTCCCAGCTCCATGTTGGTGCTTCTTCTCTTCAGTTCACCTCACTCATTTTCTACAGGGTTCAGGTCAGAGGACTGAATGGCCAGCAGAAGCTTGGTTTTGTGCTCAGTGACCCATTTTTGTGTTGTTTTTGAGGTTTGTGTTTGGATTATTGTATGGTTGGAAGATCCAAACATGGCCCATTATAAGATTTCTAACAGATTCAGTCACTTATTGATTTTTTATCTGTTGGTATTTGATAGAATCCATGATACCATGTGTCTAAACAAGATGTCCAGGACCTCCAGCAGAAATATAGGCCCACAACATCAAAAATACAGCAGTATATTTCATTGTACACATGGGGAACTTTTTATCCCTTTGTTCACCAAACCCATCTTGAGTGTTTGCTGCTAAAAAGCTCATTTGTTAGTTTAATCTGACCATAGAAGCCAGTCCCATTTGAAGTTCCAGTCGTGTCTGATAACTGAATATGCTGGAGTTTGTTTTTGGATGAGCGAGGAGAATTTTTATTGAAACCCTCCCAAACAATGTGGTGATGGTGCTGTTTGACAATTTTTTTTAAGGTTTTCTGACCCCGAGACTCAACTACTTTCTGCAATTCTCCAGCTGTGGTCCTTGGAGAGTCTTGAGCCATGCAAACTCTCCTTCTCACCGTGCATTAGGACGATATAGACACACGTCCTCTTCCGGGCAGTTTCGTAATATTTTATGTTGGTTGGAAATTCTTAATTATTGCCCTGATGGTGGAAATGGGAATTTTCACTGCTCTAGCTCTTTTCTTAAAGCCACTTCACTAATTTGTGAAGCTAAATTATCTTTTGCTGCACATCAGAAGTATATTCTTTGGTTTTTCTCATTGTGATGGATGATTAAGGGAATTTGGGCTTTGTTTTCACTCCTATTTTTTTTCCGTGAAACAGGAGGCCATGGCTGGGGAATTTCATGTTCATAATCACCCTGGAGTGCACAAAATTGTGAATATGAATGGGAATATACTTCAGGGATATTTACTCATAAGAATTTCTATGGGTGCCAATAATTGTGTCCAACGTGTATTTGAGAAAAACATTTATTTCATAATGGTATTTCCCCCCATTTTAAATTCTTATTATCCAATGAAAGGTTAGATTTTTGTGAATTTTTAAAATAAAAGATCAAAAGGATTAACAATGCAGATTCATTTTCACAGCCTTCTTTGATCATATTTACCAAGGGTGCCGATATTTTTGGCCATGACTGTATGTGTGTATGTTGGCACACTTTAGATGGTCTTACATAAGTTATTCTTTATTATTAGTATGAATATGTGTGTGGTGTGATCAGTATAATTTAGGATCCATAAGCAGCATGAGCTGTTGTGTGGGAAATATGAGTGCCACAAAGAAGGCCTGTAGTTTCCCCTCCTGTCTCTCTTCCCATTTGAATTCAGAGATGAAGTATGTCATGGAAATTTCACCTCAGTGTGACTGGAACAAAAATTCCCAGAATCTCATGATTGGTCATGATATATCCATCAAGTGTGACTTTGTTCAGATTTACACAGAATGCTATGTGCTTTCTAGTTTCCACAAAAGAAAACTCAAATGAATTTCATTGTGACACAGTGGTGTCCTAACAACAAGAAAATAGGAATTCATGCCTTGTTTTTTCAAACAACTTACATTCAAAGGAAAATAAGGCGATTATAGTTCATGCTATGCTGATGTGAATGTTTGGCTTGCAGGTTTGTTCGCGTTAAATGGCATTTTATATGCTGCAGAATACTGAACACATCTTTAAACAGCCTGGTAATTTAAAGAACCAACATGCAACTCATGCAAACTCATGACCACCATAAAAAATTTTAGCCCACACCTATTTTTCATTTTTCCTCCATAACAGGCTCATTTCACTGGAGTCCAGATTAAAGCGCCTGTAATTAATAAAGAAATTGCTTATCACAGCTTGTGTGTTGCTGCAAGACTTTAAACTATTCCAAAAATATAACTCTTAATTAGTGTGCCTTTTCTGTTCTTTTCTTTTCTTTTATTTCTTTTCTTTCTTGACTGTTAAATGAATTTCACTATTCTCCACTAACAGTAGAATAGTCAGACTAGAACGACAGAACAGCAAAAACATACAAATCAGTTAGAACAAGGGCCACTTGCTCCTTAATTAAATATTCATTGGCCGGGGTGCTGAAAAATAAAATTACACATGCCATGAACACAAAAAAATAAGGGCTTTCCAATTTGAGCAGAAAAGTTGATAAAGAAAGCTCATGTGTTTTAGGCCGATAAGCTTCCGTTTGACACTGGCCCTCCTGCCATTTATTGTTATGGTGGTGCATGGGTGAGAATTAAAAACAGAAAAGAAAGAAATTTTAATGGCCAAAAGAAGCAAAAGAAAAGAAGTCTAACCTTAAACAACCACGTCTCTGCAGGAGCCCGCGTCTCAGCTGGGGGAAAAAAACTTCCATGCGCCTGTTGACCCATCGTTATCAGGACTCTGTGGAATCAAAGAGCCAATTAAAAAGGATTTAGAGTGTGCTTCATTTCCCACTCATGTTAGTGAACAGCATGAGAAATATTGCGCGTGCTGTACCAAAGCAGCACAGGCAGACGGGGAGAGCAGCAGACACGGACTGACAGGAGACTGCCTAGCAACTGAAAAACAGTTGAGTTTTGTTGTAAATATTCAATGAGTAATCTTGTGTCAAATAGCAGATGAAGGTGATTCATCTTCCCAAAATATTCTTGGTTTACTTTTATCTTTTTGCCTCTTTGTGCCTGAACACCTCATGCATTAAACTTTAAAGCGACTCTGTGCAGACAGGCGTCCTGCATTAGCCTGCAAAGATATTTAATAATAACCCCATCCATCTTACGAGATAGAAGATGACCTTGTTTAACATCGTTTTGAGATAACGGTCAGATGTTGGGAAGCGCTTTTCATCCCCTCTGACAATAAAGTCTGGACAGGGATGATTGCTTTTTTCGGTATGGCACAGAAATCCCTGTAAGTAGTGTTGTCAGGAAGATGTCTACAGCGAGAGGAATTGTGTCGGCTACAGAAGGACAGAGCACCTGCCTACGCCCCTGTGTCTTGGTGGATCACATCAGTGCATTTGCTAATCTTCTGGGAGTCGAAAGATAGTGAAAGCAGCAATTTCTCTGTGGATGTACGCAGTGTTTGTCCTAGAAAGCTTGAAAGCGTGTTTTCTCAACCTTTACATTGCTCTGCCTGTGACTAACGTCTTTTCAGCGAGAGTCCCTTGAGGACTGGAGTTTCCAGAACGTGGTAATATGATTTTCATTTATTACACAGTTCTGTGGAAAGATTGATTCTTATTGGTCAGTCCTGGTGGTCAAATGACCTCAAATATTTCATATTTCACCATTGCTCATGCCAACATACTGTCACTGCTCTCATATCTCTTGTATCATGTTGCAAATTACTTATATTTAAAATAGGCCTAATATAATAAAATTTTTGTGTTCTTTTTATAAGCAGAAGATTTAAGACGAAGGACAAGTAAGATAATAACAAATTAAAAAAAAAAAAATAATAATAATTAATTAAACTCGGATCATTTCGATAAGTAGTCCCTGATTTGTATTGAAGTCTGTAAATTATCATACATTTTATCAGTGCCCTAGGAATCAATCCTGCCACCTTGGTGTTACTAGTATCATGCTGTACATTAGAGCTACAGGAGAGCAAAAACTGTAAAGATGTTTTTGAATGTGGATTTATTTTTTTAGGAAAACAAAAGCTTGGTGATAGAAACATTGATGTTTGCATCAGTATCCCTGCCAGTACCTGAAGTAATTTGTCATTTTCAATTGTGATGCTGACAGTGACAGATGCAGACTAGTTTTTACAGGATAAAACACCTGCTCTCAATTTATTACATCATTTATTATTTTTTATTTTTTTTCAGATTAATGATCATATTGTCTTTCACATGTCCAAAGGTAGTACTGTCGTGTATAATGGATGATTTCCCCCCTTTATTAAGGTTTATAACTCAGAGTATACAGTCACAGTACACAAGCTTTGTGATAAACTTTGAACACAACAGTAATTTCTGTCTATCTTATGTTAGCCTTCAGTAATGTCTCCATTATGGCCTGCTTCTACTGTGAGAAATGTCATTTCATTGCTGTTGTCATACCTTTATTACTTTCTCCTGTTGCAGTTCAGTATACAGAGACTGTTATTAAGCCATTTGTATGTTTATTCCCCAAAGTACCACAATTGGTTGAAAGTTAAAAATTGTAATTTATAGATTTAATTCAATCTAATTAGATTGATTTAATTAAAATCTAACTCAAATTTCCCTGTTATTTTTTTATTTATTTAAAAAAGTTGAAACAATGAAATTGTCTTGATGACTTTGAGATGTGGGTAGTGGTTTTCTAGTTCCCAGCATGCCTTAGACTCTTTAAAATACGTCCAAGAGTTTTACACATTGGTCTGTTAATGTGGGGACATTTCCATGCCCGAAACATGACATGGCGGAAAACAAAACGTAACTGGTTCACTGTAAATAATGAATCATGGGTCTTGTAATTTTCATTAAAAAATTAAGGTGATAATTAAAAATAGTGAGTATATTTCATTAAAGAAATTGTGATTCAGTGTTGTATAGAAAATATTGAGGACTTTATACTATTAAAACCAAGAGATGTGTTTTCCTCATTTTTTTTAAAGGAAACTCAAGCAGTTTTGAGGCTTGAATTGAGAAACCGATTAAACTAAAAAAAAATAAATAAATAAGGAAGCAGGCTGCCTATTTATTTTAAGAGAATTAGCTCAATTTTGCAGTTTTATTTTATAGAGGTGACTGTTAGTTCCCAGCATGCTTTGCATATGGCTGTATATGGAAAATACATTTTGAAATTAAATGCTATTTTATGTGTTTTTGAGTGAAGGGAAACATCTATTGATGTTTAATGTTCAGTAATGTTTGCCATTGGAAAGAGTTTCCATTGTGCAGTGCAATCGTTACCATTGTGCAGAAGAGTAGAGCTTATGGTTATTACGGATACTACTCCTATAAGGCATTAAGCCTTGTTTAATGAGCAGTAGCTTTGCTAGTGCAAGTGCAGTACTTTCCAGTATTTCTCAAGTATGTTCCTACTTGAGCTGTTTGGCTGTATACAGTCTTTTAAATGTACAAAATAACTCAAAGTCAAATACAAACAGGCCTCACTCAAAATCACAGACTTTTGAGAATCAACTTAAAATAAATGAGCTCATTTCACAAATTATATTAAATTCGGTGTGTCATAGATTAATTAATTTAGGAGACTTTACATGATTTATTCAAGTAGATTCCATTAAAAAAAATCAAGCCTTAAAAACTACTCAAAAATATTAAGTGTAATATTGTTACCATAATATTTTGAAGTAAATAGCCTATGTAATAGCTTTACCTGACTGTCATATGGCTTATGGGCGGTCCTTGGCCATTCAAAGCTGCCAAGGTTCGCAGACCTTCTGCCATCAGTCTGGAGGTGTGGGTACATGAGACTAACACTAATTTGACTCCATATTCAAATCCAGTACTACTTGTTCAAATAACTATATTAAGATACATTTTAACAGAAATAGATCAGATTAATTGTTTACAGAACCACAACTCAATTAGTTGGAACAGCTTTTTTGATCAATCAACTTATTTTTTTTTATTATTATTATTATTTTGTAGTTTGTTGGTTAAATATAATTTAGATAGAATAATAATAAAAAAAAAAAAAACTGTTGTTACTTTTTGTTGAGCCAAAAAGTGTGGTTCTGTAGTGCTATCAGAACATGAATCCCAACCACCCCGTAAGAGCAATATTGACTCATCTAGTGGTGCGACAGGATTATATGGTATGTTTGTTGGACCAATGGCAGATGTGTGGAATGTGTGTGGGATCTCGTTCGAAAACAGCAATTCTGTTTGTGGTGGAGAAATACACCATCAAATTAGAAGGTGCTTACCTGTTTGACAGCGTTATTTGGCACCCTTAGTCATCTCTGCCAGAGACTTGAGGACTTTGAGAAATTGAAGGAGCTTCAGGTTAGTGCTACTTTTGTGCTAAGATTTCAATGAATTTCTGAATCAAGTTGGCTACACAAGGGTATGTTTTTATCAAAACTCCCTCTCACAACGCAGAAAGCAAAGGTCTTGCAAAAAGCAAACACTTGTGCTTGTTAGTCACTGGTTGCATTTTTAACCTGTGCTTTTAGTGAGTGTGAATAGAATGAACATCACAGTGGGCCTGACGCTTGTCCCACAGAGGACCAGAGCTTCTGTGAGCTCAAGACCTCAGTCACAGTATGTACATACAGAAGAGTTTGTGGAGGGCAGAACACTTCCAATCCACTGTAGCAACTAAGGCTTTTAATAAGTGACTGGGAGCTCAGGTTGAATGTTGTTATGAACGTGGCAGACAGTTGCTCAGTTTCGCTCTGTTGTTTTCCTCAAGATTGCCGAGGTGTTGCACTTCCTCGTCTTTTGATCTTGATTGTCATGTTCTGTTTGTTACAGACTTGCTTTCATCAGTGGATTGTGTTTTAATTTGGAAATAACAGGAGAAGTTGTTTTCATTTGTTATAGTGTTGACGCATATACAGTGGTTTGAGGTTTTCAGACACGTCCTTCCTTAATACACCTGGTAGCTCAGACACCTTGAACTTGTGAAGTATACTTTGAAGTGCAAGTGTCGGATGTTGTACAATAGGTGCTATCAGTGGAATAAGGGAAGTATTGTTCTCCTTCTCAACAGAAGGCTGGAGCCCATTGTACAGCTGGAAAGGTACATTGGGCTTCCTCAAAATGATTCCTAATGCAAGCCTGGGGCAAGGGCTTTTCAAATCCTTTACTCTTGAAGAATATGGAAAGGTCACGTTGAAAGTCAGCTTTCTATGCGTCATACATGCCAAAGGCAGCTTTTACGCCATACATGACCAGTCTTTCTATAGCATAGCAGTAATAGTAAAAAAATAAAATTGATTATAGCTGTAATTATACCTGTGATGGTATGCTGAATTTTCAGCAGCCATGCATTTTTTCAGGATGCTTTTATGTTTTTAAAACAGCATTTATTTAATAGAAATAGAAAGACATTATAAATGTCTTTACTGTCCCTTTTGATTAATTAAATGTGTCATTGGTGATTAACAGCTTGTGTGTGTTTGTATATATATATATATTTAGTCTCAGAGATGCTTTTGTCTGAATTTCTTTGGTGTTGAGCCTGAGGAATTATTTGAATGATGAATTATCAGGGAGTGTTTGGCAGATTATCAGCATTGCTTGTGGCATACTGCATTGTAAAATCTGAAAATCTTTACAAGTGCTCATTAACAAGCTTTCCTTCTTTCTTTCACACATTTCTGTGTGTGAAGTGCCTGCCAAATCTGTATAGTGTCAAACGAGAACATTTATGTTCTGTTTTCTGTCTTTTATTGATCTTTCATCTATAAGATTGTACTATTTTCCTCAGCATCAAAGTCAAATGTTGTCAATTTGTGAATTTTTTAGTGTGGAACATTGTATGTGTGCTCTTCTGAGACACCTTAAGCCTGACAAATTATATCTTGCAATGATGCATTGTGGTAATTAATAATTACAACAGATGGTGATAGATCATGATGATGAAATTAAAAATACAGTAAATTGTTCAGATAAGAACATCTGCTATTTCTGAAAATGGCCTCTTCATCAATATTTTACATTTTCTCCGAATGAAGGCTACCATAAATGGTGTTCATTCATCTGTTCGTTTTCTGACTCTTAAAACCTTCGGAAGTACATTAGCTGGAATGTTTTTTATTCCCTTCTATTATTACAGAGTATGTTGAAGCATTTGATCTCGTCTCACATTTTGTGCAATTTGTTGAAACCTAAATTGGTTTTGAAAATAAAATAAATTTAAATTTGAATACAGCTTAAGGGTCTTCAAGTTTTGAAATAGTTGTACCTACAGTATCAATGCTAAGGAATGAATAGTACTTAAGTAAAAGTAGCACCTTTTAATTTTCTGCTGAATAGAAAGGCATCTGTGCAAGCCTCCTGTTCAATATGCTCTCTTAAACCTTTCCCTTCTCATAGAATAGTTACCATAGCAATACAGCAGGAGTTATTTCCTCTCTCCGCTGTTTTACTTGACCTCCACCAGAGGCCATCTCAGAAGAGGACCTAAATCGCCTCTGATTCTGAAGAGAGACCCCTGCGTAATTTCTACTGTAGTACAGTCATGTGTATCATAGATGCACCCAGCCTCATGATTGGGGGTGTGACTTGCTCTGGCAGGAGTCTGGGGGAGGAATATGCTTGAGGAACATGTACCAACCACCCACATCTCATCTGTCCACTCCTCTCATTCATCTCCTCACACCACTGTGGGAGTTTAATGAACGTCTCAGCTTGTGCTCAACTGTAAGATCTGACCTTTTCCACTATTTCTGAAACAGTGTAGTTTCAATACTTATATTATGCTGTGCTTGTGGTTTTCACATTAATCATACCTAGTGGGTGCAGGGTTCAGTCAGAAACAGATAGACTGGTTGATGAACCGATAGACAGATGAACATTTAGCTGAAATGATAGATAGATAGATAGATAGATAGATAGATAGATAGATAGATAGATAGATAGATAGATAGATAGATAGATAGATAGATAGACGGATGGAGGGATAGATAGACAGATAGATAGATAGACGGATAGATAGATAGATAGATAGATAGATAGATAGATAGATAGATAGATAGATAGATAGATAGATAGATAGATAGATGGACGGAGGGACAGATGGATATTTCAATGGATAGATAGATAGATAGATAGATAGATAGATAGATAGATAGATAGATAGATAGATAGATAGATAGATAGATAGATATGCATAGATGGATGGACGGAGGGACAGATGGATATTTCAATAGATAGATAGATAGATAGATAGATAGATAGATAGATAGATAGATAGATAGATAGATAGATAGATAGACATGCATAGATGGATGGACGGAGGGACAGATGGACATTTCAATAGATAGATAGATAGATAGATAGATAGATAGATAGATAGATAGATAGATAGATAGATAGACATGCATAGATGGATGGACGGAGGGACAGATGGACATTTCAATAGATAGATAGATAGATAGGTAGATAGATAGATAGATAGATAGATAGATAGATAGATAGATAGATAGATAGATAGATAGATAGATAGATAGATAGATAGATAGATAGATAGATAGATAGATAGATAGATAGATAGATAGATAGATAGATAGATAGACATGCATAGATGGATGGACGGAGGGACAGATGGGCATTTCAATAGATAGATAGATAGATAGATAGATAGATAGATAGATAGATAGATAGATAGATAGATAGATAGATAGATAGATAGATAGATAGACAGACATATGCATAGATGGATGGACGGAGGGACAGATGGAATTGATAGATGGATGGACGGAGGGACAGATGGGCATTTCAATAGATAGATAGATAGATAGATAGATAGATAGATAGATAGATAGATAGATAGATAGATAGATAGATAGATAGATAGATAGATAGATAGATAGATAGACAGACATATGCATAGATGGATGGACGGAGGGACAGATGGAATTGATAGATGGATGGATTGACAGATGGATGGATGGACAGATACAGATGAATAGAAAGTTATACGGACAGACAGGCATAGAGATCGGTGGATGGATGGATGGATGTATAGATAGTCGATTTTGAAAGTATGAAAGTATTTCACATCCCTAATGGATGGATGGATGGATTGATGGCAATATGAAAGAAGGAAAAGAAATGAGTTCTCAGTAGCCCAGCAACCTGTTTCCTCAGTAACAGATATTGGCTTGTTAATCTCAGTGACATTATTCACTCTTTTCACACTGCATTTGAATCAATACTGAGCCCAGCACACTGTCATCAGAAAGCAGCAGGTGCACACCAGGCTTTATTGGTGCTCCATGTAGTAAGAGAAACAACGAGGAAGAAAAAGTGAAACAATAACATGGTGGACAGCCGTGGCAGAAATGACCACTCGCTCCATCAGAGACGCACAGATAATGGGGTCATTTCAGTAACTCAGCATGAGAGACGAGTTGCACTCTCACTCTGTGTTCAGCATGATGTTTTCTTTGTTTTCTTTGTTTTTCATCATCACTACACAAACCTTTTGACCTTTTGTGTGCTTTTACGATCGACTTGTTGCAAGATACTGGGGACTCAAGTGAAGGATGAATTGAAGAATTTATGCTAGAACTAATCCACCAATAATACACCAGCATCATTCATTGAACGCTAAATCTTCATTTCAAACTTCAAGAAATCACTTGAAACAAACACATTTATCAGCAGAGGTGAGTGCAATGAATTCAATGTTACATAAAAGAACAGGCTTATTCTCCCAGGCACTCCATGTCTCGCACATCTCCACTAATTTGTGCAACATTTGATCATACATATTAGCAGTGTCATTAAAATGGTACTTAGCTAAACTGAGCCTGCATTAGCCGTAAGCACTAGTTAAGAAGTGAAACTTTGATCCAACTCGGTCTCAGGGAGGAAATCTCGGGGCCCTAGAAGGCAGTTTTGCATGCATTTACATCACCATATGCTGGGTTCACGAAACGGTCGGAAGCCAGACTTGTTGAAGCTGAAGTTTGTTCCCAGAAAGTGTAATATTAAGCCTTGGTGGTCCAAAGATAACGCCTCAGGAAATGTATTCTAGACGCATCTGACAAAAATGCCTCTTCTTTGTTTTGCGTTCGGTTGTGATTCTGACATTGAGTGAGAAATGAACAAACATTTGCTGACAGTCACAAGTGAACAACATGGTGGAGTCTGTTTGCAGCGATCTGATGGTAGTGCATTGCTGCAAAAGCTCTGTGCTGGCTTCAGTGTCAGGGTCTGTAGGTCTCCAAGAGTGGATTTCCTGAAAAATACATATAGGCCTACTGCTTGTGCTTTTCCTGGGGATTTTTTCCCTCTGGTTGACGACGTCATGTCAGTCTGTCAGTATCAACACTTTTAACTGTTGTGAGATGTTGTGAGGCCCTCAAGAGAGACATGTTACTGCAGATGAATTCATCTTAATCTCCGAGTGAATATCCAGTGGGAGGTGAGGAACTTTTTTCCCATAGTGTTTAAAGGTACCTGTGAAAAGCTGCACTGAATGTAGCCTCCCTTGACGAATACATCACACGGCTTTTAAATTCTTTATGTGCCCACAGAGCGGATGATAAAAGCAGCCTGTACATAACAGCCCATATGTGTAGGCTGTGTGTGATTTGGCTAGCATGGCTTTGGCTAACATGGACTGCATTTGACCCTAAACCACACCTTCCATTCCTTCTGAGCATATTGATATGAAAAGAAATGCCTTTTCATTTGTGTTTTTGCTTGTAACTAGCTTGATATACAGTATTGATATCCCTCGAAATAAGACTTGTTCACATTTGGTTATTTGCCGATGTGCACTTTTGGCCAAAAACAAAACAAACAAAGAAAAAGAGAAAGAAAGAAAGAAAATCAGACAGTGTGTGCCAGGTATTACCCTGGTATGTATTCTTGCTTATTTTTTAAATTTTATTTTTTATGATGTGTTTGTGTTTATATATATATATATATATATATATATATATATATATATATATATATATATATATATATATATATATATATATATATATACTACCATTCAAAAGTTTAGTGTCAGTACTTTTTTTGATGGAAATAGATTAAAAAAAAATCAGCATAGATAAAATTTATATTGAAATTACAGTGAATACATTTAAAAAGATTTGTATTTCTAATAAATGCTAAACTTTTGAACTTTCAAATCACTATTTCCACAAAATGTTTTCAACATTGATAATAAGAAATGTTTCTTGATCAGCAAATCAGCATATCAAAATGATTTCTGAAGGATCATGTGACACTGAAGACTGGAGTAATGATGCTGAAAATTCAGCTTTGCCATCACAGGAATAAATCGCATTTTAAAAATAT
This sequence comes from Acrossocheilus fasciatus, assembly GCA_036784905.1. Lineage (NCBI taxonomy): Eukaryota > Metazoa > Chordata > Actinopteri > Cypriniformes > Cyprinidae > Acrossocheilus > Acrossocheilus fasciatus. The sequence goes on from CM071942.1 coordinate 17,438,220, forward strand.
ATTCACATAAAACAGGTATTTTACTGTATTTATTTATTAAATAAATATGCGCTAATGGAGCATAAGAGACATATTTCAAACATTAAAAAAATTACTCACCCTAAACTTGGTAGTATTTATTTATTTATGCACACTTAATAAATAAAAGGCTTATAAAATATATATAAGATGCTTTGTTTCTCAATGTCTGTAATGATTTCACTCATCCTGTGGTGAACAGTTAATATTATTTGTGTGGAGATCATCATCATCTTGATAACACATGACAGTGTCATCCCATAAATCATCTACAGTTTAATTGGTGTGCAACTACTGTAAACTAATTTAGTGTAAATCCATCATAATCTAAATTGTTTTCCACATTTGTTTTCCTCAAACATCAGGGAACACTGGATTGTGTTGAGCTATTTTCAGAAATGCAAGTATACATAGAGTTATATATTTTCATGTGAAACTCTTGCCAGGAAAGCCACTTTGACATTGTTATGTGCTTATTGGATGTTTGGTTGCTAGGTAACCATCTCTTGTCAAAGAAATCTCTGACACTTTCCCTTTATATTGTTCCACATCTATATCTAAATAGACAATGGTAAGTTAGAGAATGAGTCAGGGAATCCTAATATAGTTATAGCATTACTTTCGCAGCCTGAGCTGTACGTATACAGCTAACCTTCAGCTGCGGGGCCTGTGACCAAACAGGTGCTGAATAGAGAACATGATGGCACATCCTCATCCTGAACCAGACGGCATGTGTAAGTGCAAGCCCTCAAAGATGTGATCCGTTGTCCATCATTGCTTTTTGTCAGCAAGTATTATAATGACATTTTATGGCAAAATAGATGTAATTACAGAGGAGCAAAAAGGGTTGATTTGATCAGACGGTGAGGGCTTATAAACACTGCAGGATTTGTGTACTAATCAGGCATGCCAGGTTCTGTTGAGATGTTTCTGCCAATTTCACCCTTCAGTGACAAATTGTTTACTTTAATTTTATTTATTTTTTTGGTGCATGTTTAAGTGTGTGTGTGTGTGTGTGTGTGTGTGTGTGTGTGTGTGCGTGCGTGTGTGTTTGTGTGTGCATACAGCTTTCAAATGTTTGTGGTCTGTGGTTTTTTTATGGTTTCGATTTTTATGGTTTTTTATACTCATCAAGGCTGTATTTATTTGATAAAAAATACAGTAAAACAGTAATATTTTGAATATGTGACCCTGGACAACAAAAACAATCTTAAGTAGCATGGGTATATTTGTAGCAATAGCCAACAATACATTGTATGGGTCAAAATTATCGAATTTTCTCAAAGATAAAGATCATGTTCCATGAAGATATTTTGTAAATTTCCTACCGTAAATATATTAAAACGTAATTTTTGATTAGTAATATGCATAGCTAAGGACTTCATTTGGACAACTTTAAAGGCAATTTTCTAAATTGTTTTTTTGCACCCTCGGATTCCAGATTTTAAAATAGTTGTCTCTCGGCCAAATATTGTCCTATTCTAACAAACCATGCATCAATTGAAAGCTTATTTATGCAGCTTTCAGATGATGTATTAACCTCAATTAAAAACAAAAAAAACAAATTGGTTTTGTGAGTGGTTTTGTGGTCCAGTGTCACATATTATTTTAAAATGTTTTCTATGTGAATATATTGTAAAATGTACTGTATTAATGACAGCTGAATTTTCAGCATCATTAACTCCAGTCTTTATTGTCACATGATTCTTCAGAAATCATTCTGATATGCTGATTTGCTGATCAAGAAGCTTTTCTTATTATTAGCAATGTTGAAAACAGTACTGCTTAATATTTTTGTGGAAACTCTGATACATTTATTTTTATCAGGATTCTTTGATAAATAGAAAGTTCAAAAGAACAGAATTAATTTGAAATTGACATCATTTGTAACATTATAAATGTCTGTACTGTCACTTTTGACCAATTCAGTCCATATTAATTAAAAAAAAAGTATACATGGTACTCTCGACCCATAGTATAAATTATTGTTGATTCATATTCTGTAATTGTTAGATTGTGATCTCATTTATTATAATGAACATCAGTGATGAAATGTACATTCTGCACTCCTGTAATGTCATGCAGCATAAAACATTTGGGTCGCTAGAATCCAAGAGCTCTTCAGTGACTGACATTTAATTACCCCACCCAGCAATGATCCACTTTTGAGCATGATGAGCTTTCTCATCAGGACTGGTTTTGGAATGTGGATGTGTAAAAAAAAATAAAATAAATAAAAAATAAACCTTAATCTAAAGTGATGACTATTGGAAACATTCCCTCATGACTGGCTCAATGGCTGGATATAAAATGAAACTGAAAGAGTTTCAGTAGGAGAGCAAGATACGTACTGTAAGTGATAACACAGCAAACAGAGCTGTGGGGGAAAGCGACCTGGCATTTCAATAATGATACCATTTCCACCTGATTCACTGCATTTTGCAGTAATCGTGGCTGAGAAGAGAAATATGATTGTAAAACTCCTGAGTCCTCAGTAGCATAACTGAACGTTCACACCCTGAGGCAATCAGGAAACAATGAGACATGTGGAGAATTTCCTTATTGTCCTCATCAGTGCCAATTAGTTATCTCAATTCTGCAGCATTGTTTTGCAAATTTACAAGTGTGTTCCATAATCCTGTCTTAATTTACAAAGTACCATGTTACAACAAAGCCTACAATTAAAAGATGTTAAGAACAATCATGAACTCGTATTTTGGGACGGACTGTTTTTGTATTGCAAAAAATTAGTCACCATTTGTATGAAGACTTTAAACTCCAAATACAAGGGTTTAAACTGTGTGTGTGTGGCATGAAAGTTGCGTAGAGCTGAGAGACCTGTAAAAGGAAATGTGATAAAACGGACGTTCCCTCGGCCATTCTGTGGTCCCACATAAAACACAATACACACCCCACTCAGATCATTTCAGACTATATAGACGCTCAGCAATCATTTGGCCTGTCATCTCGCCGCAGACATCTAAGCATATGCATGAAACAGAAAAAAAGTATGTCTCTGCTGAAATGCTAGTTAGATCTAGCACAAAGAGACAGGAATGACAGGAAGATGCTTTTAGCCCCAGAGTAACCTGAGTGGAGAGTTTGAGCTGTCAGCTTCAGTCAAGGGATTCGTCAGAGTTCAAGACATCTTTATTTCACATCTCTCGTAACTAGCTCTACCTTCAAGTTCCTCAGTGGAAACGTGCACTGTCCCAATTTTAAACAAGTCCTTTGATCTTTTCTCTGCAGACTGTTCCAAGCCCAGTGTCTCCAAGGGCTCCTCAGCCATGAACATGCCCCAGTCATTTGGCACCGCGATGGGTTTCTCTCTATCAGAGACCTTGCCTGCTGCCAGCCTGCCTAACGTGCCCCAGAACGGTTCGGATCAAGGATCTCTGTTAACTGCTGAAGACAGCATCACTTACTTAGCACCCACGGCAGACACGAATAAATGCTGGCCTATCCGGCCAACACTGCGGAATGAACTGGACACATTTTCAGTTCATTTCTACATCTTCTTTGGGCCCAACATCTCCATTCCTCCAGACCGGGCAGCGATATTTGCAATCAACCTAATGCCGGTGCTTGATAGCGGAGGCGTCCTCAACATGGAGCTCAAACTCAATGTGGTGAGTTGGTTTAAATCTTACCAAAGGAGTTGTTTCTATCTTGTGCATAAAATTAATTATTCCATGGTCTGTCTGAATACTGGATTCTGATTGGCTGGCAGGTATGCAGTATAACCGTTTAATGCACAGGTAGTTTTTTTTTACAGTCTTCCTTTAACGGACATTAATATAAGACAATACTGCAAAAACAGTTTACTGTCAAGCTGTTATATATTTATTGTCCAACATTCCTAACTTTCTGTCTTTAATTTAATTAATTTCATATGTTGGTATTAATTCAGTGTTTATAATGCTAACACTTGATCTTGAAATATTTTCAGACGAAACTGACATGGTTTCTAGAGAGCAAAAGGCTTTATGAAAAAAATGGAAGACTTTAAAATAAAGTCTGTAAAATAAACTGTTAAAAGGATTTGATGATCCTAGTCTAGTGATTGTACGTTATTGTTGTCATCATTCAGGCTGTATTTCAAGCATTAATGCACTTTTTTTTTAAACAAATCAGCTGATACTTGCCCAGAGGTGGGTAGTAACGAGTTACATTTACTTCGTTACATTTACTTGAGTAAATTATTTGGGTAACTAATACTTTTAGAGTATAGTTAAAAATGGGTACTTTTACTCTTACTCAAGTACATTTTTAGTGAAAAATCTGTACTTTTACTTCGTTACTGTGGGCGACGCTCCTCTCGTTACTTTATCTTAATGCAATACAAGTTAAAAATCCTTCAATTTACTCCAAGTGTGCCGTCTACTTTTTTTCTGGGCAATGAGCAATGCCCGTTCACAAATGATTCATTCTTTTGAGTCAATTTTGTTTGAAGGCTCGATCAAACCAGTTGGCAGACCGGTGAATCGGTTCGCGAATCAGTTTGAATGATTCGTTCGGTTCCCTGCCGCACGCACTGAGTCATCTGAAGCTGTTCTCACTCAGAGTTGTAACATCAAGAGCGTTGAAGTTGTAGCTTTGGATCTACAGTCAATTGAAAGCAAATCTGCAAAGGCTATGGTTTGCTAGCTATGAAGATCTTAATTAGATGAACACCGCGTGTGCTGTCGGTTCCACAGGTTCCGTCAATGTGCATTTGTTTCGTTATGTTCAGATGTTCTGTAGTGGTCATGTGAGGAGTTTTCACTCTTCTTGTCAGAGGTTATATACATTTATAATACATAATTAAACTTTAAAATATAATTTAATTTAACTCAGAATTTGTATCAGCTGTTACTCTAGTTTTCAGAGTCATATGATCTTCAGAAATCATTCAAATATATTGATTTATTACCAGTGTTGTTGAAAAAAAAAAAAAAAAGCAGCATATGCTGGTTAGGTATGTTTTGAAGCTGGGATGCTGGTTTATGCTGGTCATGTGCTGGTCTTGAGCTGGTCGGACCAGCTTAGGACCAGCACATGACCAGCTTAAACCAGCTAAGGACCAGCTTCAAAACATACCATACCAGCATATTCTGTTTTTTTCAACAGAGAACAGTTTTGCTGCTTAATATTTTTTGGAATCTGTGGCATTTTGTTCAGGGTTATCAACAGCATTGATAATAAATCAGGCTGATAAATATTCTGATTTGCATCACTGAAATAAATTACATTAAAGAAAAACATTAAAAGTATTTTGAACGGCAGTGTGTGTGTGTGTGTGTGTGTGTGTGTATATATATCTAAATAAAAATATACTATATTCAGTATATGACCCAAAGTAACTTGTAACTAACTACTTGAGTAGTTTTTTTATCCTATACTTTTTTACTCTTACTCAAGTAACTATTCAGACTATTACTTTTACTTTTACTTGTGTACAGTTTTTGGGTACGCTACCCACCTCTGTACTTTCCATAGCGACAGCTAAAATCTAGTGGACTGCCGAGTCGCTTTCACCCCAAAATGGCGGAAGCGCAGGGCGCCGCTGTTGCAATGGAACGTTCTACAGAGTTTCGCCTCTTGGTCTTCTACTCTTTGCTTATCCACCTTTTTCTTGCCATAAAAATGGGTGCGGCCATTTGTAAATTCTATGGGTCTGGCTTCTGGTCTCATCCGCATCCAGCTATTTTTAGCTGTACGAAACAGTTTGTTTTGCCTCTTGATATTGAAAATTGGTGTGTCTAACTATATTATTTTAATGTATTATATTAATTATGAACACACTGGTTTTTAGTGCAAACAGTTTTATCGTTTACTGCACATTGTTATTCTTCTCTTTATTTACTATAGCGGCTAATGAACTGGAAGTCTCACCCATAGGCTTACTTCTGCGTTGAAGAAAAAGGTGGATACTACGAGGCCGTTGAATGCTTGAATCTGATTGGCTGACGAACGTTCTAAGGTGTGCAATTATTTTCAGGGAAACGCACGGCGAACGTAGTTCCAGGCAGCTCTTGACCGCATTACATGACCATATCACTTCGCCAAATTATTTCTGTTATTTCAAAGGTCCTTACAGCAAAAGAACCAAAACCCATAACGACACTGGCCAAACAAATAAATATAGTGAACAAAAGTATGAAAACAACAGATCATGTTCATGTTTTTGCCACAAAATGACGTTTTATTATGTACGGAAAGCACATAATCTATCTCTCCTGCTCTCTCTCCCTCATAGACAGTTTGCACACACGTTAACATAAACACTAATGTTAGCGCTACTCTGATGATTTTATCGTCAGTAACATAGTTTAACAACTTAAAAACTACATGACACAAGCTAGGTAACAACAACGGAGCTGTTCGTGAAATTAACTTAAAGATTCACTCTAACTAGAAACATTGCTGCCAAACAGCACAGACTCACAGAGGTAACATTAATCTCTCTCTCTCTCTCTCTCTCTCTCTCTCTCTCTCTCTCTCTCTCTCTCTCTCTCTCTCTCTCTCTCTCTCTCTCTCTCTCTCTCTCTCTCTATCTCTCTCTCATGACTTAGTTATTAACTGTATTAACTGCATTAATCTGCTATCAGTGGCACAAGCCTCCGTTACTAGGTTTAAAACATTTTGGAATTAGCAACGGAGGCGCTGGATGAGATGCGGAAGACATCACAATAGAGATTTAAGTAGAAACACCGGACGAATGCCTTGAAATATATCATCTGATCGATGTCTTAGAAAAATTATTAGAAAAATAATATATAATAATATATCACCACCTCGGGTGTGCATTATTTTTTTTAACTGCCTGTCGTCAATTATTCCTTACATAAAAAATGATAAACAATTTGAAAAAGTTTGTATTTATTTGTTTATTTGTATTTATTTCATAAATGCCACAATTTTGGTATGGTAAGCTCTGTAGTTTTTTATTTTTTATTGTGGGTGGCAAAAATAGGCCATAATGCAATTCAATACAGTGATGATTGAGAAACGTTCCTCATAACCTTGATGTATCATATTCACATTTGAATGTGTTTTTTCTAAAAAATGATCTAGGGGTAATCAAAGTAATCCAAAGACGATTCAGTCCAGTAAATCTTGAAATATTACTAGCAATATAAAATGTATTGTTACATTTACTTTATAAAAATCAGTAAAGGTTTCATAACAAAAAGACACTGTAGATTGTGTACAACATGTTTTTAAGCAAAGTTTTGTTTATGTTGATATTTTAGAGGCCTTAGAAAATTGAATTTTATCAAATTCCAATTTTTTTCACTTTTATCAAAAAACAACTTACTGTACATTGCATTCAAGGTATTCATTTAATTACTTCAAGGATTCCTTGGGAATTGAAGCCATGCCCTTGCCGTTGCTAACGCCATGCTCTACCGTTTAAGCTACAAGAATACTGTACATGCACTCTTTTACAGTTTTACTTAGTTTATATCCAGGTAAACATTCAAAGAGCATTATTATTATTTTTTTATTTTACCTTCTGAAATGTGTCTACTTTATGTTAGAACGGATTACCTTGTACCAGCCACCATGGTTCTTGTCAGAGCGAATGCATTCATAATCTGTAATACCCTTAAATCTTTGAGCGTATTACATATACTCGCCTAAAATCCATCAAAAAAGCATGATACCTCCACTCAAAATGGTAGAATAGCAGAGATTTTGCTTCATTATTTATTGTCCTAAATCTTTCTTTTTCATTAGCATAAATTTCTACAATTATCATCTCGCAAGTCTCAGTACACTTCAGTCATAGTGTAAATTCAGCTTCAGCAAAATCCATTATACAGTGGGACCTCGTCTACATTCTGTATATATATTTTTTGATGTTTCTGTTGAAAGAATATCTTTAATGCAGTGTTCTGCTGGAAAGATCAGGCGGTCGGTGAAATACCCACTGGGACTTTGGTACCCAAATACCTTTGATGGAGTCATGCAGGCACTTCTAAGGTGTTTGAAGGATTATGAATAATTCAGATCTTTACATTTGTCCTGAAACCAAGAGCCCATATGGCATTTAACTGAGTCAGGGTTACGACTCAGGAGCTCTTCAGCTAAATTCTTGTGGGTGGCAGAGACTTGATGCACCATAGCCTGATTAATATCAAATGTTAGCAAGTGTCAGCCTGTTCTCACAGCATGAGGGGTGTAAAACTAAAAGGGGGATGGTTGCAAATGTCACCATGCTTGTTCGTCTCAGGTGCTTGGTGAAAGTGTTGGCTTCTTGTTGATAATGTGTATCTGCCTTCATCTGTGTGTCACTAAAAAGCCCTTAAAAGTTTCTATGCCAAGTCCACACGTCCAAACAAACAGAAGACGAACATGGACCTATTTATTCATTGATATCTCACGCCTCCACTGAAACCGTATTGAAGGCCACAGTTCTCTCAACAGCCTCCATTTGTCTCAGATTGAATTGATGCATTTAATGGATGTTTCCTAGAGTGGCACTGAACAGGAAAAGGAGAGAAGAATGAGCTCTCTGTGGCAAAGGTTACTTTAAAAAGCCACATATGAGGCTTTCAGTAGCTGAAAGGTGGGATGTTTGGCAGCGAGAGTGAACGCTGTGAGATGCCTGAGCGGTTATGACTGTATTGTTGAGGAGGGAGGGGATGATAGCTGGTGATGAAGAAGGGAGAGTGAGTGCTTGGTAACAGGTTTCTTGACAGCTTAAATGCCTGCGACTGCATTGGTGTGAAGAGTCATCACATAATGGCCCCATTTCCATTTCCCAGAGTCTCAAAATTTCAGTCTCTGAGAGCATAATACGACTTTTATTGAGGAGCTCTTGACTTGTTAAATATTTAAGCTCAAACATGTAAACAAAGAATGAAATTGTTTATCTTTACTGCCTTGAAGTAATATTCTGGGTTCAATGTGAGTTAAACTCAGTTGACAGCATTTGTGGCATAATGTTGATTCCAACACAAAAAGTAATTAATTAAATAAATAAATAAAATACAATGGGCTTGTCTCTTGTTTTCTTTAAAAATGGAGGTTATAAAAGGCACTTGCAAGTATGTGCCTTTCAAAGGTGCAATGGAAGTAAATGGGGCCGGTAATTAGAGGATTTAAAACCATAAATGTGAAGTTTATAATTTTCTAAAAGCACCTAAGTTTTCATATTTAATAATTTTTCCAGTCATTTTAGGGTTTATGACAATACAATGTTATGATGACGGAGTTGTAAAATTGGATATACTCTATCGAACAAAACTTTGGAATTGGAAGATTTTTAATTAATTATTTTTTTTTTTCTTTTCAAAAGAAGTCCCTTACAGTTTGGTATAAAGTAAACCTGTAATATTACTAAAATATTATTACAATTTTAAAATAACAGTTTTCTGTTTAAATATATTTCAAAATATAATTTATTCCTGTCACGGTAAAGCTAAATTTTCAGCAGCCATTACTCCAGTTTTCAGTGTCACATGATACTGCAGAAATCATTCTTATATGCTGATTTGGTGCATATTAATGAAACATTTCATATGGTAAAACAGTTATATTTTAATATTAAATTAAATATTTAATGCTTAATATTTTTGTGGAAACTCTTATACATTTTTTCCCAGGATTCTTTGGTGAATACAAAGTTACTGCATTTATTTGAAATAGAAATTCTTTGTAACAATGTAAAATGTCTTTACTGTCATTTTGACTAATTTAATGCATCTTTGCTGAATGAAAGTACTAACAGGAAGAAAAAAAAAAAAAAAAAACTCTTACTGACCAAGAACTTTTGAGTGGTATTGTAACTTTACACAGATTTTCACACTAAAATCATGTTAACTTAGAAACCGTGTATGTCTTGTGTCTGTAATATTGAAAGTGAGTATTTTAACATTTATGAATTGGCCCCATCTACTTTCATTGTACTGTAAGTGCCTCACTGTAATATTTTTTTATTTTTATATTTTATTTTATTTTTATTTTATTTTTTCTTCTTCTTTTTTTGTGGTAACCAACATTAGGCCACAAATGCTGTTGATTGAGCGTTTTTTTGGTGAGGAACTAAGCTTCACTTTCAGCTAAAATGGTTTGGATTATGAAGAAGATTCAATTTCTCTATTCAGCACTTTGGAAGGTAGATGAAGACTGGTGGTATTTTTGTCTTTTACTGGCCATCAAGGGTATTTTAAAGGGTTTTTTAAAGGTAGACCACAGACCAAGCCTGTGAGTGGGTGCCATGGTCATAAAGTAAATGATTTTCATCTTCTAGCCATATTCTGCCATCAGGGAAATATCTTGATAAGATGGCTAGATGATGGATGCCTGCTCCATTGACATATCTCAGGTTTATGAGCACCACGCTTAATAGGAGCCATTCCTGTTTCTACCAGCAGGTACCTGGACTCAGGGCAAGTCATCAGAAATTTGGACAGAGCAGACAATGGAAAAGTGAATTGTAGCGCAAAGTATATTACGGCGGAATAGTTCCCAACTGAGTTTTCTTCAAACAGAAGTCAGTAGGGGGGAAATGACATGGCTGCACTGTTGGAGAGGTAAACAACAGGTAAATGTCCTCAGGTTTGCATTATTTCTCTCAGATTGTTAGAAAGGATCTAATCAGTCCTAGATTCACCTCGCTGCCTTTCAGATTCCAGTTTCCACTCCTGATTACATCATTAAGGGAAATCATGCCGTCACCTCAACACATAACTCAAAGGGAAGAACGAAACAAGAATGCTTCATGAGTCACTACATGTGGGATTTGAACTAAACACCTCGCAAGTTGTGACCTCCAGCAACAACATCACACTACCATTTGACGTTTGACAACTTTGACCTTTGCCAAAAAGAAATACCACATTGAGTCAGCACAACCCAGTATAGCTGTAGCTGTGACAAAAAAATCCATTCAATTATATTTTGTCATAGTGTTCTTAAGGTCAGGAGCCAAATTTAGTGAGAATTGAACAATTTATAGAAGGAACAGCTCCCAAACTATGCTAAGAGCATGGAGTGTACAGTGTTGGACCACTGAAACAGTTCATCCAGTATCAGTAGGCCGAAGTCGTGATACATTCTCATAACCCGAAACAGAAACCTGGGTTTTACACTGCTTATATGTTTACAAATACTCCTGGGTACTTGTAAGCAGACATTTCAAACTGTACATGTTAGCCCTGAGCTAAAGGTCCTTTTGAATATTTGTGAATCAGTATCACTGTTTGGATGAACGTGGCACTTGACCCGTTTACAGTTAAACCAATGTTACCAATTTTATTATAATTAAACAAAAATTAAAACCATGATAGGGTTTAATTGGAAGACCGCAAAGCTGATCTGGAGATTTTTTAGGACCTTTCCAGTCAGCCATATATCACTCTGAATGGTCCTAGTGGCTCCCATTGGGTAGTATAACAATAATAAGAGTACTAGTGAATGGAATAGCTGTCATAGCAGCTTCATTGCTCGACCCCTAATGATGAAGTAGTGGCTTATCCTCATGTCAGGATCCACTCAGAATGGCAGCTTTGAAAAAGTCTGAAAAAGAGGAATTTTCTTTTAATGAAACGAAAGTGACAATTACTCAGAGAGCCAGAGAAATCAGCAACAGCACAAGTGGCATTACAGGCTTGTTTGATGAAATGTCTCAATTTTAAAAACCGATATAATAGCACTGATGCCCTGTACTGCCGAGATAATGGTTTTAGATACGATGTGCCTGAAGGCACTGCATGGAGATTTCCCAAGTCGCTGTGTGTTTGCTCAAGCCTCTGTAAGAAGTTGAATATATGGTCACTCAAATGATATTTGAATCAAATACTAAATTCAGACTTTAATTTCATCAATAGACTCAAATTCTCACAACAGCAATATCTGCTAGAACTGTTATTACATTTCCATACTAAAAAAGGGGCAATATTTAATGAAACAAGACAGTACTGTTATTTAGTGGTATTTATAAACCTTCAGTGAATGACATCTTTGAGTTAAATCTCATATGACTTGTCATTTTTGTTATGAGAGTCATCACTTTTGATCATATTGCACAAGAAATAACTTTCTATACTAGTTTTTCTTTTCATGTGTCTAGCATATACACTATTGGTAAAAAGTTTGGGGTCAGTAAGATTTTTTTAAAATGTTTTTGAAAGAAGCTTCTTATGTCCATAAAGGCTGTGTTTATTTAAGTAAAAATACAGTTAAAACGGTAATACTGTAAAATGTTTTTTATTCGTATTTTCATTTTTTTTTCTGTGATGGCAAAGCTAAATTTTTTGCAGCCATCACTCCAGTCTTCAGTGTAAAATAAATCAGTCTATTCTGCTGATTTGGTGCTCAAAAAACATTATTATCGCCAATGCTGAAATCAGTTGTATTCTTTCATGAATAGGAAGTAAAAAAAACTTCCTTTTTTTGAAAGACTGTATCTTTTGTTCAATTACTGACTTACTGAACCCATACTTTTGAGTGATAATTGGCATAAATATCTTTTTTTAACCTCAGAATTTTTGGACCTACTTAATTGTAATTGGTTTAGCCCACCACTTTGGCAGTTTTTCTGACATACACATACACAGAGTCCCTTCGGCTCATGAGTTTGTCCTCAAGCAGACATGTACGGCTGACAGAAAGCCAAGAGGTGAGAGCTGAGCCAGTGTGTTGGGCTAATGAGCTGCAGTACAGGCCAAAGGATAGGAAAAGTGTGTATGCTTGTGTGTGAGGAAGCCCACCCTTTGTGAAGGTGAGTCTGTGTATCTCTGAGTGTGTGTGTGTGTGTTGAATCGTCCCCCCTCCGGCTGCTCTGAGTGGCTCTCATGGACAGTTTGAGGTCAAGTCGGACTCAGGCCTGCCGTCAGGTCTTAAGTGATTTCTGCAGGAACCAAGTGCTCGTTGCTCCCGAGGTAATTACGTCCTTCAAGTCTGAAGGCAGGCTGTTAATGCACCGGGTCCCTCAGAAGACATTTTAAAAACAAAGCCTGACAAACAAAAAATGTCAGCCTCGGAGGGACTAACAAAATTGCATATTTGTAATTAGTAAGCAAGGCTATAATATTGCAAACAGAATGTGAATTGGATAGCATTTCAGTAAAAATTCAGTACAGGAAAAAATCCGTTGTTGCAAATTACACTTAGAAGATTATCTTAACTTCTTATTTTACAATGGAATGACAACCAACATGTAGACTGATTAAGTAGCAGTTAATGTATGCTGGACTCTTAATATCTAGGTTGTGTGTGCGCACTCATTTAGGTGATGCTGTCTCAAATTTCATGTTTTAAATAAAATAAAATAAAATGAAATTTTTACTGAAGAACATTTTTATTATTAACATTGTTATTAATAATAATAATTTATTATATCACTATTTCTCATAGGTTAGTTATGCTATCAGATTACGCCAATGCAAATTTATACCCTTTTGTATTTATGCAAAAATTTAAACCTGTGACATGCACAGACTGTGCATTATTGCTTTAAAAAGACTTTTTTAACCAACATTTTTTTTTTCTAGATGATATTGTACAATAGCTTTGCAATAATAAAGATGCATTAGTAGTGTTTATTATGTGTCCCTTTTTCCTAATAAAACTACAAAAGTAAGTGGAAAAGTTCCAAGTTGTAATGGCTTACGAGTAGTCAGAGGCTCTTATCAATTTACAGACATTTTCACGCACAGCTTAGATAACAACGCTATTGGGATACTTGCCATAGATATTAAGTACTTGCGTGCAACTAATATCTTTCTTAGTGCTTTGGGAAGCCAGCCTGATTCTAATGGCACTACAGTTGAAAGACTTTGCAGTTAAAAGACTTTTTTTTTTCTTCTTATACTCCATTGACTAAAGATGAAAAGTTGAAAGAAGTTCAGAGTACTGTCACATGAAAAGATCTGAAACAGACCTAAATAGCTGGACCCCATCAGCTTTAAAGGAGAGCAGAGACACAGAGTGTTTTTTTATCTGATTTACCTCGATTTTCCTCCCATTTGGGTGTCATTGCTCCTTTCTTGTTCTTCAATTTATTAAGCTCTCTGTGCTTCCTTAAATTAGATGTAATTCAGAACGTTTTTCTCTGGCAGCATAAAATGCTTTCAGTTTGGCCAGTGTTTAAGCGCAGTCAATTAAATAAAATGTGCTACTTAATTTTATGTTTATTTTGATGCTTTGTATAGTTGTATTTATATTCATGCATTATCACAATAGTGCTGATATTTGAGAAAACAACACAATTGTGAGGGTGACATATATATATACAACTGACATATATCTTTATACAACTGTTTAATAAACTGGAAATTAAATATTAAGTAACTTACATTTTAGATCCAATATTGCTAGTTACTTTGTTTTTGCTCTGCCAATGAAAATAGTTTCAGACAAATTCACAGCATAGCTGTTGCATGTCTGTGAGCAAAAACACATTAGTAGTGTTTTGTTACTCAACGAATCAGCATTTTTTTTAATGAATCATAGTGTATGATTCAGCGACTCACTCATAAAGATGTGTTTCATTTCTACAAGAATTAGTGTTTCTAAATGAGTCAATATGAAATGAACATTTACTGTATCTATTTTCTAAATGCATCTTATTGATCTTGTGCGAACATGATCTTGTCCATCCAAATAACAACTGACAAATTGAACCCCTACATTTGTTTGTCTTTTTTGATAATCTGTTTCGTGTGAGTGTATGTCATCACACAAAAGAAAAGATCAGTAAAGATCAACAAGTATGTTTCTAAACAGCCAAAATCCTTATAATGAATTTAAAAAAAAAAACATTCTCAGTTATTGGCAGAATATTCATTCTTAACAGCAAACACTGCTCGTCATTGCTTCTCCTACTGTTGCAATCAATTCTTTCCACTCATCAGGTGTTGCCCTGTCTAATGAATGCCAATACTGCGGTAGATGTGGCTTTTACATTTGACAGCAGACGTGTCAACCGTTTTGTGGTCACTACAGTTTTGAAATGCATGGAGGAAACTTTTGTGGGCTGTTAATTTTTAAACCGTCTTGAATGACAGCCAAGAGCTGCCTTGAGTGGACCCAGCTGGTCATCTGTCATTGTTAAAAACTTACATCCCTGATTGGGGTCTGGTCTGAGGCCAGCTCAACACAGGTGCTTGGCACAGCATTGACATTAAAGCACTCCACGCTGAATATCGAGCAAAAGAGAAGCCAGGAAATTTCAGTTGCTGTTGTACTGATTACTAAAAACACTGGCTTGATAAAAACCTGTGGTTGAGACGCTCTTGGTTCATTTAGATTACATGGTTGCAGACAGTCCTATGTCACAGACAGTGGCTCTTACTCTTTATTGTCTATTTTCTACAGCTGTCAGGCTTACGCAGGAAGAGACAATGCCAGAGGTTTACAATGATGGATGACTAAAGCTTGCTAAAACAGACACAATAGACATTACAAATGTGAATAGTATAGAAATTCTCAGGGTATGGTTATTTTGTATATAGTTCATTTTAAATTATAATATGTATATATACATTATCTATACATTTTAAATTATAATATGTATAGATAATGTATGTCACTGTATATACACTGCCTGGCCAGTTGTATTTAAATAAGCAGATACTGAAGAGTTTAGGATCGGATCATTATTGCAAATAACATGTTTCCGGCAAGTTGTATGTTTTGCAATGTTTCTTTTAGCCCTAACAGATAAAGTACGTAGCTTTTCACTTCTTAAACATGTCATATTCTAGGATGACAATACCAAGAGTCATCAGAATTGTGAAATAGTAGTTTATTAAAGATGAGGAATCATTTGCTTGTATGAATATGCCACCACATTGTGAATCCAATTCAAAAGTCTTTGGGATGTGCTGGAGGCAACTTTACAGAGTGGTTTGACTCTCCCATTGTCAATATAAGATCTTGGACAAAAATTGATCCAACCCTTGATGGCAATAAATGCTGTAATCTTGCATGATAATGCCACAACAAATGCACAATATAATCAAAGCTAAAGGCAGTCCATTGAAATATTTTTAGAGTGTTCAACCTTTTTTGGACAGGCAGTATAAATTCGACTCTATCACATCTCAAAGGTTGTAATGGAGCTGACGAGACGAGAGGCGTGCGGATCCATGTGCAAGCTTTTATTAATAAACATAGTCAAAAACACAGGCAGGGTCAAACAACAGCAAACAGGTATGGCACAGGAAAGACAAAAGAGCAATCCTAAACGGACTTGAGTCAGACGACAGCAAAACGTAATCCAGAGGGCTTGACAAGAGGGGTAATCCGTAAACATGAGCATAAGCCCAGGCGAGGAGCAACACATTTCTAAACAGCAAGCAAAGGGTTAATCCAAGATACATGGCAAGAATCAGGAACCAGGAAAACAGGCAAGGCGAGGCAAGACTATGACTAGACTATGAAAACTAGAGCAGGCTCCGTAAAGTAGCTGTCACAGTGATAAACGCTAAACAATACTCGGTGATCAGAACGAGGAAGTCCAAGGCTTATAAAGCGTGTCTGATTGGTTACAGCTATATGTGTGTAATTGAGTGCAGATGAACCCAATCAGCGCAGTGGAACATGGGAAACGTAGTCCAGGGTGATGTGTAACAGTTTGTGTGGTGTGAAAGTCTATGTAATCGGAGGGCGACCTCTGGTGGCAAGTGGACGGAAGGCCACGGACAGGATTCGTGACAAGGTTTTTCAATGTGGTTAAGGTCAGGACTCTGTGGTGGTCAGTCTTTCACAGTTTGAGCCTGGTGAATCTTGGTATTGTCATCCTGGAATTTGTACATGCACTGAAAAAAACAACTTGTAGGATTTACTTGATAAAATCTTCATAACAATTTGCACTAACACATTTTAAGTAAATTTTACTGCTACGGCTCTGTATAATTTATTTGTTATTGTTTATTTAATTTATTTAAAAATTGGAAGCTTGGGAGCACCGACTTAAGTTTGGTCTCATTTTAAAGAAGACCCATGGCAGATTATTGTTGAAGTAAAAAAAAGTTTAAAAAGTGAAACCAAAAAAAAGTTTTACAGGTTTAAGTTTATGAAAATGATTTATGAACAATATTTTATATGAAATATATATTTTATGAAACACGTTGAACTCTAAACCTGCTAGAAAATCAAAGCCATGAATCTAAACAAGTTGTGTACAAAATTTGAGGTTGATATCTCAAAAAATTAGCTTTCTGTAACATTTTGTTTGGGCGCAGTAACAAATTTTCCCCATTAGATGCCAGCAAACTTCCGCTGGTGCACACATTGGTTGGATTTGTGATTTACAGTAGAGTTTTTCTTTCTCAAATATTACAAGCAAACACACAATATTTTTTATTTATGACACACATACAAACCACAGTCTGACATTTATATCAACATACCTACACAATTATAGCTGCATTATTTATCCAATTGGCTCTATAATATGCAGCAGCAGAAAACAGGAATAAAGCGAGTATTTGCTTTATAGACCTTTAATAGACCAAACTTGAAAAATTGGCACCATCTGGAAAAAAAATAGTAAAAAATTACATTTTGAAGCCTTGCCAACAGAATGAAAGCCTGTTAATAAACATTGCATCATTTTACAGTTAAATGACAGTGTGATTAAAAATTGCAGCTTCGATGGGTTTCAATGGGGACATTTTTGTCCAAAAGGCACTGGGAGGAACTATTTTTTGTACCTAGTGTAAAATAGATTTATTAAAGGAAATGAGGGTAGAATATTAAAATTCCAATAAAAATACACACCTGAGCCAAAATGTATGCAGTTAGCATTAACACAGGCAAAATGATAAAAAATAAAAATAAAAAAAATAATAAAATGGACAAAAATGTCCATAAGGTTGCACAAGGGTTAAATAATTGCCTGAAATAACTTTTTCATGTAGAAATTACATTTGTTTTTCTGTAGTAGCCTATTTACTTTACCACAGAATAATTTTTATTAGGTGTGCCAAAGTCAAGGATAAAAGAATTGTTGCAAAAAATACAACATGCCAAAAACATATTAATCACTACAATAATGTAGTGATGTATAATCTTAAACTTTAACATATTTGCTTATTTAAATCTAGATGGTTACTTTTTTTGACCACGCAGAGATACTTGATCATTTACGACCCCCTTCCTCCTCCTTCTCCCCCTGCCCCTCCCTCACTCTTCTTCCCCAAAAAGCAAGAATATCCATATCCATAAGTGTTATATCTTGTCAGTGTTGTTTTTCCCTTTCATGTTTGGTATCATTTTAAAGGTCTCTGTGCGATTGGTAAATTGGTCAAAATTTTTACAGCAGTCACCTATATTATGAGAAATATTAAAAACTTAAGTGAATTCTGTACTTCTGTTGTGGGCGGTCTCCTATCAAAATCTGGTAAACATTGCTCTACACCAGGTGTGACCATTTGGGTGCACGAAAACATCTCCTACAAGAGGCTTCTCACCCCCCATATACAGATATAATCTGTTTTGGGGCAGAGAATAAATGTTTATGGCCCTTTTGTTCTGTTAGTATTTAAGGGAAAGTTGCAAATCACTCATCGCGATACTGTAGCCAGAATAAGCCCTTAGTGTGGTGTGTCTCTACACTCCATACTATGTATTTTCTAAGGTTTGGTATGCATCTTTTACTCTTAGATTAATCTTTGAGAATTTGATGTTTTGTATTGATATGATTTGACATCTTTGAATTGGCTATGCAATTGGCATAATTAATACATATTTACCTGACTGATAATAAAATGTTATATTTGACTTATTCTGATCTCTTCAGAAATAATTTTTCAAGTAGATTAATGTGTAATCTAGTGTTTCCACAAATCTGCGTCCAGGACAGATCATACTGAAGTACCAATGAATGAAGCGGGGGCTCGTCATTAGGGATCTTCTGATTTCTGTCTGTCACTGACTTAACAAGTTACAGTTTTCGTGATTATAGAAAAAATACACTTTTTATTATGTGCTAGCAGGTTGCAGCCTATTTAAAGGTATAATCACCCTGTATCCTCTGAGTAAGATCAACTGGCGAGTTTGTGCCGGTCGTTCACAGTTGGCCGAGTGAATTTGCTGAGACACTAGGTCGCTAATGAACGAAGAATTGAAAGTATGGGATTTCCAGAATGATCAGATATCTAAATTAATATACAATCGATATATGTGATCAGTTTTTAATTATAAATAATGTCTAAATTTAATGATCACTCGAAACTGGAGTCAGATCAAGCACGGAGCTTGACTAAATTAAATCCAGATAAATTCAGAGGCGCAAGTAAAAAGACCGAACATGCATTAAACCTTCGACCAGGCCGCCGGATTCCTCTGTTTGGGCCAGCGAGTGGATCCTTACACCTGTTTACATTGCACTATACTTTTCACTCTGTAATACATTCTCAAAATTCAGACTCTTGAGCACTATTTTTCCTTGGGGTCAAGATTAGAGAGTAAAGGTTGAGATTTTGGAGCCCCCAGAGGGCATGTTTGTATATGGTTTCTTTAGGGTTCAGATAGCATCAAGAACATGACATGTAATTGAATTATTAACCTATCATTGCTATCCGACTGCTTGTTGTCATAAAATGTAATTAATAACTCTGATTAGTCAGAGAACATGATACTTTGCTTCAAAGTGTTATTTTTCCTCTCTCTCTCTCCCACAATTTGTGCATGTGCGAGAGATCACTAATTTGCCTCATGTCCTGGATTCGCTTATTCATCAGGCCTCTCTGTATTATTTATGAACGGGGTGAAAGACAAGGGCGAACATCTTTATTTTCAGATGTCTGTGGATAAGGGGCTTGCTGTGGGAGATGATTGGCCTTTCGCTCATCTACAAAGAACCTCTTTCCTTTGATATTTCTATGAAATTATCACATCTCCAACGATTATATCACAGCCTTCTCCTTTGCCTGCCAAACCTTCGTTTGACCCGCTTTGTGTCACCCATTGTCTGTGTTTCAAAGTAACTTGTTAATTAACTTTGATGTTCACTTATCTTTAACAGGATTCAAACCTATTTTGTCTTTATTTCCCCCCCCTCCAGTCTTCAGTGAGAGGAGAGAATATTACGATCTTTGGCTGCCTGAATCATGGGATGCCGATGTCCCTTCACGACAACACGTCAGTCTCATGTGAATCTGGTAGGACAGTCTATGATTTAATCTAAGAGGAAGCTCATTAAGCCATATGTAGTCTGTATAGCATCTTCACCATCACATTTTTTTCACATTATTGTTTGCAATTTTAATAAAAAAGAATGCTAAAATATAATAGTAAAAATCTTTTATTTTTTACTATTAAAAATAAATAACAGTAATAATAGGCTAATTATAAGATATATCACCATACAGTATACAGGTGCATCTCAATAAATTAGAATGTCATGGAAAAGTTCATTTATTTCAGTAATTCAACTAAAATTGTGAAACTCGTGTATTAAATAAATTCAATGCACACAGACTCAAGTAGTTTAAGTCTTTGGTTCTTTTAATTGTGATGATTTTGGCTCACATTTAACAAAAACCCACCAATTCACTCTCTCAACAAATTAGAATACTTCATAAGACCAATAAAAAAATTTTGTAGCCAAATTCCTTGACACGTCTGTGTGTGGTGGCTCTTGATGCCTTGAGCCCAGCCTCAGTCCATTCCTTGTGAAGTTCACCCAAATTCTTGAATTGATTTTGCTTGACAATCCTCATAAGGCTGCGGTTCTCTCGGTTGGTTGTGCATCTTTTTCTTCCACACTTTTTCCTTCCACTCAACTTTCTGTTAACATGCTTGGATACAGCACTCTGTGAACAGCCAGCTTTTTTGGCAATGAATGTTTGTGGCTTACCCTCCTTGTGAAGGGTGTCAATGATTGTCTTCTGGACAACTGTCAGATCAGCAGTCTTCCCCATGATTGTGTAGCCTAGTGAACCAAACTGAGAGACCATTTTGAAGGTTCAGGAAACCTTTGCAGGTGTTTTGAGTTGATTAGCTGATTGGCATGTCACCATATTCTAATTTGTTGAGATTTTGTGAATTAGTGGGTTTTTGTTAAATGTGAGCCAAAATCATCACAATTAAAAGAACCAAAGACTTAAACTACTTCAGTCTGTGTGCATTGAATTTATTTAATACACGAGTTTCACAATTTGAGTTGAATTACTGAAATAAATGAACTTTCCCACAACATTCTACTTTATTGAGATGCACCTGTATAGTGAAAAATGATTCAATGAGCAAATATATAGTTTTAGTGGTATATTGATTAATAAAAATATTGATAATATATGTATTCAAATGTAAATGTATTAATTCTAAGTAAAAAATCTACTTACTTTTTTAGATTAGAATCTTCTAATTTTTTTTATTCAAATAATACAGGTGCTGGTCATATAATTAGAATATCATCAAAAAGTTGATTTATTTCACTAATTCCATTCAAAAAGTGAAACTTGTATATTATATTCATTCATTACACACAGACTGATATATTTCAAATGTTTATTCCTTTTAATTTTGATGATTAGAGCTTACAGCTCATGAAAGTCAAAAATCAGTATCTCAAAATATTAGATTATTTACATTTGAGTTTGAATAAATGACCCTACAGTATAAATTCTGGGTATCTCTTGTTCTTTGAAACCACAATAATGGGGAAGACTGCTGACTCGGCAATGATCCAGAAAACGAACATTGACACCCTCCACAAAGAGGGTAAGACACAGAGGGTCATTACTGAAAGGTGTGGCTGTTTACAGAGTGCTGTATCAAAGCATATTAAATGCAAAGTTGACTGGAAGGAAGAATGTGGGTAGGAAAAGGTGCACAAGCAACAGGGATGACCGCAAGTTTGAGAATACAGTCAAGCAAAGCCGATTCAAACACTTGGGAGAGCTTCACAAGGAGAGAACTGTAGCTGGAGTCAGTGCATCAAGAGTCACCACGCTCAGACGTCTTCAGGAAAAGGGCTACCTAGCCACTTCTGAACCAGAGACAACGTCAGAAGCATCTTACCTGGGCTGTGGAGAAAAAAAACTGGACTGTTGCTCAGTGGTCCAAAGTCCTCTTTTCAGATGAAAGTAAATTTTACATTTCATTTGGAAATCAAGGTCCCAGAGTCTGAAGGAAGAGTGGAGAGGCACAGAATCCATGTTGCTTGAAGTCCAGTGTGAAGTTTCCACAGTCAGTGATGATTTGGGCTGCCATGTCATCTGCTGGTGTTGGTCCACTGTGTTTTCTGATGTCCACAGTCAACGCAGCCATCTACCAGGAAATTTTAGAGCACTTCATGCTTCCTTCTGTTGACAAGCTTTATGGAGATGCTGATTTCATTTTCCAGCAGGACTTGGCACCTGCCCACACTGCCAAAGGTACCAAAAGCTGGTTCAATGACCATAGTGTTACTGTGCTTGATTGGCCAGCAAACTCGCCTGACCTGAACCCCATAGAAAATCTATGGGGTATTGTCAAGAGGAAGATGAGAGACACCAGACCCAACAATGCAGAAGAGCTGAAGGCCACTATCAGAGCAACCTGGGTTCTCATAACACCTGAGCAGTGCCACAGACTGATCGACTCCATGCCACGCCGCATTGCTGCAGTAATTCAGGCAAAAGGAGCCCCAACTAAGTATTGAGTGCTGTACATGCTCACACTTTTCATTTTCATACTTTTCAGTTGGCCAAGATTTCTAAAAATCCTTTCTTTATATTGGTCTTAAGTAATATTCTAATATTTTGAGATACTGATTTTTGACTTTCATGAGCTGTAAGCTCTAATCATCAAAATTAAAAGAAATAAACATTTGAAATATATCAGTCTGTGTGTAATGAATAAATATAATATACAAGTTTCACTTTTTGAATGGAATTAGTGAAATAAATCTAAAACTTTTTGATCATATTCTAATTATATGACCAGCACCTGTATAGTATATAGTATAGTATATATATATATATACATATATATATATATATGCATTTGTTATCAGTTATGTACCATATTGTGTTTAATGTTAAATTGTATGTTGTTTTGTTAATGTTCATGACATTATTTTAGTGTTTAATTTTAGTGTAATTTTTACTTGGGGAAAAATTGTAGAAAAACTGTTACCATAATATTTTGCATTGGATTTTCTTTATTTTCCAGTGAAGAAAAAAAGTTTAGGGACAGACAATGTTTAAATTTATTTCCGTTTGTCTTTTAAATTGCTTTGGGGCCAAGGCCCTTTGCTGTAATGTTCATGAAGACAACTCACGCTCCCTAGGGCTTTGATCCAAAATCATGGCAATAAAAACAATGAAGTGCTTTTTTTGGAAACAATTCAGGTGAAACAAAGAAAGATGTCGCCATTTCTATGCAAATGCAACATAAATTGCATTTCATGGTTGCAGGTGAGATGTGGTAAACTTGCTTCTACCACATGAATTTTCTTTTATGGTCCATTTTATGGCTGAGCACATCACTCAGATATGCATTTAGCAGGGTTTTCTTAAGAATGCTCACAATAATAATTGTGAGTTAAGTCATAGCATAGCTAATGGTGGCACTATGTTTTGTCTTGTCCTTTACCTGTTTGTGCTCTTTCTTTATCAGAATCAGTTTCAGGATTTCATCTCTCCATTAACACCACCGCAAATATCACCAAGCTGAGGATTCCCTACCCGCAAACGGGCACGTGGTATCTGAGCCTGCGATCCCTGTGTGCCACTGAACACGGGTGAGCACATTTATATGTCTTTCTGTTTGTGTTTCTGCACTAAATTATCAGACTGCAATTGCTGAGAAAAGGATGTAAAATATTCATGGCGCTCCATGTATTTACCTTCTTCAACATTTAGCAAGTGCAGTAGTAGCAGCATGTGAACTGTGGGATGTTTCCTATTTGCTGCTCTGAAATATAGTACTTGTGAAACATTTCACTTTTATGTTGACCTAGACTCTCGTGACCTTACTTTATCTCATTCAAAATGAAAATGAATTTTGACATTGAGAATTCATGCTAAGCTTGATATCTTCATTCAAAATTGCACACAGAAGCTGTACAGTATGTATTTTCACACTACCATGGAGATTATAGCATCAGTTTCGACTTATATTCACATATTCACATCTCATATTATCTTAAAGGAAGAGTTCGCCCGAATGAAGGTTCTGTTATCATTTACTCAACTTCATGTTGTTCCAAACTTTTTCTTTCTTCCACTGAACACAAAAGAAGTTATTTACAAGACTGTGCATTTTCTATCAAAGTAGAATGAGAAGTTCAACTTCAAGAAAAGGACACAAAAGCACCACAAAAATATTGTAAAAGCGATCTATGCAACTTGTGAGGTAGAATTCTTGTGAAGCCATGCTATCGCATGCTACAGGTGCTGGTCATATAATTAGAATATCATCAAAAAGTTGATTTATTTCACTAATTCCATTCAAAAAGTGAAACTTGTATATTATATTCATTCATTACACACAGACTGATATATTTCAAATGTTTATTTCTTTTAATTTTGATTATTAGAACTTACAGCTCATGAAAGTCAAAAATCAGTATCTCAAAATATTTGAATATTACTTAAGACCAATATAAAGAAAGGATTTTTAGAAATCTTGGCCAACTGAAAAGTATGAAAATGAAAAGTATAAGCATGTACAGCACTCAATACTTAGTTGGGGCTCCTTTTGCCTGAATTACTGCAGCAATGTGGCGTGGCATGGAGTCGATCAGTCTGTGGCACTGCTCAGGTGTTATGAGAGCCCAGGTTGCTCTGATAGTGGCCTTCAGTTCATCTGCATTGTTGAGTCTGGTGTCTCTCATCTTCCTTTTGACAATACCCCATAGATTCTCTATGGGGTTCAGGTCTGGTGAGTTTGCTGGCCAATCAAGCACAGTAACACTATGGTCATTGAACCAGCTTTTGGTACCTTTGGCAGTGTAGGCAATGAAATGAAATCATTGAATCAGCATCTCCATAAAGCTTGTCAACAGAAGGAAGCATGAAGTGCTCTAAAATTTCCTGGTAGATGGCTGCGTTGACTGTGGACATCAGAAAACACAGTGAACCAACACCAGCAGATGACATGGCAGCCCAAATCATCACAGACTGTGGAAACGTCACACTGGACTTCAAGCAACATGGATTCTGTGCCTCTCCACTCTTCCTTCAGACTCTGGGACCTTGATTTCCAAATGAAATGTAAAATTTACTTTCATCTGAAAAGAGGACTTTGGACCACTGAGCAAAAGTCAGTTCTTTTTCTCCACAGCCCAGGTAAGACACTTCTGACGATGTTTCTGGTTCAGAAGTGGCTTGGTAGCCCTTTTCCTGAAGACGTCTGAGCGTCGTGACTCTTGATGCACTGACTCCAGCTACAGTTCTCTCCTTTTGAAGCTCTCACAAGTGTTTGAATCAGCTTTGCTTGACTGTATTCTGAAGCTTTCGGTCATCCCTGTTGCTTGTGCACCTTTTCCTACCCAAACTCTTCCTTCCAGTCAACTTTGCATTTAATATGCTTTGATACAGCACTCTGTAAACAGCCACACCTTTCAGTAATGACCCTGACTTACCCTCTTTGTGGAGGACGTCAATGTTCGTCTTCTGGATCATTGCCAAGTCAGCGGTCTTCTCCATTGTTGTGGTTTCAAAGAACAAGAGATACCCAGAATTTATACTGTAGGGTCATTTATTGAAACTCAAATGTAAATATTCTAATATTTTGAGATACTGATTTTTGACTTTCATGAGCTGCAAGCTCTAATCATCAAAATTAAAAGAAATAAACATTTGAAATATATCAGTCTGTGTGTAATGAATGAATATAATATACAAGTTTCACTTTTTGAATGGAATTAGTGAAATAAATCAACTTTTTGATGATATTCTAATTATATGACCAGCACCTGTATATGTGAGAAACACAGAATTTTGGGCTGTTTTTCACACAAAGCTTGAAAGTTTTTGCAACCCTAAATTTTCAGAATTCTCAGAATGTTCAAAGAAATTTCACACTGTTCATTTATCGTAGTTTTCCTAAAAAGCTTATATTCGACTTTTCACTTTTTTCTTGTCATCTCCATGTTCTTGTACAGGTTTGAGATGTGTACTAATGTAACCGCAGAGGTGTACCTTCGCTCTTACCTGACCCCCTGCATCAATGACTGTGGCACCTATGGCCAGTGCAAACTCCTGCGGACCAACAACTACCTGTATGCTGCTTGCGAGTGTAAAGCAGGTGAGCTTTCTTAACCCTTGTGTTCTCTTTTTTAAAAATGATTAGTGTAACTTAGTCATATTTTTAACCCTAAAACAGGCAAGAGGGGAAAATGATCAGCAAAAAACCATTTAATGTCACTTTTTATATCATCTTTTTATATCATCTATATAAAAATATATTCAAAGGAATTTTTGTTATATTTGATATATTTTGGATTTCATGAGTACATGTTGGCTTTAGGTCAAACATAGATAATATTTTCATGAGGTTTTTAAGCTCACCAAGGCATCATTCGTTTGATCAGAAATACTGAGAAATATTATTACAAATAAACTTATTTGTTTATTGTTTTTTTTTTAATAATTTTTTTTAATTGTAATTTATTCAAGGATGAATGGTTAGCAGACATTACCCCAATCCTTCAGAAATCATTCCAATATGCTGATTTAGTGCTCAAGAAACATTTCTTATTATTAGTGTTGAAAACAGTTGTGTTACGTTCAAAAGTTATATTTATTTGTTCTATTTATTTTAAATAGAAATCTTTGTAACATTATAAATGTTTTTTTACTGTGTTCTTGCTGAAAAAAAAAATCAATCAATCAATCAATCAATCAATCAATCAATCAATCAATCAATCAATCAATCAATCAATCAATCAATCAATCTTACTGACCTAAAACTTGTGAAAGGTAGTCCCTTTTCTTCGTAATGCTACAATTTCAATTTGTTTTGTTTTGTTTTGCCAATGATCAACTCATGCACTTGCCATATTAGAAATTTTAGATATAAATCCCCCAGTAGTCCTTAGAAGTGGTGTGCAGGACCATTTTTGGTTCCTATTCCTATAATGTGACACGTGTGCTTGAAAACTCCTTGAAACTTTATCTTTCAGGAAAATAAAGGAGCAGGAATTCTGTGTCATTTAACTAAGTGAACAAGTCTGTCTTCCCTCGCCAGGGTGTTATCACCCTTGCGGTTAATATGATGATAATCGCAGTAATATTTTATAATTCCATTTATTATCTTTCTCCTCTGCTGTCAGATGCCAATCAAAGTTAATTGGCATGTTAAATGCTTCAATTACACATGTGCCAATCATGTTGCTGTACAACTGTGAGATCACAAATCAAGTGGATTTTAATTAGAGGACATTTGATGATCCTGAGAAATATGCTAATCACAACCTCTCAATTACAGCGCCATTATAAAGCTCTGGTGCCTCGTTTCCCCTCTCCCCCTGGATTCCTACCCATAGCTTCTTTTGTCATTAGCATAGACAAATTTACCCTTTTAATGAATGTTTCCTGGCAAACAGCTGAGTGCTCTGATACAGCACGCATGCAAAGCTCTTCTCTGTTCTCGAGTGTCTGGTAAAGCTCAATTGACCGTCTTTGTCGACACTCAGCGAGACTTCAATCACGACATGCCTTTGAGGATTTTTGTTTGTGGTTTGGCTAATTAAGGCTTCATAATCAGAGAGATTTGTGGTATGTTTTCTAGCATTTTCTATGAGAGGTTAGAGGTGCAGTACATCTATTTCCTTCATGGTGTTTATATAACAGTAGGCTGCCCGAATCCAATCTATATTTATGAAGCTGTTTACAACAGCTGACAGATGAGGAACAGAATGTGTGTGTGAACGAGGAAGAAAGTACACGTGTATTTCTGTGATGTTTTTTTTTTTTTCTTTGTTAGCTTTGCATGCATTGCCAATGTGTGCATTTCATTATTTTGTTTTTTGTTTGCTTTAAGGATATGGACAGGAGTATATTGTATGCACTAATTTTCAAAAACTTGAGGTTGAAATACAGTAAAATTATAAAATATTATTACTATTTAGAAAAGCTGTTTTCTGTTTGAATATATTTTACAATGCAATTTATTCATGTAATGGCAAAGCTGAAATTTCAGCATCATTACTCCAGTCTTCAGTGTCACACGATCCTTCAGAAATCATTCTAATATGCTCATTTGTGTCACGGTGCACACAGCAGGGAGGAATGAGGATAACTCAAAATAACAGTCTTTAATGAAAATCCAACATGGGCAGGGCAGGGCAGGGCAGACACACAGGAACACCGGGTAGACCACCGGGTATTAACGAGTAGACCAGACCAAAAGGAACTGAACGGACAGGAAATAAATATACAGGATAATCAAACACACACAGCTCAACAAAATCATATTAACTAATCAAACTAAACAAGGACAGGAAAATAACCATATATGGACACAAGAGGGCGGGAAACACACAACACAAGACACAAGGGCTGACAATTTGCTGCTCAAGAAACATTTATTATTATTATTATTATCAATGTTGAAAACAGGTGTGTGCCTTCATATTTTTTTTGGAAAGCATCATGCGTGATTTTCCCCCAGGATTCTTTAATGAAAAGTTCGTTCAAATGAACAGCCTTTAAATAGAAATCTTTTTTTAACCACTTTTGATTAATAATGAGTCCTTACTTACTAATCTTTTGAACAGTAGTGTACCTGCTTTGAAAGAAATGGTGCATCCAAAAATGAAAATTCAGTCATCATTTGCTCAAATTCATGTCATTCCAAACTTACACGACTTTTCTTTCTTCTGCAGAACATGACAAGACATGTTTTGCATGTTTTTTCCATGTAATTACAGGGAACTGGGACTGAAGTTTTCAAGATTTATGCTTAAAACTGTATCTTTCTGGTCCATTTTGAGTCCAGCTTAGGACCGTTTTGGTTAGTAATGCGTGTGTGCTTTTCTAGGTTGGGATGGCTGGGGTTGCACGGACAACACAGAGGCGTACTCATACGGCTTCCAGCTGCTCTCAACTCTCCTTCTGTGCCTCAGCAACCTGATGTTCGTCCCACCTGTGACCATCGCCATCCGCAGTCATTACCTGCTGGAGGCATCTGTCTATATTTTCACCATGTTCTTTTCCACTGTGAGTTTGAAGGCCTGGTTTAAACCTATCAAATATATACCCAAAATGGGGATAGCATAAACATTTCAGTTGCTACTACTTGCATGTTGACATTAACAGGTAATATTCTTCTGTTTTCATGAATCACCTGAAATTAAATAAAGATATGTATAGTTTCAAACATAATAAAACTGAATCATCCTAACTCTAAATTCTGACTTGATGAGATATGTTCAAAGCCGTTGTAACTTGTAAATCAACTTAATGGACCAGAACTGGAACTAACTGTTGTATAATTTATATTTTACACTAGATCTGCATTCTGTTCCAGTTTTGAACAAATACGCCTAATTAACGCAATAAGTGCTTGAAGACCTGCTGACTATCTCACAAACCCATCATGAGTCCTAATTCAGCATATCAGTGGCAGCTGAAGTATGGAGATTACAGTTAAGAACCAGTGACATGTCAGAGTGTCATATTTTATTCATGCTTCCTCTGACCTTTTGTTTTCTTCTTTCACCTCTGAACAGTTTTATCATGCCTGTGACCAGCCAGGCATTGTGGTCTTCTGCATCATGGAGTATGACGTGCTGCAGTTCTGTGACTTCCTCGGCTCGCTCATGTCTGTATGGGTCACTGTTATCGCCATGGCCAGACTCAAATCCATTATCAAACAGGTAAAAATCACTCAGATGCAAACTCAGAGCAAATTTCATTTCCATAAACCTTGTGGTTCTTCACTCTGTGCCTCCAAATGTTTTGTAAGTGTGGCTAATATTCAGAATGAATGTGTTTGCATTGAATAAAGAAGAAAAAAGTCAAACCAAACTGAATCTTATACCACCATTCAAAACCTTGGGGTGAGTATGATGATGTGTATGATGAAAGCAATTCATTTAAATTAAAATAATCTTTTGTTCAGCAAGGTAAGAAAGTGACAGTAAAGAATTATATAATGTCATAAATGATTGCTATTTTAAATATATACTGTTGTTTTGAACTTTATATGTGACCCTGGACCACAAAACCAGTCTTAAGCGTCAATTTTTCTAAATAAATGGAAAGTGGAAAGCTGAATAAATAAGCTTTCCATTGATGTATGGGTTGTTAGGATCGGACAATATTTGGCCGAGATACAACTATTTGAAAATCTGGAATCTGAGGGAGCAAAAAAATCTAAATATTGAGAAAATCGCCTTTTAAAGTTATCCAAATGAATTCTTAGCAATGCATATTACTAATCAAAAACGACGTTTTGATATATTTACAGTAGTGAATTTACAAAATATCTTCATGGAATATGATCTTTACTTAATATACTAATGATTTTAGGCATAAAAGAAAAATAAATAATTTTGACCCATACAGTGTATTTTTGACAATGTGAACAACAGCGCAAAAAAATCGGATTTCAGCAAAAAATCCGATCTGAGCATTAAGACCTGCAGTGTGAACTAAGCCCTAGATTACGCTTTAAAATTTATTTAAAAAAATACATAAATGATTTCAAATATTTCAGAATATTATTGATTTACTGTGTTTTATATTAAATGAATGCAGCCTTGATGAGCATAAGAGACTCCTTTCCAACGCATTACAAATATTACTGACCTCAAACTTTTGAAAAGTAGTGTGTATATGCCCAAAATTCTCTTTTTAGGGCCACTGCATAAGAACCACAATCTGATAGTTAAAATTACATACGAAGGCCCTTGGGCCCAGAAATGCTGTATATTTCTTGTGTGTCATCAATTTCTATAAATTCATTTTGTGTGATTCATGGAGGCCAGTAGTTTTTCATGGACTTTATTGCCAAGAAAAGAGCTTTCCAAGATGTGCAAGAGAGCAGAAATTTTGTCCACCTCAGTAAAGCGCTTACACAGAGTGTAAATATACGAATGTCAGCAGTCTGTCATGTGCTGTCATAATGATGGTGACATTTCGCTGTGGAGCTGAGTAAATATAGGTGGACACTTTCAGGTGTGTGCATACTCTCTGTAGTTTAGTCTTTAGCTGCTCAACCGCAGATGGAAAGAGTGAGATTTAAGGAAAGTCGCACACGGACAAAGACAGTAAGAATATGATTAACTTTATGTTTGAGTAATTTAGAATCAGAGAGATAAAGTGAGAGGTCTGCTGTTTGTGATAGAAGCGTCTAATGGAAAGAACAAGAAAAAATAGCTCTCCTCTAGGGAGAACGCTTCTACAGTATATGCGTTAGGTGATTGCGTGTGTTTTGCTGAGTGCTGCAGTTTGCAGACACTAATCAAATCACCCATGTCACAACAGTTCTGAACTTTAGGAGGGAAGGAAAGAGAGTGAGAGAGACATTTTTAGCACCACCACTCTTTACTTACAGTCTGTCTGACAGAGGGTGGCCGATGCAAGATGGTCCTAATTGGACTGGGGATTCACTGTCGCCTCTAGACATGATGATTTGTCGATGTTTGGACTAATATTTTTCCTCTTTGCCGCTCCCCTACCAGGTGCTGTACTTGCTGGGGGCGATGGCTCTGTCAATGGCCTTACAGCTGGACCGCCATGGCCTGTGGAACCTGCTGGGCCCCAGTCTTTTCGCTTTAGGCATAATGGCCATCGCCTGGGTAAGTAGCATTGTGCACATGCATGCATTCCATGTGTTTAGGACTGTAATAGTCTGGTTTAAATTGGTCTTAGCTGGTCTTCCAGCTTGGCCAAGCAGGTTTTAAGTTGCCAGTTGATCTCCCAGCTGGTTTATCGATGCCTTAGCTGGTTTAGGCTTGTCTTGAGCTGGTCTTAGCCTGACTAGGCCCAAAACCCTTTTAAAACTAGCCAACAGACCAGCAAAACCAACTTTTGCTGGTTTAAGATTTTTTTTTTTCAATGGGAAAACAAAGCTTTTCAAGTGAATAAAATACATTTTATTATTGTTTGTAAATGTAATGGAAACATCATATTAGAAGGCAATGTGCCTGTGTGTCCAAAAATAACCT
This sequence comes from Acrossocheilus fasciatus, assembly GCA_036784905.1. Lineage (NCBI taxonomy): Eukaryota > Metazoa > Chordata > Actinopteri > Cypriniformes > Cyprinidae > Acrossocheilus > Acrossocheilus fasciatus. Next base: position 17,470,288 of record CM071942.1, read on the forward strand.
TGTTCTTTCAGTCTGATGGATCCGGCAGTTAAATGCCAGTGCTATTTTTTTCTTTGGCTGTTGAGTGACAACAAAGCACCTTTTCAATATCTATAATTTATGAAGGCATTTCACGTTACCTGGTCCAGCATGCACCCCCTCATTCAAGGCTGCATTTATCTATGCATTAGCATGGTGTGGCATTAAAAGTTTTTCTGTTCTGTCAGTATTAGAGACGCCCTTGCTGTTCCATTACCAGGCAGCTTGTACTTTATGCTAATTCCTCAAGCGACTACACTTCTTTCCTGAAGTGAGATGATAAAAAATAATGGGTGTTGGACAAGGAAAAGTCTTTGCCAGAGCCTCTGGCAAATTACAGTTGAGTGTGAGAAGCACGTCCTCCCTTGAGTCGAATGTGCTGCTGGATATATACATGCAGAGAGAAGAGGAGCCAATGAACTTGCAGCTACAAAGATATACTGTATTGTGTGAGAGAGAAATAATGAGAGAGAATAGCAAACGTTCAACAAGACTACGACAAGCAGAAATAATTTCTTCCTCCCGTGACCTAAACTTACATTTGAAGGCACTAATAATGCTTCTAATAGAACAGAATGAGGAAAATCACATCTGAACAGACTAAAAGACACGTTTGTATTTTGTTATTTTGGTTTTGATGTGCTACAAATTTGCTACGCTCAAACCTGATGTTTGATGCACATTTATGACAACTGGTGATGCAAAAGAATGTTGTTAAAATTTTAGTTAATATAAATAACTATTATTAACACAGTACTGCAAACACGTTTAATATAAGCACTACAGACTAAATACATGAATAGGCTGAAATCTCCTTGCATTTCTGAATGTCATATTGAAAGACAAGAGTACAGATTACTCTAATTCTGTCTAAAATTCATTGAATGTGACATTGACTGTCAAATACACACGTCTATCATCTCCATGGCGCATAATGGCTTTGTAGTTAAAACATGTCAGTTGACACCTCTATTTCAAAGCTCCCCGAGCCTACGCAAATACAGTACAAAGCGTCCCACTGTGTGATTCTCACATCCTTTTTAGCACTGAGGAAAAAGCTACAATTTATCAAGCTTGTGACATGCTACATCCACACAATTTGTTTACAGTGCAGTTTATCATTATCTTCTGTGATCCTCTTGTTGTGTTTTTGGGCTCTGCATTCTGAATGTACACCAAAAGCTTCTTCTCCATATGCATACTCATTTTTACAAATACTGTATAATTTCATCATTGTTCATCAAACTTTTTTTAAATTTAATTTAATTTTTGAAATGAAGAATATATTATATATATATACACACACACACACACAGTCATGGCCAAAAATATCGGCACCCTTGGCAAATATGAACAAAGAAATCCCTGAAAATTAATCTGCATTGTTAATCCTTTTGATCTTTTATTTTAAAAATTCACAAAAATCTAACCTTTCATTGGATAATACGAATTTAAAATGGAGGGAAGTATCGTTATGAAATAATTTTTTTTCTCTAATACACATTGGCCACAATTATTGGTACCCCTAGAAATTCTTATGAGTAAAATATCTCTGAAGTATATTCCCATTCATATTCATAATTTTGTGCACTCCAGGGTGATAATGAACATGAAATTATCCAACCATGGCCTCCTGTTTCACAGAAATGTAAATAGGAGGGAAAACGAAAATTCCCAAATTCCCAAATTCCCTTAATCATCCATCACAATGAGAAAAACCAAAGAATATATTTCTGATGTGCAGCAAAAGATAATTGAGCTTCACAAATTAGTGAAGTGGCTTTAAGAAAAGAGCTAGAGCAGTGAAAATTCCCATTCCACCATCAAGGCAATAATTAAGAATTTCCAATCAACATTAAATGTTACGAAACTGCCTGGAAGAGGACGTGTGTCTATATCGTCGTAATGCACGGTGAGAAGGAGAGTTTGAGTGGCTAAAGACTCTCTAAGGACCCCAGCTGGAGAATTGCAGAAAATAGTTGAGTCTCAGGGGCAGTAAACCTTTGGGAAAAAAAGTCAAACAGCACCATCACCACATGTTGTTTGGGAGGGTTTCAAGAAAAATTCTCCTAGCTGATCCAAAAACAAACTCCAGCATATTCAGTTATCAGACACGACTGGAACTTTAAATGGGACGGGTTTCTATGGTCAGTAAAAAATGTTGGTGAACACGGGGATAAAAAGTACCCCACGTGTACAATGAAATATACTGCTGTATTTTTGATGTTGTGGGTCTATATTTCTGCTGGAGGTCCTGGACATCTTGTTTAGACACATGGCATCATGGATTCTATCAAATACCAAGAGATGAAAAATCAATAAGTGACTGACTCTGTTAGAAATCTTATAATGGGCCATGTTTGGATCTTCCAACCGTACAATAATCCAAACACAAACCTCAAAAACAATACAAAAATGGGTCACTGAGCACAAAATGGCCATTCCAGTCCTCTGACCTGAACCCTGTAGAAAATGAGTGAGGTGAACTGAAGAGAAGAAGCACCAACATGGAGCTGTGAATCTAAAGGGTCTGGAGTGATTCTGGATGAAGGAATGGTCTCTGATCTCTTGTCAGGTGTTCTCTAAACTCATCAGGCATTATAGGAGAATATTTAGAGCTGTTAAACTGGCAAATGGAGGTTTCAAAAAGTATTGAATAAAAGGGTGCTGTTAATTGGGGCCAATGTGTATTTGAGAAAAACATTTATTTCATAATGATATTTTCCCCCATTTTAAATTCTTATTATCCAATGAAAGGTTAGATTTTTGTGAATTTTTTAAATAAAAGATTAAAAGGATTAACAATGCAGATTAATTTTTAATGCACATATTTACCAAGGGTGCCGATATTTTTGGCCATGACTGTATACAGGGTGCGATTTGTGCAACTTTTTTCTCTTTCCATAGGAGGAAGGTAATAGCCTAAGTAACCTAATGTTAGTGTAATCTGTTAATAATGCATATCATAAACCCGTCTTTTTAGGCAAGTAATATAGGCCTGATGGGTCATGTCATGACATGTTTTTAGTACGACGAAAACTGTATTTAACGTGATCACTATGTATTAAAACATTGTAAGTTAGGCCTATTAATTGTAATGATTTCATTTCCATGGTTATTCAAGCAACAAATAAATTATATAGAGAAAGCGAGCAAAGAAAACGGTATCAACGGAGCTTGTTGAAACTCCGAATCAGTTAAACCATTGAGTCGGAAAATGATTCACTGTTTCGAAGCCCTCCAATCGGATCACGTATCGCGAATCATTTGATTCAGAATGGGACTTCAAAGTGCGTATCGCGAATCATTTGATTTAGATCGGGATCTCAGAGCGAGATCGCGGGATAAAATAATTAAGCAGAGGCAGCCAGGGATGCATAAACCAGAGCGGGGTTTGATTGAGATTAATTGGAATGCACAATGAAAAAACATTATTTTTGAAAATTGTTAAAACTGGAGTTATCTGTTTTTACAAATGAACTCTTCATATATATATATATATATATATATATATATATATATATATATAAATGCTGTCTGAAATTTTCTTATAAAATGAACTTTTTTATCAGGCTCCTATATTTATGTTCCGTTATTTCACTTTAATTGGACAGAAAAGGACCTATACATTTGTCATTAGAGTAACATTACTGAACCTAAACATGGCAGCCTGATAAAAATTTTAAATGAAAATTTCAGATGGCACTTGGAGGCTTTTGCTTTTAAACTCTTCATACATATATAATACACAAACACACACATACACATACATATACATGCATACATGGACAGAGAGACAAAGAGAAACTGTCTGGGTCACTGTCTGCTATAATACCACTCATAGCAGTTAGGTATTTTAACTGGTGTTTTAAAGGTCCCATGGCATGAACATTTTTTAACATTAATATGAGTTCCCCTAGCCTGCCTATGATGGCCCAATCTGGAATCTTCCCTTTATGTCGTCATACGGGGAAAGGTTACCTCCCCTTTCTCTGCTTTGCCCGCCCATGAGAAAACGAGCTACTACCGTGTGAGGCGAGTGCAATATTTTTTTTCCCTCTAGAGACATCATGGCTTGCAAACGAGCGAAGCATGACAGTTTCTCAGTGTTTGAATGTACAAATGAACACCAAAGTTTTTTTTAGTTCCTTCATCCGAGCCTATGGCTAGCATTAGCTACATGATGATAACTGTAACAGCATACATAAACAAACCAACTAAAGTACCGTATCCAGACACAATATTTTAAACTAACCATTTGGAGACGTCCTGCTGTAGCTGCTGAGTTGCAACTTCTTCATCCGGATCAGATTCTGGGTCAAACTGAAAAGCTTGAAGGACTGTGTGTTTACGAGCCATTGCGATACATCCACTGTCAACATTAGCGCATGGTAGCGCAAGCTGGTTAAGGCCACACACCCACCCTGCACCTTGCCCCGCCTCTCTCCTCCTCATTAGCATTTAAAGCTACAGACACACGTCCTAAGGAAAGCTCATTGTGGGACTGGCTCGTAGTGGCTGAAATTCTGCACCAAGGCTGGATTTCAGGAAAGAGACTTCAGATACAGTACTAGGGACCACTTAGGCCTATATAAAAGCATCCAAAAAGCAGCATGTCATGGGACCTTTAATTGTTAATTGTTTAATTTTTAATTGGGTTTTGGGATGTTTTGCTAAAATGGCCTGCTTTGACTATGCCACAGCAGTTTATTGGAGGTTAACATTTTCGCAAAGCTATAATAAGAATGTATTTGATGTGGATATACAGCTACATTTGGACTGTCATGTTGCATGACCCTTCTGAGTTTCAGATTCAGGGTCATTCAACACCTTCTGCTGTGGAATTTCCTGATACAACTTTAGTGCAGCCAGGCCCTGATGCAGCAAAGCTGACAAATTTCATTACACTTCCCCATGCGTCACATACAGGATAAGGTTTCTTTCTCCTCAGATATAAAATATTTCTATTTTTTTTTCTCAGTGATGCTTTGGAACCTGGAGGAGGTCTTTGCAAACTTTCTGTGGTCATCAGCAGTAATGTTTTAAAAGAGTTTTGTTTTTCTCTCTGTGGTGACCTCCCATGGCTCTGTTTCATACTGTACACATTGATCCATGACTCATGCATTTTATTGTTATCAACAACTCCACTTGTCCACTTTACAACTCCACTTTACAAACTCTCTGACAAATATTATGAAACGGTACCTACTATATATACTGCAACCCAATGACATATGAATATATAGGAAGTTATTTTTGACAGATTTCAAACAGAAATGATATGATGTAAATTTAAAAGGTAATATTTATGATTTCCCCACTAACTGAAGCAATTTGTCTGGGAGGCCCGGTAAAACTTCTACTTTGTACAGTATGTGTATATATATATATATATATATATGGGTAGTTGACGTATCAATATGTCCTATGGTGTGACAGAAAAATGTATAAAAAAAACCTCTAACATTGATGATAAGTCTTTCTCATGCCATTTGTAACTAAGAATGAAGATACATTTTTTTCATGTTATTTGTATGTTAAGTTTTTTTTTTTTTCCTACATTTTTGCTATGTCACACTATAGGACACAGTCAATTTTTATTTGTCAACTACTCATATATATGTATGTATGTTAATTTTTTATTTATATTCAGCTTAAATTGATTTTAGTTTTAGTAATTTTAGTACTTCAACTTAGATGATTTCAGTTAATATATAATAAAATAATTAATTAATCAATTAATAATTAATTTAATCTAAAATCTTTAAGATCTTAAACTGTTTTATTTAACAGTGACAACTGTGATGATTTACTGTTGCTTGGATAAATTGTATTTTTTCAGAATACATGAATATTTTTGAATGGGGAAAGATACTCTTTTTGGCTAGATGGTGTAATTACGGCATCTACCAACAGGGGCTACTGTAACTGAACCATGCTAACTAGTTTCTAGTTAATAAGCTTCTATTCTGTGCTGTGAATATACTGCCTGAGCTTCATGCATGATGCAGCATCTCACAGACAGAATGATAGCATAATTGCCTATGTTTTCAGCAGTTATTTGAGTAGATTGTGGGCTAATAATACATTTTGCTTTGCATTTCAATGCTCCAGAAGCATGCTAACCAGATTTGAGGCGTGAAGCACCATGTTTCAGCTTGTGTCCAGGCATTATTGATTCATGCGTCATCCAATCAATATCTGGAGGCATATCCTGCTTGACTGATGAATTCTTTATAAATGTATAAGTACATATCCCTCAGAGGTGGTTAAATAAGTGTGATTCATCTCAGGAGCAGCCTGTACCGTTTAAGGATGTGGTCAGGACCGTGGGTGTAGGATTCCAACCCCACTGTCAAAACAGCAGCCTTACAATGGGACATATAAATGACAATCAATTTCAATGTAAGTCAAAAGGAACACATGGGAGTCAAGCACATTTTGAGAATAATCCTCATCTGTAAATAGCATGCTACATGAAGAGCAGGACATCTGGGGTTTGCTGTGATGTGCACCAGTATGAAGTGTTGTTTTGTCGTTGTGTGGTTGGGTTGGTTCAGACTAGGCTCATCGGTTAAGTGTCACATTTAGAGCTCATCCATTTTCCATTCTGTCCTTTTACAACATGCACCTGTTACGTGCCTGGAGATTAATGAGTGAGGAAATGTTGACAGAGGGCAGGATGTTTCTTTCTCCTAATGGTTTAAGCTGTAGAACTCATTATAAACTCATAATGATACTGATATTTGCATCCACTGTAAAAATGTTTTCTCATCTGTCTAAATGAACTGTTTTTATTAATTATTTTGTTATTACTGCATTTGTTTTTATTAGGTAAATATTTAATATGACTGAATGAATGTGATTATAGGTTATACACCAAAGAAAGTTATTTTTAAGGGTCAGCACAGGTAGAAATAGCACCATAATAACAATAATAACAAATTCACATTTTCAGCAAGTATGAATAAATAAATAATAGAAAATATTTGTTTTATTTATTTTATGTAGTGTACAAATCAAGCAAAATGTGCCTTTGTTACATTAAGGACTATTTCAACTTGAGATGACCATTAATGTTGTAGTAATAATAATAATAATAATTATTATTATTATTATTATTATCATCATCATTGTTTTTGTTGTTTAATTTATTATTATTATTATTATTATTCATTTATTTTTCTTTCTTTTTTTTAAATGTTTGTGTATTGCAGGAAATATTTTATTTTATTCTCATTTAGAGGAAGATATGGATAAGTTATAGCACTTTAAAAGAGAACAGTGAATCTGAGGAATGATTCTACCACTTTAGTATCTTCGAACACAAAACTTTAATAAAATAAATGGGTGTTGGCATAAAATGCAGGTTGAATCACAGATGAACTGTCATCAGGAAAATTCATCAAATGCATTTTTGACAGAAATGCATGTAAAATAACTGTCAAGGCCACTTGAGCAGTAAATTCAATAAACTTGTACAATAGCCGGAAAAAAAGGATTCAGTGAGAGCTCTTTCCAATGTATGGAAATGACTAAATATACATAATGGCTTTGAAGGCTTTCCGGGACATTTTCAGATAAGGATCTTCTGAAGTATGTGACTGTAATGTGACAAGAAATGGAATTCCTCAGCAGTTATAAAGTTTCGCAAACTTTAGTAACTTCGGTTTTGAAATTGCACAGGAAGCCGGCAAAAGCTGGAGTCGAATCGGTAATCAGAGGGAATATGCAATGTCTCGGAGGACCCACACCTTTCTTTATGCAGGAGAAATGTGATTGAGTCGTCAGCAGTCACCTGTGTGTGTGTGTGTGTGTGTGTGTGTGTGTGTGTGTGTGTGTGTGTGTGTGTGTGTGTGTGTGTGTGTGTTTGACTGCTGCACATGCTCGACAGCGGTAACTATGTAGAATCGTGAGATTTAAAGCTTCTCGGCCATTTCGGGCCCTGTTTTCAATCCTGCGGCTTGCTATACTGTCAGGATATTAAACATTGGCTTTGAATGTGTGCTAGAGCTCCCGTTGTATATTCCCTCAGCTGCACAGGACAGTTTTCACAGTTAAAATTCATGCCATGGCTATAAAATTGTAACCTTGGGCAAAGTTGTAGTCTACATGTCTTCAACCAGTGGAACATTATAATTGAAATGTCATGACAGACAGGGAGAAAAGTATAGCATTCCATTCTCTCTGCACTGTCCGGACAGGAGGAAGGTTAATACTGACTTGGAGAACATCTATAGGTGGAAGAGCAAATCTGATGGACACAAACTAGGGACAACTGTGCAAACGAGTCTCTCCAGTTCTAACCGTAGAGTTTACATTTGTTAATCTGTGTTACACATCTGTTAAACAGTGTTTCTCTACACTCAGCTGGTAGATTAATACCGTGTAATGGCATTAGTAGGAGCATGAGCGGTGTGAAGAGTGTGTGGTGTGAAGTGTGGGAGGACAGCGTGCTTTACAGTCTTCATAAATATCAGGATCCCTACAAGCTGGAGAATTGAATTCCTATGAAGTCTGTAAATTGTATGTCCAACTTTATAACTGTGTGCATTCGGATCCAGCTCTAATAGCAGCAGCTCGTGTATATCAGAGCATCTTTATAGGTCTGCAGAAGCATCGTGGGCATTAAATCTAATGGGGCGAGCTCAGATATCTGAGCCAGCTGGATTTTAAAAAATTGTTATGTTGCACCATTATTGTAAGTAATAAAAAGGGTGTTTTAAATACTAATAAAACATAGTCATATTTGGGTCAGTCAGTCTCATTTTGGTCAGCCCACTCCAGTTGTACCTTGAGTTTTTTTTTTTTTTTTTTTTTTGTTAAGTTCCATTGCAAATGTTTTTGATTTATTAAATACAAATTAAATATTAGGTCAAGATTCATTGTGAATGCTAAAAGCAATGTGAAATTAAACATTTGTGTTTTTGCTACTCTTACACTGGGTTAAATCAAGTTACCTAACCTATTTCTGCCACATTAAAAAAAAAGAAAAAAAGAAAGAAAGCTATTCAAGTGTTATATTTTTGACAAAAAGTCAAAATTATGACAGCTGGAATTATGAGACTAAGTGTCGTAAATGTGACAAAGTACAAATTCTGACATAAAAAGTTTAAATTATGGAAGTCATAATTGAGGGAAAAGTCTAAATTATGAAATAAAAAGTCACAATATAATAATAACTTTTTAGCTTTTTCTCATAATTATGACTTAGTGTCTCAATTAAACTTGTCATAATTATGACTTTTTATGTCACAATTAAGATTTACCAAAGCAGTGGCAGAAATGGGCTTCCAGAAGTGTGTTCAGCTACTGACCCAGAAAAATAATTTTATGTACAGTATAATCTCAGATTTAATACTTTAAAAAAGTTTTTTTTTAATTAGTTTTAAGTAAAAACAATAATACTTAACTGTTAACTGTACTTAATTGGTTAAGTTCAGTCTTTGAGACGACCACAATCGATGAACTTGATGATACCCAGTTGGTTCGTGCGTCTTATTAATTCATGCATCTTTCTCTGTGCTGATTTATTCATGACTGACTTTTGCGTTCTTCAGACTGTGCGCACTATCCGCCGGCGCCGCTGTTACCCGCCGACCTGGAAGCGCTGGGTCTTTTTCCTGTTCCCTGGCACCACCATTGCCACATCAGCGGTGGCCTTATACGCCTTCGTGGAGACAGAGGAGAACTACTTCTACATTCACAGCATCTGGCACATGCTCATCGCCGGGAGCGTCGGCTTCCTTCTGCCGCCGCGTGCCAAACCTGACGTGAAAGTCACCCCCCTGAAGCGGCGGCGAGGCTGCGGCTACCAGCTCTGTGTGAACGAGCACGAGGAGATGGGACTGGTGGACCCAGCGATCATTACCATCAACAGCATATGCACCAGCTGATGATGCTTAGCAACATGGACTTTTATTTGCCTTTCTTCTCCTTCCTTTGGATTATAAAAACACGGAAAACAAAGCCAGAGAACTTACTTACTGATGCACTGTAAATAACTTTTGACCGAAACACACACAGACATACACACGCACTTGCATATACTGTACGTACAAGTTTTTTGTCATCGTTATTTGGATTACTATTATCGTTAATAATATGGTTTGCATTGTTAGTATCTGGGAATGGTTTGTGTCAGTACAGCGATGCACTGTTATTAGTGCATTATTTAAACCGTCTGAGCTGATTTTTCTGCTGCTATTGACAGTGACTGTAAAATTGAAAAATGTGTCATGTAATTTATTCATTGTTTTCTGGCACTCAGATGACCAAATGTTTTATTGTGTTTAGAGGATGCAAAGGAAGAACATTACGTGGATGTTTCAAGGGCACTGCTTTTTTAGTTTTCTTTCTAAACATCTTTTGCACTGAGACACAAAAAATGTGATACTGTACATTTTTTAAATATAAGTATAGTTATGATCCAGTCACAATGTGTACATGTATAGTATAGTTGTTTTCAGTGGAATGTCTGATTGTACTTTGGATTGCATTGTATTGCCTTTGCAGCATAATTGATTGTCGATTTTTAGAGGGTTTAGGAAAGTGTCCATTGCCAAGACCAGGTTTTAATACGAAACCTCAGATAAATAACCTCATATTTCCTGTTGTATTTACCTAGTGAGGATCAGAGGGAGACATTTTAAAGCAAACGCAAATGATAAAGCAAATAAACGTTTTATTTTTTCGGTATCAAATCAGATTCTTTATTTGGCTAGGTGTAAAAAGTAATGTGTTACTACTTGAAACTGGCACACCAGACTGCTGTCATACTCTGATATATTGAAGTATGGGCCTCTGGGATTCAAAGAAATAAATTATTTCCTCCTAACTTCATATCATAACATCATCCTCTGTATGTCAGTTGTTATGAGGATGTGTGTCTTAAAGTTCCCGGCTTATGCGCTTTCGTATCACACATCAGTTTTACAACATGGAGCTTAAGGACTGTTTTTCTGTCTTGACACCAGACAGTGGTACAGTATATTCTTCTATCATATCTGCCGATGACTGGGGATGAATCATGTGTCATGCTACTTGTTAATGAATAATTATCATCGTTCTCCAAACTGAACCCCCTTTTAATTGAAAGGACATCCAGTGATTCTAACTGAAATTAAATCATTGCTATCATTGTCCTAATATGGGCAAAGTTGCTGTAAAGAAAAAAAACATTTCTGCCCGGTCGTGAAGTTTATTTGCTCAGAAACAAACTGTACTTAATTTAGATGTGCTTCGAATTGTTTTCACAATAATAATTTATAAACCTCATTGTATGTACTGTGCCCTCCCACATCCACAAACAAATCAAGGCCTCTCTAAACTTGATCTTGTGTGATTTAGCATTTTGTGTTGATATTCAGCTTTTTGCCAGTGGGCACTATGCTCATTTCTCCTCACATAACATATTCGCTAAGGCTCTGTCATGAGTCGGAGCAATCTTTTGCAATTTTTCTAGTCAAAATGGGAATGGATGAGAGATGTCACGCTGAGATGGGGGACACGGTGAGATTGGCTACGGTTTCTAGATGGTGAGTAGGTAAACGATTTAGGCCTCTGAGCTAATGAAAACCATTTATTTCACTCTTTTAAAATCAGTTTTGATTCACAAACTGTCCACTATTTGCAGTGTAATTAGGACATGGTATTAAAATTATGATCTAATCCATGCGCTTTCTGTAAATGTCTGAGTATCTGTACTGCAAAGGAAGTGGCTCAGCAGGAGTCTGGACTGACAGCAGCATTGCAAATGGGAGGAGCAGCGTAACGTGTTTTAATTAAGATATGCATATGAATTTGTTTGCAGCCACTGAGGGCAGAATGACAGGACATGAATTAGTCCAATGAATGAGCGACACTTAAGCCTGACACCCACTCTGACACATGAAGCGTTGTGGTTGAACAGGAAACATGACTAACAAACCAGAACAACTCTAAAGCATTTTAATGCAATCAATTCAACACATACAGTAGGAATAAAGTCATTTGAAACATTTCACCAGTGAAATACATAAAGTGTAGTGCATTTCTATTCATCATTTACATTTTATTAGACATGCATGTTATTCAAGTCATCAGTGCGTTTTATAGTATGTATATGAGGAATCCTGCTGGTTTTGTGCGTTCCACACCTGTTTGTGCTGTTGTTATTTCAGTAGTAATGACAGAGAAAGTAGTGGTTTTAAAAGCAGCATTTTCTTGGTGGGAGTTAACTTACAGTTGACACAACTACACGATAAACTGGCCTAGGAAAAAGTATTTAAAGCAAAAAATGAACACACTCCAGCATTACACAATAATGACAGTTTCTGAAACAAAAACAGGGGAGTCTCTTGATGTATTCTGCTCATAATTCCTGGCTCATAACCCAGAGGATGAGGGGAAGAGCAAAAGAACTTAAATCAAAACTGACGGTGCAGCAAAACAACACAAAGACGGACAGACCACCAGATTTTTTTTTTACAATCACAAAATTTGCTTCAACGGCAGTGAGATATTTTGCATCGGCGCAAAATATTCACCTATTGTAATCTGAACAAAAAAGATAAAAAAATAAAAACATTGCATCGTAATTATTTTGAACCTAATTGGTGGTGAATTCACATTTTCATAGGAAGTGTTTACACTCCACTTACAGTTAGGCTTTTCCCCCTAAAAACCATACATTTCCATATGATTCACATCGTACAAATTCATACAAAACTGCCACCGCATAAAATAGGTATGTTTTCTTATGAGATTTTACAAAAAAAAAAGCTTTTTGCCCCACAAATTATACACTCTCACACAACTCATAAAAATCTCACATGAATTCATCTAAATAATCACATAATTCTGACATTGGCAAATACAGAAACAAATAACCTTCACATACACAAACTAGTAACGAATTTAAAAGTGCAGAAAACTACATAAAAACATTTGTTAAGTATTTGTTGGTAACTGACCTTTATCAAAACAACATTCTAAAGCAGCATTCCTTCACTCATGAGGTTCATCAAATCGATTAACCTGCTAGGGTTTGTGCGCACTGCATAAGCTATGATTCACAAGATTTAACATTTAGGATGTAACTTCACTGGGGGGGGGAAACAGTATTTTTGAAAATAATCAAAAGACTGTCTCTTAAAAAAGTCGTGGAGTGTGAGTGCAACGCTCTTAAAGTGCGTGAAGTATTATTATTTTTTTTACATGATATGTCATTACAGTCCAGAACTTTCTTTGCATTAGTATCCATCAGCATGGACCTCAATAGCAGGAGCTCCGTAAGCTCCTACATGTGCTGCATTCAGTCGCAGCAGCATGGACAAAAAGCAATCAGAACATTCGCCCACCTTCTCTACAGGCCTGTCTCCATCTGAAAACAACCGGAAGACAACAGAGCTGTTTGTGACACCAGAAACACAGCCAGACAGAGACCCGGAAACCCCCTGCTCTATATGGAGCAGAGGGCTGCTCACAGTCTCATGAGCAGACAGTCCAACGTCAGCCAGGTTTCTCAGCATAACCACAGAATGAAGCAGAGCAGAAAGCCCTCCGGTCACGGCAACAAACTGCTTCTTGTCCGGATCATCCACCCCATCTTCAGTTATATTTAGCACTAGAGGAAAACTAAAATAAGGCTCCTGAGTGATGTCTGAGGTAAAGTCATTGAGAATCACTCCGCTACTTGGTAAGTATTGCCCGGATCCCCATGTGCTGTTGAGCGAGGTGGAGATTACTATGAAATTGCCGTGACTATCGAGGATTCCTACATGACTGCTTGTGGTATTTAATGTGAACATCTCTCTCTGACTTGTATTGAAGAATTCATTCGCCAAATTTAGGAGGGCATTATAAGAGGCAAAGGCATTACCGAGATCTCCGTGGCTTGGAAAAGTGAGGTTTTGCTCTCGGACTCTATCTAATATATTGGATACCATTCTACCTGTGAGCTGGTTGGGGGCTGAAAGAATACTGTATTTCTCCTCTGCCACGATAAGGGGCTCATTGATTTCTCCGCCGCTGGCCTGAGTGGCGGCAAGGAAAGCCGGTCTCTCTGCTTCAGAAATGTCTTGAGCCAATTTTACGGCCAGGTTTTCCGGGAAATGGGAGCTATTTAGGCTGACGCTCAGCAAAAGTTCTGATAGATGCCCATTGGCGACATGCTCGCCCTCTGATTTCACACGGCCGGTCATATCGCAGAACAGATCGCAAAGTCTTGACTGGAGTATTTTGTCCTTGTGGGTTTCTAAAGCCCTGGAGAGGATTCCATCGATAAGGAAACCCTCTTTAGCGAGTTTTGTGGCACCCTCGAAAAGTCGACTCCATTCTAATTGCCCGTATTTGGAATGCAGCAGTCGAAGGCCCTGCAATAATGAGGGAGCACCATATGTAGGCCACTTCTGAGAGGTGTCATGTATCGCTTTAAATGATCTTGTAGTGTGATTGTACAAAATTGCAGAAAACACTCCACCTTGAAGGAAAGGGAAGAATGAATGAATCATTCAGCAGCCTCAAAAAGCAGTTTATGCTTTTAGTAACCTTGTGAAAGGCAAATGCAGTGCTAATTAGTTGTAGATATTTACAACAAACAATATGCATTTGAGAGTATTAACTGCTTAAATATATTCATGTAGGAGTGATTTTTTTATTGCTAATGGGCTTTTTCCATGCTTAATTTCTATAACCTTTCATAACCATTATTTTACATCTAAAAAGACAGTCTTAAAAACACTCCCTAAAACCATTTGAAATGTATAACACTTCAACAAAACTTGCTCATGCTATTTTCTTTTTTAGAAAGTTACACTCAATACTGCAAGTTAAACATTAAAAATGCAGATTTCAGGAAATTACATCATGCATAAGAAAGAGCTAGAAATCAATGATATATCTCAAAATGTTAATAAAACTGGCAGTGTTGTAGTCAAAACCAACTCATTCAAGTCCTAGTCAAGACCAAGACTATGTTTGAGTCCACGTTTATGGTTTTGTCATGGACTCAGAACCATATGGACTTATTCTTGACTCAAACTTGACAATTTTCTGGTCTCTGTCTTGGCTCAGACTCCAATGAGCTGGTCTCGACTACAACGCTGAGAATTGTACTTTTTGTTCTAACCAACCAAGACTGTAGCACTGAAACATTTGATTTGTAGAAGTGAAGTGATGAAAACTGCATGATAGTATTACTGACCTAATCCAGTGGTGTGTGGATGAACAACTCCTAGGCAGAGTAAAGCAGCAATCCCTGCATCGACCACATTCCCCCTCTCCTGAAGAAGCTCCTTACCAATACTGGAACAGTTTGCTATAAGTCACACAGGAGACGTTAAATATGTTTGATACATATTATGGATTTTCTGTCACTATACACATATTTGTTTGTATTCTAATTATTAATGAAAGGAGTCTTGCCAGAGTCCGTGATGATAGCAGCATTGTGGTACAGCGATTGACTGTGCTCATGAGTGTGACCATCATGATCATCTCTGTCTTTGTGGTCATGGTCGTGGTCATTGTGGTCACCATCATCTTGATGATGTTCGTGGTGGTGTTTGTGGTCTTCATCCTCACAAATCTTGTGTGTCTTGTTAGTGCCTTGATGATCTGACAGGTCCAGACACTCCTCAATTCCAGGCCAATAGCCATTCCATTCATAAATCATAAATCCAAAAACAATTCCCAGAAGAATCACAGCCACTGTGACCCTGATACAGGTGTCTCTTTTCCTTGTCCTTCCTTGCTGATTGATGAAGGGCCTGTATATTGTAAGAACAATAACAATGAGGAGTCCACAGGAGCAGTAGCCTACTCACAAAGCTCTAATTTTTGCTTTTCTGCGATGCTGCTCTGAATCAGTCTGAGTAGACTACACTGTTAGACATTTCTGTAATTTCCACATTTATTTACTGTATATCACCCAGTATAATACTGCAAATTCCCTTTACAGTAAATAACTGTAATACCCTTTGCATCAAGGGAATTTTCTGTGATGTCAGACCTCACATACAGAGACTTACTGTATTTTTTAAAATTGCTTTATACTACTGTATTTGCTGTAACAGTCTCTTCGACGCCATTCTATTGAGGTTGTTTTATTTTCCTCATTTCATACATTTGAATTGACACAATTTAAGTAAGTTACTGTAAAAACCCTTTGAAATGTCTAACAGTGTATATCAGCTGCCGAAGTATCACTTTGTTCTTTGTGGCTTATAACAGGAATACAATGCACAGCTGGACACTGAAAAGTTCACCCAAAAATGAAAATTCGGTCATACCCATGCTGTTCATATCGGAACATTTCCCTGAATCATTCGAACCATTTTGTGAACTGGTTGGACTTATTCCTGTAAACCTTTTTTTTTTTTTTTTTTTTTTTTTGTGGTTGTTTCTTTTAAATTAATTTGGCATGAAAGCATTAAAAGAGCATTTTAAATAATTATGTATTAAATTAACTGTTAAAGAAAATGAATCGCAAGAATATCTATAAGCGACATAACACAGAACATTTATACTGGAATCTACACTGCTTGCGACTCGACGCGGCAAAACTTGAAAGATCCCATTACAACATGAAGCATACTGCAGGTGCTCTGCGAGTTTGTCGCGTCTTTAGAAGCCTATATTGAGCACCTAAAAGAAAATAGCAGCCACGACATAGGAGAAAATGCTCTTGACATTAAAGCGGATTCTTTTGAAATGACATTTAACTTGCGCGACAGTAGTCATGCAAATTTTACTTTCATTTTGTCACTTACGAATGGAAATCTATCGTAATTTCATCGTCCTCATCTTCGGTAAAATCGTTGTCGTTTTCATCTCGCACATCGCTTGGAAGTACTTTATATTTAACAGTGCTCTGCGCCATTTTCCCCTTGTGCATTTGGGCTCTGTCGTTAAAACATCGATTCCAGCAGTAACCTAGAAATCGCCTACTTCCTGTTTGTCCTGACAGTCAGGCCAGGTAGAAACTGCACAAACCTTTCTGATGGGCGTGTACGTCAAAGTTATTGTGTTTCAAGACAACTCACATTTGTTCGACCAAAATTAGTCTATTCAAACTATGTTGTTCACTGTGCAGTGCAATTAAAAAGAGAAACATTGACAAACTGAATAAATAAAGCCAAGACTATAAATAAACCCACAATGAGAAATACTCACAAGTGACAGCTAACACTATAGTTTCCCTGATACCTGCTCAAACAGTAGCAAAGGCACATACATTATCATAAAGGCGTAATCTAGCTACTTTTAAAAAGCTTTTGTAGATGTTTTATTAACGTCTATGAAAGCCGGATGTGTCCACAGAGGCAGAGGCTCAGGGTGAAGCAGTGGGGCTTGTCTGCGCTGATTCTCAATGTTCCAGTGACCTGGAAGCGAGCTGAGAGCATAAGCCTCAATATTCCTTTCAAAGTAACCGGTGACTCCAAATCTCCATCTTCAAGGGAATCATGGTGCAAGGCTTCCCACCTTATTTATTTTTTGACATTTACTGGGAGGTTTTCAAACATGCAGAGTGTAATTGAATATAAAATTCCCGCAGAGATGGTGAGAACCGCTGTCATATCAAGATACAGCAAGAGATTGAGAATCTCAGCAATACTGACCGGTTTAAATGTCACTCATGTGGCTATGGCTTTATTTGTTTATACCCTCTGTTCTCTGGGTATCACTTGCCCCCCTCTATTCTGCACGTACTGTAGCTCTACAGCTGTATTCAAATACACCTTTATACAGCCCTGAGTGTCAGCACATTAGAAGATTGGGGGGAAGAATAAGAAGAGAAAAAGTATAGCTTCCATGGAGTACAATCTCTTTGATCAAATTTATGTGTGCTTGAATAGACTTTGAAGTTAGGTGGTTTGTAAGATACACTGTCTGGCACCAGTTCCTTTGTGAGTTTTGTCTCGTTTTATATTGCCTGGTGCTTTATTTATTTATTTATAAGAAGCATGCCATTATTATCCCTGTGGAGGGGGTTTAGGAGATCTGGATATTTATAAGACTATTTATATTGAAAAACAAAACATAGTTCTCAAGAGGCACAATTAAAAGGCAAATATATTGTCAACAGATTCAATCAAACTTTCTCATTCATATTTGTTCATTTGAAACAAATGTTCCAATATTGTGAACATAAAGTGTGTTTGCATATCATTAATATTCTGCAAAACATTAGAATTGTATAAAGGATCATATTGTATTACACGCACATTTCTTTGTGATCATCTTGCTTCAGGTTTACATTTTAGCTTAGAAAATATTTTATTATAGTGCTTTTGCTATAAGGCTGTGTTGTACTTGTAAATGAACTGAATATTAACAGAAAACCTAAAAATGCAGTTGGGTCCCAAGAAGGAGGATGTAAATGCAGCATTTACTTAAAACCACAAGAATCCAGGAACAAGAAAGCATGAGGAAGAACTAATCACCAACAGCCAGTATAAGTAGTATATATTTATTTAATGCCACGTCAGCATCTTAGGCTATTTTCATGGCAAAAAAAAAAAAAAAAATACAAGTATAACAAATACAATAAAAACCAGCAAACAAGTTATATTACACAAGATTTGTTCACCAACAGCCTGTATGAGACAAGACAAAAGAAACAAAGCTGATAATAAAACAAAATTGGCAGATAAATGAATGAGGGCAAAATTAACAAAGACAACACTAAGAACACTAAACTTTAAAATATATATTTGTTATTGTTAGTATTTTTTTTTTGAAGATGCCTGAAAACAAAGAAACAATACTCACCAAATCTGTGCCAGCAGCATGAATTCCAAACCTCTGACACAAACATTTGCAAATATATATCACCTACCTATGACAATGAAGCTTGGTAGTTATATTTCATGAGTTAAATGAAGGCAGGAAGAAAAAGCATGAGGGGAATGAATGTGGATCTAATAATAAATAGGCTACTGTCAGAATTTGTAATTGCTTCTGGTCCTTGAAGTCAGGATTCTGTATCCCCTCTTAATTGGATAGACTTGAAGGCCTCCTCAGCAGTTTATCATATCATAACCCATGGACAGCCCAGAACGGCCTGTTTAAAGCCAGCTGATTTGACCTGCTGTTGCTCCTAAAGCTTTGTGAGGATGCATATGGTAAGTCAAGAAGAATAAGCTCCATGCTACTGGTCCATATGGGGAATAAGGATTTGAAAATTATTGATGGGAAAAAGGTTTGGCATGTATTAAAAATGTCTTTTATTGGGCTTGCTTATTTAAAAAGCAAATAATTTTAAAAGGTTACTATGCTCTTCTGTGATAAGTCTTTTTTTTTTTTTGATAACACTATTAATGTGGTGGGCAGGCTGTCAAAATAAAGGGGCAGTCCGGCATTTGACAGCACTTTTCAAACTACTAGAGCGATACCACAAAATTTTTAGAAATTCTAGAGTCTCCATAAACAGATACTTACTCTATAGATACAGACAGACTCTCTAATAATCTAATGCAGTAGCAGAACCAAACATTTTTTTTTTTACTTCTTTATAGACCGAGGGGGCAAATGTAAACATAATTGGTTGTATATTGTGCTCTTATGGCATTAGTCAGCTATTTTCCTTTACTACTGTATAACTATTTATCCACTAATATTAGATCAAATGCTGTTTTTATTCACATATAAACAAAAATTTGACTATTGATTTCATCATATGGGGGAGATACACAAGGAGCTATATTGGCTATATTTGTTTTGATGTTTATTCTTTTTGAAAGAAGTCACTTATACTCACCAAGGCTGCATTTATTGATTTGAAATACTATTGGAAACAGTGATGTTGTAAAATATTACAATTTTTTTTTCTTTGAATATATTGTAATTTATTCCTATGATGGCAAAGCTGCCATTACTTCCAGTCTTCAGTGTCACAAGATCTTTCAGATCTTTTCAAGATTCTTTGATACATAAAACAGCATTTATTTAAAATAGAAATCTTTTGTAACATACTGTTTTGCATACCAAAAGAGGATACTGAATGAAATGTCATCCTGGCATGGTACACCGATGGCAAAGCTGATGTTCGAGTCTTAAAAAAAACACACGATACTTAGACTATATAGATAAAGAAAACTGAAAGACAAAATATAACTAAAATATAAAATGGCAAGCCTTTTTTTTATTTAGTTTATGATTGTTCACCCTTCAGCAGTGGCCCAGATATAGTGGGCCATATTGAACAGGGATGGAGTATGGGTTATGTCCCCCCCCCCCCCCCCCCCCCCCCAAATCGGCCACCTGTGTTTTCAGTCTCAGCACATTTGTTAAGTGCTGACATAGTCCAACCTTCTTTTGCAAAGTAAATTTTATTCTGAAACTGACTTTATTGTAGATTCACTAAGAAAATGTCAAGTCTCCCTGTAGAATTCCAAAAAGAACACTGACCCATTCAGGTCACATATTTATTATATTCTTTCACAAGCTACAACACAACACTCCATTATACCCAGAATTCTCTGTTCATTGACACTTTGACATTGTCACTAAAGCAAATCACATAAATAAAACATTTTTAAAAACTTGGCATTGTCGGTTGTCCTATTTACAGAAAGAATTCCTCCAATTCTTACCCTGTATGGTCTAACTGCAGTTTCATTTTGCTGAAGTTAAACTGCAGGTGGATCTCCACTGTCAGTGCAGATGTGAGTCCATGAGACTGTGGTGCCCATGTTTCATTATGAAATTGTTCAGAAGTCAGAGGCAAGATGGTGTTGAATGATGACTGAAGCACTTATCTGTTTCTATATTTCCATATTTTATTAAGAATCCCATTTCAAATGTATTTCAACCCACCTGATCATTACACCTTTATGTCAAAAAGCTTAGTTTTTGTATAATCCCACCCCAGAACTAATTCTAAGCCTTAAAATCAGATTGTGTAGACCTCTAAGTAGCAGTTAATCACCTTTCATTCTGCAACTATCAAGATTTCCTCAGAGAGTCATTCGATTTCAGTTCAAGTTTTATTTGGGGAGAGTTCTCCGTCTCAAAGCAATTACTAAATCACACAGACTTGTCTATCAAACTGTTACTTAGCAATGCGAATTTTTAACTGGTTTCCCTTAAGGATAAACAACCCTTAATAATCATTTATTGTTATTTGGATGTTTATTGCTGTTTTTCAATTGAAAGAGAAAGTTTTTGTGTCATTTCAGTAGGAAATAAGATGGCACCATGGGTTAGAGCCCAACAAGAAGCCGATTTTATTGGATGAGAAATATGCTGAAGGGTATTGATAAAGTCACCCTGCCCCACACCCCAGCAAAAGAGCACCATAATTAACTTCATGACACACTATGTAACCGTTGAGCGTGCCTCATAGCTGTATGCAATTAAATCAATATTTCTATCCCGGTCTTCACTTCACTTATTTTCGTACTTCATTGACCTTCCTATTGATTCTTAAACTATTTACCTCCACAAGCAACAAATGTGTCTCCACCATAAGAACAAACAGTGCCATCTAAACTAGATTTAACTAAAAAATGTCAAATAGAAAATGGGAATACAATACTGAGAGTGGGCACAAACCTCTGAAACAACTTGTAATGATTCTCCCAGCAAACAGACTATAACAATTAATACTCAATTAGTGTGGATGATGCATTGAATATATGTAACACTGAATAAGCAAGACTACTGTTGTACCGAATTACTGTGAATTACCTATGGCTGAATCACAGCTTTGACAATTTTATTGGCAGTTACTTTCTTTGTATTTGCCAACGGAAATAGTTCCATACAAAGCCAATGCAGAATCAACAGCTACGCATTTCAGAGCAACTCACAACAGTGGTGTTTTGAATGAAACCTTGTATTTAAAATAATTCGTTACCTTTTTGTCCATCAATCATAATCAATGAAGACCTCAAAACCAATTGGTGATTGGGTGCAGTGTGTCCAAAGATTCATCCTCCAAAACTGGCTCAAAATGTTCTGGCACATATCAGACAGACCTGTGGAGGCATCATGGTGCATGAATGACTCACTCATAATTTGTTTAATTCCTGAAAGAATCAATGTATTTCAACAAATCGGTTGAGTGAATGAATCATTGACAATAATAACTTTGATTCATTCAACAACTGTTTTTTTTTTTTTTTTTTTTTTTACCATCAATTATTTTATGGTCAGTGTATTTAAATGGATTGGTTGAGTAAATGAATCAATGCTTATCATAATTTGTTTAGTTTCTGAATGAATCAGTGTTTTTGAACAAATCAGTTGAGTGAATGAATCAATGACTCACCTATAATTGTTTAATTCCCCAATGAAACAGTGTATTTGAACTAAATAGTTGAGTGATTGATTCAGTGAGTCACTCATAATTGATTTGTTCTTGAATGTATCAGAGTTTTTGGAGCTAACAAGTGATAAAAACAGTAATGCACATAGTTTGCCAGCTTGGAGCATATGAACACAGACAAGCTGAGTGATAAAAACAGTGAAAAGTTAATAATAATAATAACAACAACAACAATGCTGTATTTCATATGAGGTTATTTGAACAAAATATTGGATACTTTCTTGCAGTTATACAATGTATCTTCTCTTTACAAAATCAAAATCTGAAAGAAGAGCATTTATGTGGCCATTTTATTTTCCTCGTTTCCTAAAATATAACAGTGAATAAATAATCAACATGAACAAACAAACAAGGTTTGATACCCAACTGTGACAACTGCCCATTTTTTCTCCATAAATCATTTCCACATTATCAGAGAGCACAGTAAGACCCAGGTGTTCCAGGGAAGAGGAAGAGGGTATAACACATTTCTCATGCTCTTATTCAGGTAGCTGCACTAAATAAATGATTGTCCAGTTCTTATCTGGCAGCTCAGTCTGCCAACCACACTTGCTGAGGTGGAGCCAAATGATTTGAGCTTCAGAACTTGACGCCATGATATCTTTACAAAAGAACATGGAGGCTGGTTCAGATTCTGCCTCTGCCATCACGAGATTAGACTCCCATCCCACTGCCTGCACCGGGGATCTATGTCACCTAGTGTGAAAGCCTGCCATTTTGTATAATGTGTAGGTCACTGAAGTACTACTATTTGAGAGAACCCTGCAACATTACAACAGTAATATTACTACTGATGTGATGCTTTTTTCACTTTTTCACGCCGCCGGTTTCACTTGTATGAATCAAGACAGCGTAAATTTACATTGTGATACCAGAGACATGAACATGGATGACAGTAAATATTAGGAAATCGGTCTGCTAAATGCCATGATTGATCAGAATCCAGCATTCCAATGACTCATGCAGCAATTCCTTTAAACACCTTATATTCAGCATTAGCTCCTGTCACTCAAACAGCAGAGTAGGACGCTACCTATTATCTTCCACTCACCCTGTTACTGACCCCTGTAGGTAGCATCATGACCTCACCCTACCGGGAAGAATTTTGTGCCGAAATAGCTCTGTTAACACAGTGCATGTCAGACTCTGACAAATGCATTTATCAGCTTTGCAGCAGTGCTCATTTTTCACGGCTTTGCTAATTAGAGCACAAAGGGCATCCATGTCTGCCGCACTGGACACTCAATCAATACAAACTCGCAGTTCACGCCGGCATAAGAATCCTGGCAGAACTGCAAGTGGAAAGGTTATTGTGCTCCAGTTTTAGCTCAGCGTGTCAAAACATGTGTGTAGAACCTCCTCAACAGTGCTATCATGGGAAAAAATGAATCATAATAATAATAATAATAATAAAAATGTAAAACACTCTTTAAGTGCACCATTAAAATGCAGTATCTTGTAATTCTATCAAATCCTTCATCAGTCTCCCCATTTTAATATCCCATGAAAGTACTTGAAATATAAAAGGCACTGTACAAATAAACGTGTTATACCTAATGGTTTGTTCCACAGGTAATATCAATGCATCAAATGATGAGGGCTTGTTTGGTTTGTGGAACATGACCTTCAACAAAACGGGCATCTGTTGAGTGTTAATTTTGTTCCGGCAGACTGCCTGGCTCATTGATAAGATGCTACAGTTTCAGAGGCTTGTGATATGTGATGTTCATTAAGGGCCTTACAGGTCAATTATGTTTTGAGTCACGATCAGGAGGGAGAGAAAAGCTTTTAACGACGCCGGGCCATTAAAAGGAAAGTGATCCATGGCACCCTGTGGCATTTTTTTCCCCCTCTGCTAGCCACTTCCCATTTCCTCAAATTCCTCTAATGGTTAATCTTTCAGAGCCAAGGAGAGCACAGTTTTCCCCTTGCAATTAAACTCTCAATGTCTTTCCTCACTAAAAACGCTTCAGCAAGGGCTACGATAGGAAATTGCACCTTATGGAGAATGCAAGGCTTTTCACCGCATTTGCAGGGGGTGAATACGTGTCGATGATGAAAGACTTCTTTGCTTTAAAGGAAATGGAGTCGTATTGGGGTAAACTTGAACTGATGTGTTGCTGATGAAGCATTCCCACACACAGCCGGCCCAGCGGCTGAGGATTGTAATGCATTAGGTTTGTATAATGGAAAATGTGTTTCAGTCATATTACCAAGAATATTCATGGCTGAATTTCATGCATGTCAACTAAAACAATTTACAACTGAAAATGAGTGTGCCTGAAATTTTAGCCATTATTTATGGCTGCAGCAAACAGGAAAATCATAAATAAATTTTTTGACTTTGAAAAAAGTATAATGCTGACTGGTGTAAAACCTCAAAACAGTAATGGCGAAAGAAAAAAGGCTTCTTCTGTTTAATGTTATGTCCAGATTCTGATTATTGTGATTGGTATGCATACCATACATTTATGTAGATATATAATGTTTTTTATTTGAAATGACATAAAATAACATGATAATAGATTTTTGGGAAAAAAAAAAAAAGTAATGTACAGTATGGGTCATGAAAGTATTCGTACAAACAAAGCAAAACATTTTTAATTTTATTATGTATACTTGTTCAAAAGGTCATGTACTTGTTAAAAGGGAAAACTCTTTAAGGATTTGCCAAGGTATATTAGGACCTCTGTGAGTTTGCTGTGAACAGGTCTGATGTGAACAGTCTCCATCACTCATCTGTGAAAGGCACAGGCCACAAAGAGAGCAGCCACAGGGTTTGACACTGGACAGAGGAGCTTGTGCCAAATCCATTGGCCTGTCAGCTTGTCTCCCTTTAGTTCTCATGTATTGAAACCTTGGCTATGATGCACAAGTGTTTTTCTCACTAAATGTGATGCATTCATAGCCAACAGTCATTGAACCAATATTGCTGAATCAATATAACAAGGCAAATCTTTATATTTTACCTTGTGCACATTCAGTCAATCATTGGGGTGCTGTGACACTTGAGAGGTTAATTACTCCATTCATAGCTTTCTTTCACAGAAGATCACTCTGTTTGCGTCACCAGTGTGGGAAAACACATCATACATAATCTGTCTGTCTGTTTGGTAAATAACAAAAGTCTATTTTAAAGTGTGTTTAATTTGACATGCTGTTAGCTGCCTGACCCTGGGACCATTGTTTGGTTAAAAGCAGCTGTTCACATACAGCAGAAAATGGGCATTTTACTAAACAAAACATCATAATGTTCAATATGGTAGAATAAGTCAACTGCTTCTGTAATTAAAAAGCGTCTCACTCTTCACCTAATGTGATGTAGAGGCCACTGGACCAGCCAGAAAATCAATTAACAAATTCTAATTCATCACTTTGAGTTAGGGGCAAAAGTAGATTTCTCACACATCAATTGCATCATTCTGCAGCCATCAGCACTGATGGCCAAATGAATAATAATGATGGTCTGCTCACATCTGAGTCAAGTGGTAATATTGCTTCTTAAACAATTCCACTGATGTGTGACAATCAAAGTCATCTCAACTTGGTACATTCATTTTTCAGTTCACCAACCTTCCCTTTACTGAATATAATATGATCCTTGTATATGTACAGCGGCCCAAAAGTGTTTATAGACACTTTAAACTGTATAAATGCCACTCCATCAGAATGTAAAATATCCAAGCAAGTGACAAAAATATTAATATAGCCTGTACAAGTAATCAGAAAATATTTTGACACTTTTGGTTGACAAACATAGCTGTGATGAACTTCTCTGCTGGTACACCTTTGTAAATTTGGGGGGGAACTGACATACACCCACTAAAATCCACTGGGACACCATGCGGCTGGTTTGTTATTTTTTGTTAAAATGCATTTTTTTCTAAGATTAGTTACAGGAGATGTCATATTCTGTCCTGTCAAGACTGCTTGGTGCTTTTGTGTAGAAAAGGCGATGGTTTTTGCAGGATGTGATTATGATTAGTTTCATAACTCTACATTTCAAAGCAAATGCATTTCATTCTCAAAAAAGTTCCCACAGTGGGGCTTTCAAACTTCTCTCATTACCAGCACACCAACAATAATACAATAGCAAGTATATTTCAAGCCTGTCTCATTGGTGGTTTGAAAAGCATAACAGATGCACCAGATGTATAGGCTTCTATTTCAATGCATTGTACCACATCATTGCCAAACGATAAGAGTGGCCGAAAGTGGAAAGGGATTCATCTGTCCAGAGAACACAAAATATGAGAAAACTGGAACTTCTAATGGTCATTATTGACACCTCTTTTGAGTCCAACAGCAGGATATGTTGGTGCACATTTAAAGTTGATTTGAAGAATGCAGACCAATGAAATCCAAAGTGGAAAAAGAACTAATTGTGTTTTTGACAGTTCTTGTCAAAAGGCTCTTCTGCTTGACATATTGATGGCAGCTATTAAAGGGTGATACACTTAGACCCTCAGCACAATACAGCTAATTAGTGCAATTCAGGTTTTAAACAACAAATCTTATGCTAAAGAATGAAGGGCTCTAAAGTAATCAATATCACTGCAATAGACCTGAATGGCTTTTGAATTGTAGATTGATTGCTGTTTCAAGCTAACTATTGCTCTACGTACCAGACTAAACACTTTCAGACACAAACAATGGAGAAAGGGAATCAGTGGTCAAGACACGGTATGACCAGTTGTGGATGAAGCTGTTAAAAGTGTTGATTATCTACTTTTGTAGGACCTGTGAGATGTGGATAATCTTTATGTGACTTTTTAGGATTATATGGAAGAACTACCTTTGTTTATTTCATAGAAAGTTTGAGCAATTTGAATAAGAACTGTGGCTTATTTTTATCAGTCAGTCTGTTTCCTGCATCTGAAGTCTGAATAATTAAGACCTGTCACAACTTTGGCTCTATTATTAATCTCTGACACTAAGCTGTCAAGAAGCTGTAATGGAAATCTGAAGTGTACACCTGAGCCAAAGGAATTTCTTTATCAAAACAGCCTGATAAGAAGTTCAAACGCGCGCACACAATCTGACTAAAAAGTAGTTTTTAAGAGACTGATATATAAAAATATTCTTTGCTGAACTGATTGGGATGTCTGGAACATTGTATTACAATTAAATAAGAAAGATTCCTGTTATTTAAATTTTACATTCATAATTAGATGTTTATTAAGCTCTCGTTTGCCCACAGATTTGCCCTCTGATAAAATAACCCAATAATTCATTATAATTTACATATTTTGTTATAAAATGAGTGATGACAATTACCTGAGATTAACAAACAAATCAACATGGTGTTTCAGCATTTCAGAATCTATGATACATTAAATCTACAATAAATTCTGCAGGATTTGTTAAACATGAAGAATTAAATACCTTTCATTTAATTAAACTGTCTCACATTAATCAATTACTAATAAAACATTGCACAGTCACAAATGTGGCTGACTAATTGCAGTTTTTCTGACTTGGTCATAATTATCCTCACGTTTGTTTCCCACATCTTGATGAAATAAATATATAATTGTAAAAAACAAAACAAAAACAAAAAAAACAAGCCCAGCATGTTTTGTTTACTCAGCCTTGTGTTTGACTAACTTTCTGTCTTTCTATTTGTGTCCCCAAGGTTGATTGAAATTGCATTGTTGAATTTCAAATAGTCAAAAAGCGGCAAATGCTGTAGAGCTTACAAACTTAGAGACTGTACGCTGACAGCTCTGACAGTCTTAGTGGGAGTGAAGCTGCACACTCACTGGACTGCGTAAGTTAAAGCAAAGAAGAGGAATGGCTAGCTTGTTATTTTCAGCTTTTCAGAGCACCAATCTTTGCCAAATGTCATAAAGGACTAACAAGGCTACAGTATGGGAAGACAACCGGACACCATCAGCACAATCAAGCATTGAGAATGGTGCCTTCAGCAGTGGATGTAAAATTCACAAGGGTAAGATGGTAGATGTCTGTGGAACAGAGGCGTTGCAGAATAATAAGAGTAGAGACACAAAGTGTTCAGGATTAATGATATCTTCAATGTGAACATGCCCCAGCAGCAAATATCTAGGTTTATATATATATATAAAAAAATATTTATTTACATGTGTTTTCAGTGTTTCATCAAAATGCATAGGTCCAAAGGTCCAAGACCACTAGCAAAAATACTGCTATTTTGCATTAAACCTTTTTTTTTTTTTTGAATTAGAAATGATATTCATCCATTCTTCAAAGAACATCTTGTGGAGGTCTGACCTTGTTCAAAGGGGTTCACATGGTCAATGTAATATTGATTAATGACCTTGAAAACTTTTGAATTTTTCATATTTTCTTATTCATTTTCTCGCCATTACATTTCTTTGTATTAATTTTTTCAGGAATTTCTTGTTACAGTTTGAACTTTTTCAGTGCAGAATCAGACTTTTCAGACATTCCTAAAACCAGTTCCATGGCGAGTAAATTGAGACATCAATGGCAAAGACACCATTTTGTACAGCCAAAACTGGTAGTTATATCTAGTGGTACATTTATTTACAAAATTTGTATTTGTGTGTAGAGAAACACAAAAACACATCTGAAGTGGTTTTACTGACACCTGCTGTTTACTCTCATGAGCCTTTTTAATTTAAAGTGATAGTTCACCTAGAAATGAACATGTAGTCACTATTTACCCTCATGTTCTTCCAAACCTGTATGTTTTTTTGTTTTGTTTTTATCTGTGGAATAGGATAGATGCTATTTTGAAGAATGAATCAACAGTTTTTGCACATATAGTGACAGTCAGTGGAGTCCAAGACAACAAGGAACCACAAAGACCTTCTGTGTAGCTTATATAGACAAAGAAAGAAAGAAAAAAAGTCCTAAATCGAATACAAGAAGATACTACATTTGGTTTGGAACTTTCTTCACAACCATTAAAAAAGTATGTTCTACTGTATATAGTATGAATGTGTGTAAAAGTAATGAGATTTCCTCCACACTGTCACTGTCACTTGACCTACTTCACTGTTACTTCACTGTCATTCAGAAAAAATCTCCCGTGGCCTCGTGGGATAGTAAAGTGTCCATCAGATGCAAATTTCAGAATCTTGCTACAAGTAGTTAGTCATCCAGGTACATTTTATGAATACTATGAATTTGGACATACTCTGCTCACATACTGCTTTTCACCCACTATATAGAATGGAAGTAGGCATTTTGAGTCTATATCCTCTTTTGTGTTCCAGAGAAGAAAGAAAGGTCAAGTCAAGTTTGAAACCAAGTAAATGATGACAGAACTTTAATTTTTGGGGAACTATCCTTTCAAGGGGGGAAATTAGGTGCAAATTAAATTACCACTCTTTCTCAAATGCAAGTTATACGCTTGAGCCAACTTTAGCCAAAAGCATAAAGGCAGCTTTGGACGGTAGGGGTTCCCAATGACAAATGTTAAATGATGAACTGAGATGCTATTGAGAGATAATGTATTTTGGGGCAAAAACACAATTTTGAATCTCCAGTTTTAGACAACCAACTCTGGAAATGACATTTCACAGCAGGTGTCAGATTCATTTCTCTTTACGCCTAGACAGCCTTCCTCCACTATAGTCCCACACCCACCCTCTCGTTCATCTCCTCCTTTCCTCTCTGCTTAAAGGAAGGTCGTGGGTTCATCAGGCCTGTCACCAGAACTGCACATGCTGAGCTATATGGATTGATCTGTCCTGCTGTGATGACAGTTACAGATACAGTCCCTGCTCTCACCACAAGGTGAGACACAAGGTTGCCAGCCCTACACAATCCCATCCTGTCACTGTAATTCGTTCATTTGCATCCAAAGTGCACAAGTGTCTTTGGTAAGATATTTAAAGGCTGAGCATGTACCGTTGGATTTGAACAGAGGGCATCGGCAGACCTGTTTCTGCTGACAAATACAAAACAAGCACATTGGGGATTCAGGGCTACCTCTGCAAGAGTGTGTTGAAGAATGAGGAAGAAGTTGGACAGTATGTATGTGTGTGTGTGTGTGTGTGGGGGGGGGGGGGGGGGTTGGCAGGTGTTTGGAATGCTTTAGTTGCTTCAGGGCCTCGTATCCCATCATCCGCTGCTGATTGTGATGCTCCCTGGAGAGAAAGACAGATGAAAACAAACAGAAGGGAAACAGCAAAGGGAAGAAACAAGGAGAAAATGACAGAAAGCAGAACATATGGCCCTTATAGAAAATGGTGTCCTATATCAGCGCTACCTGAAAGCAAGTCATTAAGTCATCCAGATACAAGAAAGACATTAGGTGCAGCCCTTTGTAAATTTAACAGCATTTTTCTGCTGAGAGGTCCGTGTGAAGAGGACTCGTTGTCAAAATGTCAAATCAGCAAATCGTTGTTGTGGTATAGTGAATTATTGTGATATCTTGTTTAAAAAAAGCTTTTCTTTACCATTCTGTGCTGTACTAAACTGGTAGGCTATAACTGAAAACACAAAGAATGAGAAATGGTTTAATTTGACCAAATTTAGCATTGGTAATATAATGTGATATGAAATTTAAAAGACATTTAGTAAAATATTTTCATTATTGAGAATAAATACACCAGAAAGCAACAATGTAAAACCCGGCAATGAAATTTATTAAATAAAACAAGTTTGTTTTACTCAATTAAGTTCTTTTTTTAACATGAAAAACTCACTAGCTGATTATATTAAGCAGATCTTATATATACACACACACACACACACACACACACACACACACACACACACACACACACACTGCATGTTGCTTTATTTGACTTCCAGAACAGTGTCAAGCTCTGTTAGTTTTGTTTGTTATAGCACATATACAGTGCCCTCCACTAATATTGGCACCCTTGATAAATACGAGCAAAGGCGGCTGTGAAAATAAATCTGCATTATTTATCCTTTTGATCTTTCACTCCAAAAATTCACAAAATCCTAACCTATCTTTGAAGTAAAACAATTGAAAGTGGGGAGAAAATCTCATAGTGAAATAAATGTTTTTCTCCAATGAATGTTGGCCACAATTATCGGCACCCCTAGAACATCTTATGAGTAAAATATTCCCATTCATCTTTACATTATTTAGCACACCAGGGTGACTAGGAGCATAAAATTGACCAGCCATTACTTCCTCCATAGGATTATAAATGTAATGAATGATTAAGGGAATTTGGCCTTTGTGTTCCTCATAAGGAGTAAAATAGTTCTGATGTGCAAAACAAGATTCTTGAGCATCACAAAATAGAAAGTGACTGTAAGAAAAGAGTTACAGCATTGAAAATCCCCATTTTCACCATCAGGGCAATAATTAAGAGGTTCCAATCAACTAAAGATGTTAAAAATCTGCCTGGAAGAGGACGTGTGTCTATATTGTCCTAATGCATGCAGGCCAAAGACTCTACAAGAATCACAGCTGGAGAATTGTAGAGATTAGTTGAGTCTTGGGGTTAGAAACCTAAAAAAATATATCTCAAACATCCCCTACATCACCACATGTTGTTCAGGAGGGTTTCAAGGAAAATTCAAACAAACTCCAGCAAATTCAGTTGTCAGACAGGACTGGACCTTCAAATGACACTGGCTTCTATGGTCAGATGAAACTGAAAAAAAAAGAAGAAAAAAATGTACCCCATGTCCATGGTTAAATATACTGCTAGATCTTTAATGTTGTGGGCCTGTTTTTCTGCCAGAGGTCCTGAACATCTTGTTCAGATGCATGGCATCATGGATTCTATCAAATACCAACAGATAATAAATCAAAACCTTACAGCCTCCTTTAGAAATCTTATAATTTACATTTACATTTACATTTATGCATTTAGCAGACGCTTTTATACAAAGCGACTTACATTGCATTCAACTTACAGTTTTTACATTTTATCAGCTCTTGGCCATGTTTAGATCTTCCACCAGGACAACAATCCAAAACAAACATCAAAATAAACACAAAAATGGGTCACTGAGCACAAAATGAATCTTTTACCATGGCTGTCCCTGTCCGCTGACCTGAACCCTATAGAAAATGAGTGAGGTGAACTGAAGAGAAGTACTAACGTGGAGCTGTGAGTCTGAAGGATCTGGAGAGATACTGTATGAAGAATATGGTCTCTGATCTCTTATCAGGTGTTCTCCAAACTCTTCAGGCATTATAGGAGAAAATTCAAAGCTGTTACCCTGGGAAAAGGACGTTGCAATAATTGGGTGCCAATAATTGTGGCCAACGTGAACCAAGGGTGCCAATATTAGTGGAGGGCACTGTATGTAAGTTACTGTATTTGCTAATTGCCAAAATTTACTTCAAATTGAATTTATAATTCAATTTACTGAATTAAATTAAGAGAACCCTAGTAAAAAAAAAAAAAAAAAAAAGGGAAGATATTTAAAATGCATTTATTTCAGTTCATATCTGTTATATATTTACATATTTACTAACATATCGCTTGAGACTTACTGATATAAAATTATAATTAAACTTTATTTGGAGTACTAATTGTGCAAAATCCACATTTCTTAATATGTGTTTTAATGTCACTATTGATGAGGACTGTATGATCTTTGAAAAATATTGGTCTTTAAATGAAAGATATTTAAAGTATACCTGCAATAGTTCCACTTCAGCACAACCAAATATACTTCAGTATATATTTAGTTGGACTTCAGCACTACTTCTGCACAATTAAAGTGCATTAAGTACAACATTAGCTATTCCGATTTAGCGGAATTTAGATATACCAGTTTAGTATACCAAAAGTAGGGTATTTCTATTAAGTACATAAATATGTAAATGTATTTGTAGTGTATGTAGCATGAAATAAATATACTGTATTTCAAGTACATTTAAGTATATTTCTTTTTCACAAGGGAAAACAATACACTTGCTGAACATTTTACTGCAACTTAATTTCATTGTGTTCATTCCACTTGAGTAATGTAAAATTAAACAGCTTAATTTGACTTTGGGCTACATGAATGATTGTTGCATTAATGGTGTAAGGATGAAAGAACCTCAGATACTTTGATCTCCTGAGAAACAGACAGTACAAACATGCACGGGCATCTTCGAGACACCCCACAGAGTTTCCATTTGTTTCTTCATAAATCCCTTCACCCATCCTTCCTTCTACTCAGTCTGCTCAAAATGGTCAATAGTAGATTGTAATGTTCTACATTAATGCAAGTGATATTTACAGTCATGTTTGGTATCATTTGAATTGTCTCAGGGTGACTGGTACAATGGTCTCATTCTTATAAGAAGTAAACTAAAAAGTAATACAGATCCTAAGAGTTTAGAGATATTTTGCACACTGTAGAGGGTGGATCAGTTCCCAGTGTCTTTCATGCAAATTACCATCTGTCCCAAAAGGTGACTCTGCTTGATCAATGCAAATTCCAATTGTTAGTTCCTGTCTCCATTTCGGGGGATGTTGGTCTTGGTCTGAGGTACTTAAGGAAATGTTGCAAAAGGATCAGGGCCTTCTGTAGCCAGAATGTTCGCACGCTTCATATTATGTATTTTTCTCAAGTCAGGTATGCATCTTACTCTTAGATTCATCTTTGAGATTTTGATGTCTTGTATTGATTTGATATCTTTGAATTGGCTGTATAATTGGCATAATACATATTTACTTGACTGATAATAAATTGTTACATTTGATTTTAATTCTGATTTACTCTGTAATTATTGACTCTAGTAGATAATGTTGTATCCTTGTTATCGCATTTCCTGCGTCAGGTTAGTAACGGACTAAGATTCAGTTGAGATGGAGCATAGGGCACACCAACTGTATCTTTAGAGATCCGGCTAACACTTGGTATTAGTTCAAGTGTACTTAGATTGTAAGGGCTAAAAGGGAATTTCTGTCTAGGTCAACTGAATGTTGTTCGACCAACCTAGATAGGGTGGGCCTAACCTCTGTTTATTGTAATGTTATTCTAGCTAAGTGTACATGGGGAAACCATGGCATGACCATACTAAAGCTACTATCAGGGAAAGTAATGTTGGTTGGCTTATATCTGTAGTAGTGGTCGTGACCTCTGACTAGAAATAATGTCGCTTTATTCAAGTGCGTACACATCTATGGGGGCAAATTAAAGGTACTTTTAGAATGAGCAAGCATAGGAGCGGCCGTCTAAACTATTAGTCAATTACCTCTGTCTAATAACCAATACTGATGAGAATGTGACCGTAAGATACGCTGACAGCTGAAGCGATATCTTTGAGCGACATGAGCACCCGAATGAACGAGTACAATAATGGTAAAGAGTTAACTAGAATAATCAAATGTCATAATAATAATAATAATTAGAAATGAACAAATAATCAATTGGCATTTCGTCATAATAAAATGGAGTCAGATTAGTTAATAAAATGGAGTCAGATTTGAAGTTAACCTAAATTTAATAACTTTGCACGCTGAAAAGACCAAATACGCAGGAAACTAGGGGTGGGCGATATGGAAAAAATATCATATCATAATTTTTTTTTAGAAATATCACGATTCACGATTTTATCACGAGTCTTTGTCATGTTGGTTTTACTGTTTTGCAAGTTATCTGAGCATTACAGCCAAACTAATTTCCCTATTATAAAGACAAAGCCTTTCAAGGTAACAAAAAAAAAGAAGAAGAAAAAAAAGAATGGTAGATATTTAGGCCAAAGTGGGTGAAGATAAAAATCTTTGTCATTATTTTATCTTTCTTATTAAAAAAAATAAGAACAAAGATACACATTACAAATACACATAAAATACAAATAAAACAAACAGTGCTTTATTTTCAGGTACAATAGGTGTATTTAGCATGAATGAACAAATATAAAATAAAACACTATATAGACTGATTCCTAAAGCAACTGTATTATAGTTTTTCAGTCAGGAGTAGTGAGTGATTTTTCTCTTTGTGTTTTGTTGTTTTATTAACGTTAAATGAATAGTTCACCCAAAAATAACAATTCTGTCATCTGTCTGTCAATTCTGTCAAAGTGTTTTATTTTTATACCATCATTTACTCAAAATTAGTTTTAAACCTGAGTGAGTTTCTTTCTTCTGCTGAACATGAATGCTATTTTGAAGAACGTGGAAAACCAAACAGTTGCTGGTCCACAGTGACTTATGATTTTTTTCCTACTATCAAAGTCAATGTGGACCAGCAACAGGTTGGTTAACCACATTCTTCAAAATATCTTCTTTTGTGTTCAGCACAAGAAAGAAATTAATACAGGTTTGGGACAAGATGTGAGTGAGTAAATAATGACAGAAATTAAATTTTAGGGTGAACTATCCCTTTAATGACAGTCGGCTGTCCCTTTAAGACCCTGAACACATCTAATATACAGGCACGCATCCGTTTCTCTATCGTCTGTTTACTTTAATTTTAAACATAACCAACTGTAAACCTTGTGTTTTGAATATTTAGCGCAAGAGATAACTTAGTTCAGTAATCAGGCGCTGTTAGGCTTTTTAGCGCGTGTGCTTCTGGTGTATGCGCTCTTTAAAAGCGCACGTCTGACCAGCGCGCGAACGAAACATTTAATTGGCAAGGCTTGTATGCAAATAATGTATTTTTGCGATCGCGAATAAGTGCAGTGTCCTGTCAGAGTACCGCTGTATGTCGTGTTGTACAGTATATAGAGACGAACGCGCCGAAACTGCAGCTGATAGAATGTGCGCTGTAGCACGATACTACGATATTTCTTCAAAAGCAGATCGTGGAGAGATTTTTATCGTCCACGATCAAAAATCGTCATATCGAACACCCCTACAGGAAACCTTCATCCACGATTGGATACCATCCTTGGACCAAATTCGTGGACCTTAAAAAGGATACTGCATGGATGGATTTTTAGTTTTTGTCTTTTTTTTATTTTCTTTTTAAGTTATGCTTTATATGAATTGGTGTTTATTTCTTCATTCAGTGAATCGCTGTGCAGTCATTGCTACTAAAAATGTATGTCTTCAAATAAAAATGACTTCATTTTGAGTAAAATCAAAAAGCATGTGCTAAAGAATGCAAAAACTTGCAAAAGAAATATTACTTATTATGTTTTCTTTGTTGTTTACAGTGATCACTTACATACATAACGGAAAAAAGTTAACTAATTGTGTTTTTAAGTAAATATTTGAACAGTTCTAAGCAGGTACAAAAATGTTTACCCATAAAAACAGTTGTGAAACAATAGAGATTCTCTTACTACATAAGTTCACTGTAAGGCAAATTACATAACAGTTTTAACACAATTCATGTTGGTGTTAATGCGTTAATGGTGGAAGTTTTTTGTGTTTACTTCTAAGCAGATTTGTCGGTAACACTTTATTTTAAGGTCTCTTAACTAATTGCTAATTAACATGCATATTAATAGAATATTAGCCATTTATTAGTTGTAATTAAGCACATATTAATGCCTTATTCTACATCCCTAATCCTACCCAATACCTAAACTTAACAACTACCTTAATAACTATTAATAAGGAGCAAATTAGGAATTTATTGAGGGAGAAGTCATGGTTAATAGTTAATAAGTGTTCCCTATTCTAAAGTGTTACCGATTTGTCTGTGAATGACCTTTCCATGTCATTGCTTAACTAACTCAAGAAACAGCAGCATATTTTGATTCGACACAAATGCTGCTGTTATTAATATACAGCAGCCTAGAGAACACCCAGCAAACTAAACTAAAACAATGCTCTCTAGACTGTGCAGATGGCACATTTATCACAGGCAGTTAATCCTAACCAGTGATGGCAACACCAAGCAAAATATGCATAAATAGCTCAGCTCGGAGAAGTGTTCACATAGAATAGCAGTGCACACAAAACACTGCAGCACCAGTCTCAAATGCAGGGATTTACCGGAATGGAGAAGCTCATTATTCAGCGAGGAGTTTTCATGTCAGGAGCGGCAAGGGGGCCTGGGCTTGCCAGGGGCTTTTCTCTCTTGCATTCATCCTTGCTTTAATACTCTATCTTAGCCCCCCTTATTCCCTCTGAGAAGGTGTGGAGTTCATTCTTGTTATTGCTCAGGAGAGTAATGAGAACTGCGCTGCCTATGCATGTTTGGAGAATGCATAATGATTTTGTTAAACACTATCGATGTTGACCCTCACTGGAAAGTCACTGTTAGCATTTTTAAATGAGTATTGGTACATGAAATTGAATGTCACACTTTTCCAAACCTGACCAGATTTTCAGATCCTCTTTATCATGTGGTTAATTGAGTTTATATGCGTCACAGAACGATTCTCTGATTTCACGCTTTCACGAATATTTGCACTTATTAACCTTTAGTCCTCTTGGGACAGATGAAGAAATTAATATTCATAGTGAGGCATTAAATACATTTAAAGACAAACACTATTCGATGATTAGACAAGCCATGAGCCAGTTATTTGCACTTTGCACAACACTGCAGCTTACAATAATGTACACATATTACATTATAGCCAATTACAAGGACAGGTAGCTGGTAGGCCTGAAACACCAATGCAAAGCCTGCTGTTATTGCAAATTCAATGAACTTCTAATCATATCACTATTAAGTCAATATACAGCCAGAATGCTAAATACCACTGTGGAAAAAGAACCACCCTGCATAAGGAATATTCAGTGAGTTTGTTCAATAAAGTCAAGAGAATGTGTCATTGTCTGTGTTTGATTAAGCCATTAATAATTAATGTAAAATTTACTCATCTTATAGTTAAAGAATCCAAACATATGTTAAATAAAAACCTTACGGTGTCAATGCCATTGCATGCAAAAGCAATATTTTGCTCCTCAAAAGAGACTTTGAAAAATATTAACTTACACTCTAAGGGCCATAAGCTCTCTCTTTTGTTACCCTCACTGCTCTATATGCTTCCAGAATTCTTCTGGTCTCACTCCTTATATTTGTCAAAATCACAAAATTTCCAATATTTCATGAACATTAACATTTTGCTAAAAACCGCATCTACACTAAGTGTAAAGTGTACTGAACACAATGAACAGTGTCTCTGTGTGTGCACTTTTGTCGGCTTGTGAATGTTTCCATATGTCTGTTTAAGAGTGTGAAAAATAAGTGAAAAAAAGCAACAGAGCTGAAAGCGATCCAGTATTTTTCATAATTTAACACTTACATATCATAATCAGAATCAGAATGAGCTTTGTTGCCAGGTATGTTTACACATACGAGGAATTTGTTTTGGTGACAGAAGCTCCACAGTGCAACAATGACAGCGACAGGACAGGATCAACACAGATAATAAAAAGAATAAAATACAAATATACAAAATAGACAATGTACAAAATAGCAAAAAACACAATAAATAATATAATTATGTATGCACAGTTATGATATGTGCAAATTTGAAATTTAAATATGTATGTGTGTTAAATAATGTATAATAGTGTTGTGTGTTCCGCGTTTATTGTCAAGTGTTCATGAGATGGATTGCCTGAGGGAAGAAACCGTTTCTGTGTCTGGACGTTCTGGTGCTCAGAGCTCTGTAGTGTCAACCAGACGGCAATAGTTCATGCTGGATGTGAGGGGTCCAGAGTGATTTTCTTAACCCTTTTGCTCACTCTGGAGAAGTACAGTTCTTGGAAAGCAGGGAGGGTTGTACCAATGATTCGCTCAGCAGTCCGGACTACCCTCTGTAGTCTTCTGAGATCAGATTTGGTAGCTGAGCTAAACCAGACAGTTAGAGAAGTGCAGAGGATGGATTCAATGATGGCAGAGTAGAATTGTTTCAGCTGCTCCTGTGGCAGGTTGAACTTCCTCAGCTGGCGAAGGAAGTACAACCTCTGCTGGGCCTTTTTAACAATGGACTCAATGTGATTGTCCCACTTCAGGTCCTGAGAGACTGTGGTGCCCAGGAATCTGAATGACTCCACTGCAGTCACAGTGCTGTTCATGATGGTGAGTGGGGGAGCAGGGGGGTTTCTCCTGAAGTCCACGATCATCTCCACTGTTTTGAGTGTGTTCAGCTCCAGGTTGTTTAGACTGCACCAGATAGCCAGCTCCTTAACCTCCTGTCTGTAAGCAGACTCGTCACCGTCCTGGATAACGGTATGTGTATGCAATTATGAGTGTTTGAACTGTTGTAGGTTTTAGCATGCTTCTTTGTTAGTCTTTATATGAATAGGGTAAAATCTTGAAGAATGAATGAATAGTTTGTGACCGCTGACTTTCTATTGCAGTGGTTCCCAACCTTTTTTTCATGGGCCCCCTCTACGTACACATATGGTAATCTGAGCCCCCCAACCCCCCATATTATATTTATACACAAAAAGGAATTCATATAATTATTATTATATGCAATAATAATAATAATAATATACATTTTTTGTCTTTTAGAAATGCACATTTGACATTGAGTTGACAGTAGTAGTTTGAGTTAGGATGCAGATGTAAATTTATGTTCATTATCAAAATCAGTAACATCTGTAAAAAATTGCAACAACCTCCTTTTTTATATGGTGTTTGAGTTTTATTAAAATTAACCATTGTTCTTCCATGCACAACCTGATATTGCCAAGTGCAACCTGTTCCTGTGATTAACAATCAACATTGTGATTAACCAATCAGATTTCAAGAACCAGTTTATAATTTTTGTGAAGTTTAGGATTACAATCAGTGTTTGGTGCCTGCACATCAGTGTAATTCATCTATCAGTTCCTCTGATTTTAGGGATTACTCATGGGTAAGGTTAGGTTTAGGTGTAGGAATATGGTTAAGATGATATTTTTGGATTAAAATGTTGTTCCAGGGTCAACAAAATATGTTGACCCAGGAACACGTCGCACTTGGCAATATCAGGACGAGCTTCTTCCATAGTAGCATACATTTACATCATGATAACCAAAGTTAAAACCACACCTATAGCACCTCAATACTATTGTAAAAATCCAACTATATGGTTTCTAGGTAGCCTATTTATATGTAAAACTGTAGTCTAAATACATTTATTATAAATGCACAAACGCTAGCCTATAGCTTAATCACAAATATAGTGTAATTACA
Source organism: Acrossocheilus fasciatus (assembly GCA_036784905.1). NCBI lineage: Eukaryota > Metazoa > Chordata > Actinopteri > Cypriniformes > Cyprinidae > Acrossocheilus > Acrossocheilus fasciatus. Next base: position 17,510,603 of record CM071942.1, read on the forward strand.
TTCCATTACTCCTTTAATACATTTAATAGCCTACACGTCTACATTAATATAATAAATTTGATATAAATACCACACATTTCTGCCACAATACCATGGTGCAGTTAATGTTACTACAGTAAATCCCTGGTAAACTATGGCGATTTGTAGATTGAAAAGCCTTCTGTCTATATCGTTGCACACAGTGTTTTTCTGCTGTTTGTCAGCGCTGTTTTATCTGGATTTAAACTAGTTTATATCAGTTGACTGATATCGACTGATACTAGTTTATAGCAGTCATTTGTGTTCTTCGCTGAATTCAAGCGCTTCTCGCTGGATCTCACAGCGCTGTTTAGTGCTCGCGTGATCGGTGAGTAAACACATCTGCTCTAGTCTGCTCGCTCTGCGCTGCGCCGCTGTTTGAACCGAGCGGATATGGTCCGTGTGGCGCGGTTCAAATGAGTAGCGCTGTTTTGTTCCGCTTTTCCCGCATAAACATTACATTGAATGTTTATCGAGCTTGTTTTATCAAGGAAAATTATATCACTATAATTGCAGTTATCATTTTATCGCCCAGCCCTACCTCAAAGTATATATCCCGCGCCCCCGCTGTGAACTCTGGCGCCCCCCAGGTTGGGAACCACTGGTCTATTGTATGGAAAAAAAGATACGTTTCTCAACATAGGGTGAATTCGGGTAATCTGGGACATTTTTTGCAATTTTGACTTCTGCGATTTATTTCGATATCTATCTAACACATTAGATCAACACATTAGACTTTTCTGAAATCCCTAAGATGTTTTCTAACCACACCAGAAGAAATAATGTAGATATTATGCCCAGAGGAGACATGCCACACCTATTAAGTGTTTTTGTACCCCCCCAAAAAATTCTGCCTGAATTTGATAATCTGGGACAGGTCACTTTATAATCTGGGACATATATATTAGGCCTAAAAAAAAGCCTATATTCACCATACTTTATGCATGCCAAACACAATATCACCAATAGCTCCCTTCATTCTACTCTCATTCCATTGGTTTAGCTTCTTCGTATTTCTCTTATTTCCCTCTGTCTCTCTCTCTTCCTCGCTCTTTCTATTGCCATCTCTTTTCCTGACGCTGTGGTGCCATTGCATTTTGTAATACATTTCATTGAGTTAATTAAAGGCCATGGATATTTTCATATTTTAGCTGATTTAATGACTGTGTGTGGGGTGGGTGGGTGTGTGTGTGTGTGTGTGTGTGTGTGTGTGTGAACAGAACATTTTGAACTGGCCTGGGCGCAGATCCCCCTCCTGCTCAGTGATTTGAACTGTTGTATATACTAAACTAACTAGGAATTTGGGAAATGAAATTAACGGTTTACTTCATCCTGATACCTTTGCTTGCTATTGGAATACGTTTCCCAGATTCCGTCTCTGGAGCATCTCTCTAGCTAGCTGCTAGCTTCTGTGAACTTGTGCTAATGTTATAACCTCCGGAATTAACACCCATTTCTCATTATGGCATATATTAACCCTTGTCATTAGATTTATAAAGTCCCTAAATGCATATTTCCCCCATTTGAAGACTGTCCCAGATTACCCAAAGCATGCTGTCCCACATTCTCAATCATATTTGATAATGTGGGACAACAAAAAAATGTTTGAAAGAAAAAAAACTAAAACACATTTTCAACACTTTAATACATATTTTGTTGCTTGAATAGATCACAAACATAATTTGACAACAATTAGGAACATTGTCTTATTTATGACAGATTTATGTCCTTAACATGAATTTAGTCAGAATCCTATGTCATTGACCTTGTCATGCAATTTCCAGGGGAGCTTCTTGATTGACAGGTGCCCCGCCCCTTTCTGTGGAATCACCCCCATGAAGTCATGTGATTTTTGTCACATGACATCCATGCTAAAATTATAGTAAAAGTCCTGTTGACTAAATTTGATTAGAACAGGAAATAAACACACTGGAGTTTAGGTGTCCCAGATTACCCAATGTCCCAGATTACCCGAATTCACCCTACTGTTTAGTGTCAGATTTGAGCAATTTAATGCATCCTTGCTTATTAATTTCTTTAAAACCAAATAAACTTAAACTTACACAGTACATACATTTTAAAAGTTATGATGATGTGTTACTGAAGTGCATCTTGAAGATTTGTTTGAATGCACCTGGGAGTGGCGGCTGGTCTGACAGTTACAGTGAGTTCACTGCACCACTTCTCACATGAAACTGTCACTGTCATTACAGCGGTCAATGTCATGGAGCGCAGAGAGTGAGAGACATGCCTCAAGAATATGGTAAGTGTGTGGATAAGAAACCAGTGACCTGTGATTATGGAGACATCTTTAAAGCTTATGCTCAAGCCAAAGCTATACAAAAGAAAGAGTGCAATAACTGTCTGCAGAGACAGTCGACAGAATTACTGCTGGCTCTCAAAGAAAGACCCTGTGGGCTGGATACACGAGTTGAGATCCTGTGGGAACAATCTTTTCCACTTGACATCTCACACAGACTGACAGCCCTCCTCTGTTGCGTGCAAACTAATGGAAAGCATGGCAACTGATCGATTAGGGCACTTTCTTGGGAGCCGCTTCTTCTTTGTAGATTATCGGAGTGAGTTTGGGAGAGGCCATTCTTTGATGGATAATGTGATGGCGATAAGATTTCTTTGAAATGTACAATTTAACCTCAGTAGAGATTCTCTTCAGACCAGCAACTCTCTTTTGCGATAAAGAAACTGTATCCAAGCTCGCCAAGATTCATTAATGTTCAGAATCAATCATTTTAAGTTACCTTGGGATCGAATTTAAGACAACACAACCAAACAAACTCCCTGCACAACCGTAAAAGAATGTATTACCATTAAAGAGTCAGACCGTAAGAATCAATTTAAAAAACTACAATTCAAGCAACTGCACAATTACCATAAGGACATCACATCACAAGAAATAATCCTCTGCACACAATTTGTTGTTGTCTTTTTTCTCCCTTAAGTCTCAGAAGCGTTTTCTCTAAGGCCAGTGGATGGTTTGAAGCCTGTGTGACTCCCCTAGAATAAATTACTGACATGCACAGGGTGAATTTGCATAAGCCATTGGCCTATCCTTTGAGAGAAGCGGTTTTAAAACGTAGATATAGACCCTTTGTCACTATATGAAATTCATTGGAGTCACCTGTTCCACTCGGCCTGCTTGTGAATGGCAAACGGGTGGAATTAAACAAACAAGAGGAGGATAATCCAGACAATATTCATGCTTCCTTAAGAAAGTGTTTCTTTCTAGACTTAATGTAGGTCAGACACGTCCTTGGCCTTCTTTAAATGTCATTTAAAATTTATTATATAATTTTAACTTTTGTTTTGTAGTATACATCATTACAAAACTATCACCTCCATATTTCCGTCTATGTGTCATTACAGTAGTAACCAGAATATTGATGTTTGTGTTTCTTTCAATATAGTCTCAATATTTAAGACACCGATAACATTTGGTAAATCAACATTCCAAATGTACAGAGCAATTTAAAGGAAAATAATTATTTACAACCCTTTCATCTAAGAAACAGGAAGCATAGGCTCATTTCTTTTAAGTGAACTGAGAACTCTACAGTGTTATGCCCTCAAAATGCACTTTCTGGACCATGAAATTAGATATCCAATGAAGATCCTCAGGTCAGCCTGACACTAGACTCATCTTCTTAAACAAGTGTAAGGTCATGAAACCTGACCTGACTTTCACCTCACTTCTTTGCAGTCGCATATGCAGTTCAATGGGCTTACTTGATGCTATGCATCTAAAGTAAACCTCTAAAAAAAAAAACCTGCAAAATGGGCTTTCAGGATTGTTGCTTTCAGTACGATCAGTCTTCTGTGCGGTCTCTCTGTTTTATGTTATCTTGGTTCATGCTTCAAAAATGCATGAAAGTAGGTGGACATGACAAATGTCCTCAAAAACAGTTTTTAAAAATTAAAGAGCATAAAATTTTAAGCGCTGAAAAAAAAAAGAGATACAGCTGTGCATTCAAGCAGGCAAAGACCATGGATGACACGGTTCCATGATTTCAAACCATTGCACCAAGGGTGCAACCGCAATTTTGTTCGAGTCCATGGGGCTTATTTACACTGGCATTCAAAGTCCAAAACACCCTTGAGTTTACAGGCTTTGTTTGGGCATGCTGAACAATTAGCTTTTCTAAATGAATATGTAAATCCTCCTCAATGGAGTATGAAGCAAATTTACATGCCCTGCTATTACACAGCGATAACATTGACACTAGAGCTCTGACCAGCATGTGAATAACAAAATAATATAGGCACTTTTAAAGAACTGTGTTGATGAGATGATGCCCTAAAAAATATGATGAGAAACTTCAAAAGAAGAAAAAAAAAAAAATGGAAGAAAAAAGAAAAATAGAAAGTAAAGCAATATCGCTACATCAAACTTAACTTTGCACACACTTCAGTGTAAAGGAGAGTAATAAAAAAGTAAATAAAAAATTTAAATGTTCCAGTAAATCCCGAAAAAACCCTTTGTTTTACTAATGACCCTTTTTCAGTTCCACAAACACCTCTACTTCCATTTGATCAAATAGACGCTTTCCAGTCCACAAGGGCTTTAAGTTCAAGAGCCTGGCTTATAAATAATACGCTAAGTTAGGAGTAGAAGTAGTAGTTAGAGGTAAATAATGTGCCGTACCCAGCAGCTTCGCTATAAATACTCGATGTAAACAAATGCTTTTTGTATAAGTACCCTCTAAGGTGCTGTCTCTATACCACGGTGTCATATTATGTTATTATTAATAGCTGCGCTTCTCATTTCGGCCCACTAGATGCCACTAGAATGCATTGCTTTTTATACAGCTTCTCGAACTGAACCCCTCTATTTACGTTTGAGGGGAAAGCCCACAGACATGGGTAAAAAAAAAATTTGCTGAAGAAAGCTTCAAGTTGTTAACTTGACTAAAATTGCACATTATATTATAATTAGCAATAACATTAGAGACGTATGCAGTAAAAGCCTGTCTTACCTTTTATAGTATGTGGTTTCCGTTGCATCATCTTACTGCGTCAAAAATGAACTATCCTGCCTGATGATTGGTTTAAACTTACGTCAATCACAGTGAATCACCAATCACGGACAACATTCCAAATTCGTCACGTTGTTGCATCAGCATTTGCCTCCCCGCAATATCCGGGAAACGTGTATGCCGGTGTCCTGAATAAAGACTGTACAAATCTGTAAATTGTCGGATCGTGTTACTTGTTCTTGCTTGTGATATTTTTGTCTAACTATGGCGGATGAGAGCGTTACCGAACAGATGAAGGATCTGAAAATGGACGAGAAGAAGGTATCAGATGTGCATGCAGTTAGCTGACGTTAGCTAGTGAACTGAAGAAGTCCTCTGAGACAGTCATAGCATGTTGCTGTCAAAACCCTTAATGCCTTATTTTTTTTTTATATAGTTTTTGGGACCTTTGAAACACGTTGCTCTCGTTATTTGTCTGACAGCTGTGCAAAATAGATATTTAATACGCTCTGTTTATTTATAGGTTTGCAGTCAATTTTTGTTTCTGTATCACTTTACAGCGGGTGGAGTGACATGTTTGAACTCTTTCCTTTGTTGACATGAAAAACTAATTGACAGTTGAATGTAATAACCAATGAACGTCGCACCCTTTCTTTCAGAATAGCAAAGATGGAGGAAAGAAGAAAAACAAGAATGCTGGTGGAGATGCGAGTGGCAGGGCTGAGGTTTGTGCTGGTATTATTCTGTTGCTGTGTTGTCTATGATACAGCAATGTATTGCACCACTTGCATATTCCACAATGGACTTCAAAGATTCCATTCTCTGTATAAACTAATAAATGCTTTGTTAAGCATGTGGATAGGATCCATGCACATTATGTAACTAGAAAATATTTGTGCATTGATTTAAATTCCTTTGCAGAGGTTTCCATGGTTTATCATTTATGATACATGCACTTTTGAAGAACCCTTAAAACAATGGATAGTGATTACGTGATAAAAATACGAGTTTTGTCTCTCTTTTTCTTTTTTTTTTTCTTTCTATAGTTGAATCCTCTACCACAGTACATTGATGAGCGTCTGTCCGTTTATAACAAGCTGAAGGCAGAACATGATGCCCTGCTGTCTGAGAAAGCAGCAAAAGACAGCAAGCCCATCAAGATCACACTGCCCGATGGAAAAGTAGTAGACGGGGAATCCTGGAAGACCACACCTTACCAGGTTGCCTGTGGCATCAGGTTAGTGACTATCTAAACTAAACAGGCAAGCTTGTTTAACTCTGATGTTGTCAACTCTTGCTCGAACCAATGACATAGTTAGCAGTGACACCTGTGAAAGGTAAACTTTAATTTTTTTTAAATACTTATACAGTCAGTGTGTAAACACTGAGGCGTCATAATGCAATCAAAACATTGTTCTGTTTGCGTGAGTGATCTGGCATAGAAATATTGATTGACTGACTGGGGTGGGACAATAGATACAGTCGACAACATTTACATTTATGCATTTAACAGAACTTTTTAAAATTTTTATCCAAAGCAACCTACAATAGAGGAACATAAGAAGGTTTCAGGTTTATTAGAAAGCTAGACTAGGTGCAATGCAAAAAAAAAGTGTTTTATTAGTGAGTTGCTTGTATTATGCTTCCAAATCAAGCAATAACTTGTACTCACAATGTATGACATTATAATGTGTTTTACTTAACAGCCAAGGCCTTGCTGATAACACTGTGATCTCCAAAGTGAACAATATGGTATGGGATCTAGACAGGCCCTTGGAGGAAGACTGCAGGCTAGTGTTTCTCAAATTCGACGATGAAGAGGCACAAGCAGTAAGTTCAGAGTTTTTTTTTTTCTTTCCCCTCAAGTTTGCATTTGCGTTTTTCTTTTTAATGAATGCTCGTCCAATAGCAGTGACCCCACCACATATGAGTGAATGAGAAAATGTTTCTTATGAATTGTTTTATTATATAGATGATTGAAAGAGTGTATTTTTACATATTATTTAAAAAACTTCTTTCTTAAGGTGTATTGGCACTCCAGTGCCCATATAATGGGAGAGGCCATGGAGCGAGTCTATGGAGGATGTCTTTGTTATGGGCCGCCCATTGAGAATGGCTTTTACTATGATATGTTTCTTGAAAATGAGTAAGTCAGACATACTCTCTGTTGTTGTTGTTGTTGTTGTTTTATTTTTTATTTTTTAAATTAGAATGATTTGGATTGTTCATCAACTGAACTGTAGTATTACAAGCATCAAATTATAATATACTTCTCACGACTGTTGTCATCCATGCTAATTCAAGTCACTATTGTGCCCGTTTACCATCTATTGTGTAGAACTGTCAGTCAGAGCCTGAAAGTCACATTAATTCATCTGTGGTTAGAAATTATGCTAAGTAGCTGGTCAAGAAATACAACATTTCATATTTTTGTTCAAGAGATTTCATTCCTTTTTAACAATTACATGACCTTTTGTTTGACCAGGATCAGTGCAGTGGCTTTAGATAAGCTGTAAGGAGCATACTAAATGCTGTAGTTTACTTGTTGAAAGCCAAAATATGCAAATGTATTCATTTTGATAATATCACTGTCAAGCTCTGTCTTATTTGTTAGCATGGCTCTGTCTGGTCCAGAGTAGGTATTTTTCTGAAAATGCATTGCTTTGTCCTAGAAGATGACTGCTGGAAGACTAAAGTTTCTTTAATTGGTGACATCTGTGAGATGTTTTGTTATTCTTTGCACTAGTTTTATTTTTTTAATGAAACCTGTGCAACTTTGTGTACTTTACTTTCTCTATCCTCTCCCTTCCTCGCCTGCGGATCCTCAGAGGTGTATCGAGTAATGATTTTCCCTGTTTGGAGACCTTGTGTAAGAAGATCATCAAAGAGAAGCAGCCCTTTGAGAGGCTGGAGGTAAAGAAGGAGACGCTGTTGGAGATGTTCAAGGTAGGTTCTTCCTTTCTAAGAGCAAGAAATATAAGCTCATGCTATGAATAAATCCTTAACACTTGAGCGCCTTGAAGTTCAGAGTCAGATCAGTGAAATCTGCTTCTCTCTCTCTTCTAGTACAACAAGTTCAAGTGCAGGATCCTAAATGAAAAGGTTACCACCCCAACAACTACAGTTTACAGGTATGATTTATGGTTGAAAAAATATGTACCTTTTGTATTATTTATTTAAAAATAGTTTTAATATCTATTTACACTGCCAATAAAAAGTTTGCGCTTTGTACTTTTAAAAGATTTTTATTTCAAGTAAATGCTGTTCCTGTGAACTTTCTGTTCATCAAAGAATCCTAAACTATTCAACATTGATTATAAAATAATTTTTGTGTGCACCTAATCAGCATATTACAATGATTTCTGAAGGATCATATAGCTCTGAAGACTGGAGTAATGGCTGCTGGAAGTTTTGCCTTCACAGAAATAAATTACATTTTAAAATACCTTTAAATAGAAAACAGTTATTTTAAATCTTAATATTTCACAATATTACAGTTTTACTCTCTTCTTTCAAAAACATTTAAAAAATCTTACCAACCTCAAACTTTTGAATGTATTTATACCTTAGTTTATTTACACATTTTACTGTTGGTACTGTAGGTGTGGACCTTTGATTGATCTGTGCAGAGGGCCTCATGTAAGACATACAGGAAAGATCAAGGCCTTGAAGATCCACAAGGTGCACAATTCAGCCCTTTCCTTCATTTTTAGTCAGTGTCCTTGCAGAACCTTTTAACAGTTTAAACTAACTCTCAATTAAAACTCCCTTCCACATTCCTCTGTCATATTATCCCAACTTGTACATTAGGCATATTATCCCTACAGCATGATGCATAATCCCAAATATGATGTACATCACAGAATTCTTCTACATATTGGGAGGGCAAAGCTGACATGGAGAGCCTCCAAAGGATCTATGGCATCTCTTTCCCTGATCCTAAGATGCTGAAAGAATGGGAGAAATTCCAGGAAGAAGCCAAGAACAGGGATCATCGCAAACTAGGGAGGGTATGTGTAGATGTGTGAAAATTTACTTGCATACGTGATCAAAGCCTACCACTCATCTGAAATATGTAATGGATTTCTGCTATAAACCATTTTACCGTAAGTGCAGGTACTGTTTACAGATAAGCCAGAAATGTACATGAAATATGCATATGGTAGCACATCATAAAACCATGAGGATAATGTATTCATACCATGACCCCCAAGAATACGCAAAATGCAGCGTCAGTTGTAATCCTTGTCTATGGATTATGTAAATCATACCTTATTTAAATGCTTTGATGACAGGAATTAAATATAGGCTACTAATGGTGCATAGTACTGACTCAGTCTTAATCAAAAATGTCTTTCACTCACTACCGTTCTTACTCACCGCCAACTTTTGAATGGTAGTGTAATTAAATCACAAATCCAGCAGCAACATGTATGCGCATCTGCACAACTGGAAGTGAATAATTATAAAAGTCAGCAGTGTGCAAATGAATACAAAAAAGCCACTTTCCGCTGAACATTTGGGGGACAAAACTGCTCACACTGGAGGACATGTGGACACCTCGATGTGCTAATGACTCAGCCAGCATCTCATTTGATGCACTGTGTAGGGAGTCTCAAATCTGTGGTGACTGAAGACAGGTCTGATAGGTGGGCTGGGTGGGGAGAGAACGGGGACTGTGCCCATAAAGAAGGCAGATGTCTGTCTCTTTAATGTGCCATCTGTTCATGGGCATGATGATGGGTGCACAGGGAACACTTTGTCACAACAAAAGCAAGAGCATAATCAGCCATTTGTCCTATTTTTTTGTCGCTCTTGCTCATTTAAACTTCTCGTTCTTTTCCTTTGTATCCTCCTGTATTCTCGTTTAGATTTCTGACTTGTATAATAATTGTTTCTCTCACCTTTAATGTTTTACACACACTCTCTCTCCCCGCTTTTGTCTTTCCAGGAGCAAGACTTGTTTTTCTTCCATGACCTGAGCCCGGGAAGCTGTTTCTTTCTGCCTAAAGGAGCCTACATCTATAATACTCTGATCGAGTTTATTAGAGTGAGTTTCCCCCCATTTTGAATTCATAGTTCATTCTGTTACTACAGAACCAATATCATCCATTTAAAAAATTACAATAGCTGACAAAACAAGGGTGTGATGTGGAGCTGAGTTTGCAGAGGTCTATTAGGATATGCTAAATTGCATTTTATGGATGTCATGGTTCAGTAGACCATGTAATGGATAGGTTGGTCCACTTCAAGGACCCCGTTAATGATTGTGAGCCAACCACTTGAATATTTATGCATTTTCACGGACCATTTTTGTTGCACTGTTCTAAATTTTATTATGTAGAGTGAATACAGGAAGAGGGGATTCCAGGAAGTGGTCACACCGAACATCTACAACAGCAAACTATGGCAAACCTCAGGACACTGGCAGCACTACAGCGAAAACATGTTCTCCTTTGAGGTGGAGAAAGAGATCTTTGCTCTCAAGCCCATGAACTGCCCTGGACACTGGTACAAAATCTTTCTGCATTCACTGCAACAGAAGTTTTGAAGTGTTGTTAATTGTAACAGGCATTGACCGTATCCCTGAATGCAAAACGTTAAGCAAGGATAATTTTTCATTATGTAAACATGTTCCTTATTTGCCAGTCTGATGTTTGACCATCGGCCGCGCTCTTGGAGGGAACTGCCTCTGCGTTTGGCTGATTTTGGGGTCTTGCACCGTAATGAGTTGTCTGGAGCGCTTACTGGCCTGACCAGAGTCAGACGTTTCCAGCAAGACGACGCACACATCTTCTGCTCTATGGACCAGGCAAGTTACTTTGGAATAAGTGATGCTTTTTTGTGACTTGCCATTTAAGGTTCCCTTTTTACAATTTCTATTGTACATTTAAATGCTCTTTAAGCCATGGAAATGTGTTGGTTTAAAGATGTTGAAGTCCTACATTTTTCAGTGTGTTAAAGGACTGTTCGATTCATGAGCCTATTAATGATTTGTTTGTTTGAATTACATTTAAGAGGTCATTATTCTCCTCATCTTACCTCCTTACCCATTTTCCTATCTAACAGATTGAGTCTGAAATAAAGGGTTGCCTGAACTTCCTACGTACAGTGTATGATGTGTTTGGCTTCACCTTCAAATTGAACCTTTCCACCAGGCCAGAGAAGTTCCTAGGAGAACCTGAAGTGTGGGACCAGGCTGAGAAGGTAAAATTTGACACTTTCCATAAACACAAAAAGAGCAGAAGCAAATAAATGCACATACAGTACTGTTCAGAATTTGGGTTAGTAAGAATTAAATCATGCATATCTTGTCTAGTTTGACTTCATTAAGCCCTTGTTAATTGTTTTAGCAACTGGAGAACAGCCTGAATGATTTTGGAGAGAAATGGATTCTGAATCCTGGTGATGGAGCTTTCTATGGACCAAAGGTGCAACTGGATAAATAAAGCATAATGTGAAATATTGTACATTTAGAAAATGACTTTACACTTAAGTATTTTTTTTATTTTGTGATTCAGATTGATATTCAGATAAAGGATGCCATTGGCAGGTATCACCAATGTGCCACCATTCAGCTGGACTTCCAGTTGCCTATTCGCTTCAATCTTACTTTTGTGAGGTATGTTTACTAAAGTAAACATTACATGTTATCCTGAATAAAATAATAAGAAAAAATGAAAACCAGAGAGAATAACCGAAGCAATTTCTGTTTCCTGTACAACAGTGACATTTTGTGGTAATATTTGATTACTACACCCCTCCTGCATTTTTATCTGCAAGTTGCTGACTTTGTAACCCAAACTTTGTCTCATTTCAGCCATGATGGCGATGACAAGAAGAGACCTGTGATCATCCACAGAGCGATCCTGGGTTCAGTGGAACGCATGATTGCCATCCTGACTGAAAACTACGGGGGAAAGTGGTACGGCTTAGGAAGGGACTCTCACATGATATTGTTTAGTCACACACCATATGTGCACATACCAAATTCTCCTGCTTTTCTTTCCCATAGGCCACTGTGGCTGTCCCCACGTCAGGTGATGGTGGTTCCTGTAGGACCCACTTGTGATGAGTACGCCCAGAGAGTACGTTCTGCTCACTATTTCCCATACACTAGTAGCTGTTAGCTCTGATTCCAGCATAAACGTTATCAAAAACAATCTCTTTTCAATCTTAGGTACAACAGGAGTTCCACAAGGGAGGGTTGATGACAGATGTGGATCTGGACCAAGGCTGCACCCTGAACAAGAAGATCAGGAATGCTCAGTTGGCTCAGTACAATTTCATTTTAGGTGAGCGATCCATAGTAATGTTTAAATTATAAAACCAGTGTCATTTTGATAGATCATTTAAAAATCATGGTTTGTTCCTGTTCGCTACTGTAAATTATTTTTGTGTATATATTGTTATATAATTAAATGTGCGAGGCTTCCAGTTATTTTACTTGTACAAAAAAGCACATTTTAAAAGAGTCTTAAAAAACACTTATTTTTAAAGCAAGTAGTTTTACTGCGCTTTATTTTTCTTGTTATTTACCTATAGCAGTTAATGAAAACAGCATACGTTGCAAAATAATGTGGATAATTGTCTTGTGTTTCGTAAAGTCGTAAACAGCGCAAGCAAACTGAGTGCTCCTCAGTAGCTTAAATTAAAATGCCATTCGCATTTGTTTTAATTGACAAATGTCAGCTGCAGATATGTTAACACAAATTCATTGTGATCCTAACTTTTATGGTTGATTCAATGACAGTGGTGGGTGAAAAGGAGAAGAGCAGTGACACAGTAAATGTTAGGACTCGTGACAACAAGGTGCATGGAGAGAGGAGTCTGACGGACTGCATGGAGCGACTCAAGGAGCTGAAGTCCTCAAGAACCCGTAACGCAGAAGAGGAATTCTGAACTCCCTAAACATCCTTCCAAGTCTTCCTTCATATGCCATATGCTCAGATGCTACTGGGCAGCAGCGTGCTGCTATTCTTCATTGATGATCCATAACTTCTCAACTGGTACTGTGTGGTTCAGGGGCTCAGGTTTTAAATCAGTGACGTTATTTTATAACTAATCATTCAGTTGTCCAAAAGTCTGAAGACATGATTAATTGTTAATACTTTGCTTTAAAAAAACTGTAAAAAAAATATCCTGGGAATGTTTATTTGTCAGATATCCATTATACTTTGTTATAGGAAAGGGTCTTTTCTATGAATACATGTGAATGGGTAAATGACAATAATGTCTGGTAGCTTGTCTGATGTTGTTGGGGATGAAATAAAACGGTATATCTTTCCATTTTATGCCTCACTCTTGCTATAACGACTTCAAATGCAGTCGAAAGCTGTTATTGTTGGAATATTTATAATCAACATGAATAGTGGTGCAGAACACTTTGTTGCAGTAGACGTAGTTGTTTACGTGTTTAAGCCCAATGCTACTTTCACTTTCACTTGCGTTGTAAAAGGTGATTTATCAGAAATCGCCTGCTTGCAGTTTGCACATCTGACTGGATAAACGAGCGAGTAGTAAACGACAAGCAGACTTAAAAGTTTTTATGTTATTGGATATATTTTAATTGCTATAGTGAAAGCATGTATGTTTTTCCATCGTGTACTTCTGCAGTCGGGCGTTTCAACCATAGACTGTAAAAGGTTTCGACAACTGAGTTTGGTTTTGTCCGCAGGATGTTTATTCACAAATAGACTTCTGTTTTTATTTTTATTTTTCTCTGTTCACTCATAAACAGTTACAGAGATGCTCTTTAGCTACCATTAAACGGAGCTCGGCGCTGCTTTAAGAGGGTAGAAAAGGATTTTTAAAATGATTTCCATTAAAAGGTAAGTCAAAATCATTCTGTGTATATGGGTGGGAAAGAGTACATTATTACTAGTATCGTCGATACTGGGCATAGGCTGACCCTGTATGTCGGGATATGCATACGTTAACGCCGATCTTCTAAAAGACTGGCTATAGGGCAAAATAATCAATCTCAGTTTTTAATTTTAAATGTTCCTTTTCCTGAAAAACTACGTCATTGTAAAGAGAAACAAGATAGTAGACTGTTAAATTTCACTTTCGTTTTTATGCACCGTAAAATCTTGCTTGCTTGAAAAAACGTACTTGTGCTGTTTTTCTTTAAAATCATTGACATTTGATACGACGTTTTTCTGTCTAATGCAGACAATAAGTGTAATTTTTTAGCGTCTGAAAGCATTTTTGGGCCACTGTATAGGCACATAGACCCGATAGGCCGTCAAAACATACATTAAAGTTTGCCTTTCATGCAATGTCTAATATCTAACGTATTTTTTTTTTCAAGAACTTCTTTCATTAATAATAGTTTGCTATTGTTAATTGAGAAATTATTTACTGGTTTTAGTTCTGCGATGGAGTTTACAGACGAGGAGAAAATATGGCTGCAAAGAGTGGCTGCTGAAGTAAGAATGCTGTTTTTCTTCTTTTTTAATATCATTTTTTATACTTATGTTATTTTTTTTATTTTATTTTTTTTTGTATATTATTCCAGCAGGGGGGAGTCGGGGGGAACATTGTCAAAGTCTAAAAGTAAAAAAAAAAACAAAAAAAAACAACAACAACCGCAGTTTAGTCTGTGCCATGCGATGGCAGTATAGGCTAGTAGCAACAGGGCTAAGTTCATAATGTCCTCAGTTGTTCTACTTTATAATTTTAACCTGTACGTTGAATAAAATCATCTGCTGTATACATAAATGTAAATGGGAAAGTAATAATAAAATAATAATAATATTTCAATTATTTAGATACCTGAAGGAAATGAACTCACTCCAAAGGAGAAGCAATTGCAGGAGAAAGCAAAGCCAGAGACTGAATTTCTGGCCCAGCTCTTCCAAACTATGGCTTCCATACGATTTGCACTGAATGATCTAAAAACCCCAACGATAGAGGTGAAAAACCCTGTTCAGCAGAAGAGCAGCATCTCATCACAATGTGGATAAACATCAATACCAAGACGTCGCATTTAGGTCTACTTTTTCTTTTTGGTTAAATAACGGAGAATAAACTAACCTAAAACAAAATCTTCTGTACATAACAGTGATGTAAACTGACTTTGGCACTTTATAATACAAGAATACAAGTTCTTCTTTTTCATGATCTCAGCAGGGTATTCTTACGTCATTAAATGATTTATTGGTGGATGTCAGGTTTAGATCACCAGAGAATGCAGCAGCATTGAGATTTAGTGACCTCAGCTCATGAAATGTTTCCTCAGCTATGAACAACTGGACGCTTCACTATGCTATGTAATGCTGACTTGGAAAAAATAATGATATTGCTGTTTGCATGCTCTTTTATTGTTGTATGATCTATGAAACCATGAGAAAACAGGAAACCAAGTTGTTGTTTTTTTTTTTTTTTATATTACTGGTGCTTTTTTCACGATACACATTAATACACATTATGTTTGCAGGGATGATAACATCTCTACCTCAAATACAATAGTAAACAGTACAATACATATTTTCTTTTGCACACATGTATAATAAATTGGACGGTGGAATTTTGGACAGTTGCAGAGTTCTAATTTTCAGATATTTCAAAATTGTTTATTTATATGATTTCCATCCATGGCTCACACGAAGCTTATAAAAATGTTATTTCCAAAATGTCATGTGCATTCCACTCTGTTTCCAATTTTTGCAACATTTTGAAAGAATTTGACTGTATTTTATAATGAATAAAAATGAAAATGAATCAGTGGAGTGTATTCTTATATATTTTTTATACAGTAACTTGTAATATCTCAGTATACACAATTTCAGTATATTTTTTTAGCTTTTTGTGTGCAGAAAAATACGTCACTAGTTGCTATTACTCTGACATCCACACGGTGGTGTTACTCTACAAGATTACAAACGGCACAACAAGAGAAAACAGGCCAAGTCAAAGAAACCGAGACAGACTGAAGTCTAATCTTCTCTTCAATTGACCCCTGTCCCCAAGTGATATATAGCAGAGAGCCGGTGAGCGCTCCATGAATCTGCCCGGGGTAGATTCTCACCATATGTTTCATCGGGCACCTGGCCATGCGGGGTTAGAATGCTCCATTGAGCTAAACAAACCAAGCAGCTTCTGCACACAAAACTCAGTGTAAGAGGACAATGAGGGCTGCATGAGTTCGGTGTTCTGGATCAAGAGTCTCCAGCACACACGAACAGCGACATGGCTCATCAGATAACCTCTGGAGAGAACCTAGCGAGAGAATCTTTCAGAGATCCGCTGATATTAAACAAATTAATGAACTTTCTATTCATTAGAGAATCCTAAAAATAATAATAATTAGGATAAATGTTTCATGAGCAGCAAATGAGCATATCAGAAAGATTTCTGAAGGATCATGTAACTCTGAAGACTGGGATAATGATGCTAAAAAAACACAAGAATAAATCGCATTTTAAAATATATTCAGTTATTTTAAATTGTACAAATACTTCACGATATTATTGTTTTTGCTGTATTTTATATTAAATAAATGCAGCCTTGGTGAGCAGAAGAGACTTCTTTTAGAAACATTAACAAATCTAACCAATCTAAAACTTTTATATATAACAGTTATATATATGTGTGTGTGTGTGTGTGTGTGTGTGTGTGTGTGTGTGTGTGTGTGTGTGTGTGTGTGTGTGTGTGTGTGTGTGTGTGTGTGTGTGTTTGCGTGTGCGTGCATGTGTATTATTACAATAAACAGTATATTTACAAATTGACATTTAATCTAGTTTAATGAATACTGCAAAAGATTTTTGTTCATTATGATAACTAATGTGTTAACTAATGCTCACAAAATTAAAATTATTAAATGTTACCAAAAGTATTTCCCATTTTCCATGTGGACTTGCAGTTTATTTAGTTATTATTTCTCCCACTTCTCACATCAGCAAATATGGATGTGAAAAAATCCCTAAATTATGGTGAGTTACCCATGAAGTTTTTGCACGGGAAACCGAACTGCCATCTTTAATATCATAATGTCACAAAATGGCATGGTTCTGCATATGCATGTTTGATGACATTCTGGCACATCTGGAAAGATTGTTTGTGACCTCAAGCAAAGCCTTCCTGCAAAATCACAAGTATGACCTCTGCACATGACCCGATGTAAATTAAGCAAACTGCTTTACACAGGCAGCTTGGCTGAAGAGGGGAGCGTTGCACTCCGCGCATGTGCAAGTACTTTTCAACTTTGAAATACATAATATGGGTTTAACCCCAGATAGAACATAGTGAAACCAAATATTTGCTCTCAGGCACACCACATCATAAATTGCATATATATATATATAACTGCAAGGGACTTGGTCTCTCAAAGCTTCTGACTGAAGAATTAAAAGAGAATGTTAAATGTAAAATATATAGAGACGAAAACAAAAAAAGAGCAATATGTGTTTTCAGTGTAGCTTCAATTAATGTTTTCTGATTTATTTTATAAAAGGAAAGAGCATGTACATTTTAGTTATAAGGTTATAGCTTTACCAAAAATATGTTACATTGACTTATGCTGTGAATTACTAAAAAGGGAACCAAATGAATGGCCTGACCCCTTACACTGTTAAAGACTTATTGTGTAAATGAGCCTAGTCTTTGTTGCCCGTGGCCTGGGCATTTTGGAAACTACCCCCTTAATTTGTGCCTTGTGGCTACAGAGGTCTGACCAATGACATGACATGAATAAATCATCTGTCAAGAAAGCCTCCAATCAGAAAACACCCCAGGTGCTCAGCAACAAGCCTCCAAAACCTCCTCCACACAACATGCCACATAATGACCATCTGGTGGCCAATTAGTGAGTACCCCGTGCTAGTGCTAACACCTTCCTCATAATGAATAGAGAAAAGAGACATGTGTTCTTCATAGTGTTGCTGATGTTTTATATTAAGCTGTGGTGAGATCAGGGCGTTATTTTGATTGGTGATTAAGGCAGCATTGAGCGACCGAGAGTTTTGTGTTGCGCATTTTCCCACATGTAAAATAAAGGGAGGAGGGATGTGAAATGCTTCTTCTGTTGACACTCACTTGTTGACTATGTTAAAGAGCCACTGTGCCAAAAAACAAAAACAAAAAAGAATTTACTAAACTGGTATTTTTCTGTAATGTATGCAGAAAGTGTTTGTCTAAAAGCAGGAATTTTCCTCTTACTTTATACATACAGCATTGGTTGTGGCTTATGGCTGGCTGGAACTTGGCTTGTGCTCATTCACACAAATTACTGTCATGTCTCAGTCAGTTAAGTCATATGTCAATGTAAAGTGTTTGGACTGACAAAATGTTTAAGGCCTGTGGTGCCTTTTAAAGGGATAGTTTACCCAAAAATAAACATTCTGTCATCATTCACTCAAGTTTACCCAAGTTACTGAACATAAAAGAAGACATTTGTAAGAATGTGCGTACCCAGTCGCTGGTCCCCATTGATGTCCATAGTATGGTAAAAAAAAATACTATTAATGTCAATGGGGATCAGGGGTAACACTTTATTTTAGGGTCTCTTAACTAATTGCTTATGAGCATGCATATAACTAGAATATTAACCATTTATTAGTAGCAATTAAGCACATATTAATGGCTTATTCTACATGACCTTATTCTAAATCCCTAATCCTACCCAATACCTAAATTTAACTACTACCTTACTAACTATTAATAAGCAGCAAGTTAGTAATTTATTGAGGGAAAAGTCGTAGTTAATAGTGAATAAGTGTTCCCCATTCTAAAGTGTTACCGGATCAGGAACTATTTGTTTACCCACATTCTTTATAAATGTCTTTTTGTGTGTGTGTGTGTGTGTGTGTACATGTTTAGCAGCAGCAGAAAAAACAAAAAAAAACAAAAAACAAAAAAAACATACAGGTTTTGAAGTTGAGGGTGAGTAAATGATGACAGAATTTTCATTTCTTGGGTGAACTATCCTTTTCAAAAGAGTTCCTTGACTGACATTTAAATCTAATACTGGTTTAAGACACACATATATGAGATTAAAAACTGAGTTATTGCTATTCAGTTTCTAAAACTACCATGTCTTATTGTATGGTAGCCTACATATCAAAAGTTTCGGCTATGAAAGAAAAACAAAGTTAAGAGTACCTACCAAGGCTGCATTTCTTTGATCAAAATTACAGTAAAAACAGTAATATTGTGAAACATCACATTTTTACATTTTTTAAATGTAAAATATTACTGTGGCAGCAAAGCTTCATTTTAGCAGCCATTTAGTGTCGCGTGATCCTTCAGAAGTCATTCTAATTTGCTGATGTTGTGTTCAAAAACATTTCTGATTATTATCAACGTTGAAAACAGTTGTGCTGCTTAATACGTTTGTGTGAGTTGATACATTTTTACAACAACATTATAAATGTAACATTATAAATTCCTTTTACTGTCACATTGTATCAGTTTAATACTGTATGTTCATGCTGAATAAAAGTATTAATTTCTTTTCTTAAAAAATGAATAAATAAAATAAAACAGGGAGCATTTGCTGAAAACGAATGCAGAGTGCATCAGATTGCAGGGGGGGGGGGGATCAAGACTGCTTGCTGCAAAGAAGAACATATATAAATGTTACTATTATTCTTATTTAAACAAGAAAAATACCTTTCACCGCTAAAGTCTTGAAATATTAATAACAGATGCCCCAACAGAACATATAGCCAGGAATCCAGATCAGGATAATTGATTGACTGTAAGGATTATAAGTGTGGCGCCAGAGCTCAAGTCATGATACCTGGTTTCTATTCAAAGACTGTCTTTCTTGGCTAGCCGATGCAACCAGTGATGTCCTGTTCTGATTGGTTACAGCTGAATAACAGCATTTAATATCTAAGACATTTTAATTTTGCACATTCATTTTTTTTTGTAGTTTTTATTTTAGGAACTATCAAATATAAACAGAGCTAAAATGTAATTATTTTATGCAATTTAAATGCATTTTTTACTCTGCAATTTTACTTAAGTTCTGCGACTTTATTTTTGATTCATCGTAGTCGATATGCAGAGTACAAAAAAGTTGTGAAAGTGCTAGCTCTCTGTGGGTATAATGTCAACAAGCATGTACATAAACTTACTTGGCTACTAAACACAATTATCACGCTCGATTTCAAACATCTTTTTTCAACTCTCGCTCTCTCTCTCTCTGTGCCTCTCAACAGGCCAAACATTCAAAAGGGGACATATTTCAGAAGGGAGACTGAGCAAGACAGAGGTATGCACTCAGTATTTTCCTCTAATTTTTTCTTCCTTCTTTCGCTCTGCTTTTTCTCCCTCCCTCGAAGGAACGTTTACTTTAGCTCCTTAAGAGAGAGGCCGGGAGGCTCGGGTCCCGATTTGGGTGCCCACAACTCACCAGGGCCTGCAAGCCTGATGAAGTTCAAGCTGACAGCTGCATAAATCACAGCCCACTGGAGCTAATAGGTGGCAGTATTAAAATCCAGCCCCCTGCCTCGGACCACCCAGGTAGCCTTTACAGGAATAGGAGCATCCAGTCATATCTAACACAACTGAAACTGTACAGCCATCTGAGGCACTTAGCCCCCTGCTCGCCACCCCTCTGGCTGCTCCTCAACGGGTGGGGGGGCTCGCTTAGCAACACAGGAGAGGCCCGTTTGGCATCCGGACTACAATGATTCATATTTGGCACTTCCATAAAGGCTTCAGTTTCAGGCCCAATATGGCATAGTCTGTCTCGCTAACGTACTTTTTCTCTTCTTCTGGAAAAACCTATAAAAATCTAAGCCAATAACCCAACAGAAGTTACTAGCTTTCCTCTTAGAAAGAACTTGTGATGTTTTTGAGCCACTGTTATTCTTTGAAAAGATGCAAAAGTGCAAAAATACCATGTTAAGCTATTGGCCCCCATTGGGCCAATTCATAAACGTTAAAATACATTAATAAAATAACAAGACACAAACAACATGGGTGTTAAAATGATTATAGGGTGAAAAAAGGCCTTTATTCATCCCCCGGAGCCATGTGAGCTACGTTTTATTATGGATGGATGCACTTTATTGCACTTCTTTGGACTGTTGAAAAAAAAAAAACACCCATCCAGTGTCATTATAAAGCTTGGAAGCGCAAGGACAATTTTTAACATAACAAAAACATGGGCTAATTTTAATTTAGATTACATAACATATAAGATAAAATTAACAATGAAAAGTATAAAGCATTTAGCAGTTTTAGTTTAATGTTTAATATTTACTAATGCATTATTATAATCTAAAGTTGTATCTTTTACTATTATTTAATGGACCTGAGCTTACATGAACTAACAGTGAACAGGGGTATTTTTATTAACTAAGGTTAACAAAGGTTAATAAATACTGTACTGAATTAATTAATGTTATGAAGCACTTTATTGTAAAGTGTTTCTATCCAGTTTTGCTGTGTTGCCATGAAAATCATACCACTATAAACACTAAAATGATTTAAACTGCTTTCATCTCAAATTATACATTTTTACCTTTTTTATTTATTTATTTAATAAAGCTTTATATAAAATGTTACGCATCACATTTCTACTTTTAAATTGGTCCTTTTTTACTTTCATTGTACATCCCTGACTGTTTTTTTATAAAAAGGGGGGACAAGGAGTACCCCTTTAACCTCTGTTACTTGAATGAACCAAAACAGTATAGCCAGAAAAAGCAAAAGAATTGTGTTGCATAGTTACCGTATTGTCCGACTACAAGCTGTGTAAAAATGGGCCTCACCTTCCCTGCAGGCCCCCCACATGGTGGCTTGGCCTATACTCACTTCAGCTCTGTTTTCCCCATTTCAGAGGGTGAATCCCACATTCTGTCATGCTGAATCTGAAATCAGACCTGACAGAATCACTTCTGTCCCTGGAAAGAACTCCTAATCCTTCTGCTGTTCAAAAGATCAATTTAGATTTCACTGGGGATGTAAGACTGCTTGAAGATGACACAATGACTGATGCACATATTTTGTGGTTGTCATTAGCTACAGCATATACTTACTGTTCACTATGAGCACATTAAGCCTTATTAAAACTAGTTCACAAGCATAAACCACACTACAACATGTTTATTTCCTCTCATGTTGGATTGTATGAAACATTTAAACAACTTCGAGCTGTTGTTTTGGCCTAGGGTGACCTCGCTGTAAACTGTTTTTCTAGTCAATTTTTGGGGGATTTTAAAATCATCTTGGAACATTTCAGTATACATTTATCATATGACACCTGGGATTCACCTCACACACACACACACACACACACACACACACACACACACACACACACACACACACACACACTCACTGCCACCGCCACACACGATTATTTACCTTACAGGCAGCTTGCTCTGTTCTTGCCATTTCACAAGATGCATCATCTTAAAATGATTTGTAGTTGCTCTTTTTACAGTGTGTGGGATCTGGAAGCAGTACAACTGATTAAAACAACCTTAAATTATGAAGCCCTCAGAGATGGCGGAAGTTGCCTCTAGTAATGTGTGAAGTGGAGACAAAGAAACTATTAATGAAACCTTGTCATTGCTGAAATACAGACATTGCCCAAAGCTAGTAAACTTCACCACAAAAAAGCTCATGAAACACGTGCCCTGTTATTATTATTACTACTATAAATGATCAATTTTAATATATATATATATATATATATATATATATATATATATATATATATATATACTGTACATATAAAATGTAAATGTGTATGTTATCAAAGTTGTCTTAAAACCTAAAACCAAAATGCGTTCTTGTCTTAGGACAACTTTGATTAACTTTTTTGATCCACTTTAAATGTTGACTACTATTGTATATGTATGTATGTGTGTGTGAGTGCGTGCGTGTGTGTGTGTGTGTGTGTGTGTTTGTGTGTGCCTGCTATTCATCACGTTATGGGGACCAAATGTTCCCACAAGTATAGTAATACCAGTAAATTTTGACCTTGTGGGGACATTCTTTTGGTCCCCTGAGGAAACAAGCTTATAAATCACACAGAATGGAGTGTATAGAAAATCTGAAATAGCAGAATGTTTCCTGTAAGGTGTAGGTTTAGATGTAGGGTGATAGAAAATACGGTTTGTACAGTATAAAAACCATTACCCCTATGGAGGGTCCCCACAAAAAATGGAAACCAGTGTGTGTGTGTGTGTGTGTGTGTGTGTGTGTGTGTTTGTACCTACTAAACCATATTTTGGGGACAAATTTGTACCCAAAATTGAACTAAGCCTGAGAGAATCTCCAAAAACCTCCCTTTGGGGATGTCCTCATTTGTAAAATTGGTATAAAAAGAAAGTAAACAGTTTTTTTTGTAAACTGTAAAAATGCAGAAGGTTTTCTGTAAGGGGTAGGGATAGGGGTGGGTTAGCTTATATATTAGCTTATAAAATCTATAACTATCTGTTTATAAAAACAATAGAAGTCTATGTAATGTCCCCATTTAGACAACACATTTTAGGTCCTGCATGTTATATCTTAAAGAGGACAATCCTTTTTATCATTCTTGTAAAACAACAACAACAACAAAATAATAAATAAATAAAAATAATTGCAAGATAAAAATGAGGGTGCAAGACGAAATAATGTATGCAATTTTATTTTATTATTGTAATATTCATATGAGTTTAATAAAAAAAAATTAGGAATATTACTTATGTTTCAATACATTCCGTATTTAATTCTAAAATCTACAATTTTTTCATTACACTAATTTCATAATATGAATATTTTCTTATGCATCTACCACTAAAATATGAAAAATGATAAATACAGTAACTGAGTCTCAGCAGGTTATTGCTATTTTAATGTCACATCCAAACAAAATTCAGCATGCTGGTGAGTTGATGGGAGGAATGTTGCCTATATGCATGTCAAAGCCTGTCAAAGCACAGCAGTGAGTTGCATTTCAATGAGAATCTGCGTGCATTCAGCAGTCCCTTCAACTTCCATTACAGTGACACCACTCCACCCTTTCACACCATCAATACCACTCTTGTGCTCATGTCTGAAAAACAAAAATAAATAAACTCACTCAATTCAGTGCTAATGACCAGCCTCTTAGGTCATTGCTTTGGCGACCTGAGGCTTTGGCCTGCTACAGGCACAGTATGTGTGTGTTTTACAGTCTGTAAAGTGTTTGAGGTCATAGTCCATTAATGACATTTACAGTAAAAGCTGTCTATGGGCGGTTTGAACATTTGAGGGAAAAAAGAGAAAACACAAACACTGTTCCAAACAGTGCTCACCCCAGGGGAAAATGAGACCCTCTCCCTCCTTCTGTACACATAAACACATTCAAGGACGACAACATATCAGAAAATGTGACAGGCCAAAGGAACAGAGCTGCTGTAAAATAAGAAAAATAATAAATTCTTGTCAAGCAAAGAGTTTCAAAGGAGCACCGTTTTACTTCTCAAGGGCATAGTTTTTCATGTCACGCACCATGACAAATTGTTTTATGTCTTGAAGTGATGCTATAAGACATGAAGAATTCAGCAATAATAATTTACCAAAGAACATATCCTTGAGAATTTTCACAGGTCTATTCATTTTTTTTTTTCCCCAACAAGTTTTTGTCCAATGTAACGAAAATAACTAGGTTATAATAAAATATATTATATTTTAAATTTATATATTAAAAGACACCACCGTTCAAAAGTTTGGAGTTGGTGAGATTTATATATTTGAAATAAGTCCAAATTTTCTTGACCAAATATTCAGTAAAAACCATGATATTGTGAAATATTACAATTTATAACTGTAACATGTTTAGCATGCTTTAAATTGTCATTTTAAAAGCTGAATTGTTCAGCAGCCATTACTCCAGTCTTCAGTGTCACATGATCCTTCAGAAATTGTTCTAATTTGATGATTTGACGATTTTCGATGAATAGAAAGCTTTTGTAACATTATACAGTACTGTTCAAAAGTTTGGTGTCAGAAAGTTTTTTTTTTTTTTTTTTTTTAAGAAATTAGTACTTTTATTCAACAAGGATGCATGAAATTGAGTAAAAGTGACAGTAAAAATCAAGTACAACATTTTTTATTTCAGATAAATGCTGTTCTTTTGAACATTCTGTTTATGAAGGAACCCTGAAAAAAGTAGGCTACAAAATATGAACTTGTTTCGTATTATTTTTCATATTATTTTAATAATAATAATAATATATGTTTCTTAAGCCACAAATCAGCATAATAGAATGATTTCTTAAGGATCATGTGACGCTGAAGACTGGAGTAATGATGCTAAAATTCAGCTTTGCCAACACAGAAGTAAATTGTATTTTAAAATATATTCAAATAGAAATCAGTTGTTTTAAATTGCAAAAATATCTCACTGTTTTTACTGTATCTAAAACTGAGTGGCAGTGCATATGGTTAAACACGTACACAGTCCCTGATCAGTGATGACTGTAGCAGTATGCTTGACATGAAGAGCACTGCAGCAGCAGTGTTGTGCCAGGGTTCTGTGGTGTTATTCTACTGTGGTTGCGGAGCAGGATTTGAAAGAAACTAAAACAGGGCTCTCCTGCAAGTGGCCAGTGAAAGCACGTAAGGCTGACCAGGGTGACCACAGATGAAACCTTAAGTGTGGTAATAGTTTTGAATTTTAGGGGAGTTTTTCTTCTTTGGGTTAAGAGGTTTTGCAGCTTTTACCCACCTGCTGTCTCTTTTTAATGAGGCACAGTGTCCGTATTCAGTGTGACCAATATGCATTGGAGAGCCTTTTGAGGAGATTCCAGTCTTTGCTTCTTGAAAGCTTCAAGCTGATTACAATCCCCGTCGTCAGTGAGTGCTGGGTCCAAGTATATGTCTGTCTTGAATCCTGGATTAATTAGACTTCTGTGATACGGGCGAGAGGCCAAATTAATTTTGTAATCTGTCTTCGAATAAACAAGAACCTTTAGGGAACGCTGCATTCCTCGGTTTTTGCTTCATTAGGACCATGCAGTTCTATTGAGAGGTTTATAATAGGATTTCTATGGACTGAGAAGCACCCTGAGTGCTGTAATGTTTAGTACCGGGTGCATTATCCCATTCTAAGCACTTAGAAAAATTCACTCAACTTTTTTTTTTTTTTTCGACGCTAATGTCTGTTTTTCATGATCTCCCATTGAATACTTATGACCCTGTGACCGAATGTTAAATTTAATGCCCAATTTAACACGGGCTTTCTTGTCAGATGCCTCTTTGTAGTCGTGGTCCTTCTAATCCGCCAGCAGGAAGCTGGGTGTTGTTGATGTCTGAGCTACACCAGCGGAGCTCCATTGTGCGGCTGTGACAGCACGTCCCTGGGTCCGGCCCCAGAGCTGTCAGGTCTCGCTGTCACACTTCTCAGCGGGCACGCCACGGCCAGCAGTCAGGGGTCCTAAAGCCAGGTCCTGAAGCAAGATGCCAGGCTTGGCTGAGTAGCAACAAGCCGTGTCAGGCTCCAGGTTTCATGGGTGAAGTGCGGCTTTGTCTGTGTGTCAATGTATCAGCAGACGTCTCGGAATCAGAGGTTAAAGAAATCTGCCGTTCTTTTGGACCACACCACACAGCTCAAGTGTTACAGTAAGGTTTGGATAAATATTAACATGAGTCCCTGGGAAAAAAAAAAATTAATGGCAACAGTTGATTGTCAGATGGCATGACATATCACAGCATGTAATTGTAAACAGTTCAGGCAGCTCTCATGTCTCTCAAAATGTCTTCAGTGAGAAAAGTAACATACAATACTGTTCAAAAGTTTTGTGTGTGTGTGTGTGTGTGTGTGTGATAGAAATTTCTTTTCAACAAGAACACCTTAAATTGTGACAGTAAAGACATTTATAATGTTCTTAAATATTTCTATTTCAAATGTTGAAATTATCTAAGAGTCCTGAAAAACTGTTTTCAACATTGATAATTATAAGAAATGTTTCTTGAGCAGCAAATCAGCATATAACAATGATTTCTGAAGCATCATGTGACGCTGAGTACTGAAGTAATGGCTGCTGAAAATTCAGCTTAGATATCGCAAGAATAAATTATGTATAAATATATATTAAAATAGAAAACTATTCTATTCTATTCTATTCTATTCTATTCTATTCTATTCTATTCTATTCTATTCTATTCTATTAGGAGTGAACTGAAGGCCCATCAGCCACCTTCTCTTCCATTTCCAATTCTTCAGCAATCTCTTCTGGTTGACAACAGCAGTTCCCAATTCTATTTTAATAAAACAAGTTTTTCTTTGTAGTGAAAGAGCAAGCAGTTTCTACTTTGCAAAATGCAGAAAATAGCAATTAACTCACTAATTATTTAATATAGAATACGGTGCATAATGTAATAGTAAAAAAAATTGTTTTACTGTTTTACTAGAAACTAATATTACTGTAAGATGAATATATATGTCTGTTCGTATCAAAATTTCTATTTAACTTGGTCACCCAATCTCATTCTCGTTAAACACATTGCAAAAGAGTTATCTTAGTTAATATAAACCAAAATCATAAAATCTCTATAATGGATCAACTTACAGTCTCCCAGGGATAACGGGAATATACCTTCTAGACAACTTCAGAGCATAATATTAAAAATAAAAAAATACTACTATACTATACTATACTACACTCTAAAAAAATGCTGGGTAAAATATGGACGAACCCAGTGATTGGGTTGTTTAGGGTTACTTGCCAGAAGGTTGGGTTAAACATTTAACCCAACTGTTGGTTGAAAACAACCCAGCATGTGTTCTGTCCAGTATTTAACCCAGCGTTTTTTAGAGTGTATACTATACTATAATATATCAATTTACTCAACTACAGACTGGGCTACCTGCAATGCCATTAACATTCACCAAAAAAAGGAGTGTGTGAGTAAAATCCACTGCATAATGATTATAAAAATGACATGCAATCACATGGCAGCCACAAAATGTACAACCCTTTTGTCACTCCATCCCTTGACTGCACACACAGTAGCACACATTTCATTCAAGATAAATGACTAACCGTTTTCCTTTCCTTTCATCTTTCACCTAATCCTTTGTTTGTGCAGCTCTTAGTCTTGTCATCGTGGTTTATTTAGGTGCTTTTCCAGTCTTAACAGAAGTTGTCTCTCTGCACTGTTACAGTCCTTGGACAAGCCTGTTGCTGAGAGATATGAAAGGCCAAGCATTTGCAACCATAATCTTATTTGCTTTGCGGTAATGATTATGTTAAGCTTCATTTTTACACACCTAAACTAAAGGTTAAGAAAAGTCTCTTGGAAAACATGTTAGTTAAACTACACTCAAATCACATAAACTACACTGAATTAATTTAATCTTACAGGTGAGCCTATCAAAATGCTGAAATAGAATAACAGTAAAAGAATAACAGAGACGGTAATAATTTAAAATGACTTTTTTTGACAACACATGGTAACAGATTAAAGTAAATATCAAATATTCACTTTTGTTGAGAATAATGAAAATATTATTATAAAATGTATAAAAATATATAAATAGAAAATAGAATCAATTTATTTTAATATAAATGATGAGATAAAACAAGCTGTATAAAAAGTTAAGTCATATTTCATGACAATAGAAAACAGGGCCCGTATTTATCAAGCTTCTCAAAGTGCCATTTTAGTCTTAAGTGCTGAGAATTCATGAAATTTACTCCTACTTTCAAACTTAAGTATAAAAGCAAGTTATCAAATTCCTTAAAGCTAAGAATCACTCTTACTCTTCCAGTTATTTAAGACGGCTCGAGAGGTCTCTCAAGTGGTTAGGAGTTGCCAACAGGGGCTTGTGAATGGCGCTGAGGAGACAGAGATGTGCGTGAATCTTATAAGCACAGCTTTGAGCCAATAATTTTTTTTCACTTAAGTCAATTCTTAGCAGTGTTCTTGAGAGCAATTCTTAGAGGCTTGATAAATACGGGCCCTCTTCCTAAAACTTTTAGAAAATGTATAATATATAAAAACAAACTGTATAAAAGTTAGTTTTCATTTATTTAAAGTCACTGGGTTGACTTTAATTGAGTAAAACCATCACCAAACTCAGCAGTCTTAGATTGATGGACAAATTATGCTGTCACATCTGGAAACATAATGGACGTTAATGACAAAATGAGGCAGGACTCAGAGCTGAATTGGTAAGGTGACAAATTTGGTCCATGAATATGACTTCATCTTCTCTGTCCAGAGGTTATATGGATGGTGCAAGAAGGAAAGAGTTTTTATTTTCTCACAGCTGCGAAGAGCAGTGACTCATACCAGAGCTTGTCACAAACGGTTGAGTTTTGACAGTTTAATACATAGGCTGTCAAGTCTTCAGACAGACCTGTGTATCACAGAGGTGGGGAGCGTAGGTGGGTGTATGGAGAGACAGAGTACCTTTGTTTTGCTGGATGAAGCCATGGAATTACAACATATTTTTAGTAGTGCAACCCCATTACCTTCACCAAAGTGATGTTAATAATAATAATAATAATAAAACAAAAACAAACAAAAAACACACAGACTGTGAGCTAGTCCAACATGTCTTACTTTAACATTTGTGCAATGGACACATTTGAAATAATATTACAGCATGTTTTAGAACTAGTGTGTGTTGGCAGAATGAATTTGAAAATAACTTTGGACTAGAAAAAGGGGGAAAAATATAAAGCACTGCATTTTATACATTTTTTGAATGGCAATACTATTGTTTTCACAATATATTAAATTACTTAATTTCCCTAAAGCCATAAAGTAAATTTGGAATAAAAATGCAAAAAAAAAAAAAAAAAAAAAAAGCTTTATGCATGGAAAATTGCATTAATATAAAAATATAAAAAAAGCTATCCCGTATAAATTCTTTTTGATAATAATATGGAAATGTACCTCTAATTAAACATACTAACAAACTAATTAGCACCCCTAAACCACTTTGCAGTGGCGTCTTGCCAGATAAGAGAGTGAGGTATCATGCCGAACACTTCACCTGCCCTCTTCAAATGGAACCACTGGTGTGTACTGACATTTCTTTTAACGACATGATTATAAACACAGTGAAGGCCGCGGGACAGTGGGTGGGTCGAAGTTTCCAGCGCTCGCTCAAGAGAGGGGCGTTCCTCTGTGCTGCAGCCCAGAGCGCTGAAGGTGGAACTGGGTAATTACAGGGAGACAAGACCTGCGCTGAAATCACCACTTCCACCTGAACCATGTCATATCAGCCCTGATTTATTCAATAGTGAAAGGATTCCTTGTAAGCCTTAAATAAATTTTAATTGCAGTAAGCTGGTTAACACAGCAGCTTTAACGTTCTCACTGTCTCCTCCCCTTCTTCCCTCTTCTTTGGCTGGGAACTTTTGAGGGGATTAGGAATTGGTGGCGGTGACGGAGGGGGTTGTTGGGAAAAATTGTGAGCGCAGCATGGCTCCCACAAGTCGCAGAAAACTCATGCTGGATTGTTCTAGCTTTCAATGCAGCTGTCTGGAAAATCGCCATTAATGTTTTGTATGTTTCCTGATAAATGCAAAAGCAAACTGAAACGCATACCAAAAAATTCCACCTTTAACACGTATGTCACTCAAAAAGCTCACATTATAGCAAAACTGACATGCGGTTGTATGTGTTCAGACCCTATAAGGACTCAACAAAGGCTGCATCTAATTTGTGAGTAATTAACTATTAAGTAAGTGTGTGTATGTAAATGTGGCTCTGACAAAACAAATCACTGATCAACATACTTAGTAGATATACATTTCCTCAGTTGTACCCTTCAGCTAAACTGCATTCTCAAGGTTCTTGTCTCGCTTGTTAAGTCATGTTGTGGCATTTATGGGGTTGGTGTCTTTGTTTTTGTTCCAATGGGGTTGAAACTGCTTAGCATCCCAACTATTTCTGAAGTCAATGGCAACCTTAATTGAAGTGGAAAGGAGATATCAGAATGACTCAGATCTGCCATGATCAGAAAAAAAAAAAAAACCCTATGATCTCATATCAAGCGGTGTTCAAAATCTCCAGACCTTCAGTTTAAATTATAAATATGCCAGTATTCTAAATATCTATAATAACTAGAATCAGAACTAATGAACTCAATGTGTAATGAGGTTAGTATTTATACTCACATAATTATTTATTCTTTTTGCAGAGGCTTTGAGCAGAAGATGCAAGAGCAATAACAGCCATTAAGCGAATAGCAACATAAACCGAGATTCAGCTTGTACTGTGCAGACCTTCAAATTCCCAAATGATTCTGAGGGTGAGAAAGAGCATTTGGTTTCTGAGAAAGCATGTTTTTGGCTGGCCTGAAGGAGGATGCATTTCAAAGAGCTTCAGTACATGTCCAGGCCTGCTGGAGGGGCAGATAGAAAAGAGAGCGAGAGAAAGAGAGCAAAAAAAAAAAAAAAACAGACCCAATTACTGACCTCGGGAGGGAGTCAGAATTCCTCAGATTAGAGTCACTGGTAGTTTGCTTCGCAAATGCATTTCTCGTAATTGAGTACGCAACCTGGCTCCATTAATCTTCTGTCTTCTGCCAATCGGTGAGATCAACCCATCCAAGCAGGCTAAAGTTATTAACAAGGACTGTTAGATTCAGTGCTAATTTGGTACTCTTTCTGAAAGATAAGGGGGTGGGGGAAAGCTGTTGCATTTGTTAAGTTTCATGTATGATGATTGGCTTACATGCTGGAGGCATTGTATTTTTTTAAGTTAAGGTTTGGTATTTATTGCCTCAAATTTTAATTATGTCACTCTCAGCAAAAATGGTGCCAACTTATTTTCATTTAATACATCTACTTCACCTTATACAGGAAGGCGTTGACTCGCATCTGCTTTCAGTTTAAATCAAAGAGCATTTTTTTACAGCATATATATTGTTCAGGCCATATTAAGAGAGCTCCCTGTGTTGCAGAGCCAGGAGATATAAAATGTAGTAAAACTGCATACGATGGAAAGCTTCATTTACCAAAAAGTAACGTTATGATGTTGCAAGCAAATCCATATTTAACTCAGCGGCGCATAATGTAATATTAAATGACGCAGGAGAATGTGTTACAGAGCATATCGCACCATGCTCGGACATGAATAGAAGCATAACTTATTATTATAAAAAGACTCGATTTACAAGCCTATAGCCCTGCAAATTGTGTAAAAAGCAATTACTATCAATTCTGAAATGATAAATTTCTCTGAGCTACCACAACACAGAATGTGCACAACCATAATCCATTTGGACATAAGTCAGCACTGTGACCCGTCACAGTGACATATGGCCCAGCATTAACCTTCGCTCGTATAAAGGTGGGATAGTGTCGTACGGGGTATACATGGCTCTCTGCCATTCTGAGATGAAGCCATCGATCCATGCCTTTTCAAAGCTTCTTCTTTCAGCCAGACCCTCAGGCCAGAGTCTTTAACAGATGGGCCATTCTTCAGAGGCAGCCTTCCCTCAGATGGTGATACAGTCACATAGTTGGGTGTGAGCCCTTTGAGGCAACTGGCTATACCCTCTAATTAGGCAACTTGATGGCTTCTTTCACTCATGCTGCAAAGAGCTTGAGAAACCCAGTGAAGAAGACAATAGGAACAGGTAATTAATTCATTTCACAATGATATTCATGGGAATGTCTGAGTGACTATGATTGAAACATAAGCTCTTTTAAGACGAACACCCAATACCCAGATAATAAATGTTTCAAGAAAATTTTACTAATGTTCTCATTCTCTGAACATTTGAAACATCCATTTTTAAACCTCTTATTTGGTTATACACACATTGGAGAAAACATTAAGGGATTGTTCTGTTTTATAATTTTGCAAGCATTATGGGGATGCTACTTTAGAATGTTCTCTGAACATTTTGAAACAAATAGTGAGTACAGTAATAACATTTTTAAAAATGTCTCAAAATGTTTTAGAAAAAACATCCCATGAACTAAATAATGTTTTAATAATTTTTAAAGCAGTCATGAGAAATCAAATTTTCCTTGATGTTTTGACATGTAAGAGGTCATACATAAAAACAACCTTCTGAGTTTTAGAGCTCAAAACTTCCTTGTTAGTTCAAAAACAGCTTTCATTGAATCCAAGATCAGAACTGAGATGTGATTTTGTCACATTTTCACGTAAGAGGCTTTTTTCTCAATTCCGTGTGAAAAGCGGAATCTTCAAATAGTTGTGTATCCAGATCTCCGGGTCTGGCGATAGCACTTTTAGCATAGCTTAGCATAGATCATTGAATCCGATTAGACCAGTAGCATCACGTTCAAAAATGACCAAAGAGTTTCGATATTTGTCCTATTTAAAACTCGACTCTTCTGTAGTTATATCGTGTACTAAGACTGGCAGAAAATGAAAAGTTGCGATTTTCTAGGCTGATATGATTAAGAACTATACTCTTATTCCGGCGTAATAATCAAGAAACTTTGCTGCCGTAACATGGCCGCGGCAGGCGCAGTGATATTACGCAGCGCCTGAAAGTAGTCCCCGGCTAGGTAACTAGTTATAATATAGCTGGGGACTACTTTCAGGCGCTGCGTAATATCACTCCAGACCCGGAGATCGGCTGAATGGATTCAAAAACGGTAAAACTCAACTTATTAACTCTGGGGGAGTTGGAGAATGAGCCTATTTCCAAAAAAAGTGGAGTGTTCCTTTAATGACCCCTTTAATGATTTTCAAAAATATTAAATACCAAAACTTTTAACAAATGTTCTATTAATGTTACCAGAAGAACATCTAAGAACCTTACCAGAAAGTTAACCAAAGTTATGATAATATTCGCTGTTAGCTTGGTAGTACTTAATACATTTCATAAATATTCCCACAACTTTCTTCTGTTTTTAACTTCCACATTTGTATATTCTCACATTCCTAACAAGAAATATTATGAGTTTCAAATAAGTTCAATACTGACAGCATTTGTGCCAGCATAAAATGTTGATTGCAAAAAAATAAATAAAATAAAAAATAAATAAAAGTGAAGCACTTACAGCAAAAGTCATTTTTAAATAATTTAAATGCAAAAAATTCTTAATTCTTTTTAATTCAGTTTTTTTTTTTTTTTTTGGTAACTGTAATGTCTCAAATTTTTACAGTTGTAGAATGTTAGGCGATATGTTGTCATGGCAATGAAAAAATGAATATAACTTTAGATTTAGCAGTTTTTCACACTGAAATCATATCACATTGTGGTCATACTATCGTAACTTAGTTTTTTTACTGTTTTCAGATGGGTCTCATTCACTTGCATTGTAAGTGCCTCACTGTAACCCAGATTATTGTTTTTTTTTTTTTTTTTTTTTTTTTTTTTTTTTTTAAGAATGTGTCAAAAGACTAAACTGTATCTGTGAAAGTCTGATTAACTGTGCATTGCAATAATACAAATTAAAAAAGAAGAAGGAAGAAGGAAGAAGGAAGAACGAACAAAAAGAAACTGAAGCCTGTACTTGTTTAAATGCTAAACGAAACTTGCATGACATCTTTATGACAGATAATTACTGGACAGTATGCATCAGTCAATGATAAGCATGTAGAAACAAAGTTGTGCTAATGA
Source organism: Acrossocheilus fasciatus (assembly GCA_036784905.1). Classification (NCBI taxonomy): domain Eukaryota; kingdom Metazoa; phylum Chordata; class Actinopteri; order Cypriniformes; family Cyprinidae; genus Acrossocheilus; species Acrossocheilus fasciatus. Next base: position 17,545,109 of record CM071942.1, read on the forward strand.
TCAAGAGGAGACTAAACCATGCCAGAAGGAAAAACAAATCATATTTTTGAGCATTTTGAGTTTCTGGCAGCCAAGTGCTTCATTTGAGCTATTTCAAGACAGTTTTCTGCCTTTCCAAATTCACTAAACCCAAGAGATGCAGCATACCCTGAAAAATATGTCTGAACAAAACCAGCAACCTCAAGCAGTGATTGCAGTCTAACAATGTAACCTAAAACCTACCCGATGCACGGCGGGCCAGCTGGCACTGCAGAAAAGTAACACCACTCAGAGTCATGAGTAACTCCATCTCCACGCCGCTGCTCAGCAACACTCCCGTACTCCAGATTCCATTTCAGTCAGCTGCGTGCTGGCTTCCCAGAACTCTATCTGCTTAAATTACTCCTCACAAGCCTCCGCAGCATGGCACACGTACAAAATGATAGATCATCCCTCAAATCCTTGCGTCTTTTCTGTCATCCTATATCATTCTTCCTTTCAGAGCTTTGAAACATACATTGTTCAACAGATCCCCACAGCAGTGATATGTCTGCAACCACGGTGTCACCTTAAGGTTGTTACGTTGTTATACACAGGGTGAAAAGGTGGTTTGGCTGAAAGTGAGTGTTTGGGAATGGAAAACCTCAGTGCATACGTTATAAGACATCTTAACATGGCTCAGTCTCAATCCTAAAGAACAATAGAGAGCTTTGATTGTGAAATCCACTCTCTGGTAATGGATGCTGCAGCCAGCGCCTTAACACTTCCCTTTTTGCTGTGTGGGGATTAGAGAGTGTGTTTTTGTGAGAGTTCTTGTTCTGTGTCAGTACACCTCATGAAGAAAGTCAATGGTGGGAACAGTCCCACAGAGCAATATCACCTTCTGCTGTGCATTACATTTACATTACATGGATCACAAAGTTAAACTTTTTTTGAACGCACAAATTCGCATGCATTTGAGAAGTCCGGAAAGAACATTTGGATCGCTAGTATACTTACATTTAACCCTCCATGGTAAAGTACAGACTCCAGGCAACAATGAACACATTTGGCTTGATGTAACAAAGTACCAAACAACAAATTCATGCTCACTTCACCAAGAAGAAAGGATCCAATACAAAGAAAGAGAAATTGATCATATCATCCACTTACAGGATTTTTGGTTCCTCTTTCAGCAGGTGAGCTTCAGCTGTGCCATCCTTTCCCCTGTGAAAAGTGTATTTTTATATCCAATGTTCTTGAATAAAATCATTCATTCATTCAGGATGTTCCAATGTTCCTGATAGAAATTAGATAATTTATAAAATAAAAGTGTTAAAAATATTCACATTGCCTTGAGGTCATTATGCATTTATGTATAAATACATACAATTAATATATATATATATATATATATATAAAGTGTACAATTTAAAATGCATTCAAAATAGGTAGGCCTATATTTCAGTTGTTGACTATTAAAATAATATTTTAAAAGTGTTACATTTTTAGTAAAACTTTAGAAAAAAAAAAAAGGTCAAATTCTTGCTTTAAACAAACCATTAACTTCAACTTTTGCATCAATAAACTCCTAATTTGTTGCTTAATAATAGTTAGTAAGGTAGTTTTTATGTTTAGGTATATCGATTTAGAATATGGTCATGCAGAATATGTGCAAAGCCAATATATTAATAACAGGCATGCTAATAAGCAATTAGTTAAGAGAATTAGTCCCTATACTAAAGTGTTACCGAACCTTTTTCTTTTTTCAATGGTTGTAATGTAAACCACAGAAGGTTTACAGGTCCATTACACAGTTTTTACGGACGAGTAGACCAGTAAGTATCTTAGGTAAACAAACCCATTCTTACTGTAGCCAGACTCTGCATTGCCACTCATCTGCCAAGAGAGTAGAGTAGAACAAGTTCACATCACGGCCAAATGGACTTATTCACATATCTACTCATCTCTCCACTTTTAACTTTACATACTCCACTTGACACTTGAGCTGTAATAGAAATGTTGGCATTTCTCACATTTGATATTGCATGGCTATCATTCATTATCCAAAACCGCTTGGAGGCCTTTAACCAAGGAATAACAGAACTTTATTACATTGAACTGTCAGAAAGATGTGGTCTTGACTTTAAAAATTAATTTTAATTCATTTGTAAACTCTTCTTTTCAGTACAGCTGAGGACAACCAGTGAAAGCATGTATGAATCAGTAACCAATATAATGAATCACTCATACCTGTAGCAAAACATCTGATATACATTAAGGTAAAATTGTATTGAGTCTAGAATAAAAGCAACGGGAGCTTGTAAATGTGAAGGGAAGGATTACCCTCAGGAAAGAAGGACTCCACTTTAATGGCGCCTATAAATGACTCAACAACAGTCATCCAGCTGCATGGACATGCATCATATTTTCTATCCTATTTTCCCCTGAGTTTTCTTTCCCTCTTGGTGTTCCTTAGGGGGTAATAGGAAGAAAAAAAAAACTTTAAGCAAGATGCAAAAAGGACTTGACACTTGAGCAAACCTGAAAAAGGCCTAGCCTGCCATATGTCAAGATAAATAAAGCACGCATGCACTAAAACCTGGCCATGTCAAGCAGAGTAGATTAGGTTGGAGGAATCAGGTCATAATTTTAACACATGACATCTTACCACTTTCCACAGCCCAGGCAACTTCAAAGGGAGAATATGGTATTTATTGATGGGCCCATAACTCTAGATCTTTTAAAAACGGTCAGGTTTCATTAGACAACGCAGGGAAAATAAAAACCAGATGAGAGTTAGTCCACTGGACTCAACTAAGCCTTAAGGCAGACAGGGTAAAGGTAAAGAGATAGTAGATCTAAAAAGTAAATATATAGAGAAGCTATGACCTATATTTTCAACAAAACAACTTTTTATATGAGTAATATTACAAGTTGTGTATGTAATCACAAGACAGAAGCAGAAATGCTACCTTGTGTATCAGAGCACATATTTGGTTTCATTTTGACCCTTATAAATAGCTCAGAAAAGAGGAGAGTTTACTTTGTAGGGACATAAAATGTCATTGGAGTAGAATACACATAAGAGAGTGTTTCTTCTGAAGACTTTTAGAAAATAAATGATCTTAAAATTCACATCTTACACTCTCACTTTTCAACAATGTCTAACAACAATGTAAACAATAATTTGGTCATTTTTCTCCATGAAAGTTCACTTTGTGGTGGAAAATATTTTGCACATTTACATTAAACATATTTTGTCTTTCTAAGGTTACTATCTCATCCAGTATTACACACACACAGACACAAAGGTTCTGTCAATCTGCTATTGATTGGATGGAGACTTGCTGCAATCAACTGTAAGAAGGTGTTTAAGTGGACTAAATTATTGGAGAAATCCAACATCCATCATCAAGTCTGTTGATTCCACAGAAGATCAGGGATATTATGATTAAAAATCACGAGGTCAAACTAAAACATTAACCTATATGCACAGATCAACTATTCACAATAAGCTCCATAACATGCATTTAGAAAATATATAAGGTGAATTTTCCCTTTTCCTAATAAAAATCAACAGCAGGACATAAAAGTGCTCAAAGTAGAAGAAACAGCTGCAAACACGTGAAAAATCAACAAATATACTGTATATGACCTGTGTAAGTACATTACAAAACAATGGATTTTTTACCCTTTTCCTAAAAAAAATATTTGCCCTCATCGTGGAGGCCATGAGTGAGACATGAGCACAGATCATTATCTTCTTCACCCTTATACATTCCACACACACACACACACACACACACACAACTCAGCAACCATGAGACCGATCCGTTCCATCTTACTCTACATGCCAAGAGGATTTTCACAAAACAAACACTGCTGGGAGCTGCTGTTGCCAGAGCTCTGGTTACAGTGTGTATGTAATAGTACATGTGTATTGTGTTCATCTGTGTGTGTCTGTGAGTATGTTTCCTCCATGTGATCCTCCTTTAGGACCATGGGTTCAGATAGTTGAGGTAATGGGTCATATTTTGGCAGGGCCTCAAAAATGCTTTGGGGGAGATAACAAGATGTTCTTCTAATATCACATTGCATCTCTGGGTTCTGTTATATGTGAACAGAAATGACACACTCTGTCCATCTGTACTTCTGTTCGTCTGTCTGTCCGTCCATCCATATCTTTGTCCATCTATCCATCTGTCTGTCCTTTTGTACATCCGTCTATCTCTATATATTCATCTATCTGTGCTTCCTTCCATTCCATCTGTCTCTCTGCCTGTCTGTCTTTCCATCTATCCATCCATCCATCCATCCATCCATCCATCCATCCATCCATCCATCCATCCATCTGTCTGTCTGTCGTTCCATCCATCTGTCTGTCTTTCTGTTTGTACATCTGTTTGTCTGTCCATATATCCATCTGTCTATCTGTGCTTCAATCTGTCCACCTGTCCTTCCGTCCATCTGTTTGTCCATCTGTCTCTTTGTCTGTTTATCTGTCCATTTATCCATTTGTCTGTCTGTCCTTCCGTCCATCCGTCTGTCCATCTGTCCATATATCCATCTATTTGTGCTTCAATCTGTCCACCTGTCTTTCCATCCATCTGTCCGTCTGTCTCTCTGCCTGATTGTGATTGTGATTGTGAGTTAGGGGGTGTGCCCGAAGCGTGAATCCATATTCAGAAAGACACGGAAAACAAATAACGGTTGCCTGTTACATTGGAGTAGCCTACATAAAATTGCACTTACCACATAAATGACTGAGGACGATGGCAAATGATTTGCAAATCCTGAGCACCACTGACAATTTAATCTTGTAAAATGTGTGGTAGATACTACTCACGATTTTCGACGGCGTCCGATTCGAGCCCTTCCCGCTCCTTGAGTTCTCCCCTGGAAATTGCTCCGATACGCGGGTCCTAACTATTGCCTGATCGTAACCCTTCTTTTTACAGCTTTTTTTTTTCAATTGCTAACAAGCATTATTCAATACTGAAACCACATTTTCAAAACTGTTCACGCAGTCTGCATTACCAACATGAATCTTGGCTAAACGGTTCATCTCACCTCCAAAACTCACTCAGACCAACAAAACACTTCATATATGTCTCAAAATAAGCTAGTTTCATCATAACAATGGGAACAATTCTCATTCAGAAAACGTAACACACCGATCTAAAAAATAATAACAACAGGGAGCATTACATAAACGAGGAACTTTTATCTTTGATGTTTGAATGATTTGTCACATAAGTATTTCATTTTAGAATAAGAATAACGTCTTTTCATTTTACTAACTGCATTACAGCACCAAGAATGAATGAGAAAAGCAGCATTTCCCCCCTATTTCATTATATACCCAAAACAAAAACTCATCAGCAGTTACTTAGGTCAAAATTTACTTGTGAAAAAGAAAAACACACAAAAATAAATATAAAAAGTTGAGAAAATATACATAAAAAATACTGATGCAATAATTACCAAAAAAAAAACAAAAAAACATCAGCAGTCTAGTGTAAGGAGGTGCTGTATGTGCAGTATTTGAATCCCAGCTGCTGCAGGAGTCTTTCTGTGTGGAGTTTGTATGTTCTCTCTGTGCTGATGTTGGTTTCCTCGTGGTTTCTCCCACAATCCAGAGACATACAGGACAGGAGAACTGGAGACTGCAGTGAGTGTGAATATGAATGTGTGTGATGGACTGGACATCTGTCCAGGGGGTTTTCCTGCCTATGACCCAGGAAAGGCTCCAGCCTCATGACCCTACATAGGACAAGTGCTAGGCATCCATCTATTGAATAGATGGATGGATGGATGTTCAGTACTGTGAGGGTTCTAGTCCTCCCTCTCTCTGCCACTCTTTTTCCCCACCAATGTGTCTTCCTTGATCCATGTTTCCTAATAAAATCATTCCGAAACCATCCATTTATCAAAAGATAACCAAAAAGAAAGAAAGAAAGAAAGAAAGAAGAAGAAGAAGAAAAGACTTAAAATAGGACATCTGGCTCGCCTTTCAGCTGAAATTGCATTTAGTTGTGTTTGGAATAATTATTAGTCAATTTAATAATAAATATTCTGCTAAGATTTTATATTTCAGTATAATTCCTGCAGAAATGGACAGTTTGCCATCATTCTGATTTGAATGTGCTTTTATCAGTTTTGAAAGCAGTGTGTTAGCATCTGAAAAATGTGTAGAGTTTTGTAGGTTGTGGAGTATGTATGACAAAAGTGTTTGCACAGTAAAAAGTGATAAGTTGACTTAACTTAAAAAAATTGAGGAAACCCATTGCCTTAAAATTATTAAGTACATAATAATTAAAAAAAAAAAGTAAAGTGAACTTCAATTCAATTCAATTCAATTCAATTCAATTAACTTAAATTATCATTTACTTTAAATTTTTAAGGCAACGGGTTTCCTCAATTTTTTTAAGTTAAGTCAACTTATCACTTTTTACAGTGTGTGGATTTTGAAAAATCCATTTTGCCTGAAAGCAATGAAAAATGATTAACAGTTTGTTCCGCACAGACTTCTGTATCGCTGAATGCGGGAACAGTTTTGAAAATGTGGTTTCAGTATTGAACAACGCTTATTAGCAATTGAAAGAAACTGTAATGTTTTGTTTCTCTGATATTTTCCTCTTTTTTATCTGCCATCTATCTCTCTATCTACAGTCGATCTGCTCATATCCGTCCTGTGCACTCAAATTGAGCGCTCTCTTCTCTCTATCAGTACAAGACACGCTCCCTTACTGCTGATTGGCTACACGTGGGTTTTGGGACTCGGTTAGACACTGCAGTCAAAAGCGTTTTTTCAAAAATTGTTTAAGGAGCGGTGGGCCGGGACGTCACTACTGGCTAATGTACATTACCGATGTCGCCTTTCGTAGAGACAGTGAGGGGGACGGATCTGGTCGCTATCTGGGGGGTGCTATCTGCACGCCTGCATCCGTCCATCCATCCATCCTCTATAAGCAATTCAATCAATGTTCTATCTAGATTATAACAGGCCAGGATATCTACAAGAAATCACCTCCATACCAATGCACTTCCACAAAACAAGAATTACACTCAAAATTATAGATCATTAAGTTAATAGCATTACATTTAGTTTTAGGAGTTTTGTTTAAATATTACAATTTGTACATTTTAAAGGATATGGCATAGATAAGAAGTGCGGCCTTCTGCATTTCAATTCAAAAACTGTCATCCAAACTGTTGCCATAGTTTACATCAGGTAATACTAACAGAGTGCACTGTTATATTGACAACATGACTAAGCATTTTGACTATCTTGCTTGTGAACAATGACATAAGGACTTTTCATTCTGATTGTACTGATATGTTCATTGACATAAATACTTACTTTTGAGAGATGAACTAAAGATTTTGAGCAAGTTACAGGCTTTCACAGGAAATCCATTGCGGGGTGCTGTTTGTATGAATTGTTTTGAGAAATGCATATACTTCTTTGCAAATATTGAGGATGATTCGAGAAATGCACTAAAATGACTGAGAAAAACTGTAATGTAATGATGAATTACAACATCTGGAAATGAGTTGATGACAAAATTATTCAGGATCTGTGAAGGAAGTAGTGATGCCTGACGCAGTGCTCTAAAAGATGTGGCTGGTGAGAATGTTTGCATACACATGCTTTTATTTATGTATTGTCCTGTTCTGTTCTGAAATTGTTCCTGAATGACTAAGTATTTGACTTCCAAAAAAAAAAAAAGATTTACTTTTTGAGGCTATAAAACGCTCAAGCCTGTGTTTTGTTTTGCTTTGTTCATGGTAACAAAATTTGAAAATTCAGTACCTCAGACATCTTGGATGCATTAAATCTCAGGATATTGAGCTTATTATTCACTCACATAGGATGACATTTTAAGGTTATGCTTTAAGGTCAGTGAATTTCTATACAAAACTCATGCTATTGAGCTGCTGTCAAAGATGATAATACACTGCTCAAACATTTAAACAATAAAAGGTAGTTCTGCCAAAAAATAAAATTCCGTCATCATTTCCTCAAGTCTATATCCATAAGCTTTTCTTCTGTGGAACACAAAAGTGCCCATTCTTGGTCCCCATTCACTTTCATTGTATGAAAAAAGAGCAGCTTGCACATCTTTTGGACTTCACACTGGAAACACATCTGCTTGAAATATAAGGCTGAATTATCATTTTTTGTATGGAAATCTATTTTCTTGTTCAGTTTAAATTCATTATTTTATTTCAATTATAGATTATAGATAAGATACAGATTAGGCATAAATCAAATTAAGATCAAGAACTGTACTGTCTCACTGTATTTTAATACTGTTGATTAAAGGGGTCATGAACTGCCTTTTTATTTTGTATTGTTGTATTGTTCTCTGTGGTCCACTTATAATGTTATCAAGATTTTTACATCAAAAACATCACAGAACTAAACATAATTTAGAAGTAATAAGCTATTTTCTATCCTGTTTTTAACCCCCCTCATCAGAATGCTCCATTTGAATAAGAGTGGCGGATTGTAGACTCTGAAGTAAACGCCCACTGCTATTACTGGCTAATATCTGTGTATGTTTGATAGCGTACATTCCTCAAAGATGGACGCTTCTGTGATTTAGGTCAAAAACCACATAAATAACTCAATACATATCAAACAATCTGTAAAAAGAGACAAAGCAATAGTGATCACATAATAAAAACAGTTACTCACACATGTGTTGCGGCATTACTGTCAGATCCAATATATTTGGCACAGCATTGTCTTATAGTTTCAATCTTTTTGAAAATCCCACGTCGAACTGTGCCTTGTTTGTAAACGAATCCGTGGTAAAATATAGTGAACAAAGGCCCAAGTTCATATACTGACTGGATTTTAGATTTCTTTGACATTCAATGACTGCATCTTTCAAATTAAATAAATTTTCTCACATAATCAACAAAAGCAACCAAAACTCACAGGTCATTTGTTTACATACTTTTTTTTTTTTTCCCAAAACTCTTAAGTTCAAAACCCATATAACATAATATAAAACTGAATATGATGTCAATCTGCAACATTTCTATAGTAATGCCATATTGAAATATATTCCAGATGAGAGCAATTAGATGTAGTTGATGTAGTTTTATTTTTTATTACCATCTATACAATTAGGGAAACTAAAAAATACGTTTGTACTCTCATGTAAACATGGACCATGTAACATATACTGTATTGATTTATAAGCAATAGATAGCTGTCAATGTTTTGTAAAGAAATTTTACAAATGAAAGTATTGTATAATACTGCCTATGCCAAGCTAAACGTTGGTAAGGAAGTGATGTTAAGAGTTTCATACTGAAAAAGGAGAATGAATTTCTTTATTTTCATAAATTGAGGATGACGATGAAGCACAGAGAAAGTTTGAAATCAGCGTTTCTGTAAGCAGTTACTAGAAGACTGGACTACTAGTTTCCAGTGTGCTGAAATAGCTGTTCCTATGCATGTGAATTGCTTGGCATGGCTGCTTTAAACCGCTGGTTTGGCACAGCAGAGATGCTACTAGCTGAATGGTTTATGTGCGTCTCTGTTTGTTTACTGTGGTTTTTTTGGTCATAAAAATGAGAGGAGTGGAGCGGGACAGCCCTTCCCTTGCTCTGCTCTCAGTCCTCTCAATTTTCTCTTTCCCCTCATGCTTTCCTCTGCATGTCTTTCCATCCCCCATATATATTACTTTCTTCCAAGCACACTCTCTATCCCAGTGTACTGGCGCAATCTCAAGCATGCAGTCTGAGATGGTTTCACTCTTCTTTGGCAAATTTGAACAAATTGCTGAGTAATATCAGCCCTAGCAACCTTCTCTGTTGCACAGCAAAACAAATCAACAGGTCATCACATACAATTTCTGCTCGTCTGTTTCTCAGCAAATTAAACAGCAGACTCAGGCATGTGGACATAGAAATGCTTACCATATCATATGTCAAAAAACACTCACTAGTCATCCGCCTCTCATTCTGTTATATGTGGAAATCTAGTTGTTTGCCTTGGGGAATGTATAGAATTGAAAGGTTGTGGTTTCAATCAGACTGGTAAAAAAAAAAAAAAAAAGAGAGAGAGACATGATTATTCATTTCTGAGGGTTCCCGCTTTGAAAGGTCTGATATCTTTCTCAATAATAGTGAAATATAAAAATAAGACCTGACCTTAGTAGCCTTTCAATTCATACCAAAATGTACATGATAAAGACACACATTCCAGTGTCTGGGAAAGGAGTCATCTTTCACCCCCACAGAACAGAACAGAACAGCACAGCACACTCAGTCATTGCTGTACATTGTTCCACATTTGACTGTCCTTCTCCCTGTCTTTTTCCCAAACATTAATAAAAGTCCAGCGTCTGGAAATCTCAGAACTGAGTCTGCTCTCAGTGATCCCTGGGCCTCCGCCAAGACTGTATATGAGAAGAGTCTCCTGCTCTGGAATGTGTAACGGAAATTGAAAATAGAGTTACACATTCAAGTAGAAGAGAGGAAATTGAACTAATAAAACAAAATGCCTTGCTTCATAAGGCTCGAGTCCAAACATTTTTATTAACCTGCTTAGATAAAAACATATCAACTGCAGTGTGCAACTGTTGTGAAGGTGAACTAAATAGTCTTGGTCACTTGCAAAATTATCATTTAATTTCTTATTTAATTTTAGTGTTGCTTTTGGAACTAAAACTGTTTAGTAAAATCTCATATATATTTTCTCTCTTGTTATTAATATTGAAACGATTAACATACATACATACAGTATATAAACACATACATACATATACATTAGGGCTGTCAAATTGATTAATCATGATTAATCACATCCAAAAATAAAAGTTTGTGTTTACATAATATATGTGTGTGTGTGCTATGTATATTTAAATGTATATATAAATACACACACATACATGTGTATGTTTAAGAAGTATTTTCATATATATCTATATATATATACATACATATATATATGATTTATATTATATAAATATATTTTACATTTCTTAAATATATACACGTATGTGTGATTTATTTTCAATTCAATTCAAGTTTATTTGTATAGAGCTTTTTAAGATACAAAATGCTGCGAATCAGCTTTACAGGAAATTAAGTTTCTACAATATATTTATACATTGTAGAAACTTAATATATTTAACTAATGGCAAAATTTGGCAATTCTGTATGTTGTCTGAGGGTTGGCATCATCTCTTCTCAGGTGTTTGGATGTCAGATCATTTAAGGGTTGGATACAAACTGAAGCTTCTGTAATTCCTAGTTAGCATGGGATGTTAATCCCGTGGCAGAAACAGAGAGACAAATAGAGACATAATTAGCATAGCTGGTGTTCTATCCAAAGCAAAAATTATTTGTTTAACCCAAGCTAAATAAAACTAGTGATAACAATGCGCTCTGATTGTTTTTGTTGTAGAATGTGATAGGGGATATATTCACATGTTATAGAAACAAAAATAATGATGTATAAAATTGATTTTAAGATAGAAAATAGACGATAAAGAATTAACTTGACGGAGCTCAAACTCAGAACACACGGCAGCAACAAACATGAAGTCGTGAGTGAACCATCTTAATTATACATATTAATATATATATAATAATAATGTGCATTTGATCAGATATAACTGCAGTACCCACATAGCAATTTTTCTCTGGCCCAGATCCAGCCCACACAATCAGCTTTTGCTTGGCCCACATACCGCAATGAATTACAGTCCAAGTCTTGGGCCAGTTATGGCCCATGCGTGGCCCTTGTCTGGAATCCAGACCTGGTCCACACTAGGACCGTAATTCATTGCGGTATATGGGCCAAGCAAAAGCTGATTGTGTGGGCCAGAGCTGGGCCAGAGAAAATTGCTATGTGGGATCTGAGGTCCTGTATGACCATACCTGTATGATCATAGCTGGCCCTATTGTGGTCCTATACGCTGGACCAGATGGGTTCCACATGTCAGCCTCAAAAAAAACATAACCAAGCCACTTGATACACACCCCTCAAAGATGAATAGTCAGAACAACGATGTCACGCCCCTGGACTTTTATTTGTGTTTTCACTCCCCATGTGTGACCTAGTTTCTGCCATTTACCTCATTATCAGTTAATCACCGTCATTGTGTTCACCTGTCTGCCTCTCGTTATCCCCACTATATATGTCAACCTGTCTGTTTGGATGTTCCGTGTCTCTTTGTTAAAATAAATTCTAAGTTTTGTTATCCTTCGTCTCCTCGTCTCCCTGGATCCCGAGAGGATCGTGACAGAATAACCGACCTAAAACAAAAAAGTGAAGTCTAGCTGCGTGTTTCCCCTCGTTTTGTTTCCGTTTTTCCATCAGTTTTTATTTTCTATTTTTGTTATGAATGACCCTGCCTGCCTTCTCCTCATGCTGGAGCAGAGGAGCCTTTCCCTCGAGGACCATACAAGACTCTTTGTGGAAATATCAAACTACACCCACTACCCGGACTACTGCCTCTGCACGTTCTACCGGACGAGCCTAAACGACGGGTGCAGAGCGCGGTTGTCCGGGGATGGTCCTCGGGGAGATTTTGCCACCTTTGTGGAGTGGGTGCTGGTGTCTTGTGGATCCCCACTGACCGTGGACTACGAGGAGAATGACACCAGTCCCACTCCTGACCCAGAGCCCAGCCCACCATCACCCCGAGCCGCAGAGCGTCAGCCCGAGCCCACCGCGGACGGAGAGCCAGAGCCCAGAGCAACCTACGAGCCATCGCAAAGAGGAGCGACTGAGCTGGAGATTGCCCCGGAGCCAGAGCCACATGGACCGTCCGACCAGGTGCGAGAGCCGGCTACATCGCAAGCGACAGTGGAAGTTACAGTGGAGCGTGAGGGTGCTGAAGGAAGCCCCGCCCACTGCACCGCCGCTGAGGGTGAGCAGTCACAGGACTCTGAGGACTTAATAAATGGGGAAATCCATGCAGACATGCCTTCCATGCTCACGCCGTCATCTGAAGTCTCTAACTACCCGGAATTGCCTCCGCTGGTCCCGTCCAGCCCACCTTTGCCTCCGCTGGTCCCGTCCAGCCCACCTTTGCCTCCGCTGGTCCCGTCCAGCACCCCTTTGCGTCCGCTGGTCCCGTCCAGCACCCCTTTGCCTCCGCTGGTCCCGTCCAGCCCACCTTTGCCTCCGCTGGTCCCGTCCAGCCCACCTTCGCCTCTGCTGGTCCCGTCCAGCTCAGAGCCTCCCGAGTGCCCCCTAGAACCCGTGCTGCAAAAGTGCCCATCAGAACCCGCGCTGCAAGAGCGCAAACCAGAGCCTGCGCTACAAGAGCGCCGCCCAGTGCCTGCACCAAGAAGGCACCTCCCTGTCTCCGCGCTGCAAGAGCGCCCCTTTGAATCCGCGCTGCAAGAGCGCCCCTTTGAATCCGCGCTGCAAGAGCGCCCCTTTGAATCCGCGCTGCAAGAGCGCCCCTTTGAATCCGCGCTGCAAGAGCGCCCCTTTGAATCCGCGCTGCAAGAGCGCCCCTTTGAATCCGCGCTGCAAGAGCGCCCCTTTGAATCCGCGCTGCAAGAGCGCCCCTTGGAATCCGCACTGCAAGAGCGCCCCTTGGAATCCGCACTGCAAGAGCGCCGCCCAGAGTCTGTACCTGCAAAGCGCCCTCCAGTGCCGGCTCCTCGAAAGTACTCCACAAGGATTAGCCCGGAGGCTCAAAAATGCCCACCCTCCCACCCGCTCCTGCCTTCTCCTATCATCCCAGCTACCTCAGCCCCGCCACCGCTGCATCCTGGCAGCCCCTCTGCTCACCCTCAGCCCACCATCTGTGCGGTGGGATCGCCGCGGGTCTGCCTGTCTCCATCGGCGTCGTGGCTGGGGGATCCCTCGTCTTCGCCTCCAGCCTCTGAATCCTGGACTCCACCTCGGCCCTCCGACCCGTCGGCTCCACCTCAGCTCCTAGCTCCCTCATCTCCACCGTCGCCCGTCAGCCCACCAGCTCCACCGGGCTCCTTCGTCCCTCCGGCTCCGCCTTGGTCGGTCGTCATCCCGCCATCGCCTCAGGACTCCACTCCTCCGGCTGTGCCTCGTCGCTCCGTCCCACCGGCTCCGTTGGGCTCCTCCCTCCCTCCAGCTCCACCTTGGTCCTCAGTCGCTCCGGCTCCACCGCGTGCCTCCGGATCTCCGCCTCCGCCTCGGTCGCCGGAGCCCTCGGCTCCACCTTGGCCCTCCGGATCCTCGGCTTCGCCCGGACTCATCTGCTCTCCGGCTCCGGCTCGGGCTCCTCATCCACCTGCTCTGCCGCCGTCGGTCGGCCCCATGGAGTCGGCGGCCATTCCTCCTCCATGGCTCCTCCCTCCGTCGGCTCCACCCTGGGCCGTCTTCACGGCTGTGGCCTGGGTCCTGCCGGGCTCCTCCTGCTCCGGTTCCCTCCTTCCTCCGTCCTGGCTCCTCCCTCCTTCTGATCCACCCTGGAATCTGGTAGTCGTCCTCCTCCCGGGTGTCCGTCCTCCTCCCAAACCTCCTCCGGTATTGCCTGCCTTCCTGCCAGCCTTTCGCCACTCCCCTTCTACGGCGCGGGGACGCGCCTTCCGGGAGGGGGGCGAAATGTCACGCCCCTGGACTTTTATTTGTGTTTTCACTCCCCATGTGTGACCTAGTTTCTGCCATTTACCTCATTATCAGTTAATCACCGTCATTGTGTTCACCTGTCTGCCTCTCGTTATCCCCACTATATATGTCAACCTGTCTGTTTGGATGTTCCGTGTCTCTTTGTTAAAATAAATTCTAAGTTTTGTTATCCTTCGTCTCCTCGTCTCCCTGGATCCCGAGAGGATCGTGACAAACGACAATATTCTGAACAAATATTTAATCATGTTTAATCAGCAAACCAAGTTGAATGAATCTCACACCTAACATACAGCATTACGGTCAGTTCACACTTCCACAAAAACTATAGAAGACAAAACCAAAAAAAAAAAAAACATAATTTGTTTTTTTTTGTTTTGCTTGGTCAGTGTGTTCACCCTGTTGGAGTATGGCAGTGTGAATTGGCTTTTAGGTTCTTTGGAAGAAAAAAAGAAAAGAAAAAAGAGTGACAAGCTACGCAATATCACGTTCAATATAGCAGTAGCAATATATTTTAAGATAGAAAATAGACGATAAAGAATTAACTTGATGGAGCTCAAACTCAGAACACACGGCAGCAACACACATGAAGTCGTGAGTGAACCATCTTATTTATACATGTTAATATATATATATATATATATATATATATATATATATATATATGTCACATGTCACATGTCACCATATTCTAATTTGTTGAGATTTTTGGGTTTTTGTTAAATGTGAGCCAAAATCATCACTATATATATAGTGATGATTTTGGCTCACATTTAACAAAAACCCAAAAATCTCAACAAATTAGAATATGGTGACATGCCAATCAGCTAATCAACTCAAAACACCAGCAAAGGTTTCCTGAGCCTTGAAAATGGTCTCTCAGTTTGGTTCACTAGGCTACTCAATCATGGGGAAGACTGCTGATCTGACAGTTGTCCAGAAGACAATCATTGACACCCTTCACAAGGAGGGTAAGCCACAAACATTCATTGCTAAAGAAGCTGGCTGTTCACAGAGTGCTGTATCCAAGCATGTTAACAGAAAGTTGAGTGGAAGGAAAAAGTATGGAAGAAAAAGATGCACAACCAACCGAAAGAACCGCAGCCTTATGAGGATTGTCAAGCAAAATCGATTCAAGAATTTGGGTGAACTTCACAAGGAATGGACTGAGTCTGGGGTCAAGGCATCAAGAGCCACCACACACAGACGTGTCAAGGAATTTGGCTACAGTTGTCGTATTTCTCTTGTTAAGCCACTCCTGAACCACAGACAACATCAGAGGCATCTTACCTGGGTTAAGGAGAAGAAGAACTGGACTGTTGCTCAGTGGTCCAAAGTCCTCTTTTCAGATGAGAGCAAGTTTTGTATTTCATTTGGAAACCAAGGTCCCAGAGTCTGGAGGAAGGGTGGAGAAGCTCATAGCCAAAGTTGCTTGAATCCAGTGCTACGTTTCCACAGTCTGTGATGATTTGGGGTGCCATGTCATCTGCTGGTGTTGGTCCAATCGTGTTTTTTGAAAACCAAAGTCACTGCACCCGTTTACCAAGGAATTATGGAGCACTTCATGCTTCCTTCTGTTGACCAGCTTTTTAAAGATGCTGATTTCATTTTCCAGCAGGATTTGGCACCTGCCCACACTGCCAAAAGCACCAAAAGTTGGTTAAATGACCAGCAAACTCACCTATTGTCAAGAGGAAAATGAGAAACAAGAGACCAAAAAATGCAGATGAGCTGAAGGCCACTGTCAAAGAAACCTGGGCTTCCATACCACCTGAGCAGTGCCGCAAACTGATCACCTCCATGTCACGCCGAATTGAGGCAGTAATTAAAGCAAAAGGAGCCCCTACCAAGTATAGAGTACATATACAATAAATGAACATACTTTCCAGAAGGCCAACAATTCACTAAAAATGTTTTTTTATTGGTCTTATGGAGTATTCTAATTTGTTGAGATGGTGAATTGGTGGGTTTTTGTTAAATGTGAGCCAAAATCATCACAATTAAAAAAAAACAAAGACTTAAACTACTTCAATCTCTGTGCATTGAATTTATTTGATACACGAGTTTCACAATTTGAGTTGAATTACTGAAATAAATGAACTTTTCCACGACATTCTAATTTATTGAGATACACCTGTATATATATATGTGTGTGTGTGTGTGTGTGTGTGTGTGTGTGTGTGTGTGTGTGTGTGTGTGTGTGTGTGTCATACTTACTGTGCACACACACATACAGTGGTGGGAAAAAGTGTTGGCCCCCTTCCTGATTTTACATTTTTTTGCATATTTGTCACTCTTAAAAGATTCAGATCATCAAACAAATTTTAATATTACACAAAGATAATGCAAGTAAATACAAAATGCATTTTTTAAATGATGATTTCATTTATTAAGGGAAAAAAGCTGTCCAAACCTACCTGGCCCTACGTGAAAAATTAATTGCCCCCTCCTATTAAATCATGAAAGAACTGTGATTAACCACATTATTTTAGAAAGCTGAGTTAAATTTCACAAGCCAAACCCAGGCCTGATTACTGCCAGACCTGTTGAATCAAGAAATAACTTAAATAGAACCTGTCTGACAAAGTGAAGCATGTTTAAAGAGCAACACATCATTCCGCAATCTTAAGAAATTCATAAACAGATGAGAAACAAAATAGTTTACATGTATCAGTCTGGAAAGGGTTATAAAGCCATTTCTAAGGCTTTGGGTTTCCAGCAAACCATGGTCAGAGCCATTATCCACAAATGGAGAAAACTTGGAACAGTGGTGAACCTTCCCAGGAGTGGCCGGCCTACCAAAATTACTCTAAGAGCACAAAGACGACTCATCCAGGAGGTCATAAAAGAACCCAGAACAACATCTAAAGAACTGCAGGCCTCACTTGCCTCAATTAAGGTCAGTGTTCATGATTCAACAATAAGAAAGAGACTGGGCAAAAACAGCATCCATGGGAGAGTTCCAAGGCAAAAGCCATTGCTGACCAAAAAGAACACAAAGGCTTGTCTCACATTTGCCAAAAAATATCTTGATTATCCCCAAGACTTTTGGGCAAATATTCTGTGGACTGATGCAACAAAAGTTGAACTTTTTGGAAGGTGTGTGTCCCGTTACATCTGGCGTAAAACCAACACATCATTTCATAAAAAGAACATCATACCAACAGTCAAACATGGTGGTGGTAGTGTGATGGTCTGAGGCTGCTTTGCAGCTTCAGAACCTGGATGACTTGCCATAATTGATGGAACCATGAATTCTGCACTCTATCAGAAAATCCGGAAGGAGAATGTCCGGCCATCAGTTTTTGACCTCAAGCTCAAGTGCACTTGGGTTATGCAGCAGGACAATGATTTCAAACACAGCAGCAAGTCCACCTCTGAATGTCTCAAGAAAAACAAAATTAAGGTTTTGGAGTGGCCAAATCAAAGTCTGGAATCCAATTGAAATGCTGTAGCATGACCTTAAACAGTCCATTCATGCTCGAAAACCCTCCAATGAGGCTGAATTAAAACAATTCTGCAAAGAAGAGTGGGCCAGAATTCCTCCACAGCGATGTGGAGGAATTCTGAATTTGTTTTCGATGAATTTGTTTTCCATATGATTTTTAAATAATTGTGTACATATAATATAATATAGTTTTGTGTTGTCCATTGGATGCTTCAGGAATGCTATGCCTCTTTGCCCCTGAGAAGTCAACATACAAGTTGCAACAACCATCTTCTTATCTGTGGATCTCATTGGCATGAAAGTGTAAGCAGTGCCATTGAATGTGTTAGAGAAGGACAATGGCAGCAAGCAAACTCTGCAATGGTTTGCCACTAAATGAGCCTTATCCTTGCTATAAACGTACCATTCAGCTCCAAATAAACATTTTGTTCCAAATAAACACTTTCTTAAAGTTAGTCAGATACCATACTGATAGAGATACCAGTCACCATACTGATAAAGATCACCAGAGAAAAGCTGGATAAATAAACCGTGGACAGTGATTAGAGAGAGAGAGAAAGAGATATATATATATTTTTTTTTTTTATTCAAACTTTATGTTATTATCAGAAGATAAGAAAACTCACACTAATAAACAAATAAAAAACAATAGCAATAATTAATAATAATAATAATTAAATAAAAAATAATTTAAAATAACGCTTCATTTATCATGTTGCACTTTGATAACAATTCAACTCGACAAGACAGAAATGACAGAATGCTGATTAAACCAAAACGTTTTCAGTTGAAAATCACACATGCAGTTAGAGTGATACAACCAAAAGCCACTGCCAAAAAGCTTTTGCGGTCTGCAAAGGACATGTCCATAAACACAGAGCCTGCCTTCTCCCTAAACTCTAGTGGGGCTGCATGGCCGGCTGAATGGGTGTGTAAATCTTCCCTGGAACAGCACAGCAACCGTGGGCTAAAGGCTAAAGTCAGCAATCATGGCAAACATGTTTTCTCTGAAACCCATGTGGTACACAATGACTTGGCTATTCCTCTAGAATGCCCTAAAGACAAACGCTTTGAATACTGTTATCCAATCAGGCATTGGCTGAGACATGCTTCCTGTTTGTTGAGCTTCCTGTTTGGTGCTTATTGCTTGGCCTGAGGTCTCCTATAGTTGCTAGTATCTTGTCAGATCCTCTCTGAAGATAAATGACTACAATGCAATTGTTCTGAGCAGCTGTTTCCATTTTTCTCCACTCCTTTTCAATCTCTTTTTCTCTTTTCTAATCAGATGTTTCCTGATGGTCAGCTGTGGTTATGATATTAATAGAGATAAGCAACTCAAACAGTGAGCGGCAAACCCAAAGTAAACAGCCGTGTGGTTCTGGACCTGTCTCCACTGAAGATCTTCCCATCTGTCGTGGCAGCCAACATAAACTTACTGTAATTATAACAATTACCGTATATCCGCCTACTGAAAAACTGCATGATGCATGATTTGATTTAACAATTTTGGCACTCCGTTGACCTTATGGGTTTACAGATGTGTCCTATAAATGAAACTGTGATGGCACCATCTATTATTGCTGTATAAAGTATTAGTGGCATAGTTCAAACACTCAACCTTACTTGGAATGTCATTGAAATATCCCTTGAAATAACAAAATACAAATATAGATTAGAATATTTTGGTAACACTTTAGTATAGGTACCAATTCTCACTATGAACTAGTTGCTTATTAGCATGCCTATTATTAACATATTCGCAAATCTTGGTGCTTCAGTGGTTCTTCAGTGGTTCTTCACTGGTTCTTTGGCATGACTGAGGGGCTTCATAGCATCGCTACCATACACAGAACCTGTTAAGCTCCTGTATGGTTCTTCAGTGGTTCTTTGGGGTGATTAAGGTGCTATATAGGACCACTGCTGTACAAAGAACCTGTTAAGCCCCTTTAAAGGTTCTTTACGAGCCAAATAATCACTTTTGGTGCTGTTTAGCACCATTTTTGTTGAAGAAATAGAATGCAATATGGCACCTCTTATGGTTCTACATAGCACCATTTGACAAAGGTGCTGTATAGCACCTTTAAAGATATGATCCTATATAGCACCAAAAGTGGTTCCCCTATGATTACGAGCCAAGAACCACTTTTAGTGCTATATAGCACCATTTTTTTTAGAGTGTATATATATATATATACAGTAATGGCTAAAAATATCAGCACCCTTGGTAAATATGATCAAAGAAAGCTGTGAAAATTAATCTGCATTGTTAATCCTTTTGATCTTTTATTTTTAAAAATTCACAAAAATCTAACCTTTCATTGGATAATAAGAATTTAAAATGGGGGGAAATATCATTATGGATACAATTATTGGCATCCCTAGAAATTCTTATGAGTAAAATATCTCTGAAGTATATTCCCATTCATATTCACAATTTTGAGCACTCCAGGTTGATTATGAACATGAAATTATCCAGCCAAGACTTCCTGTTTCACAGAAATATAAATAGGAGGGAAAACAAAGCCCAAATTCCCTTAATCATCCATCACAATGAGATAAACCAAAGAATATATTTCTGATGTGCAGCAAAAGATAATTGAGCTTCACAAATTAGTGAAGTGGCTTTAAGAAAAGAGCTAAAGCAGTGAAAATTCCCATTTCCACCATCAGGGCAATAGAAGAAGAATTTAAGAATTTCCAATCAACATAAAATGTTACGAAACTGCCTAGAAGAGGACGTGTGTCTATATCGTCCTAATGCCTGGTGAGAAGGAGAGTTTGAGTGGCTAAAGACTCTCCAAGGACCACAGCTGGAGAATTGCAGAAAATAGTTGAGTCTCGGGGTCAGAAAACCTTAAAAAAAATAAAAATTGTCAAACAGAACCTACATCACCACGTTGATTGGGAGGGTTTCAAGAAAAATTCTCCTATAGCTCATCCAGAAACAAACTCTAGCATTTTCAGTTATCAGACACGACTGGAACTTCAAATGGGACTAGCTTCTATGGTCAGATGAAACTAAAAAATGAGCTTTTTAGCAGCAAACACTGCTAAAAAGGTACAGATAAATTGTACCCCATGTGTACAATGAAATATATTGCTGTATTTTTGATGTTGTGGGCCTATATTTCTGCTGGAGGTCCTGGACATCTTGTTTAGAACACATGGCATCATGGATTCTATCAAATACCAAGAGATGAAAAATCAATAAGTGACTGACTCTGTTAGAAATCTTATAATGGGCCATGTTTGGATCTTCCAACCCGTACAATAATCCAAACACAAACCTCAAAAACAACACAAAAATGGGTCACTGAGCACAAAATGGCCATTCCAGTCCTCTGACCTGAACCCTATAGAAAATGAGTGAGGTGAACTGAAGAGAAGAAGCACCAACATGGAGCTGGGAATCTAAAGGGTCTGGAGTGATTCTGGATGAAGGAATGGTCTCTGATCTCTTGTCAGGTGTTCTCTAACCTCATCAGGCATTATAGGATAAATTTTTGAGCTGTTAAACTTGCAAATGGAGGATGAAATTGAATAAAAGGGTGCCATTAATTGTGGCCAATGTGTATTAGAGAAAAACATTTATTTCATAATGATATTTCCCCCCATTTTAAATTCTTATTATCCAATGAGAGGTTAGATTTTTGTGAATTGTTTAAATAAAAGATCAAAAAGATTAACAATGCAGATTAATTTTCACAGCCTTCTTTGATCATATTTACCAAGGGTGCCAATACTTTTGGCCATGACTGTATATATATATATATATATATATATATATATATATATATATATATATATATATATATATATATATATATATATATATATATATATATATATATATATTGTTTATAGCATCTATAGGAATGTGGGATTTAAAAACAGGAATGCAAAAAGTGTAAGTTAACTATCTCCTCAACCAATACTGGAAGCTAAATCTACAATCTAGTGGCATTTCCAAGCTGCAGAAACTCTTAACTGAGCTAACATATTTTAGCAATCATAATTTAAATTCCCAAAGTAGATTCAGCATAGTTTGCTTTGAGGTTAAATTGTTATGCATGACTCTGCATGAATCTAGTTTTAGACTCTGAATAAACAATGGATGGACAACCACCAAAGAACTAAAGAAGGTCAAGAAAAAGAAACTCTTTTGTCACTGTTATCCTATATCATTCTGAGACGGCCGATGTTTTGTTTTGGATGATGTTCAAGACCTTTCAGAAGAAGATGTGTGCCTCTAGTGTGCACTCGGAGAGGTTTAAACTGTGGGTCAAATCAAAATGTCATCTTGGCAGATAGCTAGTAAGGAACTTCAAGCCAACTAACAACACAAGCTGTTCCAAAAAGAACATTCAGTACTTTAAAACTAACTATGGAAACCTAATGACAATACATGAGATAGTGTAAAGTATAAAATCACTTTTAAATTAATGAAGCACAACCACCATTTGTCTTCAATATAATGGTATTTTTACTTATAAATCCTGAATTATATTTACCAGAAACAGATGAAACTTGTAAACCACTTGAACACAAAAGTGACAGTAATTAACCAGGGACTGGAAGGGAAATGTCAACAAAAGTGAGAAAATGAAAAAATGGCATTATAAGCATAATCAAACAACAAAATGACGAACAATACACCTGTAAATAATTTCTTTGTTTTTAACTTTCTGTTTGCGAACATTAGTAACACTTTAGTATAGGGACCAATTCTCACTATTAATTAGTTACTTATTAGAGCATGCCTATTTATTAACATATAAATATGAATATGTTTAAAGCACATATTCTGCACAATCATATTCTACATCCCTAATCCTACCCAATACATAAACTTAACAACTATTAATAAGCAGCAAATTAGGTTTATTGAGGCAAAAGTTGTAGTTAATGATCTGTTAATATGAATTGGACCTTGAAAGAAAGTGTGACCCTAATATTTAATAAATGTCATCATGGTTTATCTATGGGTTTAGTGCAGGTACGATAGCTGTGTATGTTGAAAATATGAAAAGGAAAAAAAAAATGCCTTTAAAAGCATATTTATATGCTTTTAAATATACCTTTATTTTAAATAAATAAATTACTTTAAAAAAAAATAATAATAAATAATCTATTTCTGACACTGGCACACAGTCTTTAATAGAGAGCAGAGTTTACAGTGAAAATGCTCTTTTACACACTCCTCCATATGTCCGCACAGCTGGCAGAGGCCGCCGCAGACACAAACAGAGGGAGAGCTCCTTAAGCCACTCAATGTTAACAATAATAAACCCAGCACATGGTGCTCACAGGCTGTGGCTACCCGATTACTCAAACATGTGGTCGAGAGTCGGTCTGTGTTAACCATGTAACTGTTGTAAAGTGTGAAAGTTTGTTTAGTCCAGTTACTGAACCATTACATTAACACTTTCATTTGTGAATGGTGTCTTAATGCGTGTCAGGTCACTGAAGTGATTACAATAAACAAACAGAAGGTCATGACATTACTGAAAGAACATGCCATGCAGTTTTATTTATAATCTCAAAATTCTATAATTTAAAACTGTCACTAAAATCACATTTAACAGCTGGTGATACTGGTTTACTTACAAGCTTTATGCAGTTTTAAAACATCTTGATATAGCACACAGCAAAATATGAAATTGTTTTTTGATACTTAACAAAATGTCTTTATTTTTAACCAAGTGTATTTATTTCTTAGCTCACCACATCAGTTAACAATCACTCTGTCATTAAACTGTCATGTAACTGTCTCTCAGTCCAGTTCCAGGTTAGCATGAAATGAAAATTCACCATATCCATTTTTTTTTTTTTTTTTTTGTGAATTATTCATCAATGTACAGGTGTATCTCAGTAAATTAGAATGTTGTGGAAAAGTTCATTTATTTCAGTAATTCAACTCAAATTGTGAAACTCGTGTATTAAATAAATTCAATGCACACAGACTGAAGTAGTTTAAGTCTTTGGTTCTTTAAATTGTGATGATTTTGGCTCACATTTAACAAAAACCCACCAATTCACTATCTCAACAAATTAGAATACTTCATAAGACCAATAAAAAAAATAAAAAACATTTTAGTGAATTGTTGGCCTTCTGGAAAGTATGTTCATTTACTGTATATGTACTCAATACTTGGTAGGGGCTCCTTTTGCTTTAATTACTGCCTCAATTCGGCGTGACATGGAGGTGATCAGTTTGCGGCACTGCTGAGGTGGTATGGAAGCCCAGGTTTCTTTGACAGTGGCCTTCAGCTCATCTGCATTTTTGGGTCTCTTGTTTCTCATTTTCCTCTTGACAATACCCCATAGATTCTCTATGGGGTTCAGGTCTGGTGAGTTTTCTGGTCATTTAACCAAGTTTTGGTGCTTTTGGCAGTGTGGGCAGGTGCCAAATCCTGCTGGAAAATGAAACCAGCATCTTTAAAAAGCTGGTCAGCAGAAGGAAGCATAAAGTGCTCCAAAATTTATTGGTAAACGGGTGCAGTGACTTTGGTTTTCAAAAAACACAATGGACCAACACCAGCAGATGACATTGCACCCCAAATCATCGCAGACTGTGGAAACTTAACACTGGACTTCAAGCAACTTGGGCTATGAGCCTCTTCACCCTTCCTCCAGACTCTAGGACCTTGGCTTCCAAATGAAATACTAAATCTTTTTCTTCCACACTTTTTCCTTCCACTCAACTTTCTGTTAACATGCTTGGATACAGCACTCTGTGAACAGCCAGCTTTTTTGGCAATGAATGTTTGTGGCTTACCCTCCTTGTGAAGGGTGTCAATGATTGTCTTCTGGACAACTGTCAGATCAGCAGTCTTCCCCATGATTGTGTAGCCTCGTGAACCAAACTGAGAGACCATTTTGAAGGTTCAGGAAACCTTTGCAGGTGTTTTGAGTTGATTAGCTGATTGGCATGTCACCATATTCTAATTTGTTGAGATATTGAATTGGTGGGTTTTTGTTAAATGTGAGCCAAAATCAATCACAATTAAAAGAACCAAAGACTTAAACTGCTTCAGTCTGTGTGCATTGGATTTATTTAATACACGAGTTTCACAATTTGAGTTGAATTACTGAAATAAATGAACTTTTCCATGACATTTATTGAGATGCACCTGTATATGGTTCTTTTTTTACCTTCACATTTTTAAATAACAGTCTTGACAATTAACTGCAATCTTGCCACTGACATCTCCTTCCAACCTGATAGATAGAACTACAATGCCATCTGTTTTTTTTTTTTTTGCTGCTTTACTCTGAGTAATCTGCTTTACTCAAATGTACATCACAACATGGAAGAAAATATTTTGTGTCGCAATATTGCATACACCGCCACTTTAATCAGTAATTGAACTCACCTATATTAATGTAATGATTACTTATAGTTCTTTTTTTTTTACTTTATTTTAACATCTACTCAACCCCACATTATTTTATTTCTTCTGTAAAACTAAAAGAGATAAGTGCTGCTCTAAGATGGTCAAACAAGAAGCACTATTAAAGTGCCATGACAAAAAAAAAGTAAATTTGACTTGTTCGCTGTCTTCTAAACACATACAATTGATTTGTATAATAAAAATACAAAAATTCAAGCCATTATTCACTGCCAATCTTTCCTTCTATCATCTCTGACAAATCTCATATTTAAGTACACCCTCAAGATTCACATTTGATGTCAATATTTCCTTTGCATTGCATTAGATGGGATTATTGTGATCAGAGAATAAAGTGATGAGGGGGTTTTAAAGGATTCTGACTAAATAGGGTTTATATGTGTCATTGACTTGCTGTTTACAATGAGTTTAAACAACATTCAAGCATTCAAGGGTTTAGCATAAGATGTATGGGGCTTTAATAGCTGTCAAAGTGTTTGGCTTGGGATAATCTCTTGACTTGCTCCTTGTGCTTGTATTGACATGATTATGTCTTTGAATTTTCAAAGCTAACGGAGTATTATCCTGTGAAGCTGTGGGCTAAAACCATGCACATACTGTACCTGACACAAAACATGCACAATTAGAACTTTTGCTTAAAAAGCTTGGCAAAGTTGCAAAATCCCCTTTCATTCCCACACACCCAGTTCCTCTCCAGACTTCTCAGTGAAAACTATTAAAGGACTGTTGACTTTTCTCTCAGCTGGATGTGCTAACACAGACTCCATGTCGAGGTTGAGGGGGAGTTTGGATTGCGCTCTCTATATGGACGCAGAGAGATGAAAAGAGAGATGGAGGGATGACCTACTGTGAAGGTGTGAAAGCGAGGACCAAAAGGGAAATTCTCAGCATGGTGGTTTTGATGGAGGTCGAAGTGACAACGCACACCGAGACGGCTGAGAGAACTGGAAGAAGCTGCATAAATCACCCGGGTTGTGATATTTAGCTTGGGTTTGACTTCTACATGTTCCCTAGTTACCGGTTCCTTCACCTGACACTATTTGACTTCACTAAAACAATGAAAATATGAACCCTTGGTGATCAACATTGTCCAAAAGGGTTGAAAAGTTGAAAAGCATAAATACATATAAAGACAAAATACATTCACTTCGCACCATCAGCCAATAGTAGACCATTGGTGGAGACAACCAAAACAACATTGGTGCATTTTCTTTTGTGTTTTACATAAGAAAAAGTAAATGAGTAAATGATTTTAGAACTTTCTTTTGTGTGTGTGTGTGTGTGTGTGTGTGTGTGTGTGTGTGTGTGTGTGTGTGTGTGTGTGTGTGTGTGTGTGTGTGTGTGTGTGTGTGTGAACTTTCCCTTTAAGTAGTATGTCATTCCTTTCTAAACAGTTTGTTTAAGGGGTGAGCTGTTTTGGTGCTCTGCACAACTGTTTCCTATCCAATGGCTCAGGGCAGAAGGGTTAAGCATCCCACAGATCTCACTGGCCATCTTAAAGCTCGAGCTGTGAAATGCCTGGAGCAAATGGATACATCCTAAAATAAACAAAAATTAGGAAAACCAAAAGGAGGGGTGGAAACAGGTGCTCTAGAAAGAGCGCTTAAATAAAAGGACAAAAAGGCAAATGTGAACAAATTTGACCCTTTAACCTGTTCATTGCCGCCTTATTTGGATAAGCACATTAGAGTGGAGAGGGCTCAGCAATGGACTGAAAAGCTACTCTGAGCCTTTAAGAAGAAAATAGCCTAAAAACATTGTTCTCTGCTTGTTTGAAAGTAAAAGTGGATAACAGTCTTTTAAATAGCAGAAAGGAATTCAGATTTTATATCAACATATAATTTCAACATTATATCTCATTTAATACAAGTCTTTTTGACTCACTTGGGAGTTGAACATGTTTTCTGAAGCATGACACATAGACTAAACATAAGTGCAAAAACACATGGCCTCGTATCCCCTGTTTGCACTGATCCAGAAACAACTTTCACTTTTCTGATCTTTTAAGCTTAACAGTTATGAGTGAAACACTAAACTGGTTTCAGATCAGTGGAAAAGGGCAGCTTCTGAGAGGGTCACAATGGGATATTGACCTGACAATCTCTTGAGGTTTATCTCTTTTTGAGACACAGAGGTCATACTACAGTTGTAATAAATGGGAAATAATCCCCTAAGGAATTGTGGGTGCTTTTCACAGTTTTAGCAGGTCCTTGCTTGCTCTTTGGTCCATAACATAACAAAAGCAGTGCACCTTGAGACACGGCAGGTTATTAAGATGTTCCAAAGAATTGACAGCCAGTAATTCATAGCACAAGGTGCCTCCAACTAGGGAGATGAAAAAAAATGCACTGAAGGTAACTAAAGGCATTTAGACTTTCGAGAATTGAGCACAAATGACTTTTTCCCAGAAAATGCAAATATTATTTTCCAGAATTTTCTAATGAATCAAAGAAAGTGTTTGGATCACAGCTCTAAAGAGGAGAAAAGGCTAGGCATGGGTAGGAATGACATGGCAAGGCTTACTGAGATCTGTCTTGGATATGCCATCCTCTGCCCAAACATTTGTCTGCAGTAAAATGACAACATGCCATCTGAATGTGCGCCGTGGTTTGTCCCACAACCAAACAAGGAAAGCCAGAATTACATGTAAATTAAAAATGATTTGCAGACTACTAATTGCCAAATGAAAACTTAATTGCACTGTAATTAGTTCCCCAGTGTAATATTACTTGCATGCCTTTGGCAAGAAATAATTGTTGAGAAAGAGTTGTAAGATCTCTTGGTCTTTAATTCCTTCCAAAGATGAAAGGAAAACTTTGTGAATAATAAATCTAACTTAGACATGCACATCACATCCAAGTTTATTATAACAAAAATGTCCCATCAGTGAACTGTATGAAATTAAACACTTACTTAAAATCTAGTTTTTGGGCATATCTTGTGCCATGAGCACAATCAACATCCACAAAAAAAACTTTCAAGTGTGCTGTGCATCACTAAAATTGTCGGTTTGGGGAATGGTGCACTATTGATTCTGAATTTAAGCAGTCATTTATTCTGACTGATTCATAAATCTTTGAAAGAAAGTAATGTAATCACACATTTTTCTTTTCTCTCTTAAAAGAAAGCAAAAGAATTTCATACATGTTTTAAATTTAGAAAAGTGCTTCCAAATTCTCTTGGTACTTTATTCTCCCTATTAAAACTAAATTAGTTCATGCCACTCCAAAAATTAAGGCCTGAAAGCCTCAAGGTATTGAACCAGGCATGTTTAATGCTGACCTTTGTCTGGTAAACTGACTAAAGTAAAATTATTTTTCTTTTTTCTTTGCTTCGGAAGAGCATTCATCACACTGGGCGTGCACTTCTTCATATTGAGTTAACCTGCGGTAATTTGATTCGATCTAATAAAGCAGCATTGGCACTGGAAGATTTCCAGGGACACAAGACACACACCTGGCTCAAAACCGCGGCCCAGATGCAACAGAGCCTTGAGCAGGATGTCAAGAATCTCTGATTAAAATTCCTCATTTTCCCCCCACTCGCTCATCAAGTGTGTTGAGAGAGCGAGGTCAGAGTAGGAATAATTGTGTCGGATTCCTCCTCCGTCCTTCATCAAGGTGCCATAATGAAGGCTGAAGGATCCAGGCCAAAGATCTGCTCTCTCGTAGCCCAATATGGGCTGTAAACCAATACTCTTCCAAAGAGAGAGACAGCGTGGGTGTATGGAGGATGGGAGGAGGGGTGAGGGTTGTTTCCTTGGTGACCAAGCCCTTTTAACTTTCGATGCTCTTTGGCAGAGCAGGGCAGTGAAAAAGGTTTCTGTGAAAGCAACAGCTGTTGTTTCCTCTGTTTTTGTTAGGCTCCAAAGTACAAGAGTATTCTCTTAGTCAAGTTGATAGGGCTGTAAGATAACAGGAATAAAAACAACAAGTTGAAAGAACACACTTCTGTTTCACTGACTCTTACAAATTAGGGCTGTGAAGATATCAGATTTTCACTAGACGATTATCATAGCTAAAATAATTCACAATAACACTATTGCAATATCAGGCAGAGAGAACATCTTTAACCATAATTGTACAAAAAGTACACACTGCTGATCTTTTTTACCCACGCTGATAAGCTAACTTTTCTCGGGAGTAAATATTGTCTCTTTTTTGTCTGCCATCTTTTGTCTGCCATCTTTAGCTACACACTGCGTCGTCATTGTTTTCTGTTTTACAACAATTGGCAAACAGCATTATGGCCCAAATACCACCACCTACATATGTTCAAGTGTAAACCAAAATAGGAGGCAATAAGCAGTTATGTTTCATATTTTATGAATTATTCCCATCAAAATGAAAACACATTACTTATGTATATCACTTACTCACCTCCAACCACAGCAATGTGTTAACAGATGACTTGGTTTGTAACTGTGAGGCAAATAAAAAACAGATCTAGGCTCAGTTCACACATCAACAGGAACATAGTTTTGCACTGAACATGGCTTAATACTGATAAACAGGATTCAGTTTGTCATCGTTACTCCAGGCTTGTTTTGAAAATGCCGGATGAAGTCACCGACAATTTCCAAAACTTTTTTGGGACACAAACAAAAAGCTTGCAGTTAGCACGTTGTCTGGGAAAGAGCCAACTGGAGCAGGTTTATCAAGGAAAGTCATTATGAAAGAAAAATGGGGACTAGAGCCCAAACATTTTCTTTCCCAATCAGTCCTGTCCTGAGGGGATGTAGTGAGAGAGCACAAATAGGCTGTTATTTTGGCTCCTGCCTTGACAGGAGGGAGAAAGGGAGGGTGAAAAAAAACAGTGAAAGGGTCCATATATGTGTCCATGAGGAAGGATGGAGGGAATATTTGACCCGCTCTGCTGCAGTTGTTGTCCATTGGGAGCAGGTCTGATTCAAGGCAGCTGGCCCCAGAGCGAGGTATCGCTCTTCTCATATCAGCTTTGGGTTTCTAGTGATTTTCATTGCCCACGGCAGCCAAAGCTCTTATGTCTTCCTTTTTTCCAGCTACTTGACCTTTAACTTCTGTCTTTAATTTCTGTCTCTGTCTTGCTTCTCTTTCTGTCCACTATAAGAACCTAAATGTAGCCTTATTGTACAGAAGAACCCTTGTGCAGTGGGATCCAGAGAATGGTCAATCTGACATTTAACTGTTGTTCAGAAAACCAATTATAATCAGATTATAGATAATCTATCAGATTATAGATAGATAGATAGATAGATAGATAGATAGATAGATAGATAGATAGATAGATAGATAGATAGATAGATAGATAGATAGATAGATAGATAGATAGATAGCTGGACCTGTACTTATGAGTATTTTAAGTAGGAGTATCATCCATTTTCTAATTTCATATATCTTAAATACTCAAAATTAGAATATAAATAAAGTTCAAGGAGCTTGAGAGTGATGTGTGCATCCCTGATGTATGTCAATAATTGTAACCAGGTCAACAAACACGAAAACACAGACAAACAAAATATTTTTTATAAATATTTTATTTTATTTTATGTTTTTATTTGTTGTTGTTTTTGCTGTTGTTGTTCATTGCTTTTTGTGGATTCAAACCATTAACTTCTATGTGAAATGTCTTTAGGTTTGAAATCTATTACTGGGTTTTATGTTAAAATAATCATTTCAAACTCAATTCCAACTGAATTCATTATACCGAGAGACTATTTGTGCTTGCTATACAAAGCCACTTAAATCTGCACACCATTTTAACATATTTATAACCCCTCTGTGCACCCTCTCTCACGTAAACACTCTCTCAGATTGTACCAAGTCAGTAACCCAAACCATGGGTACTCTGGCATGGCCTTTGCCATGAAAAGAGACAACATAATGGGGGAAATGAATGTGTGAAGGATGAATTCTTTCAGGAAAACAACTGGGTGCAATTTGGCCCATGGCCCTGGGGGTCGACTTAATAGAGTGAAACCCCCAGCCCCCATTCAGTTTCGGAGAGACTATTAACTCTTAACAACTCCCTTGCTAGGGCTTCATTATTTATTCTGTTCAACCTTTTCTTTACTCCTTCCCTCTCCCTGTTTGTGTTCTCCATTTTATTGTCTTTGATTGATATTGCACTTAGTTAATCATTTGATGTTGTTCTGTTTTGTAATTCATGGTGACCGCTGCCGAGTGCGTTCTTGACTTTATGTAGGCTGTTTGAGACGTCTGGCAATAAAGTATAATCGGTTGCTTTGAAACAATGTTTGTAGGTTTCCTGGGAAGTTAACGCAACAAGTAGGGAGCTTACGAACTGTTTCTCAATGAAACACAAATACTCAATTGAAACTGACTGCTACCATATTCAAAACCACAGCTCTGGGTTAGACTTCCAGCTTACACTGTAAAGAACGATTTTGCCAAGTTGTAAATAAAACAATTATTGGTGTATGTTTTATGTATGTTTACTTCATAATTTCATTACTGATGAAATTAAATTAGCAAGTAACTGATGTATTACTTGCTGGGGTTTTTTTATACATTTTTTATAATGTTTGTAAAACGTTCGAAGTGAAAATTGTTTCTACAATTTGTTTTTATTTTTATTTTTTTTAAATGGCAGGAACACATTTAGTTCACACCAAATTCAGCTTAGGTCATAAATTCACACATGCCAAAACTAAATTGACAAAAAATAAAAATAAATAAATAAATAAACAAATTTGATACCAAGAAACATGCTCTAAGAAGATTATACTGTATGTTCAGAGGAATTGGCATTTATTTTGGGAATGTGAGAATTAATAGGTTAACATGTATATCAAAGGTGTTATCCAGAGTTATAGGTAAGTTAGTCTGTAATCTAACAGCAGGGTAAACTGTCTGGTTTGAAAGTACAGATGAGTGATGGAATGTTCCAGAAACCCTCAGGTGTGATTCACATTTACATTATATGATGCATGCGATGTGATGTATATTTTGAAAAGTATAGTATATAACAGTATACATAGTACTTACATACACACAGTGGAAAATTTTGGACATGTAACTTTAAACAAACAAACAAACAAATATCACACCACATGGTAATTGTATATGCAAACAAATGCAATCTGAACTGTTTTTTTCCCCATTGACTTTACCGGTTCTTATACATTAACGTCAACTATTAACAAATAGTTATAAATCATATATAAATATTTAATACAAATAGTATATACATAGTTATAATATTCAATATTCAAAATTCTGCTACAAAATACTACTGGAAAGTTAGGGTGAGGTAATAACACAATAATAAAATAAAGAAAAAAGAAAATCCTTCTTATTACACACATCCAAATTAATTGAAACAATCTAAACATTTAAAAACAGAACTGCCATCTCATTCACTGTGCAGTCGAGCCTTTCTTTCCTTGAACAGTGCTGCTGCTTGTTTACTTTCATCTCCTTAGGGGTTAAATCTCTAAAAGCACATACCAACACATACGGCTGTCTGCTCTCTTGAGGCAAAGGGATGATCAATAGGAAACTGCCATTGATGACTTGTTTTTTTTTTTTTTTTTTTTAAATCAGGCCTATTAATCCTTCTGGTCACTTCCTTGAATAGGAGTGAAGCTGGGATGAAGACTGAGCTGCTCTTCAGGGTCAGTGGAGCTATTGAAGTTAAAAAGGCCCTCCACAGCAGGCTGCTCCTCGCAGCTGCCCTGTGACCGTGGAAATTAAGTTATGCCCCGTGTCAGCGAGTTTTCTTCATCTTTCGGACACCCTTTCTACCTCGATCGATCCCTTCGGTGCTCATTTTTAAACTTTCTCCCATTCATATTTATGAGAGAGTCTGTAGACACAAGGAGAGACTCTGAAGTGGAGTCTTAGCTGAAGTATTCAGTGTTGGTAAATAGACATAATGGCAACGACAGGACAGAATGAGGTATTGTTTGGTTGTAAGTGAGAAGGCCCAGCGCGCTTGGTCAATGTTAAGTCAATGGCCTCTCGATGAGAAACACAACACACACACACACACACACACACACACACACACACACACACACACACACACACACACACACACACACACACACACACACACACACACACACACACACACACACACACACACGCTGCTTCTTTACCAACAGGTCTGCAGGGCTCAAGTGGAAAACCTCCTCTTTTCTTCAGTTTCCTCCACCCTCTTTATTCGCTCAGCCTCTGTGTCCTTCCTCCTTCGACATGCGCTAGTGTTTTGCTTGTCTGTGGGATAGTTTATTTGTCCTGTGGTCGGATGAAGAAGCTGGATGATGACTCCTGTTTCTGCGGGTGCAATCGTGTGTCTGAAACAGCTGTTTGCTGCCAACAATTCAGAGCAGGCCATGTTTTGCCTGATCATTTGAATACTGGGTCAGACAGACAGGCTTTGTACAGAGCGTTAGCTAATGTTCAAACCAACTGAAAGATAAGCTGTCATATTCGAACTCCCTATTTGAGTTTTCTTAATGAATCACTTAATGTTCATAGCTTAACAAAATAATTCAGTTTTATTTATCCCCAATGACAGAGGAATCCGCAAGAGAATGCAGCTCATGCGCCAGTTTTCTGCTTTTAAAATGCTGTTTCTCATACACAAAGATTATAATTCTTTACAGATTTAGTGCTGTTTCTCATTCCCTGGAACCATTACCCAGCATTCCTTTCTCTCTACCCAGTTTAAGGGTTTCTCCTCCTGCGTCTGCACGCTTCCCTCCCCTGTGCTGCCTGTCAGATGGATTTTATGGCTGTTGGTACAAAAAATGGGCTATGGGCTGCTCTAGTAAAAAACACCTCTCCCTCCATCACCTCATTATCCTCTTGAGTGAAAACAAGCGGCCAAACGTCTCCTTCATTTGCCATTATTCCCTTAAGAGTGATCGAAGTTCCTCTGTTCCACTAGTGCCAAATGTTACAGCATGCATGAATTACTTCATTATTCTCATTTACCTGTATAGCTGTTCAATAAATTTCATGGTAAGAATGAACGGTAATAAAATATGAAAACACATAGCTTCTCAAGAGCTCAGCCGTAACATATGGACATTGAATTTTGATCAGTTTAACAGCTCACACAGATGTCATGTGAATTAATGGAAATAACTTGCAAGCTTGTATTATTAAATTGCCTATTAAAATAAACACAATGTTATCACGCTACATTATAGTTCATCAATGAGCTTTAAAGCAATAGTTCACCTAAAACCAAAAATTTCCCCCCCACCCTCCATAATACTTAAGTCAATGGCTGCCAGCAACTGTCTTCAAAATATCTTCTTTTGTGTTCAACAGAAGAAAGAAATTCATCCAGGTTTGGAACAACATAAGGGTGAGTAAATGTTGTCATTTCAGGGTGAACTCTCTCTGTAGATAACGGTGACCAACTAAGGCAGAGTTTCACATTTTTTGGCAGCCTTAGATACCCTTAGAGTATTCACCAGCCCCCCTGAAATTTTAAGTAAACCCTTTAGCATTCCTGAGAAAATTTAACTAAGCACAAAATGCACCACGGATGGTATGCTGGAACGCTAACAGGTTAAAATTTCAATAATGTAACACTGCATTAGCATGTTCAAGGTTCCCCAATGTCAAATAATAGTCAGTTTTATTTGTTTATTACCTACATGTCATAATTAATTAGTTTTTGTTTAGTTTTTATTTAAATTTTATAGTTTAAAATTGAATTACTAACTTTTCATCAATTTTTGTTTGCAAACTAAAGTTGAACTATGGCAATGCCATTTCAAAATGTCTTTTGTTATTGCCATGGAGAAAGAACAAACATGCTTTACTTTCACCAATACTCATGTCAGTGTTTGCTAACAAAAATGGTAGGAGTTGTTTCCAGTGTTCCAACAATATAAGAACGGGACATTAAGCTTGCTCTATTGCACTAAATACAGTGTGCAGATTTAGGTGATGCTCTTAGCGAATTCTCAGGTAAGCGATCTCTTTGTGACCGGCTTAATCCTGAGCTTTCGCACCCAGGGAAAAGCGGCAGACCCCTCGAGAGAGCCAGGACATAGGTCTTTTTACTCATTTCAAAGAGCCGTGAACTCAACAAAGGTCTTCCATGATGGAATCAAAGTGGCAGCTTGAAGAAAAAAAAACCCTGATTTGTCTCTAAAGACCAAAGAACAAAGAAAAGAGAAGTTTCTTCAAGTCAGAAAAGGGAACATATGCACAGTGTGGGTGGAAAAAGGAAAGAATAGTCAAAAATCCATATAGAACATCTAATAAACACACAAGATGTTTAAACACCAGAGACCAGCTCACACCTTCCGTCGTATCATTTAGAAAACAACTGTTACTTAGGAATAAGACTACAGGGGGCCTCAGCCAGCAACTTCACTATTAAATACCTTGTGCTAACTTTAAAGGATTAGTCTAAATCCTATGCAATGAGCTTTCCATTTCAATGCTCAGCCCAGGCTCAGCCATACCAACTGTCTACATGTCTCATCACTTATCACATAATTTCTCAAGAGTTTGACAACAACAATTCTTCAGGCGAACCTATGCTTGAACACTACGACAAAAGTATTGAAATTTTATGGGCTAAGGAATAGTTGCAAAACTTTGCTGAAATATAACTCGAAAGCCCTGCTGTGAGGTTTCCTGTCGTTTTCCCGTACCTCTTGGACGTGGAACAATTTTTTTTTGCCAAGAGGTAATTGAAAACACAACAAGTGAAGTGTACGGCCTCAAGACAATTGGTGCATTATCTAAATTAGTAATCAAGCAACTATTAATGTAAATCTACATTTTTCTGTTTTTAATTTTGTTAAAATAAAACCTTCATTGAACGGGAACACTACATTTAAAAAAAAAAAAAAATAACAATAATGGTCACATTTTATTTTGAGGTCCAATTCTCGCTATTAACAAACCATTAACTAAGACATTTGCCTCAATTAAACTCCTAGTGTCTGCTTATTAATAGCTAGTAAGGTAGTTGTTAGTTTTAGGTATTGGTAGGATTAAGGATGTAGAATATTGTCATGCAGAATATGTGCTTTATAAG
Source organism: Acrossocheilus fasciatus (assembly GCA_036784905.1). Classification (NCBI taxonomy): domain Eukaryota; kingdom Metazoa; phylum Chordata; class Actinopteri; order Cypriniformes; family Cyprinidae; genus Acrossocheilus; species Acrossocheilus fasciatus. The sequence goes on from CM071942.1 coordinate 17,581,539, forward strand.
TACAAATAAACAGCCAGTATGTTAAAAATAGGCATGCTAATAAGCAACTAGTTATTAGTGAGAACTGGTCCCTATACTAAAGTGTTACCACAACAAACATTTTAAATATATTTTTGAAACACTTTTTTTTTAAATTATTTAATAAAACCAGATTTCTCATTTAAACCCTAACCATCAAACACCAAACTGTACACTCAAGATAAAACATTGAGAATTAAAGGCATTAACTGCAAACGCATTATTTTGAATTACACTTCCATGGCAGTCGTCTCTTTCACCCATAATGCCACTGCAGGAGAGTTACAGCAAAAAAAAAAAAAAAAAGTATTATTCTTTTTATTGAATAGGCCACAATGACATGACTAGTTTAGATGCTCGATTTCAATTGTTCCATCCTATTGGCCATTCTGAGTGCTCTCTCATTATTTCATATGGCACATGCTGGGCTCTATTGCATGGACTGAAACTGAGCGCAAGAGGCGAAAAAAGTGTGGTCTTCGACTACCCCCCAAAGATGATGAAGTACATAGGCAGCAGTGGGGACTGCGTAGAGTATGTGGACCGGGGGCCAGAGGATCTTTCCCACATGCTACCCCGTGGTTCGGCTCTGAAGAGGTGTCAGCGAGCTCTAGAGGAATGAAGTGCCTGGGCATTGTGCTGTTGAACTATTATGTGCTTAACATTACCATGACAAAAGTGCCACTCGACTTCTCCTCCATTCAGCTGGCTGAAGGGCCCTTGTCCCCACTCTAATAAAACATTTTGCAACCATCACCCCCATTTGAAGACCCTGGTGACAAGAGTGGGAGAATAAGAGTGGTGGGTTTTAACAGCATGGAGCTGAGAGACAGAGAGAGGCCTAGCTGCACATGATTAAATGACATGGAGGCAACAATATATCCATATATGCTCTCATATAAGTCCCAGATGAAAACCCGCAAACATGTATTTTTTTTCTTCGCGGAAAGCATTTACCAACAATCAAGCAAGCCATTACTTCTTACTTGGCACAGATATGTTTATGTATAGCTTGTTCATGTATAAAATGGAAATACACACAACAGCAATTTATACAATCCATAAAGAAACATCAGGACAAATTATAATTTTCATATTAGAGTAGTTCTCTTCAAGTCTTTCGCCATTTACAAGACCAACTTTGGGTGCTGGTGTGATAGATGTACTGTATAACTTATCCCAGATACATAGTTTCACTCTTAGTCTCTCTTTATTAAGCAAGGATCACCAGTTACACTACAGATAAAATGAATTTGCTTTTTGGAAAAAGTAACATCAAAAATCCGTAAAGTTCAAGTTTATCCTACCCAGTCCACACCCTTCTGACAGGGAATTTCTACTGGCTTTCCAATTTTGTGTCTAAATCCACTCAAATATAGAACTTGTCACAAGATAATCAATTTGCAGTTTGTGTTGTTCTGCTACTGTTTCTCTGTTAGTTTAGAAGAACTAAAGTCTGCTTTATACTTGCAGTAGTGGCGTGCAGACAAAGGCCTGTAAGCAAACACAGTGATCGTAAAATAAATAAACCTCTGTCTGTCTTGGCCCAGATGCAACACGGACACCCCAGGGAAAAGCCACTCGCGCTTTTGTGTTCACATTCTAAAGATATCCAAATATCAGAGTTTATGCCTTCAGCAAACACTTCTGTTTGCTAAGTCGTGTGTCAGCGCTTCAAGCTCCTTATGTGTGTGATACTTAATCTGTTCCTGAAAAGCTCTGCTGTGCTAGCTAGTAAGTTCAGCATTGGAATCCATGCATGGGGTCAATACAGTGAAACTTTGTAATGACACTATGGAATATAACGAACATAAAAAATTACACATACTCGGTTTGAGTCTTTGTACTTTACTTTTTATGCCTTCTATAAAAAGAACATCACTGAGGCAGTCATACAGTGGATTTAGACATTTCTACACAGTAAATAGTTCATCTTAGATAACAATTAAAAGATTCTCTGAAAATCTGTACACTGTACAATATCTTAAAAGAAAAATAATTACAACAAACATTTAACTTCCCTTTAAAGCTGGAATCATCACCCTTTGTTTTGACGGTTATTTTATGACAAAAATAAAGTTCTCTCTCTTGACTCTCTAGGACTTTCATAAGATGTATCAAACGTTACTAGCTAATATAGAGATCTACTCCTTATTCATTCCAGCATCCCAAACACTTTTTACAGAAGTTACTTATCCAAAGTCATTTGCAACTTTATAAAAATACTTTACATATTTAAAAAATCTAGTTTTACATTGGCAGTGCACAGTTTTATAATTACAACTTTTGCTGTTAAAATGTCTAGGTAACAAAATAAACTTTTTCTATATCTTTAAGGAAATAAATTTGTCTTTTACAAAATAGCACTTGAAATAGGCAAGCTGGTGTTTAAGGCAGTTGACTGACCTAAAGTACTTTGTATCCCTGCTCTTAACTTCAGAATCAGAATTTTAGCTTGATAATTAAAACTTTCATTAGACAAGGCATTGTTCACCTGGGCCGAATCTGTAACTGTAAATTTGCATAGTGAATCAAAACACATGTACAATGTGACAATTTCTGGATAAGAACTGCACCTCAGTGTCACACAAAGCTTAATTTGTACTCTTTGGAGAAAAATCATGTCAAGCTGTGTTTACACGTATTCCTTAAAGCTAACTAGTTTTTATTTTTATGTTACTAGTACTTTTTAAAAAATTATTATTTGCTAGCAAGTAATCCAAAAATGACCTTTTCTTCAGTTCGCTCAATTCTTCAGGAATTAGTATTTATTCATTAGTTACTTGTAATTTTGCTATTAGTTGCTATCCCAAGTCATGTCAAGTAACTAATCTGCTGTTACTTGTATGATATTGTCTATTTTTTGCCATTAATTTCTATGGGGAGCTGTGGTTCACAAACTATTCAAATACGTATTAGAATCTATTCAGTTTTTTTCAACTGAATACACACACTAGCCTACTGGTAACCTTTCAGTACATTTTGTAATTTAATTTCAGTTTGTATTTAATTTTATGGCTACAAAAGTAGCTACTCTTGACTTGTCATTACATATAATCCGTAAAAGCAACAGCAACTAGTGAGATAAGAAAGTTTGCTGGAAAAAAAGCAGGATAGACACCAGTAACTACTGGGAAAGCCACTAGTAGGCTAATTTTAAAAAGAATAGTAGCACCTAATGAACACCTAAGAAAAGTTGAAAACGATAGTCACTAATGGATTGCTTGCTGCACATAAAAATAAAAAACTAGATCGTTTTAAGGAATAAATGTTTAAACAGCATGCCATAAAGGAACTGGAAAGCAGGAGAAAAATGACAAAATGCACTATTCCCGAACAGCCGTTGGAGCAGATCATTAACTCGACTTCAAAGTGATCAAGGAAGCGGCACTAGAGCCAAAATGGATGCCACCACAGTCAAAACAGAACATGCCACAAAAGTAGAACCTGTGTTCCTCGTGGGCTCTGGTTCTGGGTAATCCTCATCATCGAGCTCATCATCGTCCAACCCGCTGGAGCCTTCTTCATCCACGGGGGGAGAGTCAAAGCAAAGCGTTTTCATACTATTTTTGATGAACTCGCAGATAGTCCGCTCTGAGCCATCACAGACGCAAGTATCCAGGAGTTGAGCTTTGGGAAGTTTGCGCATGTACGCGATGACATTGCGACAGGGGTTCGAGCAGCTGGAGCCGCTGAAGAGTTTCCCGCAGTGGACTAAATAATCGCCCATGGCGCTTCTGCACTGCGTGTCCCTCTCGCACTGGCGCCGGGCTTCGGTGCAACCCATGCTGCTGGTTTTGGGCAAGCACGGCTCGATGGCTCGCTTGATCTCCCGGCAGCGGGGGTCCGAGGCGCAGCTGCAGTCCTCCAGCGCCGGGCCGCTCTTGGTCAGGTTGAGTTGCACCAGCGACGATATGCAGTGACTGGGACACTTCTTCCTCTGGCCGCTAAGGATCGAGTCGCAGGCGTGCAAATACTGGTCATAAGCGTAATGACACTCTGACTCCGACTGGCAGTTCAGTATCGCTTGCCAGCAGATCAACCGTCGGCCGTGGTGGTTGGAGGAGGCGATGGAAAAACAACTAAGACACACAAGCACACAAGCGAAAGGCCAAATGAATGTGCGCGCGCCACGAACCAAACCTGCACAAGTTGCCATATCGAAGTCTGTGATCGTTTGGCTGGCGTCAGGTCAGTTTTAAGCATGCATATTTCATATTTCCATTTCATATAGTGAGGGAAAAAATCCCCCAGCTCAGATCATGTTTGCAAGGTCCATCCAAAAGAAAAAGTTTGTTCCACAATTGCGGTGAATCTATAAAGACATTTTCCTGTAATCCATGTTCTTAAAAAGAAGCCTGAATTACGAGAAGTGCTATTTCCAGCAAACGGCTTGTTCACTCCATCTGACAGTGCGGTGATTCCTCCTTCCACCTCTTGTCTTTCTTGTGGGCAGAAGTGAGGAGCTCACGAGCTCGTCCTCTCGCGCCTCTCGCTCACATCCGAATGCGCTCGCGAGCTACTAACATCACGCTTCCCCGACTGAACTGATACTTTCACGGGCGTGCTCTTGTCGTCCGTCATTAAGTACGCACCGGGACGCGAACATATAATGACACGGCGTTCAAATTCACACACTGGCCCCTTTCTGACCCGCTAGTTTTGCTTTATCCATTCTACTCCTGCGGAAGTTTTAGGGATTCCTATTGGTCAGAGCGTTTGTTGTTGCAAATCTCGACGTCAATTTAAGGGGCGGGAGAATGGGGGTGGGGCGTGATGGGTCAGGAATGGTCTCTCTCCAAAAGGTTTGGATTACCTCAGAGCAGAACGTGGGTTAGAAAGCCCAACTTTACTGTCGTTTCTCAGACTTTGTAGAATATGCATGACGTGCGTTCTTGAGCAGCATCACAGTTGATTTTGAGACAATGCATGAATACTTGATCAGAGAGACTCAAGAATCAGTCGTTTCTGTTCAAGAACAAACAACAGCAACTATCTTCTTGAACAGGATTGCACTTTTGCACTAAGTTTCAATTAGGCAATTAGGCTAGCGTTTTTAGACTAGTGTTTAGGTTGCTCTGAGTGTGTTTAGACCCCTAATATTAAAAAATAAATAAATTAATTAAAAGCAGTACACACTTTATTTAATGACTTTTTCAAGCAATGTATGCTTTTCATAGTTATTTTAAACAGCTGCTAAATTAAAAATTAAAGTAAATAGGGCCTAAGATAATCTGTTTAGTAATGTTTTTCTCTAAGGCTCACCATAGATTTATTTATTAGACTAAAAATAAATTTTTATTAGATTAAAAATACATTTATTCTTGTGATGACAGCTGAATTTTCGGAATCAATTACTCAAGTCTTCAGTGTCACATGATCGATCATTCTGATTTGCTGCTCAAGAAACATTTAGCATAATTATTAATATGATATATTTTTTTCCAAGATTCTTTGATAAATAGAAAATTTGAAAGAAAAGCATTTATTTAAAATGAAATTTTTTTTTTTTTTTTTTTTTAAATCTGTAAATGTATTTAATTTTACTTTTAATCAACTTAATGCATACTTGCCGAATACACACACACACACACACACACACACACACACACAGAAAACATCAACTGCTGACCATAAATGTTTGAACGGTAGTGTATACTGCATAAAGTAACGTACATAAGTATATACTACAGGGTGAACAAGAGACAATTTCCTTGTAGACCTAAAGACTTCTGTAAAGTCACTTGTAATTTAGAGTCAATTGTTTATGAGTCTTAAGTCGACCAAGTCAATCTTTTTGCCACTCAAGTGTGAGTTTCCATCCATGCTCATTAAATATAACTACATGGGTTTTCATGAAGGAATGTAACAAATGTGTTGTGGAAAGTCAGTTTTCTTTTATCAGATGTCCCTGCATCTGTAATGGATTTATTTCAAGAGATATATAATTAACATTTGGCCTTTGCTGAAAATACAAAGCTGTTACCATGCCAGATTTCATTTTATAAGTTTTTGTCCTTTTGGACAAGATCTTATAAAATAAATTCTTACATATCACAGCAAGTTGAAAATGCTTTTTGGGCTAATGTTATTTCAGCTTGATCCAGGCAAGGAATGTTTTTGAAAATGATAGTTCCTGGCTCACTGCACCGTGTCTCGTCAATTACAATAGAAAAAGAGACATTGGCTAGCAGCAACATCGACAATGGGTTCAGATATAAAATGTACCCGTGAGCCGTGAAAAAAGGTGGACTCCTTATGTGTAAAATGATAACATGCAAGTTCACACTTGAACATGAAAAGGGGGCATTTGCTGATGCTTAGGACAGAGGATCAGTGGGTCCACCTAGCACAAAGAGGGTTTGTGTTTCAAACACTACTCTGGAGTTAGGAATGTACCTTTAGGCCACTGTGCAGTGAGCTTCTGACCCTAAACAATGAACCCAATGTCAGTTACGGATGGTCAGATCTGACAATGACGTTTTTGCACCAGTTCCAGGTGATGGATGTAGGGAACTCTATACCCCATGAGTCAAAAGTCTTGAGAGCACAATGATTTGATCTGAAGATAATAGTTGCTTCACTCTGTATCTAATAGTGAGATCAACAACCACCTTAGCAACAAGTAACTATATTCCAGCCAATTTTCTCTTAATAGCTGAATTCACTGCAGTAACAGCTTCATTTAGATTTAAAAGAGGTCTAAGCAGAGGGAGGAAAACATTTATAAACAACTGTTTTCTTTGGCAGGTCAAATTTAAATAAGCCAGATGCCCGCGCAAGAAAGAGCTGCATGCCTTTACTTTAAATAGGGATTCGTTTAAATTAACAGCATACAGCTTTTAAATGGTGATACATGCCTCAATAATCCATTTAATAGCAAACACAATGAAGTCACAGCACAAATGACATCCTTCCCTGCTCATTATAAGAAAATGTTCAATTGGTAAACATTATTAGCTTGACTTGTTTATGATATCATGCCTAAATAAAATAATAAACAATAAGATGGTATTTTTGAGCAGGGCTTTGGAAATTTTTTAAGTGTTGGGCAAGTGCTGTTGTGTTCATGCAGCAAAAGTAAATGTAGTAAAGCATTCAGAATCCATTTATAGATGTGTATAATCCTGTAAGAGCTAATTCATATTATTGATTAAAAGGTTAATTGAAATGATTAGGAAATGTTTTATTCTTATTCCACTTTCTATATTATTAGGCCATGTCTACGTTTGTTTCTTAATATTTTGTTCTGTGATCATATGTTACCAGTTATCATGCAGTCATGAAGACAAAGGTAAAAGTCACAGATTATGATTATAATTTCATAGCTCAACATGTACTGCCAAATTAAAATGTCTAAAAAACAACAACAACAACACACTTTATATGGCTAAAAGAATGCGCCCATGGTGCATTATTTTTTGCTCTAATCTAAGAATACCTTTCTTACACTTTTGGAGGCCTTAATGAGAAACAGATTCCTTACAATAATCCATGGGGTGCTGTTGCCAAATTCCTGACCCTGATGGATGACCCCAAACAAAAACTCGCCCGTGCTGTAATTAGAATAAACTCACATCACTTTTTCCCTTTTTCATTGTATCACGGCAGTAGTGGAGGAACAATATTCACACAGCAAAACACAGAAATCATACAGCCAGAACATGAACATGAATAAATCAAACAACATGCTATCAATAATACAACATAGCAACATATTTTGAAAATAAATAAATAAATCAAATAAATTGTTGTACATTTTCATTCATTAATCATCTTTTCTGTTTAATAGTTTTTAGGAAACATTGGGGTTCAGCAGGACCAGGTCAAATGGCTGGAACATTTTTTGAGATTCCTTGCCAAGCATGCTGCACATTCAAAAACTGTAAATAAACACTAAAGTATTCCTAATGATTTCTGACCTATTTTGGACCGTTCTATATGGATCAAATATGAATCCTCTGAAAACCTGTTAAGATCCTACTGGATAAACAAATTCCCCCCAAAAAAAAAAAAAAAAATCAGTTTATACAGTTGGACTTTAATTGATTCTTAGCTGGTTCTTATAGGATTCCAAATTATGATCGAGATTAAAATAACAGGAAGTTGTGACACAGCACAGCTGCTCTTGCTTTTATTGGGGCTCTAAACACACCAACAACTGTTGTTTGCACCATGATAGAGATATAGACAGCTGCCCTATACTGTTGTCAAGAACTGTTTAGAAATGAGCTGCCGCTGAAGTCGACTGAGAAACAAATTTTAAAATGCGACAAAACATAACCAGTACTCGTTTAAAGTTAAAAACCTGGACATAACTGTGCTTCATCATTCTTTTTCATGAATAATACAAAGCCAGAAACCAACACTAAGCTATTGAGCTTTTCAGGGAGGATAATCTGTATCTATGTGGAGTGTCCTCTGGAATCCAGCCTTCAATATCGCAGTTAAGGAGGATGTTGACTAAAAACCTCTTTCACTCTCATTCCATTCCAGCATTGCCATCAGCTGCCATCCCATCTTCTGACTGACACCAGATAGGAGGACAGATACTGTATCTTGCCAAGTCCTGTTTGAACCCATGGCCAAGTCAACTCCCTTGATCAGTGTGCACACACACACACACACACACACACACACACACACACACACACACACACACACACACACACACACACACACACACACACACACAGACAGACCAGCTGTTCCAACACATGGCCCCCTTGCCTTTCCATACTATAAGTGACTATTTATACAGGCCTAAGGGCCCGTCATACCATTGCAAAGAGAGGAAGAATGCCATGTGTGCATATGGGGCCGGCCAATAAAGACATAACCCCTCACAGACATGACCTTAATCCAACAAACATGGAGTGCAGCATGGAAGAATTTTACTGCATGAGACACAACAAAGCCTGACAGTAAAAACGAGTGGTAACCACAAACATTATTTAAGGGCATTAATGATATTTAGAAATCAACGCGCAATGTTAAAGTCAGACTTTTTCGTTTCGATTAAAACTTTGGATACGAGGTCAGGTGTATAAATAATTCAGATGAGTAATTCCTTAAAACATGCACTAAATTATTGGCGCATGTTGTTTCCCACACCCACATGCAATTATGCACTGCTCTGCTATTCTTTCATAATAGTTAATTCGCCAATTTGTTGATGTTTTTGGCAAGCTGCATTTGTTACATGAATTCTTCAAAAGCATATTAGTTTAGAGAGTATAACTCACAGCCAAATAAAATATAACCACACCTGTCAAGCTGTGGCTATGGTGGGAAGATGTTCTCTGAGTTTGCAACACCTTGCTTGCCCTGTAGCCTATTGGTATTTGGTAAAGAGGCATAGCTTATAAAACACAAGCTCGCTGAACCTTTAGTAACCATGTGACGGTAAAGGGTAAGTGTCAAAAATGGCATGCAGGACTCCACCTCCACAACCACCCTATCCTTTTGCCCTTTGCCCCCAGTTGTTGCAAAAAGCCTGGCCTGACCTGTCTGGTTATGGAGATGTAAAGAACGAAGTGGGCAGGTAATGAGAAACCTTTGGCGTTATTCCCCCTTTTGGTACATTACGGCCAAGGCCCCTGTAGTGTAATGGGGCCACTTTGTTGAAGCAGTCACTGTGGGCCTGAACGCTGGCCACCGCAATGCTTAGAATAACCGAATGACACAATGGTTTCTTCTCTAAATAAACAGATGTGGGGAGACTGTTAAAACTCCTAGCCCCCTTTTTTCTCTGCCAGAATTGTTTCCCTTAACTCCCATCCGTGAGCAATAAGAGCAATTTCTCTTTCTCTTGTCCTCTGAGAAATGCTAAGTTTTCGTTCTGGGCAGCTGTGGAGCTGAGCCCTGCCCTTCTTATTTTACCGCTTTGATTAGATGATATCAGCTATCACTTCAGGCTCACATAATTGCATCTCACTTGCTTTCTCCCTCTCCCTTTTTCTTTCCCACAGGCACATGCTAAAGAAATTGCATATGTTGAGTCCTCAAGCAATAAAGTTTCTGTTTTAGATTACAAGAACAGTCACATTCTCTACCTAGAGTCTTCCATTAAATATGTTTTACTTGTTGCTAAGAAGATTTTGGGGAGGATAATGACTATATGGTAATAGACAGAAAAGGGGATACGGATACATCTTTCAAGAGTCTGGGTTTAGTACGTTTTTTTTTAAAAAAAAACAACAACAAAAAACTATTTGCATTATTCAGCGCTGATCCATTAATTTGATCAAAAGTGACAGGCATTCATAATGTTACAGAAGATTTCTATTTAAAGTAAATGCTGAACTTTTGAAATTTCTATTCATAAAATCCTGAAAATAATAATAATAATGTTTTCACATAAATATTATGGATTAGAGTAAATTCAGCTTTCACCCCAAATAAATCAAATACAGTTTAATATATATATATATTCAAATAAAGTTAGCTAAAAGTGATTTTAAATTGAATTTTTTTTTTACAATATAATTATTTTACTGTATTTTTGATCAAATAAATGCAGGCATGATGAGCATAAGAGACTTCTTACAAAAATATCTAAAAATGTCCCTATAGACCCCTTTTATTCTTTTTGTCTTGTATGTCTTAAAACAATGACAAAACACTTTACACATTATATTATTATATGTGTTTTGAAATTAATGTTTCGCTCCAACTGTCTTTCAGAGAATAATTTTTTTTTTAAACTCAGTAAAATCATGCAATTGCAATGTATACACATATAATCAGTTAATAACTCTGCAATCCATCATCTATAAAAATACCATTGTCGCAGCTCCCATGAGAGGACTATGAATCATCTAAATAGCTTTGGGTTTGGAAATTTTGTGAGAACTTTGCTTTTACGGTCACTATGAAGTCATATTATGCACTGAGCTGAATAAATTCTGTTAAATAGCAATTAGACATTTAATATCTGGTTATTCATGGAATTACACATGGCAAATTATTGTGTAGGGTTATTACAGGATATCCTAGAATAATAGGGTGGGTTTGCATTTGTTGTTCTGTATCTGTATGACTGTCAGAACCTGACTGGTTTCTCTGTTATCTGTACTACCCTTAGCCCAACTAATCTATTCTCTGCTTTAAGCATAACCATGTGTAGAAAAAGCAAGACTGTGCTTGCAAAACATGACATTATTTTGACATAGGATGATTCTAGCTGTAAACAGAGTCTCAGGTTAATAACAGGCAGCTGGAAAGTTACAGACAATGTAGTTTCATTTAGTCTTGACCTAGATTGAAATCCAAAAGTGAAAATTTAAAACAAATAATCTTTAAACACTTGCATTATAAAAGCATTTTAACACATGAATATTCATAACCATAGTTCTAATACATAATACTTACCTATTATTTATTTTTACACCTTTAAAAAGTATAAGACGTTAAAACAAATGACAAACAAACAACTGTAGATGCAACAAGGAATCTGCAAATAATTCTAACTTTGGTTACAATTATTTTTGAATAGATATAATGCACTGTAATTTAAATCATGAATACCTTTATTATGCATTACATGCATAATGCTTCAAGTAAAGTGTTACCATACATTTTGACCATTCGAAGTGGACAGAATTCATGCGTCTTTCATCAGATGTCGTTTCTTTCAGCACCTACAAATATGTTGCCTATATGTGTCTGCTATTGACAGGGATGAAAGGAAATGTGCAGGAAAGCGTCGTGTCACTGTAAAATTTTACTGCATCCATTAATAAAGCTGTTTTTAATTGTAACCAGATGTGACCTTATTAGCCAAGCGATAAACTCACAACTGCATAAATCTCACTCAGAGAAAATGCATGCTCAGCATTCACATGGCACAGTGTTTTATGAACTCTATTTGTTACTATTATAAATGATCAAGAATGCAAGCTGTCGCTAATCAATACGAAAAACACTCTTTAAAGAAACTTTCCAAGAAACAGATGCTCATTTGCAGTACACGCCTAAAAATTCCCACACAACACTCATCACTTCACTCTCAGCTGAGCTCGGTTAATGACAATATCTAGATGCTGGTATTTTGCAATAATGCGCTCATTAGTGTCTGGTTTCTGCTAGTAATGCCATTGCTTATGACTCTGGAGTCCCACAGATGTCTTCAGACATATTCATCACCTCGTGCCTAAAGGTCATTGCTCAGTAATCCATCAGGAACTTGTTTCTTTTCCTCCCAGAGTACGGTTCAGGCTGAGGTTACAAACATCACGCTAGATTTATGTGCAGGGAGGTTGCACTTTTCTACCATGGGTTGCAATGTTGTGTTATTGCCCTGTCATGGTTGCCCGTGGTAGTACATGATTTTTAAAATCAGCTTGTCAAGTTTTAAGGCCTTATGGAAGACATGCTATCTTTATTACACTGAGAACGAACTTTACGTAAGTGTCGGTTTTAGCCACGAACATTTGCAAATAACTGAAACAATTCTTTTTTTTCTTGGTGCAATTTTATCTAAAATGACGGGAAGAATTAATAAGTCAAGGGAACATACTCTGAATTCATGGACGTGATATCTTGTTTTTTACCCCCACATATGACATGCAGGTTTCTATTTAAAAACATTGTTTTGTTAAATTTCTATATTATTTGCCAATCATTTAAATGCTAAAAGTTCATTTAGACATCCCAACATGAATATAATGTGTATACACTACAGAATAGATATTCCTTTTTAAATTTTGTAATAGCCTATATGTTTTTGTTTTTGTTTTTTTTAATTAGTGTTTTTAAAAATTAACTTTAAGTGAGGATTATATGACAGGTCACTTCAATATATATATAAAAAAAATATGTAAATGTAAATATGTAAATAAAAAAAATTAGCTAATATAATATAATGCATCTCTAATAATTATATAGATAAATATAATAATATAGCTACATTAACATTAGAGACATTAACCTTAACGATGCTAGATGCTAGATGCTAGATGCTAGAGCTTTTTGAAATAAGTTGTTATGGTGTTCCTTTTGCCTGCTTAGAAACATCAATAACAAATGAATATTATTTGAGGAATAAATGTGATTATTTACCTTATATTGTGTTGTTTCTCCTCCAAATATTAGAAACAGTCAAACTAAATGCCGCAGGAACCTGCTAATGCTTTCCAATGGTCGTGGTTTTTCAGTGCCTGCAGCATCATGGTTGCTTGGAGCTCAAAACAAACAATAGGCCTATAACAGGAGATCATTATTAGATACACTTATCATCCAGTCAAAAGAACACATGATATCAGTTTGGGTTTGTCCTTACATAAATGCTACTTTCTGAGCATTACAACTCATAAATATTATAAACATGCCAGTGTTGTTGTAACATGTTCAAACAGCAATGCTAAACATATCACAGCCTCTGTTTGTCAAGAATTATCTCTACATCTTTATGTGCTTACTTCAAATATAAAATGCCCCGTACATTATGGTTTTGCAGAGGAGCATACTCTGGTAACAGTGTATCGCAAATGACCATGTTTTATGAAGAAAATAATCAATATTAATGGATGTTGGGTTTGGCAAAGCACAGCAGCCAATGTTACAGATAAGATAAGCAGGTCACGATCAACAGTTTGGCATAGTCACTGACAGCCATATTATTTGCAAGAAAAACAACAGAAAGTCTTGTGTAGAGAAAAAGCACAAATGTATAATTACATGCAGGTGTCTATGCATTATCTGACCTAAGAATAAAGCTATTGGGGTTTTTCCTCTATTTTTCTTTCACACACTCATACAAGCTAATATTCACTCAAAAATACATGCACAGCATCCTGGTGGTCTTTCCTCTCAGAGAATACTTTAATCACAACCTCCCAAGCTCTGACACACACACACACACACACACACACACACACACACACACACACACACATATACACACACCTCTTCCCTCCTTAAGGAATCGGACCACCTTCAGCCTCTGATATACACACCAGTGCTGCTCATAAACAATGGAAAGCTCAGCTGCTCTCTTCTCCTGTAAGCAATTGTACTGTGATACAAGCACAAGTCACTGGAAGATTTCTGTCACCAGTCATTAATTATAAAGAGAAACAAAAGTATTCAGGGTACTAATATGGGTGGGTTGGTTTCCAACATACTCGGATCTGTCAGTGCGCAAATTTGCAAAAAAACTTCCCTCTCGTGAACTGAAAGTTAATGTTCTGTTTGTGGAGCATGAAACTAGCACTTTTGAGTACTGACCTGAACACTTGCACTCATGCAAGTAGCCATGCAAGTGGTCTGTAGAGAGTTTAGGATGACTGTTTAGCATTTCCGTCCGTCTCGCTCGCCCTGCTTGCCTTAGAATACTATAACCACTTGAGCTGAGACCGCAACGAAAACATTGCAGTATGATTTGGGTTCACAATAGACAGTGCCCTGCCGCTAGACACTTGTGGAATGTTTGCATTGTGGCCTCCTGTGGAGACTATTAATTGGGCTCATGTTATGATCTTGCCCCAGGACAAAGCATCCTATTGGCAAAGCTCCATTTAATTGAGTCTGACTGTGTGAGACCACCACTGTTTCAAGATGAAAAACATCAATCATGTCAATATTAATACATAATACTGTGAAGCATTTACCAAAAATGGTCTTATGGATTTATGACCAACATAATAACTGTAGGCCACTCAAAACTGTGACTGCCATATGTAAAAACATTTTTAATGTTATTTTGCTTAAATATTTACCTTATATGCTTTTATGGTCCCCATAAATTTGTAGATTTGCCAAATGTTGCTCTACTTGTAATTACACAGCACGTGTCTTTTTCTGCTACAGCACAAACATCTACTTTTGAGAACTTGTGCACCATTTCCCGTAGTTGTTATCGTCAGCAGCGCACCATCTCTTGGGGGGAGACTTTTTACAATTGCCAGAGTCACAAGCAGTAACAATTTACTGTAATTTGACTGATAAATACTTTTCTGTTGAGTGACAAATACATGCATCAATCATATGTGGCGTATCTGTTTAGAATTAAAACTAGTCGATTTGCGAATAAATCATTCTTTTGTATGAGTTCTTTCTATGAATCGACTCAAAAGGTTTGCAATACGGTATAAAACAGTTCACGATTTAGATCAGAATCATTAGACAGTTCAATAGTTTAGGTTAGAGATCTCAACTACATCACACACTGTGCTTAGCCTGTGCTTTAGCTAAATGGGGGTCAGGGGGGCAGCATAAACTCAGAGTTAAAGACTATATTGAGAGAGAAATTGTGCAGAAATAAGGATAATGTTATTTTTTATAGGTTTATACTGTTTATGTACTTAGGCACATAATTTGTTGTTGTTGGAAATAGTAATGTACTGGATTCCTAAATTAAAACTGATTTACAGAAAATGTAACCCTGGAGCTTTCTTTGCTGAAAGGCACATAAATGGCTTATGACTCAGTCTTGATTATTAATTGAGTAATTTTATTATTAATACATATTATATGGTAGAAATGATTGAGCTCATATTGAGGCATTTGACTTGGTGCACACTTTGTAGAGTTCCCAAGTCTTTAGTGTAGCAGGCTGTGATGTTGTTTAGATCTTGTTTGAAACACTGGAGGAGACAAATATGAGACCACCAGAGTCTTTAGATTAGGAGAAAAATCTGAGCACAGTGTGTAAAGTTGTTGAGATCTCTTCTAAAGCTTTAAAGAAGACCATTGTGAGAGTGTTAGAGTTTTTGTCTCTGGAGACAAGTTTGAGAAGCACGAGACTAAAGCAAAGGTTTCCATTCAATCTTAAAGTAACCTCATTTCTGTCTTAAGAGATATATTTGAAATGTTAAAGAGAACACTTATTTTATTTCTCTTCCCTCTGGTTGGCTTCAATGTCATTTATCCACACCGTTTCAATCAAAGACAATACATGCATTGTCATATTTGAAGTTGTTTATGTAGTGTTTTATTGCACAATGATTTAACAGAGGAAACCATAATCTATATTTACATACATGCAAAAATTGGCTGTACAAGACAAAAATTTATTGCCAAACAAAAAAAAAAAGAAAAGAAACACTGGTACACTAGTGTTGCATTTGTGTAAAAAAAAGTATTGCTCTTATACTAAGCATCTTGCACTTATAAGTCCTTTCTAGTGTGTTTGGAAAATGTGTTGTATATACAATGCTGGACATTGAAGATAAATTTAAACATTTAAACTCTGAAATGTTTAATGCTATTTAAATGATAGTTTTAGAATTTACAATATTAGTAAAAGTTTAAAATAATGTTTCTCCTAAAATAAAACTGAAGGCATCTTAAGACAAATCTGATATCTCAATGAGACATATAAGAGAATCTCCCCTTAGTATCCTGAGCGTATCTCCTAAGGAATTTTAGGAGAAACATCTGAAATGCTGTTGATACTAAAATGAGAGATATATGAGAATCTCATCTAAGTCTCCTGAGGTTAGGAAAAGCGCCGACTGAGAAATATTTTTTTCCCTATAGGAACTTATCACAGTTGAAAAAAAAAATTACCATCATAACTTTTGCAGACCAAGCACAAAAGTCTGTCTATGTTGTATTTACATTTTACTTGTAAGCAATCTGTCTGTTGATTTAAATGAAGATATTAGTTGCGGTGTGATTTAGATGGTTCACACAGCTGTCCACAGCCTGTCATGGCAGATTCTTCCGTCTTTGGCCTAAGAAGCAGATCTAATTTGAGTTTTAACACCAGGCATGACATCACTGCCTATAACAAGCATTGACCCTCACCCCCTCTACAGCTAGATGAAATCAATATGCCTAGAATAAGAATTGGGATAAGTGTCTCCCACTCTTTTGAATGTATTATGTTACTATGAGAACTAAAGGCTTACATTTTTGTCCAAAATTATAAAAGTCAAACACTCACAAATTCTTCAGTGAAGAGTAAAAATAGTTGCAATGATTGTTATGCATGTACAAGTTTATTCACACCGAGGATGAATTCCATTCGACAGTGAGCATCGCTATGCCCCCTACTCACTCCATTCCTAATTTGGAAAACCCAACATGAATGTCAGTTGAATCAGAATGTTATCTTAATAGCAGATACAAGGAAACTCTTACTTTTAAGGAACTTCTGCTGATTTAAAGAAATAAAGTTTCATGTCAAATTATATATGATTCATTTCAGGAGGCCTTTATTAACCCCCCGGTGCCATGTGGAGCACTTTTATGATGGATGGATGCCATTTATTGGACTTCTAATGGACTATTAAATACCAACACCCATTCCCTGCCATTATAAAGCTTGGAAGAGCAAAGACATTTTTTAAAATATAACTCTGATTGTATTCTTCTGAAAGAAGAAAGTCATATACACCTATAGGATGGCTTGAGGGTGAGTAAATCATGGGGTAATTTTCATTTATTGGATGAATTATCCTTTTAAGTAGTTCTCCCTTCCTGTAGTGCCTTTCAAGTGTGCAAAAATACAATTGTGCCCTTTGTGTTTGTTGGCATATGTTTGTTTGGCTGGGTTTTGGTGAGTGACTGTGGTCTAAATCAGCAGAACCTGGCGGAAGTTAGCAAAATTCAAAGTAAAATGCCCTTAGTTACAGCACCTTTCATTTCTGTTGCTTTATTGTTCCATGAGCCAACTCGGAAGGGCAAGCAGGTGTTCTTCTCCATAGAAAGCAAAGGTTTATGTCTTTAGCTTCAGGGACTTTGGGTGTACGTGAAAAGAGTGAGCTTTACGCCCTTGGCCCCTAGCTGGGTTTTAACTTGATGGAATGCAGTGTGGCGCTGCAGTGGCCTGCTGGGGTATGTTTAACAACCCCTGGAGCGAAATTTGATTTACTAGCTTGTCTTTAAACAACAATCTTTTTGATACAACATGTACAACAGCCAGTTCCGTGAGCATTATCCATGCAGATGGTGGAGAAATTATTATTTTGTCCCCAATTTTATTATTCCATTTGGCTGTAATGCAGTTTGCCAGCACGTTTTGTAAGAGAGGGAAATAACACAGTCTATTGCGGTTTCCAAGGAGAAGCAAACAGACACAGTATGGTGAATGTAAGAGTATTTGACAGTGCTTTGATGTAAAGAAGACAAGAGGCAAAAAGGACAGATTCTGTTGACATCTACAGACCAAAAGTCTAGTGAGTTACATTAGCCTCTGTGAACAAAATGGTGGGCTCACACACACACACACACACACACACACACACACACACACATATTCAAACACAGTTCCCTCAGAGATCCAGGAAAACAGAGCCGCCACTGGACAAGGAATCCCAGCCAGTCTTAGATAACATTGGAACAATCCAGACCTTCTTCTGTCCTGTCGTGCTTACTTGCCATCACTCTTTAGGGCTCAATGAAGATGGATGAGGCTAGCAGAGGCACAGTTTGTCTGTCAACATGGAGGCGTGTGGACGGAGCAGATGACTGGATAATATCAGACTAAAGGCCTCTCTGCCTGCTGCCACCCTATCCCCACCCCCACCCCCACCCCAAACCTAGTTAGTTCTTCATCTCACAGGATTTAAAGTCTTGCATAAGCACAGAGGTCAGTTACTGCTCATACAGAAAGTCAACCTTTCTGTTCCTGGTAAGTGCAAGTGAGTCAATTGATGGTGTAGCACATGTTAGTTTAGATAAGGGTGTGAAGACTAATCGAGATTAGTGCTGCTGTCAGTTCTCACCATCATGCTGTATTGTATCCTGCTTCAGTTTCAAACAGGATTTAGATAATATTACTGTTAAAAGATCTTTTTTTTGTCTCTTTTCAAAAATAGGACCTGAAAGTGAAATGAAAAAGTTTTTTTTTTCCTTTTAAAAAAGGAGATGCAATGATTAAGACAATGTCTATAGCCCAACTAAAAATTATATGAACGTCTTCATTTCACATGCTCCTTAAAAGTAAGCTCAGTGAATGGCCATTTCACAAAGAACACATTTTTGCATTCAACTATGCTACTTTTCCTTTGTTTTATATAAATCTGCACTAGATGGACATGTTTGAATAGCCTGACTACGTCAGACTTCGTACTTCCGCTTAATTTCAGTTCACTTCTGTACTCAGTCTGATATAGCAAACCATCTCTCAGTTTATCTCCGGCTTCGCAGCAGCCGGCCAACCAACAAACAGAGGGCGGGCTGAGAGCAGTGACGTAGACGCTAAGCACCGAATTTAAGACTGTAGTTTAGGTGAGGGAAATCTAAAACGACAGCGGACATGTAGACATGGGATGCTATTCGCTCTGTTGTGGAAAATATTCCCGGCATTGGTAACTGAAGCCCGAACAAGAAGAGTGTTTGGTTCACATTTTGAATGGAGGTGATGTTGTGGCTCTACTCCCGACAGGTTTTGGGAAAAGTTTAATTTGTCAACTGTTACCGATCGTCAGCGAGAAACTGGGGAGGCCAAAGTCCAGCAAGGCAATAATTGTGGATGCGTAGATTAACTTCACATAATCCGCAAAAGTGGTTCACAGCCATCTTCACTCCAGTATTTCGCTTGATGATTTTGTTTTCGCCACATACATGTGTTTACAGCGGAAGTTCGAGGTGGCTGAGCCGGCGCATAACATACATTATAACCAAACGTTATGTGATGTGATTGGCTTACGGGTACACCATTGATTTTAAACTCCAGCCCAACTCCCCCCACCCCCCACGAGAAAGTAAACGCTTGTCAATTATGCCCTTCCAGACTCTGTCTACGAAGCAAAGCGAAATAGCAGAGTTTGGTATTACCAGGCTAATGTTTGAATGTTGCGTTCACACCTGGGGTCTTTGTAGCCCCACGTGAAAAATACAGTAATTTATAGTAAATACTATAGTGTTTTTGAACCATGCTATAGTGAAGTACTTGAATTAATTTGTTGTGGTAATTCTAGATGCTGTGGTAATATAACAACTATAGTAATATAAACAAATTGCTACAAATTGCAATTTTCTACAATTATAGGGTATATTATACTACAATACACTACAGTTTTTACTAGTAAAAACTAAATACTACAATATTTATAACACTTTATCAGTTCACTATAGTTAATACTACAGTATGCTGTAGCATTCATTAACAAAGTGTTGTAAATACTATAATATATACAGGATAATGCACTTTACTATAGTATGGTTCAAAAACACTATAGTATTTATTATAAATTACTATAGTATTTTTAATTGCATTAGGCGCAAAACATAGCATTCTAATTTTTTTTTAATTCTTTTTTTCTGTTCCACTACTCATGTCACACATTTTTCAATGCAAAAATGCATTTCATGTGAATGCCTCTAAGGCTAGTTTGAGAACAGCTGTATGTGGTTTGACATTGATTATAATTGTTGGATGCTGTCAAGAAGGTCAAGACCTTTGATGAAGAAAACAATTGCAATTTCAAGGAGGATTTGTGTTATTCTAGTGTCATTTTTAAATAGATAATTGTTTATAATTCTGAGAATAAAACATGGTTCTTATTTGTGGAAAATGCCTTTTAGACACTATAAAGTGTTTTTAGGAATGGATAGGAAGTTTTAAACTCGGCAAATTGCAGTATATTTTCATAGTACAATTAATGCTTTTATGTAAACGATTTCTGAGGCTCCAGTTTTTAAATGGTTCAGATGTCTATAATCAGTAGTATTCATTTACTAATTAAATGAATAGGTGCCAAGAAACATTCACAACACGTGTTCCCAACTATTTGCATTTTATTGCGATTTCAGTTGTTTTAGCCTTTGAGACAGCATATTTTCAGTGTTATGGTAACAATTTTTAATGGCACTGGAAAAAGTTGATTTAAATGAAGCTGTCAGCATGTTAAGACTTTGGATGGGTCAGGGGAGTTAGTGCACGATGGCCCCCGTGTGCTCTCCCAAAAGAGCCGAGGCCCCAGCTTTCATCACTCAGTAAGGAGGTCCTAGCACGTCTCCTCAAGGACCTCTGCTCTTAAGCAATCTAGCCAACTCTCTGTCCAAAAGACCTTTATCATGAAAGCATATTCAGAGGTTGAGTAAGCTGTTTTGGCCTTCTCCATCTCTTTGAACTTGAGATAAGGTGGCCTCCACATGGTCACCATGTGTCTTTCTATCCGGTTTTACTCTTTGTGTCTGGATGGAGACCACAAGAGCCCTGGAGATCTCCTGCACTTAATATTGAGTAAGTCTAAAGTATTCTCTGATGTCCAATAGCTGGAATGTTGATGGATGATTTTGGAGTTTTTTGGAAGGGTCACTGTGATCTAAAATGCATTATCTGTTAATTGAAAACGTTCTTCTTTCTAACATACGGCCAATATGAATGTGTTTTTTCTGTGACTGGGTAAAAATATAGATTATTTGATTACTCACAATCTTAATTTGAACATATGGTGTAGTTTGAGTCGCATTCAAATAACTCTTTCAGTCAGATTCGTTTTAGTGAATCAGAAACATGCATCACAACCCCTGTTGTCACATTCACAAACAAGCGACTCTTATGAGCCGATCCTTTTAATGAATCCTCTAAAAGAACTCAGGAATTAAAATTGAATCAGTCTGAATACTGTTCACTGAAAAACTGTAAAAAATAACAGTTGATTTGGGACATTTAGTGTTTTATTCTTCTATTGTTCAAATGCTTTGTTTCAGGTTGTCTGGCTCATTCAAATACCATACATACAAATATACCTCTGTTTCAGATAAAACATTTTTTTTTTTAAATCCATAAAACAGGGTGCATTTAAGAAAGAAGAATGTCTTTATCTAACAATTTCCTGCTCTGTCACACAGGCCAGTTTTTCTGCAGATGCAGTTGGGATTGAAAGTCGACCCCCTTGAGTCCTGAGACCGTTAACAGAATTCCTTTTGGCTCTCTGGTGAGGCTGAGGCCTGCTTTCCCCATCAGAACATAGTGAGGGAGAAACGAGCAGGCCACTCCCACCAGAGCGCAGTGGTGATTTACCACAGAAGGCCCTACCTGACAGCAGCAGCTGGCCTTGCACTCTGACAGATGGGGCCATGTCACCTTCAGGGTCCCTCCAGAGCTCCTCTGCACTCAGCATTTCTGTCAACACTCAATATGATGGGCTAATTTTACTGAGGGCCAACAGACATGTACGTACCCACCCATCTCCAAGGCTAACCCCGTGCACCAGAATGGCAGTTGGCTAAGGCTCCAGGCATCTGCACCAAGGTGAAATACAATCTGACACCGGAAGGCCAATCATAAAATAACTGAATGCTAATTTGATTTCCGCTTAAAAGAAATATCACTTGGCAGACAATATGGGAACCAAGTATCTGATTCAGCATTTATATGACATTCACATAGATACAAAACAGTGTGCTTGGAGACAAAACAGGAAACAAAACACAGTCCAACAGAAAATGAATTTCCACTCCATCACAAATCAAAATCTTTAGCAAGCCTTCTTGGAAATAGGTAAAATGGATTGGGGGTGAGGGGGGGAAGAAATATGCAACGCAAACGATCATTCCAGAGACGCAAGAGACACTAATGCACAAACCATGAGGTGGCTGTGGGTTGTGTCCCTAAATTTCATGGGGAATATGCAGCAGTTATTTTGCAGAACATGACAACAGTTGGTGTCGATTGAGAGACTGACTGAGTCTCTGTCTGGAACTGTGAAAGATAAATCATCATGATCTGCCTTTTTCCCACAATATACAATTGTTTGAAGCTTACTAATAGTGCTGAATTCTTTTATTTGTGGATATCTCTTGCATATTAAGTCCAGATGTTCAGCTGAGATTTTTGAGAGGACCTCTGAGGCTTGGGAGAGGAAGGAAAATGAAGTGTTACCTCTTTTCAGGAGACACCAACCTTTTTCACCTTGGATAGTGAGCATGGGAATACTGTGTTGTTGTTTTTTTTCTTTCTTTCTTTGAATAGCCCTGGGCTTTTGGAGCAGCAAAAACATTTTTCATCTGTAGTTTAGCCTCTGTTGTCACGTGAATTTCTTATCATAATGTTTGCAGAATTAGTTTCATATCTAACTGGCTGAAAGAAATCAGTTGGAAATGGGAATGTTTTAGTTTTGACTACTTAATCATTTGTTTTTGGCCCAGCATAGCTGGCTAAGTTTCAAAAGCATTTTATAAAAATAAACGGTAACACTTTATTTTAAGGTGTCCATAATACAGAGTAATTACCTAGTTAAGTACTTAGTAGTATCCATTGTACTTACATGAAACAAAATGTACTTACCATGTAACTACGTTATGGAACAGCCTATACTAACAGTTTGTAATTATGTAGATGTAATAGGCAGCTACTGTTACACATATGAGTCTGTTACACAGCTACTTATGTAACCAAAAGATCGTTACATATGTGTTTCAGACTTTACACAACGTAATTATAAATGTAAGTACACAGACATAAACCACTTAAAATAAAGTGTATCAAGATGTTACTCAAGTGTACTTCATGTGCATCTATACTGTACCTTATCCAGCTGCACCTTAGTTTGATTTAACCCACCAGTACACAGCTTAAATACATGTAATACATTTCTAATTACATTAATATTACAGAATATTTCACAGGCATAAGCTACTTAAAATAAAGTGTATCAGATAGTACTTAAGTGTACAAGTATGTGTAACAGTAGCTGCCAATTACATTGCATAATTACAAACTGCTACAACCGAAATGCTGTTCCATAACTTAGTTACATGGTAAGTATATTTTGTGTCATGTAAGTACAACAGCTATTACTAAGTACTTAACTAGGTAATTACTCTGTATTATGACACCTTAAAATAAAGTTGTTATCAAATAAATCATATGCAGGTTTTTTGTTTTGTATTTTTTTTTTAAATTCAGCATTTATTTCTACTGTTTTAAATGTAATGCCTGGTAAAACTGTAGGGTATAGGGACTGATTAAAATAATTTATATTAGAGTCTTTAACATAGTCAAGCTTGCGTGATATTTTTTTTTTTTTTTTTTTTTTAAACCAGTAGTCATATTGACCTCAAAATCTTGTGTGTGTAAAGGGTTCTGAGAGAAAGTATTCCAGTCCATTTCAGAAATACAAGAAGTTAGACAAGTTTCTTTGTGGAGGGAAATTAGTTCTGCTCCAAAACTCAAAACCAAGATCATTTCAAATGGGCACTTGGTTCCAAATCTTTATGTAAAAAGCATCATAAAAGAGCCAACTTTGGCAGGCATCCATCTTCAATGAGCTTTTCTCAGTGTTTGTTATTCATTCTATTCTGTCTCCATAAAAACTCCAAAGCCATAGTTAATATTACTTGTTAAAACCATTTAAATAAGCCCGCCATTTTATGCCAGGACATTAATAAGTGAGATAATTGGGCCATATATCAGATGTGTAAAGTCAATTATGTCTTATAAACATTGAGTTTTTAATAGCTTTCATTTTACAAGCATATTCAATAGTTTTTCCTCTTGTTTTGATTAGCAATAGAGAGAATTGAGATTGAAACCGTTCTCTCTGCAGCAATATACTGTACATGTTCTCTGACAAAAAGTAACAAGCTCATTTACTGTCTACCAGCTGAGATCCCCTATCCCCGCATGGCACAGTAGATTTGAAACATTGATCTCTGTCATATTTTCCTTGTAATGTGAGCACACAGCCTGTCACTGCTTACATATGCAGAGATTGTTTGATTACCCTCTTAAGAGCCTCAAAGAATCCATTCTGGAGAAAAGTCTTTATATAGTCTACACCAGGGATCCTCAAATCTGGCCCACGAGATCCACTTTCCTGCAGAGTTTAGCTCTAACCCTAATCAAACACACTTGAGCATGCTAATCAGTGTCTTCAAGATCATTAGAAAATCACAGGTAGGTGAGTTTGATCAGGGTTGGAGCTAAACTCTGCAGCAGATTGGCCCTCCAGGAAAAGATTTGAGGAACCCTGATTTACACTATGTAGTCATTTTAACTTGTAATGTAATGGAATATTATTTTTACATTTTTTTAGCTTTGCGTAGATAGTCAGCAAACTGAGTGTACTAAATCAGCACCTGTCCCTATTGCATCAGCTAAAGGCAGCAAAGTACCCCTCACCATGACTCCATCTCTCCACAGATGCCCCATTAATCATAGGGGGAAAGTTCTGGGCTCCGAGCCAGTTTGGGATTACGATGTCCAGATATCTGCATCTTCATCACAGACAAAGACCAAAACTCACATCTGGAAAGACTCTGTTGCTTTTCCTTTTTTGACAGCAATATGATTCATTTTTACAATTCGTACTCCCACAACACCAACCGACCTCTCCATTATCAGTTCTGCAGATATTTTGGGTTTGAAGGAAGTTAAGGAAAATGTTAGGGGTACATATTTTGACTCCTTCCTGCCCCTGAAATTGAGTCATGAATCAAAACGGTCTTCTTGGTTAAATTATCAAAATGGGTTCATGTTGGAAGTCAGATGAGGTTTTTCTCCTCAAAGCAACTAAGCACAAGTTATGAGGCCGTGTGATGCCATTTTGTATTAGATATGTTATTGAACTTTCCATCCCAAGAGTCTTTCAGTGTTTCAATTCGGATTCTGAATGTTTTTAACAGTACCGAATGATAAACTGCCATACTCTGACCTTCTCAACCTGTAACATCAGCCTACCAGCAGCTGCACACCTGTATTCAGGCCTCCTCCTCTCGTCCTTCCTCCCTTGTTTTCAATGTTTTGTGTGTTTCGAGTTCAGGCTCTTCTGGGGCCTCTGAATCTTTTCTGGGGCCCCC
This sequence comes from Acrossocheilus fasciatus, assembly GCA_036784905.1. NCBI lineage: Eukaryota > Metazoa > Chordata > Actinopteri > Cypriniformes > Cyprinidae > Acrossocheilus > Acrossocheilus fasciatus. Next base: position 17,607,258 of record CM071942.1, read on the forward strand.
AAGCCTGCATCCTGCCCTGGCCTCGGAGAGAGACAGCCATATTGAGCATGACAAAGTGGGCTCCCCCAGCTGAGGGGGTCAGGCAGCTTGGCAAAGGCCCACGCATTCAGAAACAGGTATTGATTTGAGGGTGAGTAAGTCTAGTGGAGAAACCTGACTCCCTTCAGCTGTGATAATGGCCCATGTTCCCTCAGGAAATACCTGCCCAGAGAGAAAGAGAGAGGTTAGGAGAGAGAGCGAGAGAGGGTAACAGCATTTCTATTGTTCATGTAGCCGGAGTTGATGAGGGCAGTGTGACAACCCTAAACAGCATCTCCACCCAGAGATAGACATGAGCCAGCCAAGCCTGAGATCACTCACCTTTGCATTAGCAACTGAGATCAGCAGAACTGATATACACAAATGTGGCTATTTACAGCCCAAGCACACCCAGAAGGGAAATATTTTGCACATTTACATGTACATCATTGAACATTAAGTTAACTCAATGTAAATAAAACTCAAAGACTTAAATATCTCTCTCTCTCTTATTTTATAAATTTGGTCAAACCAAGTCTCTTAAGAAAAAAAATCTGAAAATTTTGCCAAATGTACTGAGAGTCAAACCCTAATTCTCAATTCCTAATTGTGCAAATGAGCCGACGACATGTACAGTAAGTTGTAAGAAAAATTCTGATTTCACATGGTTTTGAAAAACTTTATACTATTTTCAAGAAAAGTTTTGATTTAAAGACCAAATAAAGTACAAAAATTACGTTTATAGAAAAGTACAAGAAAATATATATTTTTCTTACACCTTGAAGTGTATGCATCTTGCTCATTATTTCCCAAAATATATTTAATGTTTTATTTTATTTCATCATTTATTTATTTTTTCTGCATAAAATTGCATGTCGGTTGTACCACATATATAAAAAAATACATTATGGCATTCCCGAAAAATCAGATATAAATTTGAAAAAAAAAAAAAAAAAAAAAACTGTTATTCACTAGAAAAAGTATATTCAAGTCATTATATGTATTGGTTTTTTTTTTTTTTTTGGGGGGGGGGGGGGGGGGGGGGTTAATGCATTAATAGATTTAATAGATTTTAAACAGGTTAATACAACAAATATTAATCTACACTTCTAGATTTTAGTATTATTATTTTTTATATAGATTTTTTTTAAATCTTGAAACTAAAAATAGTTCTTCTTCTCTAGCCATCGGCCATTAACGTCAGAAATATGTCAGAAGTTTCAGATACACCTGCCTCATATGTTTGTTGACACGCTCTTCACTTGCACTCTTGGTCTGGAGTTTTTAAGGCTGATGAATGGCTTTGCTGATGTCTCAATTAACTGTGTGGAGAAACGTAATGAAAAGCACCATTAGACATAATTGAAGGTTTTGATGGGGCCATTGATGGAGAGGGGAGCAGTGTAACCGTTCATTTTCATCACAAATTACCACACTGTGAAGCACTATATCATGAGGCCGTCTGATGATAGGTAGAGAAGTAGTTGAGTATGGTATGTGTTAAAACTGATGTCTCACTCCTTCCCCTCCCATTTTAGCTAGAATCTAAATGTAATTTGTTATAGCAATCAACCAGACTAACAGCTAGCGAAACTGTTGTTGGCCTGGCAGAAACCAGGGTGAATGTATCAAACTCTTGTGGTGTTTGTGTGTGTTGGCGTCTCATGGTGGTAATGTGGAGAGCTAGCCCTCTGCGAGAAATGCGATACCAGAGTTTTGAGCAGTGACAGCTGCTGGTGTGTGTGTGTGTGTGTGTGTGTGTGTGTGTGTGTGTGTGTGTGTGTGTGTGTATAATCGTGTATGTAAGAACAGGAATGGGGGCGGCTGCAGCTGCAGCTCTAGCAGATGATGATAAGGGTCAAAAACCAGATGCAGGTTCCTATCAAGCCCCTTCAATCTCATAGAAACACACACACATATACACCCCTCAAAAACGATTCAGGTGTACAAAGAGATATATGATCACACATGGGAGCTGATGTCACAGCATTATGTTTTGTCAAAAATAATGACTCTGTTATTCTATAGCGTTGACCTCAGCAAACCTACTAAATTTCAGAATAACTGCTTTCAGACCTACGGTGTTGTTGCTATGTATTTATAGTTTGACTGAATTAACATGACTACTGTATTCCAACAAAGTACTTTTTAAGGGTCTATTTGGGTAGGATAAGCTCCTAAATTTGACGTTCCCCCAAAAATGACAGTTCTGTCATCATTTACTCACCCTCACGTCTTTCTAAATCTGCATCTCACTTACTTAATTTTCTTCTGTGGAACATAATTATTTACATAATGTTACAGCTGTTATTGTGTATATAAAGAATCAGGGGGTCAAAAACAACCTAATTGACTTTCACTGTATGAAAAAACAACCTAATTGAATTACTGAGACATTCTTCAAAATATCTCATTTTGTGTTCCAGTAAAGAAAGAAGGCTCTACAGGTTCACACATATGTAGAGATAGACATTCCAAAGATCTGATGTTGTAAAGCAGCGGTGTTTTATTAACGGGGCTGAGAGCCAAGAACACAGGAGATATCTTCTGTCCAGGCCCTTGCTGATTTGTGAAAGTCTGTTTCATTCCCTGAAGCCTGGATCATATCTACATTGTAGTCAGCATATTATTTGTCATTTGCGATTATCAATGATTTGTGTTAGTCTGGTCTGGTCTGGCCAAATTTGGTTAAAAGTGACTTTAAAGTCAGCATGATACTGGAATTGTATCATGCATTTTTACTCCCCTGTTGTGACGAGAAACGGCTTGAATGAGAAAAAGTCTAAGGTGAGACTTGATTTTGTCCGATGGGAATTGATTGGATCATTTTAATTTGCTATAGTCCCACCCTCGAACCGGTCACACGTCATCAGAGAAGGGGAGGGGAAGTTAATGTTTTTGGTTAAAGATTAAGATATGATATATTGATTATAATAAACCCTTTAACATTCCATAAAAAAATAAGAATTGTCAATTTTGATTTCATGGTTCATGGTGGCCTCTATGTTCAGGTCACATGATCAGCTGTGTCTTGCAGTTCTTTCTTTTGGAAGATCCAAAAGAAAGTGGAGACCTACCAACCCATGTTATTTCAGACATGTAATTTGTCTTGTGCTGGACTTTTTGATAGATGGATTTTTTCGGCCCTCTGATGTTTCCATGTTTGACCTCTGATATAAGAAAATACACTGATATAAGTGAACATGGACTCACATCTGCTGCTGTCTGTATTTCACTTGAACTTCTAAATGTCAAGTACACTCTAGTGTACTCATGATCAATTAAGATAATTCTATTGCTTTACGGAACAGTAGACTAAATTTAAAGTGGGTATCACTATAATTGAACATGATTTACATTGCTGATTGTGAATTATTTCAGTTATACCTGCTCTGGTTGAGGTGTCTGAGATATCTTAACACTTTGATAGCACTTTGATAGTATGATCTTTCACAGTTATTAATTTTTTTCCTCACCTGCATCCTGATTCAAATTTACAAATTCACTGTAAAAGCTGTACAAAAATGCGGGGTGAGGAAGATAAATATATTTACTGTATTTTGTATCAATTTAATGTGTCCTTGCTGAATAAAGTATTACATTTTTGAATAAATAAAATCTTACTGACCTCAAACTTACACAGTGAATCATGTGAAATGGCAAATATGATTTCTGTCAGATGCTAACACTAGCCTAAGAGGATACACAATTTCTTGAATATATGCTAATGTGCACTAGTGAACATTTTTTATTTTGACCCAGGTCCAGACTTGAGATACTCCAGACGTCATGGCACCCGCATCTGTTTAATCACCCTAATTAAAAATGTGACGCTTGTTTAAGTGCTGTCTTACACCCCTACAAAGCACGGAGGGAGGCAAAAACGGTACTAGTGTAGCTTTACAGTTTGCAAAATACCTACAGCCCAGTAGGGGTTATTTTATTAAACCCTTTAAATGACCAGGTCTGTAAACTTCAGTCGGTTCTGCGAGAGAGAAACTGAGAACTGCTGCCACTCTTGTGGTTGACTTTCATTGGACACTATGCGGTAAAGCTAACTGTTTTGAGAGGAAATGTTCAGTCTCAACCAAACTTGATGACAAAACTTGGTGATCCAGAGCAAAAACTCATTAAAAATACCTTTAATTCATAGAAGCCTTGATCCTTTCCTGGAGTTCACATATGCTCACTTGTTCATTCAGTGCTAGTGTGAGTCACAGCATGTTCAGGATATTGCATCAACACATGTGACTTCACATCTATAGACATACTGTTGAAGGCTTATGCACACAGCAGCTGTGTAAGACGAAGTTGGTTAAATTGTCTTTAGAAGGCAAGTTAGTGAAAAGCATGTTGTCTTTGGAGCCAGTGTGAGATAATAGGAAAAGAAAAAAAAACGTTACCGTTTGAGCCCTGGCATGCGTTCATGGAAACTGAGATGGACTGAGCTGTGGCCTTTGATGATTTTAGTGCAGATGTGACATTAGCTGCAGGAACAGTTACAGCCTCTGAGTACAGACCACTTTAACACCTGTAGACTTTTTAGATTAAAGATCCTTTGTTCATGAAGTGCCTTGTGTTTGACTTATAATTTAATAATTATATTTGATATTTTTGAAGAAATTGATTTCCTGCAACTAAAGCCTACTTTTAAAAACTTGTTTTGAAAGTTCACCAGAAGACTATACATATCTGAACATTCTTAAATCTTATTCTTAAGATCACTCTAAAAAAATATGGTTCTATATAGCACTAAAAGTGATTCTTGGCTCGTAATCATAGGGGAACCACTTTTGGTGCTATATAGCATCATATCTTTAAAGGTGCTATACAGCACCTTTGTCAAATGGTGCTATGTAGAACCATAAGAGGTGACATATTGCATTGTATTTCTTCAACAAAAATGGTGCTAAGCAGTAAAGCTGTTTTGGCTCGTAAAGAACCAGCTTAACAGGTTCTTTGTATGGTAGTGGTGCTATATAGCACCTTAATCACCCTGAAGAACCACTGAAGAACCATACAGGAACTTAACAGGTTCTGTATATCATAGCGATGCTATATAGCCCCTCAGTCATGTCAAAGAACCGGTGAAAAACCATACAGAAGCTAGGTTCTGCATATGGTAGCAATGCTATAAAGCCCCTCAGTCATGCCTAAGAAACGGTGAAGAACTACTGAAGAACCACTGAAGCACCAAGATTTGGTGCTACAGCACCAAGAGTAGTTCCCCTGTGATTACGAGCCAAAGAACCACTTTTAGCGCTATATAGCACCATTTTTTTTTAGAGTGATTTGATACTTGAGAAGCAAAATTACTTAAGATATTACATAAGTTATGTTTTCTGTTTTACTTTTAAAACAATAAAAAATGTCTGCCAATTTGGTGAGTTTTGGTGAGTTGGTGATTTCTTAACCCACAGGCAGCTTAAAGTCCCATCATTTTGAACGATTTTTCAGAAAACAAGACAATTTATCTTAACTAATAATGCTAAAAGTAAATGTTTCTTGAATTAAGAATTTTTTATTATTTGTACTGGAAGAAAAGATGAAGATGATTTTGCTCTGCTTTCCTTTGTGCTGGGTGTAAATTTGTCAGGATGGTGTAAATTGTGGTCAGAGAAAATTTGTTGGGATTTGTACATCAGATTTCATGTCCTTACATGAACAATTCTTTCCAAACTGACTTTCTGTGTTGTCTCAATAAAGTCTGAGGCCCTGATTTACTAAGATTTCAATTCTAAAAGTATGCTTATGTGCTTGTGCAGTCTAACAAATTGCATATGTGTGCTTCATGGGAACATTTCGGGTGATTTATTATGAATAAATGTGCAAATAATAGGTTTGGACATGCTCAAATTTAAAAGTGCTGTAAAAAAAAAATAAAAAAAATAAATAAATAAAAAATTGTTGTTATGAAATGGCATGCAGAAAATCTCAGTTTTGCTTGACAGATATCACCGAAATAGCTGTTCTGAAATATCACCCTTGTCTTTGTGACAGCCTCTGGCTCTGTAAACTATAAAATATGAGCACATGCTGCTGTCAGATTCTTTGTTTAGCCAATCAGGAGAACGTTCTCCCTGTCAGTCATTATGGATATTCACAGGCCAGACCTTATATGGAAAGCCAGGAAGCTGAGAGTGTCATGCAAGCACACTAAGGCTTTCCGCACACTAGTGGATTTTAAGGCCGATTTGCACCCCCAAACAATTCGTGGCTTGTCGCAAACGATTTTTTGTGTCAACGTGTTATTGTGTCAACGTGTTAACATCTTAACGTTGCTTTTGACAACTGCTGTTACAGTGTCTATACAAGATCAGTGTAAAGCTAAATTCACAATTTGGGTTTGCTGACATCAAATTTAGTGTTTATTTTATTTGAGATAACAGTCTCACAACATTTCTGTATGTGTGTGTGCATGTCTTTGGAGGGTGGGATTTTGGAAAGTTGTCTAGCAGCTAAATCTAGTGGAAGTCCGATTAATACCTGCTTTTCAGTTTTTATTGGTTTGCACACATAAGCTGTGTCTCATTTCAAAGGCTGCCCCCTCAGAGGTCACATTTGTAGGGGAACTGTCCCTTTAAAGGAAACTGACATATGTATCTGAAAGATAGTGCTAGGTAGAGTTAGTAATAGATCATTTTGAATTTCCTTGTATTTGCTATCAACTTTGCAGATGACTTTATACTTGCAAACCTTTTGTAAACTGGGTCCTAAGAGTGTGGAAAGCTGCTGGGAAGCAGCTTGTCACCAGGGTCCCATTGCTTTATTCCATAGAGTGTTTCTCCCAGGACTGTGAGACACAATGACAACCCAGAGGTTACATATTTCCCTGTGAGCTCTCTGATAGTGGCATTAAAAACAAGCCTGCAAAGGAGCAGTTTGTGTGTTTCTCCCCAAGGACATGAGGTCAAAGGAATGTTCCCCAACTGCCAGAGCTTCCATTTCAGACTGCTCTGAGGCAGTGTGACTTCCTGTAGATGGTGGGAGAAACTGGGATTGGCTGTATAAGCCGGTCCAGAAGGGAGTGGGCAAATAATGTCCCGGTGACTCACTTTAGCTGTTTCATTCACATTTGTTGAAATGTTGAAGTTTGGGACTGCTGATGCTCTGTATTGTATCAAAACATAAAGGGATACAGGGCTTGCAAAATTGCTAGCCTGACGTCCCGGGGCTATTGTGTCTTCCAGTGAGGCTACAAAAATATATCACCGCCCTGTCCGAAGGTCTATCTTAAAAGAGTCATAACATAAGAAATCATTTACCTTGTTCGTTTGGCTTATAAGAGGTGTCTTTGTACTATTAAACATCCTGCAAGTTTCATAGCTAAAAACATCCCCCTCATTACAAACAAATAATTTATTTAATCAATGTTTTGGATCTGAGGTGCAAGATGACGCCACCCAGGCACAAACATTTGTATAAACACCGCCTCCAGAGCATAGCATCGACAAATAGTCACATATCGACAAATAGGCCCCGCCTACTGGCATTCAGTACCTTAACGGCTGACACTTGATTACGCTGAATGTGTCACATCGTGTCAAAAGCATATAGAAATTACAATCACTGCCACTATCTTGTTTACTGAGGATACAGTATACAGATGTGCATTCACTTTCTGACACAGTACATGTGCTTATTTCTGTCATCAATAGGAAAAATAGAGTGAAAGAACATTCACTTTGACATGTTTGGTTTAAACAGCTCGTTCACGTCTTTGTACAGATATCAAAAGGATTTCAGTGTAAGGAACAAGTGGATAGTTTATTTTTAATGGCATCCTGGATTGTGTCAGAGGATTTTTCTGAGTATTTTGTTTTGTAAACGAGGCACAGTGTCATGGAGAGTTCACAAAGAAACATTTGTTGAAAGTTGAAGTGGTACTAGATCTGACTACAACTACATCACAAACCGTAAGTAAATGATTTCATAATGCTTTGTCTGGAAATTACCGGGTTTTTTTTTTTCATGTTGTCAAAACACTCATGCAGTAGTGAGGGGGTGTTGATACTGTTTCCTATGCAGTGATGTTAGCCAATAATAACAGTGGACGATTCCTGACAAGCCTTAAAGGACCCGCCCCTTAAAACAGGTCGTTTTAGACAGAGGGTCAGAATGAGGGTTGAAAATAATAATTTTTCCACATATTTATTTAGTTTTTTTGTGCAAAAAACTTTATTAACATTATAAGTGAACCTCAAAGAATATATAAAAAATAAAATAAAAAAACGTCATGACCCCTTTAAATACAGAGTTCCCACGAGTCCTTAAAAAAAGTCTTTAATTTAACTGTAGCAATTTTGAGGCCATGAAAAGGTGGTGTAAGAAAAGTCTTAATTATATTTTCACAATGTTTTAAATTTGGGGACGAAAGACAGGAATTGCAAAATGGTTAATGCGATGACTGAACTTCAAAAAGCTTATTTCGCTGAGTAAAAGCGCTGAAGGTTTCAAAGTCAAAACACTGTGCGGGTGTTTTTATATGAATGAAACACTGAAGAGAGTCTCTAACTGCCTTTAGAGAAGTTTTGATGGCATTTTCATTTAATCTTTCCTATAATGCCTGATAAAGTAGCGTTTATGAATGCAGCACTGCTTTGGGTAGAGCCGTTACCGGGGAAAGCGCCACCTAGTGGCAAAAGAATGAATTAGTATATTCAATTAGCCCGTCTGCTGTTTTTGTTCAGACCCATGCAAAAATTGACCCATATTTTTATGCTGTGGCAAATGTGAAAGAAGCTAATGATAAAATTTTAAACAATTAAGACAAGTATGATATATATGCTTAAACTAATATAATAATTTATATGTTTCACTCATCCCTTTTCTAAAAATGGTTTAAAGGCATTATATGGAGGAGCGAGAGCAGGGCATTTATTTAAATTTTTCCCTTTGTGGTCTGAAAAAGAAAGAAGGACATACAGCATTAGAACAACACAAGGGTGAGTAAACGAGAACTTAATTTTCTTTTTTTGGGGGCGGGGGGAAGTAGCTGGGGAAATACAATTAATGTGCGAGAACACTTTAAGAAAGTTTAGAAGTTCCATCATCGCACTTTCCATTTCCATTCATTTATTGTTGTGAAATGAAAAATGGATCATACACCAAATATTATACAGCTGCATTGGTAAAACTTTTTTAATAATTTATGGCCTAACTTGACAGTTTGCACCCTTGAATGGCCAAAACCTGCCAAGCTCGGGAACAGCTAAAAAGCTGCATTGTTTCTCAGTCCAAAGTGAGTTAACATCACTTTTCCCCTGCAGTTCCATAAAAATACAAACAAGCTGACCCTCTCTCCAGAAAGGAAATTATGTTTGTCTAGACAGGATATAGTGTGGCACAGTAGGCCTGAGGCAAGCACACCTGTTTCTCTGAGGTCATTATATCATTTTATTTTAAATAGTTTAGGATAAAATATATATTTCTGTAACTTGCATCTACATAAACAGAAATATTATATTTGTTCTCTGTTTGAATAATCATAGTTCCCCTATCAAAAGCTACTCTCGATGCTGCGCTGAAAGCGCTTTGGGAACATTCTTTGTTCGACCGGTTGTTGAAGCACGTGTGTCAAACACGCCAAGAATTGGCTTAAATAACCTCGGTTAGGTGACGTCACTCGATTACGATCACCTGGAGGTTATAAATAGATGTGACGCGGAAACATCCTCAGGTCTTTTGTCTTCAAGGACCGCATTGTTGTGTGCGTGTGTGTGTGTGAGAAAAAGCACGATTAGAAAGAGAAAAAAAAAAAAAAAAGCAGGAAGCGAGCAGATATAGATATTTATATATATATATATATTTATATAAGAGAGATAGCTGCTCACTATGGAGGATCTACAGAGGAGATGTTTACCTCCCTGTCAGAGGCAGCTCCCTGACGATGATCTCCATGCTTTCTGCTTTGAGTGTTTGGGGGAAGAGCACGCGATCCTCGGGCTCGAGGGCGAGTGCGAGCACTGCGATCTCCTCTCGATCAAAGTGCTTCGCGCGCGGCTCGCCTTCTTTAAAAGCTCGTGGGGATCGCGTGCCGATCTAGCCGAGGCGCGTGAGACGGACTTGCCCCTTTCTCTCGCGCTCTCGCCAGATCATGAAGCCCACGCGTCCGTTTCTCAAGCGCGCTTCGGGGCTTCTTCTGAACGGGCCGAGGAGACTTCATCTCTTGCTTCTGGGGAGGTGGAGAGTGCCGCCTCAGAGCGCTCCTCTTGTGATGACAAAGCATATGAGGAGTTGCTCGAGGTGGTCACTCGGGCAGTCGATCGGTTACACCTAGACTGGCCGCAGGAGCAAGAGACCCCCAAGCGCTCAAAGTTAGACGACAGATATCTGTCGGGTGGTCGAGGGGAGGGGCCTCAGCGACGGTCTCTCCCCTTTTTCGGTGACCTCCATGACGAGTTAACTCGTTCATGGAACAAGCCATATTCGTCCCGTGTTTTTGTGCCATCGACGTCGATTTACTCGACTATCGTTGATGCAGAGGCACGGGGCTATATGATGATGCCCCAGATTGAAGAGACGCTCGCGGGCTATCTCTCTCCTGGGACCTCATCATCACTGAAGAAAGCAACTCTCCCCACCAAGCCATGCAGAGTAACATCTTCATTGGTGGGGAAAGCCTTTCAGGCAGCGGGTCAGGCTGGTACTGCTTTGCACACTATGGCAGTTTTGCAGGCGTACCAGGCTGACCTGCTCAAAGACTTGAGCACTGGCGCGTCAATTGACGAGGAGGCATTTTTAGAGCTTCGCCAGGCCACAGATTTGTCTCTCCGTGCGACCAAGCAGACGGCCCGTGCCATCGGCCGCTCTATGGCTGCAATGGTTTCCACGGAGAGACATCTGTGGCTCAACCTCACGGGCATCAAGGACAAAGACCGTGCGTTCCTCCTTGATGCCCCCGTCTCGCCTTCCGGCCTATTTGGCGACGCCGTCAACACCGTCGCCACTAGGTTTCGGGAGGCAAAACGCTATGAGGAAGTGTTTGTGAGGTTTCTTCCCCGCCGTGCTCAAGAGTCGGGACCGTCGACCACCCGGTCCCGACCAAGTCCGGTTCCGTTGAGGCGTGAAGCGCAGAAAGAGAGTGTGGCGAGCCGAGCACCCCCTCGTAGAGACTGGGGTGCGGCTCGCCGCGCATCACAATCTGCCTCAAAGAGACCGGACCTGCGGAGCATCATCTCCGCCAAAAAGAAGTCCTGAGGCTGGTGCGCCCAGGACCGTGGGGGTGTGTTCCCCCAGGGAGGGGCGCGTACAATTCCAACAGAAGGTAGAGGCTCCTTCCTGGCACCCTCAGGGGGCCGCTGTACAATCTCCGCCGCCACTGGTGTTTCGGGGACCGGCGGTCTCCAGCGAAATGTTAGGTGTTCGGTTGCCTCCTGCCACGTTTCCGGACGCCAGACATCTAACATTCCCCCATCAAAGCGAAGTGTCAAAATTAGTGCCCCTTTCAGAGAAGCTGGCAGCGTGGAAGCTACTGCCAAATATCTCTCCGTGGGTAGAAAGGACTGTAGAGAAAGGCTACAGGATTCAGTTTGCGTATCGGCCTCCGCGTTTCAACGGCGTGGTCTCCACTTCCGTGAAACCGGAACGAGCGCATTTGTTGACACAGGAGTTGCAAACTCTGCTGGTCAAAGGGGCCATAGAACGTGTTCCCCTGCCAGACAGGCAGTCAGGCTATTACAGCCGGTATTTTCTTGTTCCCAAGAAAGATGGGGGGTTGCGTCCGATTTTAGATCTTCGCGGGTTGAACCGCTACCTCAGAACATACAAGTTCAAGATGATTGTTTCTCACATCCAATCGGAGGATTGGTTTGTGACAATCGATCTAAAGGACGCTTATTTTCATATAGAAATATTGCCACAACACAGGAAGTTCCTGAGGTTCGCTTTCGGGGACGAAGCCTACCAGTATCGGGTTCTTCCGTTCGGCCTAGCCTTGTCACCCCGCACTTACACCAAATGCATGGATGCAGCTCTGGCTCCTCTACGACTCCAGGGCATCCGCATTTTAAACTACATAGACGACTGGCTGATTCTGGCTCAGTCTCAGGAGCTAGCGCTTCGACATCGGGATGTCGTCCTAGCTCATCTCGAATCTCTAGGGTTGAGACTCAACGCCAAGAAAAGCGTTCTCTCTCCTGCTCAGAGGACAACGTATTTGGGGGTCGTATGGAATTCGATCACGATGCGGGCACAGCTGTCTCCTGCACGCGTCGAATCCATTTTAGACGCCCTAAAGAACATCAAGCTAGGCCAGAAGATTACTCTTCATTACCTTCAGAGGGTTCTAGGTCTCATGGCAGCTGCATCTACGGTGATACCTTTAGGTCTCCTGCGCATGAGATCGTTTCAGTTGTGGCTCAGAGCCAGGGGATTTCATCCAAGGGCCAATCCCCAGAGGCAAATAAGGGTTACGCGCCAGGGGCTTCGTACCCTTTCTATGTGGTTCAGACCCCGGTTCCTGACTTTGGGTCCCACTCTAGGTCCGTGTTGTCGTCGCAAGGTGCTAACGACAGACGCATCCCTCACGGGCTGGGGAGCGGTCTTAGATGGCCGTCCAGCCCAAGGGATCTGGAGAGGTCATCTTCTCGAATGGCACATCAATTGCCTCGAAATGAAGGCTGTATTTCTGGCCCTGAAATACTTCCTCCAGCAGTTAAGAGGCTACCATGTCCTAGTGCGGGTGGACAACACAGCGGTAGTCTCTTACATAAATCGTCAGGGTGGACTGCGGTCGCGCCGCTTGAACGAGCTAGCGCACCAGGTTCTGCTTTGGGCACAGGACAAGTTCCTGTCCCTCAGGGCGATTTACATCCCCGGACATATGAATGTGGGAGCAGACTTGCTGTCCAGACAAGCTGTAATACACGGGGAATGGAAACTCCACCCCGAAGTAGTCAGTCAAATCTGGGAAAGATTTTACGAAGCAGAGGTGGACCTCTTTGCTTCACAGGGGACAGCACAATGTCCCCTCTACTTCTCTCTGACTCATCCAGCTCCCCTGGGTCTGGACGCGATGGCCCATGTGTGGCCCAGACTGCGTCTTTACGCATTTCCCCCGGTCGCTCTGCTCCCAGGAGTCCTGGCCAAGGTCCGTCAACAGGGTTCTCGCCTCTTACTGATAGCGCCCCGTTGGCCGACCAGAATATGGTTCTCAGATCTAATATCTCTCCTCGACGGCTCGCCGTGGGCGATTCCGGTGAGGAGGGACCTTCTCTCTCAGGCACAGGGGACAGTATTTCATCCCCGGCCCGAGCTCTGGAACCTTCATGTCTGGCCCCTGAGGGGGACCAACTGAGACATGCTGGCCTTCCAGCCGATGTAATAGAGACTATTCTGAGCGCTAGGGCTCCCTCCACTAGAAGAACTTATGCCAGTAAATGGCGCATTTTCGAAAGTTGGTGTATGACACACCATGCAGATCCAGCTCACTGCCAGATTGTTTCAGTACTGGAGTTTCTGCAAGAGAAAATGTCCTCAGGAACATGTCCTAATACTCTCAGAACGTATGTGGCCGCCATCTCGGCTTGCCACATTCTGATTGATGGGGTTTCGGTGGGGAAACACCCTCTAGTTGCCCGCTTCATTCGAGGAGCTAAGCGGTTGAGGCCGCCCACTAGAGCGACAGTTCCTTCATGGGACCTAGCTATAGTGCTTGAGGGCTTAGTGGACACCCCTTTCGAACCACTAGAGTCAGCGCCTGTCAGGCTTCTGACCCTAAAGATGGTTTTTCTAACAGCTATTACTTCTCTGAAGAGAATTGGGGATTTGCAGGCTCTGTCAGTCTCGCCATCCTGCCTAGATTTTGCCCCTGGGCTGGTCAAAGCTATTTTGCATCCTCACCCTAGTTATCTTCCGAAGGTTCCATTCTCGACCATAAATCCGGTCATACTCGAAGCCTTCTGCCCTCCGCCGTTCACGACACCGGAGCAGGAGAAACTTCACTTACTGTGTCCAGTACGTGCTCTCCAGATTTACGTCCACCGCACTAGCCAGTGGCGTAAGTCGGAGCAGCTTTTCGTATGTTTTGGAGGCCGCAACCGGGGGGCGGCTGCCACTCGACAGACTATGTCACATTGGGTGAGGGATGCTATTGCCCTAGCCTATGAGGCGCGTGGTCAAGCTTCGCCTCTGGGTGTAAGGGCCCATTCAACCAGGGGGATTGCATCTTCCATGGCTTTGGCAAGAGGCGTCCCCTTGCAGCAAGTTTGTGATGCGGCAGGTTGGTCCTCTCCGCACACATTTGTTAGATTCTATAGTTTGGATGTTCATGTTACTCCGGGCTCGCATGTCCTTGAATCGACATCCCAGAGTCATGTCTGAGACCTCTTTCATGTTTGTGCGCACACTACACAACGTTGGGGGTCCAGACACTTCCAGTGCGGCGGCGTGGGTATTCTCGTTCCCAAAGCGCTTTCAGCGCAGCATCGAGAGTAGCTTTTGATAGGGGAACGTCTCGGGTTACTTGACTGTAACCCTGTTCCCCGAAAAAGCGGGAACGAGATGCTGCGCCTCAATGCCGCACTGTAAGCGTGACTGGACGTCCTTTCAGACAAAATTTTGACCTGAGGATGTTTCCGCGTCACATCTATTTATAACCTCCAGGTGATCGTAATCGAGTGACGTCACCTAACCGAGGTTATTTAAGCCAATTCTTGGCGTGTTTGACACACGTGCTTCAACAACCGGTCGAACAAAGAATGTTCCCAAAGCGCTTTCAGCGCAGCATCTCGTTCCCGCTTTTTCGGGGAACAGGGTTACAGTCAAGTAACCCGAGACGTTTTATATATATATATATATATATATATATATATATATATATATATATATATATATATATATATATATATATATACACATATAGATAGATAGATAGATATTATATAAAATATAATATTATTATATCAAAATTATCCAGTCTTATCATTCCTGGTGCAGGGTCACATAAATCTTTTATTCACCATGCAGCTTTCAAACCTTCATGCTGTTTTTCAGTACACCTTTAGAAGATGTGTATATTAGAGAACATTTTTGGAAATCATCTGATTTAATTTGTCAGTAAAGTTTACTTGACTAATTGTGGGTGACATGTAGCATCCCTTGTGTTTGCATTTATTCGAAGTGGTCAGAACACAATCTCTTGTTTATTTATGCTGGTCAGAGTTGGCATAAATGCCAATGTTATTGTAAGTGAATCCCTGTTGTAGTCGCGCTGTCAAGATGGTGCCACATCAAATAAACTGCTTATAATTCCAGCTTTATAGTCTCAGTGTCCAAGGTTGTGGTCAGATTTATAAATTCAGGCTCATCCAAATGAGCATGCAGCTTGGAATTCCTATTTGGCTTGCATGTTTCAAAATGGAGGTTCACATTTCGACAAACAAGTCTGACTTAAGGGATGATTGCTTGGATAGATTGCTGGGACAGAACAATAAATGCAGTATTGCATTTACTGTATATTTTTATACTCATGTATACGAAAGATTAATCACAGTTAAACTCCTGGGTATAGGGGCTTTTATATAAAGAGATTTAAGGGTTTGTCCAACCATCATAATCATAAATAATCGTAGTTATTATACATTTTGTGGGGGAAGTCAATCTAGTTCCTCCATTGTTGAAACTGATGGATCAGACATTTTCTTGTCAGCAGTACTTTGGCAAAGACCTCCATCCATCATGCCAGGAGGTTTCTGGAGGCTGTGGCGCCAGCAGGCCTTATACGTCTCTCAGTGAGTTCCTCAATGAGGTCTTCAGTTTTTCTGGAAGCCCCCCGGGACTCTGGCCAAACTTATGATCCGTGTAGCTGGTTCTGGAGCACGCCACAAAGGAGCAGACGGGAGAAAGAACATTTTCGTGAACGCAGCCCAGTTTCAGGTCATGTGTGCTGGGTTTGGGTGTCAGTTAGATGATAGATACTGGTGATTAAGTGCATACAGATGAATGAGGCTCACTTTATGATTGGGAACCCACAACAGGACAATTAGTTGGGGGGAAAATGTTAGTAAGAGCAAGAATAATAACTTAAATTTCAAACTAAGTACAGTAATCCTATGGCTTCATAAGGCTTAGAATATATATCCTTTGGACTTTTTTGGTGCTTTTTGTGTCCTTTTTGAAGTTAATAGCTAGGGCTGCACAATTAATGAAAATTAATGAGAATTCAAGTGTGAATATCAGTTGCAAAGGCTGTGATTTAATTACATACATGTGCTGCATGTTTCAGATTGAAGCATGGCACTGTGTTCATTAAGATATGAGCAGCTCATGATCCAGTGTTTTCAGTGTTTGGATCACCTGTAATGTGCATTTGAGAACATGGTCCAAAAAATCTTCCAAATTCGTAACGGAAAGCACTTAAACAGTAAACTGGATTTTGTTAACACATGAAAAGCTTTAAGGGCTCTCTTATGGAAGCATATGTGTAGCAAAATTCAATGTGCAATGTAATATGCAAAATGGCAATGCAATATTCAAAATGGCAATGCAATATTCAAAATGGCAATGTATTTCTGTATTTAAATTTACATTTTCCATTACCCCATATGTGCAAAGTTTGGTGCAGAAGGAAAATGAAAATGAAATTATAGTATTTACATTTGCCATTTCCAACAGTAGTCTTAATATGTAAAGTGCATACCATTTTAACGCTTTATAAGTAGCGAAATTAAAATGAAAATATATAACCCGAATTGATTTGATATGTGTAACATGTCCAAGCAGAAATGGTAGCAAAATGATCATTTAAATGTTATTTGTCCTAAATGCATTTAGACTAACAGTTAGGACACTTGCGATTGCATTTTCATCACAACTCGTGGGATATGTGTAGCAAAATTCAATGCGGCTTTGAAAATGCATTCCGAGCTAACCACGCCCACCCTCTGTCAATCATTGCGTCAAGGTGGGGATTGGCGGAAGCGTGTTACGTTTAGATCGCTCGAGACATGGCGGCTGGAGATCTGATAATATCGTTGAATTCACTGGCAGATGAAGTGGAGCGTGAACGGAGATCAGCAGATTTTTACGCGTATGTAGGTGACAGAACTAGTGGGACGACCGGTGTTACGGTTTTACTGGTTTCCGTGTTATCTGGTGATCAACTTGCTGGTTCAGGTCTCCGCTCCAGATGTGATGGAACGACCGCAGCAGATTCGCCAATTCTGCAAGCTCAAACTGCTGTGATATTAAACTGTCTAATAAACGCACACTTGCTCATTACACGATTTTGGTATTCTTGTAATGATTACAAATCAATGGTATGATCGCCCGTAGCGGCTGAATTACAGAAAAAATGAAAAAAAAAAAAAAAAAAAGTCTGTTTGGCACGGGTTTCGAACACGCGCTAAAAATAGTCGCGCTGTGGGGATACCAGTAATGAGCGCACTGAGCTACCGAGCAGTTTTGAATTTACTGTCGGCGTGACATTGTACAACATGGCTGAATCAAGGAAATGTGCCCGTGTTAACTTGTGACCTCTGTTTATTTATGAAAATGAATATTATAGTAAAAGTAGATTACATTTTATGGTTTGTGATGGTAAAGTACATTTCATTGAGTCTCAGACAACTAGCCTAAATTTGGGGCTACTGTGGTTTAATTACAAACGATATAGTTAAACTATATTTACTATAGTAAAAACATGGTATATTTAATGGTACCATTAATTCAACGATATTATCAGATCTCCAGCCGCCATGTCTCGAGCGATCTAAACGTAACACGCTTCCGCCAATCCCCACCTTGACGCAATGATTGACAGAGGGTGGGCGCGGTTAGCTCGGAATGCATTTTCAAAGCCGCATTGAATTTTGCTACACATATCCCACGAGTTGTGATGAAAATGCAATCGCAAGTGTCCTAACTGTTAGTCTAAATGCATTTAGGACAAATAACATTTAAATGATCATTTTGCTACCATTTCTGCTTGGACATGTTACACATATCAAATCAATTCGGGTTATATATTTTCATTTTAATTTCGCTACTTATAAAGCGTTAAAATGGTATGCACTTTACATATTAAGACTACTGTTGGAAATGGCAAATGTAAATACTATAATTTCATTTTCATTTTCCTTCTGCACCAAACTTTGCACATATGGGGTAATGGAAAATGTAAATTTAAATACAGAAATACATTGCCATTTTGAACATTGCATTGCCATTTTGAATATTGCATTGCCATTTTGCATATTACATTGCACATTGAATTTTGCTACACATATGCTTCCATACTCTCTACAGTCTTCTGTCAAAATAAAAGTTTGATGGTAAAAAAAAAAAAAAACATTTAGAAATTAAGACATTAAGAAATATTAGTAATATTAGTCAAACATATTAGTATTTAATTTTACACTTTTACTCTAAAATTAAAATATTACATATTTTTTAAATACTATATTTTTTCAATAATATATTAAGAAAATAATAATTTCTTATTTTAATATTTTTATTATTTATTGCAGAATAAAAATATTAAAATAAGAAATTATTATTTTCGTAATATATTATTGAAAAAATATAGTATTTAAACATATGTAATATTTTAATAATTATTATTATTATTACTGAATACAAATATTAAAATAAGAAATTATGATGATGGTTATTGTTATTATATGTTTTTTATTATGTAGTTATATTCATTTTAAATCACTTTTTACAACCAAATTTCCGAATTACTGTGCAACAGAAAAGCACAGTAAATATAGATATTTTTTTAAAAATTGCATTATAAAACACAATTTTTATCAGGAAAAAATCACATTAATTGTATTTGTATGCAAAAGACCAACCAGCACAGTCTTCAAACATTCTCCTGTTGTGTTCTACAGAAAAAGGGGTGAACTACCCCTTTAAGAAGTGACACATTCCATGGACTACGTAAAGGATCCACCCAAATGCTTTGACATCATGGTAATATTTAGTGCCATCATAATTAGAACATCATGTGCACATGAAAACATCTGGAGGACTGCAAAGTGCTGAAAGTGAAGTTAAGTACTCAAAACATTCATTTCTCAGTTGACACCACAAGATACAGTATGATAGATGCAGGAACATGCATCCCTTGAAACACTCCAGGATCCAGTTCACGGGTTGGGATTCAGTCTGCTGTGTCATAAATTACAGCTCAGGGCAATCTGCAGGAGATGATGTTTGTTGTAACATCATGGGCCAGAACATTCCTGCAAGTCAAGGGATCCCAAATATAGGTAAATTGAAGGAGGGGTGACACCAGTGGTGGAGATGAAGAAAAAGGGTACGAAGGAGAGAGAGAGAGAGAGAGAGAGAGAGCGAGCGAGCTCTGGATTGTATTATGTGCTATTCCGAGCCGGGTGGTCCAAAGTTGCTTGGTTGAAGCAGTAAATTTAACTATTCCTCTCTCCAAAACAATCCAGCCTTGAAGCTTTTCTGCTACGTGCAAGGGGGTCATTAACCATTTATGGGATAAGACAACACAGGCCGTGTCAGGAACACAAAGGTGAGGAGGTGAGGAGAGAGAGAATAAGTTGTAAATGTAAGAATAAAAGTTAGTCAAACAGGCAAAATGACCTCTTGATACTGTTGTGAAAACCACTAACTGTTACACAGTAGTCACACTAGACAGAGGCAAACTATTTCACTTCAGTAACATAAATCACATTTCCTTATCCAAATGCAGAGATAACACTCAGTTCTGCAGAAACAGGATGGTTTCAGGGCTTTGTAAATACCTTCCAGATCGATCACACTTTATATTACTGCTGTGACTAGATCTCAAGCCGCTTATTTCCAGGAACCCATTATTTGAAATTGAAGTTAAGTTAACTTTAAATCTTATCGTTTACATGGAATGTCTTGTTGTACTGTAATCTGTTTGTGTTTTCGTGAATACCTTCTTGTTGATCTGATCCATTCAGCCATTATCTTTGTGATTTTCTTTGAACACGGCAACCTTTGATGCTAAAATAAGAAACCAAAGAGTTTTGTTGGTACTCCTGTGATGGAGGATCACCTAATTTTCTCATTTGAAAGAATATGCTTTTATGTTGTTCTTGGCTTTTTATGGTGATGGTGCTCAAGCAGGAGAAAGGGAAAGTACATTTATAGATTTAAAGGGATAATTCACCCAAAAATCTAAATCTTGGCCTTTTTCTGTTAATGAACATTTCCACCACGCCTCAAAATATATATTGTGTTTAATAGCATTTTGTTCCGAGATGGACAAGATGACAGCTTCATTGGAAATTACATATAAAAAAATGATATTTGCCTTGATTTGTTACACCATCACGTGTCTCATATTCTCAAACTCTCAACTGACACTGTTGCCTCCTTAGTAAACAAGTGCCCTAACTTTAAAAATGTTATGGGGGAAATAGTTAGTTGCTGTGCAAATGCTGTAATTTATGCTGCAAATACTGATTTAAATAACTGTCACAAGAATTTTTAAATGGTCTATGTTTATTCAACTCTTTTATTACATTGCCATATATATATATATATATATATATATATATATATGATGGATTATTACATTTTCAAATTGGAAGTCTCAGTCTAACACAAAAAAAAAATAGCCTTTTTCAGACTGTCAGTCCAAATCCGATTTAGCATGTGTGAACAGCAAAAAAAAATCATATGAAATTCGATTTTTATAAATCTGTTTCAGGCTTCATTTATATGTGATTCAAATGCATTTCTGGAAATCTGTTTCAGTCTGACCACTGAGGTTGAATTTAGCGATCACTTTTTCATGCCACGTAAAATGTAAACAGACGTTGTTTGTAGAAAACATGTTGAATGTCTTAGCAGAAACAAGGCTGTATTGTTGCGAAGTGCAAGTTAACCGGGAAAATGACCATATAGAGCTGGTCTACACACATCTTTGAGTTTTGAGACCAGTGGAGACAGCAGTATGGAATTAATCTGCGTATTCCAGCTTCCTACATATATTATATTAAGACATGATATAATCCAGCACGACGCCAACATCTGTATTGCAAAGAGTATTGCTGTTACTGTTGTTTTTAGCGTAGCCATACCAATGCAACATCATTGCCTTAGAAACGAATGCAGATATTCAGTTATTGAAAATCGGATCTGAACAGTTGCGATACACATTGTGGACAGTCACTCATTTAGATCAATTACAATCGGATTTGCACAAAAATTTGTGGATTTGAACTGACAGTCTGAACAAGGCTTCAGTCTTTTATCTGTATTTTAGACTTCTCAATCAAGATCCCAGGGGCATCTCTGCAGTTTTACGTCATTGAGGGATGACAGGGGAGCATGAATGACCTATTGTTCAACCTCCAACTGGGGGAAAAAATGAGTTGGAGAAACTGAGAGAGGAAGAAA
Organism: Acrossocheilus fasciatus; assembly: GCA_036784905.1. Classification (NCBI taxonomy): domain Eukaryota; kingdom Metazoa; phylum Chordata; class Actinopteri; order Cypriniformes; family Cyprinidae; genus Acrossocheilus; species Acrossocheilus fasciatus. Next base: position 17,628,624 of record CM071942.1, read on the forward strand.
AGAAGAGAGAGAGAACAATAATGACACTGTCTCATCTCTGTCGTCAGTGGGAAACAGGGGCTCAGAGGAATTAGGCATCTTTGGTCTGAGCCATCCTGGATTACACTGGCTTGCCTCTTGTCTGTGAGAACTCACTTGGGAAACAATTGGTGGAACTAATTACTGAAGTTCAGTTCAGGCAATCAAACTTTGTCTTTGGGTCTTTTGAGGGGGAAAAGTTAGATAAAGAGAGAAAGATTATTTCATCTAACGAATATTTGTTATTTTGAAACGTAGGAATTCCAGGAAAGATTATATTGGCAGATATTCAGTTTTTGATTTCTTTTTTGCATTCACTAAGCGACTTTATCTAAGACATGGAGGAGTGAATGTCTCCCTCAGGTTGTTCATGCTGGCTGATGGCTTTTGGCATTTAGCTGTGCAGACAGTAGATTTGGTGCTGAGCAGATGAGGGATCGCCTCCCTTACCGACTGCCAGTGATAAACACGATTTTGATCTGGTTGTTATTAGCACATTCCATGAAGGCTTTTACCTTCTGATTTATCCTGCTTCTCCACATTAAATGGTTTAAAAGCTGTCAACAGATTTGTTGTGATTTATCCTGCTTCTCACATTAAATGGTTTAAAAGCTGTCAACCTCGTAGGCAGTTCCCTGCCGTAAAAAAAATAAAATAAATAAAACTTGACGTAAACATCTTTAGACAGTGAAATCTGTTTTGAAACCTTAGAGTCTTCATGTGACAAAAAGGAAAGGAAAGCAAGGAAACTTGATGTCTTTTCTACTTTCGAGTATCAAAGCAGCTTCATTTCTTTGTTTATCTTTTTGTCTATAGGTGTAAAATTGTATTTTTTTCACGGTATACAAGATAAGTAATACTGCAAATAAAACACAGGCTTTTCAGCTAAGAATGTGCTACAAGGGACACCGGATGAAGGCAGACGCCTGCTGCGACATAAAAACTGGCCAGTTGATGATGCACTGGAGAGCTTTTCAAAGCCACAGGGCATATTTCAAGGGCAGAGGAATGAAAGCTGAGGTTTCTGGTTTGGGGTCATCAGCGGAGTCAAGAACAAGAATCCCTCATGGAGCTCTGACAGGAAGTCATCATGCATCGCCCAATTATGAGCTTGTTAAGTGTGTGTATGTCTGAGGATGTCTCCCTAATCTGTTTTTGTTATGTTAGTATGGACTACATTTTGGCAAAATGCACATGGAAATGCTGCGGATGTAAGATTGTGGGTGTGTGTGTGGGGGGGGGGGGGGGGGGGGGTTATTAAAAAAAATCTGTGCTGGTTTTGCTTTCTGTTTTTTTTCAAAGCAGTTTAGCTGATTTGATTTCTTTTTAGTGTGTGTTTCTGAAGCCCTCCAGCCCATCCGAATCCCTTGTGACACTTCAAGTATCTTTATTAAGCTATGTAATGTTTATTTTCTTTAATAAACTATGAAATGTACAGATAAACACCTCGACATCAGAAAGAAGCACTCCTTTTCACTCACTCGTCGCAGCATGATGTTAGTAAAGACCCACGAGATGTTAACTACCCTCCGACACTGTTTCTGCTCCTAAATGTTTACACAAGTGCCATTTTTAAGACCTACCTAGCCTCAGCTGGCCCTGCTTGTTTAAAGTAATATATCAGACCCACCACCTCTTAAGGGCACTCACTGTAGTCTGGGAGAGTTCACTAAGGTTCACCGAGCGTAATGTGTATGTATCCTTACTGTAAATATTTCCTTAGCTGTACATGTGTCATGTGTCTCTTTTTCAAGCAGTCCCCAATACTAAACTGGGTTTATATGCAGACATACAGTGCCTTTTTCCAATGATTCCAATGTGACATCTTGAGCATACCATAGACACAATGAGCAGGAATCGTTACATTCACAAAATTAATGAAGCTTTTGTTAAACATGGTTAATGACATTTCATCATATACACTACCATTCAACAGTTTGGGCTCAGTAAGATTTTTTTTATAGGAATAAATACTTTTATTCAGCAAGGACATATTAAACTGATCAAAAATGGCAGTAAAGTCATTTACAATGTTACAAAACATTTTAAATCATGTTTTTTTTATTCTTTTTTTATTTATCATGAAACACTGAAGAAGACAATAATAATAAATTGCATTTAAAAATATATTAAAATAGAAAACTGTTATTTTAAATTGTAATAATTTTTACAATATTGTCGTCTTACTGTATTTCTGATCAAATAAATGTGTATAAACTGTGTATAAACTTCGACAGCAGATATAGAGGTTACATATTATGGTTTATTTGTATATAGAGCATCTCTAACACTATAAATAATATGTGATGTGTGATATAATTTAGCTTTCCTGTAGCTCAAATAGTAGAGCATGGCGCTAGCAACGCCAAGATCATGGGTTCGATTCCCAGGGAAAGCAAGAGCTGATAAAATGTAAAAATTGTAACTTGAATGCAATGTAAGTCGCTTTGGATAAAAGCGTCTGCTAAATGCATAAATGTAAATGTAAGGTAAAATAATGACTGTAAGAACAATTAATTTGTCTAATGTTTGGTCAAAAGGTCTAAAGCTATGTTCATAGTTTTCTTGTCATGGCACATTCTGTGTAATGCCTTGGCAACAAACAGGATTGCTTGTTTCTTCATTTGTAAGTCACTAAATGAATGAATACAAATGTCTGTTTTAAATCCAGTTTTAAACATTCTCTATGTCTTTCATTGGTCGGACAAAGAAATCCCGCCTCAAACTCATGGGGTCAGTGTCATTTTGAATGTCTTACAGTTTACAGTTCCATTTCTCGCCACTAGTGGTGCAGAAATGACACATTTACATTTAGTCATTTAGCAGACGCTTTTATCCAAAGCGACTTACAAATGAGGACAATAGAAGCAATCAAAACCAACAAAAGAGCAACGACATGCAAGTGCTATGACAAGTCTTGGTTAGCCTAACGCAGTACACGTAGCAAGGTTTGTTTGTAGATAGAATATAGAAAAAAAAGAAACCTAGTGTTTTTTTTTGTTTTTGTTTTTGACACTCTTCAGCTTTACAGCTCTAAAGATTTTGTTTTATGCCATTGTTATCACGCTACATCTTCAGCATCAGTCTCTAATCCCCCAGCAGACGCTATGATGCATGATTCAGATCTGGGCTAGACTCTCGCAGGATCTGGAAATAATAACATCTCCCTACAGGACCTCAAGGTAATGATGACGATAACATGATACATGTGTGAATTCCCTGCCCCCTTCATTCCTGCACAAAGATCATTAACCCCAATGTTAGCTGCGCAACACATTATGCCAGCCTGATGCAACCACATGTGCAGTATACATGTCCATACTGTAACTCCTTCTGAGAGTGCAGAGAGATTATGAAATCTAGTCCACCGGCTGAGATTACAAGGACAGGGTGGAGGGGCGACCGGTTGTGACGGTAATGTGATCTTTTTGGCAAAAGTGAAGGACGATGTGGAATGATCAGCTCCAGTATGCTGGCACCCTCAGCTCTGTGTCATTCTAGATGCCCTCAGAGTCCTGAGGGTTGACAGACAAGAGGAAATGGAGTAATGAAGAAGACATTATGGAAGACTTTATGGGGTGAAACCTTAAACATAGGGTTTAAACAGTGTTCTCTGTATGGGTGGAGAAAAGCAAAACTGAAGATCCACAATGGCAAGTCACTCATTTTGGCGGTGTCTACTAAGTTGTATAACACTACGCGCCAATATTATAAAATGATCCATAAATTAAGAGTCTGTTTAAAAAGCAGATTTTAGGGTTAGTTACGGTCAGAATAATATTGGATATTAATTTCCTCATCCCTGTTCACATATATTTCGTCATATTTTGTCACAACTGGACTGGCCTACTGACATCACCAAAGGTTATTTCAAAAGAAGAGAAGAGAGGAACTTTATAATTAAAGGTTAGTGATCTGAATAAATATATCATTATAATTACAAAATTACTCAGAATAACATGGAACAATGAATCGTCCACATTAAGGCTAGGAACGTGCCTTAGTAAACTAAATGGGTCCGTTTTGATTTCATGTTGACTTAACGCAAACTATAGCTTCTTTATAAGCAGATATTTTCTAGTAAAGACTACTGGGGCTTATGTCAGCTATATTTGAAATGGCCAAGTGCTTTGGTTATGTCTTTTCTTTATGAGTTTATGGCTGTAACAAATATTTCTAGTTGAACTTAAGTGTCCTAAAACAAGTCTGCCTTTATACTTTATTGAGAATCCATAGAGATTCTTAAATATTCTAGGCATAATACACCTCACAGAATATTTCCATTCCAATTTGGGATGTCTGAAAGCAGCAAAGGCCACGGAAGGCTGAGATGGAATGAAGCTATATTAATTGCCTCAGTACAAGAATTCCATGAAGATAAATGATTAAGCACCACGAGTTGTCAGGGAAAAAATGATCTTACCACAGTGGAATGTCATCTTCTTCCCTTTGCCAAAAATAGGATGGAAATACTTAGCTGGAAAGCTACATGTACTAGAACAGCTAATAATTTGCTTAAAGAAGCCACATCTGGTCTGCTCCTTACAGCTAACGTTAAGAGACTGACAAAACTAGAGCTCTAGGCCCTTGCCAGGCAGTGGCTGAGAATAGGCCTGAAGTTAAACAAAAATCTTAACTACAGGAAATTAGCCTGTTATCATAACAAAAGCATTTACATTGGCCAACAGCCAGTGTCACACATTAAAACCACTTGTTTACTATTTTTAATAAAGCCAGAAGTTTACATATAAATAGTGGAGACTCTTGCAAAGCAGCTGCGGATTTCAATGGTTTATTTAGAAAAATCTCAGCCAAAAAACTGTTGCACATTCGCAGAACAAGTGCAAAAAGAGTTTGTGGTAATGCTTATCATCAGAGTTGATGATCTTTAGAGTATTATTGCTGTAAACCTACAAACTGACTGAATTTCTCAGCTGTGCTGCAGAAGGAGATACAATTACATCTAATTATTAACATATATAACTACATAAATAATTATTTTGAGCAATATAAAGCACATTGCTCCATTTAATCATCCCGTTCCGCCTGGCAACACTGGCTCAACCAATGGTGAAAGTTTGAAGCGGGGCTATGGGTGTCTGATGTGGAGGGAATGTTTGGAAACCTGTTTGAAAGCAGTCATTATTTGTGGAATTCTATTTGGTGCCGCTAGTATTTCAGAAATGAAACACTCGAGCTTTTACAAGAAAATACTTATTCATTACAAATCTGTCGTTTGTTGTACCATAGTCAGCTTTTTATTTCAGTAAAATCTGAGCTGAAGTTTATGCTGAGAGATATATTCAGATATTCCAGCTAACAATGTGGACCAGATTCACCCTGTGTCTCAGCTCTGTGGTTATTAAATCTGAGCTTAGTCACCAGTGCTTGCACGCTGACTTGAATGGTGTGCAGAATAAATGTTGGGACCCAGGGACTGTGCGGCACCCTTGTTAAGACAGAACCCTGCCGAGAAAAGTGTTACGTAAAGGGGGGAAAGCAGCTGGGAACACTTAGAGCAAAGTACGGAAATTAAACTTCAGAAAACAAAGCAAAAAGGTTTTTCTTGTGTTTCCAATTCCACTGGTAAGAAAAAGGAGGACCTATTTCTGCTTCAGGGATGTTAGCTGATTCGTCTGCCAAAACGACATGTTTCTGTTAGTTCCTCATGAATTTTTATTTTTTTTCTCAAATAAAACAGCTTGAAAAAGGTCAAGAAGGGAGTGGTCAAAATGGCGGGGATGTGACATCATGCCCAATTATCCACTGAGAAAATCTGTTTGCTTCTCAAATCAGGCACCAATCAAATTGCTCTCATTCAGCCTTATCTGAATACCAAGCTGCTTTGATCCCAAGTACACTTAATGGCAGAGAGACTTGCAGCCTCTATCATAATGGCCAGTTGATTATGAATGGAGATCCAAACAATTATGCTTCTCCCATTGGTCTGTTTAACTTAATACCAGTTTTCCTGAACTATTACCATGGTATTATTAACCCCGACCCTATACGTCAGTGAGACAATATAGAGTCCAGTCTTCCGGTTATTTTTAACATTTAAAGAGAGATATCAACGGTTGGAAAAGCTGGATATAAACCTAATGAGACTAGTAATTTGATGTAATGTATCTGACTAGTAATGTATCTTTCTTTCTGTTTAATTCTCACTGAAACACACAAAACCAATCTACCACACACATTGTACCTAAATTACAATGGTCTGACAGGAGACCCAGAGGAAGTGCATTATACTATCTTACTGTAATCCATGTCTCGTTTTTGGTGGTCTACAACATAGATGAGAGAGGCCTCATCGACATGTACACCCATCTGTCGAATTACTGTAATGAAACGGTTTGCTTCTGGCTGCACAAGCCTCTGTTACCGCATTTCGATTTAAAACAATCAGTGCACCGTTTATGAAAAATAGCCCTGTCTGGGCAGTAACTCAGATTTTTAAGCAGGGTTGTGTGTGAATGTCTTATTTGTTTCCCTCCCAAAATGCCTCCATTATTCCAAAAATGTCAAAAGGCAAACAAACCGCCAGGAGATTTTCGGCACACAACAGTATCTCAGCATCAGAGGAAATGTAAGGCAGGGGACCAAACTCAAAGTACAATCTAACAGTCTCTCCTCACTCTCATTTTCCCCATTTTTTTCCTGCTTCACAATGAATTCCAGATGTGTGTGTGAGTTTAAGTGAAATTGAGTTGGTGGTGGGGGTTGAACTTATTTCCTGCGTGTTGTTCACCTATTACACTGCAAGCGAAGGCAGGCGTTGAGAGTTTGAGGAATCTTTTAGGGTGTTTTGGGCGTGAAGGGATAACTGGTGTATAAATAAAAACCATATATACATATAAAAATACATTCATGTCGATGTTAAACTTTGTGAAAATAACACCTGAAAGCCCTTTGTGTTCTTTGGCTTCTTATTGTAATACTGATTCATGCTGTCATACTCATTTCCATTTTGCGTGACCAGTTTTCGCAAATCATTAAGGATTTGAATTCTTGTTTTAAAAGTGAAATAGTGTGTTCCCTAAACACTGAACTAACGCTTTAAATCCAAACTCACAACTGTGAGTTTGAATCCAATTCACATTGTGTTCTTTCTATTCATTCACCCAAAGTATTAATAAAGTTGGCTGTTTTTTTAAAAGTTATAGGGTTTGCCAGAGGCTGAAGAGTTTTCCAATGTTTTACTAGTTCACTTTGTAACCTGCCATTACTGAAGCTAAACAGAATCAAATGAAAACTCTGGGAAAAGAGACTTGAAAAAACTGTAAGAAAAGAAAACAAACTCTTTTCATTCTGATTTTTGTGTGTGTGTGTGTGTGTGTGTGTGTGTGTGTTGTGTGTGTGTGTGTGTGTTTGCCATAGTGTCCACATATGTCAGTATTCATGTATATGGGTCAGAGCGTGTGTGGTCTGCTTGCACAGTGCAACCCCTGAAATAGAGTCATGACTAAAAGAAAAATACTCTCTCTATTTTTAATAAATCTTAAATCCTCTCAGCCTAAGGGCCAGAATGTAAATCGGCGCAGAGTTTAACCATGATGTGTTATACAGAAACAGTCCTTACTGCGAGCATCCAAGATGTGTGCACCTCAGGCTTATTTCAACATTTCTTTGAGTTGCCGACCAATCGGTGTTGCACCTATTCAGGAGTCTTTATATAACATAATAATCAACATATGTTAGGCTTTTTTTTATTGTGGTTTAGTATTTTCAGAAAATGACTAGAGCATTTGAAGTCACAACACAGACTGTACAAACAAGTAAAATGTTACTGATGCTTTAAAAATTAATACTTAATAGCAGAGTTATCATTTCATCTTACTGGTTTGTAAATTTGGGTGTCATTAACATAGCAGTGGTATGACACACCAAATCTACCAAATACTAACCCAACAGGTAGCATATATAATTCGTTTAGTTTAGTTTAGTTTAGTTTAGTTTAGTTTAGTTTAGTTTAGTTTAGTTTAGTTTAGTTTAGTTTAGTTTAGTTTATTGTCCTTTCGGAAATTCTTTTTGTATCTGTGGCAACCCTTCAGTCATCAACAACAATTTACAAATACAAACAAACATCTACAGATTACAACACATTACAAATACAACCAACAATAAACAGCAACATCCCTCTCACAACAACAGAATCACTGCCATAGATGTAAAATGACTGTCATATCCCAAATTTTTTACAGAGCTATACTGGAGGATATAAAAGATCTTTGTGCATGGGCAGTCCGTAATAATGGTACCCTATACCTTCGACCAGATGGTAACAACTCATATTAACCATATAGATGATGTAATACTTCCCAAAGGATTGCATGGCTTTTCCTCACAGCTCAAAATTCACAGTTTTGTCAGACTGTGTTGCTGTTTACCTGAAATCTTACTAGCCTTATTGAAAATAGTACCACAATTGAGCCCTGGGGAACATCACAAGTGAGGTGTGTTGGCGAGGATGAGTGGTCACCAGGTCTGACAGAAAATCTCCTATTCAACAGGTAAGACTATAACTAAGTACAGTGCCTCTAATTCCAATACAATGTTCCAGACAAGATAGAGAATCATTAAAGCATTAAAGCCATAGAATTGCCAGTATCAGTAGTCATAAAAAGTAGGTTTCTATTTTAGCGTTTCTCAAAAATAAAAAAATAATTAAATAAAATGTACAAATAAATAAATAAATAAATATTTACTTTTCCTAAACCTAATGACCAATACTATTTCAAAAGATTGTCATCACTTTATAAAAACAATATCTACAAGCGCTAATATTTAATGCCAACAGACACAATGCCACCCTGTTTTACACAGCCTCTCTGATCTTGTTTGTTTGTCTTTATATTTGTCACAGTGGTGCACTTTTGATTTTTACACACAGGCTTCTGGCAGCAGATGCTGGGAGAAGTGGCGAGAAGCAAAATATACTGACCGCCTGCAATCCGTCCGCAAAAGCTAAATATTGACTTAGTGACCTGTAATCAGATTCATACACATGACAGAATGGAAATAAACACCAACATGTGCACTTCGCCTCTAACTGCCAGCAGCCCACAACAGAGGGAGAGTGCGGGATGCTGGGAGAGCGAGGCCGCCTGAAGCTGTCTGTAAAGTTAATCTGGTAATGGGTGCACAGGAATGGGAGTTAAATTATCCCATTCATTGCATGTATAAATATATATGCAACACTGTACGTCAAGGTTTTTTCTGCTTTCATTTGTTCACTTTAGCATATGACGGATTGAATTTCAATGTCATTGTTGTCAAAAAATTCATGACATGTCTCACAGTTGGAAACTGCTGGCTGTGAAACATTGCTGCACATGTGGAGTCATACACAAGCTGTTATGTGCTGCATATTCTTTAATGTGTGTCAAGTGTTTTTTTAAACATTAATCTCTGCTGATTTCACATAACCAACATCAGAACAAAGGGTTTAGTGGTTTTATTCATGCTCTTTGTTCTTTATCGATGGACAGATTTTTGGTGCGATATCAGGTGTGATTTCATTGAACTTCACAATTGCCCATCTGGCAGAGAGAAAGAGAAAAAGAACAAGAAACAATTGTCCTATTCTTAGCAGACTTTCATGTGGCTGAAATCTGCATGACTGTGAATTATTCATTAGCGCATACATGTGCATGGCTGAGGTCAGGTTGCCGTATTCATATGCCATCAGTGAACTAGAAAACAAGGAAATGTGACGCAGGCATATCAATGCATCATAGGGCTCAGTTGACAAGGTAAGAACATAAAGGTAAAATTCAATAGTGGACATTTTTTCTGTATCAGAGTTGTTTCATTATGGGATTTTTTATGACTTTTTAAACTTTAAAAAAACAACAACAACAACAAAAAATCACATTCTTTGTTATTTTGAAGTGAAGAAATTAAGTATTGCTTCAAGACTTGATAGCAATGTCAGATTCATGAGTGACTCATTTTTTGAGCCAATTCTTTCAGAAGAACTGGCTGAATTGGTTCACAAATTGTATACTGAATGATTCTTTTGTGATTCAACTAACACTCCCTCGTGGCAAATTGCAACTTTTATGTTTTAACAAATTGATGGCTAACTCATATGAATTTGTACAATCTCATTCATACATTTTTGTACGATCTGCATACGCCCTACAGATGGTTCCTTTTAGGGATGGAGTTGGGGTGGAACTTCATGCTTGCATTTATTTATTTATTTATTTTTTCTAAAAATGGTAGGTTTTTGTATTAATCACATCGTGCAAATTCATATATTCATATTCATTTTATCATGAGATTGGGTTGATTCAGTTGTATAATGATTTAATTGTCCGGTCAGCGCGAAACCTCAACAACTCACTGAATCTGTGTTGTGTAACTCAGAATGAGCCGAAAACCATGAACAATGTCTTGAATGTGCCGTCTCATCTGTTTGACTGGAACCCATCTCTCTTTAAATATATATTTTATATTTCAAGCAGAAGAATGGACTATATCAAATAGCATGTTCAAAATGCATAACGCTACTGCAGAGCTCCTCTCCATGCATCGAGACTTAATTATACTTCTAAATGCTGCCACTGATTATGATTTCGGTTTACCCTGCCGCACCACCAGAGAACATTTCCCAAGCTTAATTCTTAATCCAGATGTTTATGAATTGTGATTTGGGCCTGTGCACTTTTCCATCTGCTCTTAATTCATTTTCCTTTATGTCTCATATGAATTGTACACCCGTAGAACTGACGTCCAAGACCTTTTATCACATGCCAAAACATTAAACGATGAAAGAAACAGAATCTTTTATCCAGATTGTTTTGTTTTGAATTACAGTGTCTCCAAGTGCTGGTAAGAATTCACTCTGTGTTAAGGCCAATAGATGGTGTGCTCTGAATGTGTAGATGAATGGCGTAATGGCTTTTGAAGTGCTGAGTTGCAAGTGTGCAGGGTTTTTAATGCAATGTATCGGGAGCCCCAAATGGACTTAGTAGAGAGGAAGGCTGATCATGTGACATAAGCAAACCATTAACATTCTGTCTTCTAAGAAATCTGGAACTGGTTTAGCGTAACCAAAAGCAGTCAAACTTTGACGTAACACACACACCTTTCTGTACTGAATAAAGCGGGACCAATTAAAGATGCATTTTCACTACAAACAAAATGTTGCCTCTTTGCTCTGAACGGCTCTAATTGGTGCCTGAGTAAACTGTTGGCCATACAGTGAGGTTTCTTAAACAGACCCCATTTTAATGGCCCATTTGTCTTGCATCGACACTAGCATGTTTTTGGCGGGGCTACACATGAGAGCAGAGATAGCACGCCACTGACGCCAAGCACAATCCTGAGTAAGTGAACAGACTTTTCTGGAGCTAATTGGAAGGGGATTGAGGCTAATCAAACCCTGAGTTTATAGTCAAATATGACTGGCCTTTTTGGCCTTTGGCCCCAGTGTTGCACAAGCGGAGGACACAAAAAACTATTTATGAAGTTGGTAAAAACTAAAAAAAGCCAGAGGACAAGTGTATGATCTGAATCCTTTTTAAGGTCTTCTTCAACAGAAACCACAAGGCAAAATTAAAGTTTTTATGCTCATTATCACATATTCTTCTGGTAGTTATTCATTTCTTGGCACCCATTTTAGATATTAAAGTCCTCCTTGATCCATGGTTAAATTGGTTAAATCTGTGGGAAGTTCTGGCTAATCCAGAATCATGCCTGAACTATAATAATAGTGTTATTGCTCAGTATCAAGAACAGTTATCAGAAGATAAAGCTTGATAAAAAAATACTCATTTAGCAAATTTATGAGACCACAAATGTGCATGAGACAGCATGAAAAACAATTAAATACACAGATAAAGCATTGATTACACATGTAATTATCATCATTTGATATTCATTTTGTTCCGTTCTTTGTTGGGAAGTGAAAAACATAGAAGCTAATTTGATTTCTGAACTCAAAAGTAGTTTCCCATGAAAACTTCGTTTCTGCTTATTCTGTGCTGCCAGAGTGGAAATTTTCCATCTATGAATCTTTTTAATTTTTTTTCTTAGATTTAATTAACAAAGTCCACCTGTTGATACCATCTACCTGCTCATCTGTTGTCCTTCTTGGAGGATTTTAGCATCTAATGCATTATCTTGCAGTGTCACTAAAAGCTTCAACAGTGTAGCTTAGTAAACTTGGATGTCATGTGGCATACCCACATAATTGCTATACTCATGTTTGTTCCAGTGCCCTGCAGTTATTCAATCTGCAATAATAACAGGTTTTGATGTGTGTAAGCTTGGCCATATTTGAGAGGAGGAAAATGATTTTAAAACCCCTAAAGACTCTAAAGCAACCACAAGATTACTTAGAAATAACAAATTGACACAAATGAAACTGAGATGACGCTTTAGGGGGAATGTCAATGTCACATCTGAGATTAAATGGTAATGTATGGTACATTCAATCTGTTGTTCTGGTTGCTTCATCAGTGTTTAAGTGATTAAACAATCTTCTGTATGTGTAAGTGGTTAATGATATTGAACTAATTAATTAATTCTTAAAATCCCCTAAAAAGTACTACTGTATTACATACAATACTAATGAAGTGAACCGACTGCAAAATTTGTTATTGTATTGTATACATGTTTTATTCTTTAAACGTTTGGGGTCAATACATTTTTTTAGATGCTTTTGTAGTAATATTAATCACAGTAATATTACTACAATTTAAAACTATTTTATATATTTTAAAATGTAATATATTTCCGTGATGGCAAAGCTGCATTTTTAGCAGTTTTCAGTGTCACATGATCCTTCAGAAATCATTCTAATATGCTGATTTGGTGCTCAAGAAATATTTCTTATTATTATCAATGCTGACAGCAGTTGTGCTGCTTAATATTTTAGTGGAAACTGTGATACTTTTTTTAGGAATCTGATGAATAGGAAGTTCAAAACAACATTTAATTGAAGTAGAATTTTTTTGTGACAGTGTAAAAGTCTTGAATGCATCCTTGTTGAATAAAAGTATTAATTTCTTTAAAAACATCTTACTGACCTCAAACTTTTGGACGGTAGTGTATATCACTAAAAAACATGAAATATGCATTAATAATAATAATATGATAAAAAAATAAAAAGACTATGCAAAATATGCATTAAAAAACTAACTTTGAAGATAATCTAATCTAATATAAACAAATTAATTCAATATAATTATCTAAATAACATCCAGCATATAAGGGTAAATATTATATAGGCTTCCCAATTAGCTTGAATAGCTCAGTGATCAGTTTAGGCCATAAGGTCACGAGTAGCTATTATCCCCTTCTCAGGCACCGTATATTTGACTGTGCAGTCAGAGCTGTCAGACAGGACGGGAGGCCTCATTGTGAGGGATTACTGCAATTAAAGGGGAAAAAAAACTGGTGGAGAGGACCTAACAGAGACCCACAATCAGCCTTTATTCAGTGACTGTCTCACGGTATGGTCAGTGGCTTTATATATGTATAATTCAGATTGAATTCTGGTTTGTTTTTCTATCTTCAGTGTTAGGTCAACACACCTTATGATCCAATGTTCAGTGTTTTATTATCAACATTCACACTCTCTGTGAACCAGCACATTTTGTTTCAGCATTTCATGCAAGGGTCTTTTGGTTTTGGAAAAAAAAAAAACAATAAATAATGAATAAAATCTGTTACTGTTGACTTTACTTAATTACACTGGTTTATCTTAATCTTAGTTTACGAATACTTCTGCACTGGACTCTACTATCAACAGAAACCCATTCATGAAAATCCCCATTCACCAACATTGGATAACTATAATCTAAAGATCTTCTGACTTCCCTGTGTCTCATTTTAGCACAACATAAACGGATGTTTACTGAACACTCACAGAGTTGCTATTGTGAAAGCAACAGTTGTTCTTTGTAATGAAGCCTGCTGAACTATAAATTAAAGGACCAGCACTCTTCCCAAAGACTGGAATGGAATTAACTTGAATGCTATAGTGTTTCACTTTCCTAGACATGTCTGTCAAATGCCTTAAAATGAGTTTTGCAGCCAGACAAATGTCTTGGTGACAATGTGGCAGCTATCGGCCTGTAATCTCATAGATGAAGAATCTTGCATTTGAAAACATAACATTTTTGTGGAAATAAATTAGGGACATTGTTTAACTTAATTCCTTACTAAAAAATAATGATTTTTGGAGTGTTAAAACACATTAGTACTTGAGTCTTCATTTCTTCCTCCTCCAATCTCTTGACTTGGATGTGGTTCTGTGGGATTCACATATGTAAACAGCAATGTTTCTCCACAATGTTTTACTCTGCAAACCCCAAATTTGTCAGCCTTACAAGCTATTTATTGTGTGTGGAGCCTTAAGGTGCAGTAAAGAAAATGTTAATCACACACCAGCTTGATGACCAGATGTAGTTAGCGGCACAGACAGAGTTTAGACCAACAAATTCTTCTGTGAGCATTGCAAAAGCTTAATGTTCTGAACTTGAAAAAAAAATGCATTACAGTTTCCGCAAAAATGTTTTTCAGCATTTTTAAAAAAATAATAAATGTCAGAATCAGAATATTAAATTATTTTAGAATGGCTGCTGAGAATTTACAATACATTACATTTAAAATACATTAAAATAGAAAACAATTGTTTTAAATTGTAATAACATTTATCAATACTGAATAAACTTAAATCAGAACTTAAATAAATGCAGCCTTGGTGAGCATAAGAGACTTATTTCAAAAACTATTTTAAAAAATTGTCATTATTCCAAACTTTTGACCGATAGAGACAAGAGAAAAAAAGTGTCAAATGGTCAATGCGTGTCTGATGATTCACACCTGTATGACAGTAAATCACAGAGGTCAGAGAGCCTGTGATATCTGTGTTAGCTGCTGCAGGGCCTGTCTCTACAAGCTCATCTCTCTCTACCTTGCCCTTATATCTGGTTTTCCCAAACAGGAAACTCAAATGCCTGCTGAGGTGAAGTGGCTAATTCTCATGGGATCAATCCCAAATCACGGTCTAACTCCTTCTCCTTGAATCCCATGCTGCATTTCAGATTTTAAACATCTGGACAGTTTAAGTAAAGTAACAGCCCTGCCGTCTCACCACTCAGAGGCTTGTAGTGAGATCATACACAGATCATTATCATACAGTCTAGACTCCAGTATCAAGGCTACTCAACATCTACAAACAGGACTTTAAAGTAAATGGTTAAGGGCTGGCTTTGGATTTGGCTCTGATATAACACGCTACATCACCTCTGTTGTGTAGTTAAAACAAATCAATCCCATACAGGAAGCTTTATGCATGGAGAGCTGAATAATGTTAGGAATGCAGATGATGGCGAGCGAATAAACAAACAAACAGCAAGCAAGCTATTACCTTCGGAACTTGTTGCATCATTAGCGGCTCACGCGTGAGTCGGTCTGATTAGGCTTTGACACGGAAAATGTGAGTGCGGAGGAAGAGGAGGTATTTCCAGAGCCTCATTGATGTATCAGGTGCAGGGCAAATCTCCACTGTGAGGAAAGAAAAATTAGGCATTATTACAGCTGAGATGTTAAGAGATTTTCTGGTTTTATAGCTTGCCAACGTGTGTTTGCAGCACCTGACCTGAGCTTAATCTCAAGCCTAAAATGAAGAAAGCATAAGATATAGTTTGAAAAGTGATCAAAAATGACCCACCTTTTGAAACATTTTTTAAATTTAAATAAAATGAAAACTAAAAGATTTTCAAATCACATGAGCCAATATTTTTTTTTTATTCACAATAGAACTTAGCTAACATAACAAATGTTTAAACTGAGATATTTTAGAATTTTATACATAAAATGAGCTTTCTACAGGTCTCAAAATAGTTGGGACGGGGGCATGTTTACCATGGTGTAGCATCTCCTCTTCTTTTCAGAACAGTTTGAAGACGTCTTGGCATCGAGGTTATGAGTTTCTGGAGTTTTGGTGTTGGAATTTGGTCCCATTCTTGCCTGATATAGGTTTCCAGCTGCTGAAGAGTTTGTGGTTGTCTTTGACATATTTTTCATTTAATGATGCGCCAAATGTTCTCTACAGGTGGAAGATCTGGACTGCAGGCAGACCAATTTAGCATCTGGACTCGAAGCCATGCTGTTGTAATAGCTGCAGTATGTGGTTTTGCATTGTCCTGCTGAAATACACGTCGTCTGGAGGGGAGCATATATTGCTCTAAAACCTTTATATACCTTTCAGCATTCATAGTGCCTTCCGAAACATGCAAGCTGCCCATACAGTATGCACTTATGCACCCCATACCATCAGATAGGCTGACTTTTGAACTGAACGCTGATAATTTGGACTCATCTGACCATAGAACACTTTTCCATTTTGAAACAGTCCTTTTTAAATGAGCCTTGGCCCACAGGACACGACGACGCTTCTGGACCATGTTCACATATGGCTTCCTTTTTGCATGATAGAGCTTCAGTTGGTATCTGCAGATGGCACGGCAGATTGTGTTTACCGACAGTGGTTTCTGGAAGTATTCCTGGGCCCATTTAGTAATGTCAATGACAGAATCACACCGATGAGTGATACAGTGTCGTCTGAGGGCCTGAAGACCACGGGTATCCAACAAAGGTCTTCGGCCTTGTCCCTTACGCACAGAGATTTCTCCAGTTTCTCTGAAACTTTTGATGCTATGCACTGTAGATGATGAGATTGTTTGTTTTTAAAGTATTCCGCAATCTTTTTACGCACTCTTTCACAGATTGGAGAGCCTCATCCCATCTTTACTTCTGAGAGACACTGCCTCTCTAAGACATCCCTTTTATGCTACAGACCTGATGTCAATTAACTTAATTAGTTGCTAGATGTTCTCCCAGCTGAATCTTTTCAAAATTTCTTGCTTTTCCAGCCCTTTGTTGCCCCTGTGGCAAATTTTTGGAGACCTGTGCCAGGCATCAAATTTGAAAAGAGCTTATTTAGTGGATAAAAGTGTAAAATTTCTCCATTTAAACATTTGTTATGTTATCTATGTTCTATTGTGAATAAAAAATTGGGTAACACTTTATTTTGATGGTCCCTTTTGAACATTCTGTTGACACTAAGTAATGTTGCAACTACATGTCAGCAAACTCTCATTAGAGTATTAGTAGACTGTCTGCTTCATATCTGCTAACTCTTTATTGTGATGGTGTCCCAACAGACATTCTACTGACTGTAAGTAACTTTGCAAGAACATGTCAACTTATTCTAACCCTAACCCTACCAGTCAACTAATACACTACTAACACTCTAATGAGAGTTAGTAGAAATGTAGGTGCAATGTTACTTATGCTCAACAGAATGTGTTAAAGGGACCATCAAAATAAAGTGAAACCAAATATTGGCTCATGTGATTTGAGTCTTTTAGTTAAAATTTTTATTCAAATTTAAAAAACATTCCAACATTTCCAGAATTCGGGTTGTAATAGCCAAATTTAATAATAATAATAATAATAATAATAATAATAATAATAATAATAGAATTATAAATTGTGTGTAAATGATTTTCCCATCTATAATAATAACAATAACAACAACAATTATTATTGTTGTTGTTAATGATGATAATGGTTTGTTATTTTGTTGTTATTATTCATTTGTTATTGTTAGATTTTAATAGTTGAGTAGGACCACATAATTATGCAACAGCCAACAAGTGCCCAAGTGCAACTCATTCAATATGGTTAAAAAAGGTATTTTTATCCATTTATTTGTTTTAGTCATTGAATCCTTCCATTTGTATGATTTTTTTTTATTATTATTTCTGCATTTTAAATTAAAATATATACACTGAATTTTAATTTCAAATACAATAATAATATAGATTTTTTTGACAGGTAGTGTAAACTGACTGACATTTGAAACAGAGATGCTAATAGAGAGAGAAACAGCTGTCCAAGCCAAACTGTCATGAACGCATTATTTTAGGCTTAGGGTCTCTTTGAAGTCCTGTCAGTCAGAGTGTGAATGAATAGCCTAACTCCTCCACACCAGCTAATTTCTTCAGACCCTTTAGTGCTACATCTGTGATCTCTTCCTGTGATGTCTATGTGAAGAAAAACTGCTAAATGACTGTAGGAATCATTTATTCATTTAATGGTTTAGCTGTAATCAAATCCATTCTAATTTAGCCACAATTAAGAAGAAAAAAAATGCAAAAAAAATGTTGTCTGTACAACGCAAGGTGTTTTTAATAAATAAATAAATAAATAAGCACTGCATATAAACAGGACTTTGGATTCTATGTGTCCTTAACGGTTTTGCAGTCTCAGCACTGCTCCCATTCATTGCTAAACTCAATGGTTTATCTCGAGCGCCCTCTTGTGGTGAAAAACAAATGAAAGCAGTTTTAGGGTGTTTTTAGGGTGTACTCAAACGTTAAAAAATTATCTGTGTGTAACAATAAGTTACGTTAATTTAGTAAAATTAACAAGTATAGACTATGTTTACTTTATTATCATGCATTTTGGTCATACAGCAAATGTCTATGAAGCACTGACTGTCAAATGCACATACATCTCAGAATTTTCCCCACTAAAAGATAAAAAGCAGGAGTCTTCAATCAGGTTGACTTAAGTGTGCAAATACTTTTTGGCATTACTGTATACACATGCATATCTTTAATACGCAATATTCCTTCTACACTTTTTTCCATGTCTTGAGGCAATTACTGCAATGTTTTTCTTTATACATGCTTTAGAAGCTTAGACATGTACCCAGTGCACACAGGAGACTTCAATTAGACCGATAATTAGGCTGTGCTTAAAGTCCATTACTGCGATTGGTGCAGGTTGATGAAGAATAGCGGCCCCACTGGGAGGAAACATCAGCTGCCCAATGCCAGGAGAGTTCGGATGAGGGATGGAGAGAAAAGGGGCAGCACAAAGTCCCCAGGTCTGATAAATATGACCTCTCAGGGGCCCACAGCTTCCCCTTAAAGGCATAGTTAATCCCAAAATAAAAATTCTGTCATCATTTACTCACCCCTAAAGGGATAGTTCACTCAAAAATGAAAATTCTGTCATTAATTACTCACCCTCGTTCCAAACCTGTAAGACCTTCGTTCATCTTCAGAACACAAATTAAGATATTTTGATGAAATCCGAGAGCTTTCTGACCCTCCAAAGACAGCATGGTTGCTACCACATTCAAGGTCCAGAAAGTTATCAAGAATATTGACAAAATAGTCCATGTAACATCAGTGCTTCAATCGTAATTTTATGAAGCTATGAGAATACTTTTTGTGCACAAAAAACTAAAATAACTTAATTCAACAATTCTTCTCCTCCTCATCACCCTATAGCACCATTTTGGAGAGTACCACCAGTGTTGCCAAATCAGCGGTTTTCTCACGGAATTGGACCACTTTACTGTTGCCACGGGTTGTTTTTGATGTCCGTGGGTTGAAGCGACCCCAATAACGTGATGCATGCATGTTCTCTACATCATCAGCACCATGCGCATACGTTGTTTACATGCAGGAAAGCACGTGCATGCATTGTGGTACTTTCCAAACACATGGATTATTTTGTCGATCTTCTTGGTACCTTTCTGGACCTTGCATGTGGTTGGACCCTTGCTGTCTACAAAGGGTCAGAAAGTTCTCAGATTTCATCAAAAATATCTTAATTTGTGTTCCAAAGACAAACATGTCTTATGGGTTTGGAATGACATGAGGGTGAGTAAGTAATGACAGAATTTTCATTTTTGGGTGAACTATCCCTTAGTTAAAGATAAAAGATGAAATTTTAAAGAATTTTGTAAAAAGTGGGAATACTATCAGGATTACATTTGTTTCATTTAAAAACAAATATTTTTTATATTTCTATATTTAGCACTGCTTCATCAAACAGTAGTTCCTGGTTCTGTTGACACATGTTGACGAACGTGAGCCACCTGCTGGTGCGTGTGCAAATAACACCTGTCTACAATCGTTCTCCTCAAACGCAGGATGAGAAGCTGCAACAGTGCCATAGAATGGAAAACTGTATTTACCTTGGCATAGTTAAATAATAACAGTTCTGCACCTGGAAATGATATACTGTGAGCCTAAAACACCATAGTTTCCTCCTTCTTAGTCGAATCAGTCGAAATAGGCGAATCAGAACATAACACCGACTGTGACATAACAGTAGGGATCACTAATAGTTACGCCCCCAACATTTGCATAACGTATACCCGCCCATGTTCTAGGCCTGCCGCCAGCCGAACCTACAGAGCCGAATCATCAGAAGTTCTGCAGGTACTGTGAAGAAACAAGCGAGGACAACAGCGAAAATGGCAGATCATGGAAATAAATGTTATGTTCCAGGCTGTGCAGGGGGTGTGAAGTGCAGGGATGGGTTGGTGTCTGTATTCAGAAAGGCACAGAAAGCAAATAACGCATTCTAATAAAATAAGCGAGCCACTAAAGTTAGCTCATTAGCAGTAGTCTGTTGCATTAGAGATGACTGAGGATGATGGCGAAAGATTTACAGATCTTGAGCACCACTGACACTGACAAGCATTTGATCTTGTGAAATGTGTGGTAAGTAGTACTGCCACTCCATAGTATAAACATAAACAGAGTACATGCCATGGAGAATCTCGAAAGTGAAAGTTAAACTATAACGCAATCAACCGATCATTCAAAAGCAGTTTCAATTCCCAGCGTATTAATAGCGGCTCCCTGATGCCCACAGTATTATTACCCAATGAAATAACTGCGAGAGATAGTATTCAAATATATATTTTCCTCCCTGTGTTTCCCTCCTGCTGTGAGCTTCTGAAATGAGCCCACAGTGAAACAGCCAATCAGAGCAGAGCTCAACATTGAGCCGCACTGAGAAACAGCCAATCAGAGCAGAGCTCAACATTGAGCCACACTGAAAAACAGCCAATCAGAGCAGAGCTCATTATTATTCATGACCCTTCCAAATAAGCCAATAACAAACTATTTCATTCTAGGGAGAAATCCTAGGGTTGTAAATGCACATGTAAAACCATTTCTGGAGATTTTTTGCCCTTATTTAAGCCACATACCTTCTATGTAGATATCAGAGAACAATTTCAAATACTGTATCAGTGCATTCTATGGCACCTTTAATTAATTGCGATGCTTCCTGCTGGGAAAAATTAAAATTCCATGGTGTGCATGACTGCAGTTGACTGCAAAATGAGCTGGAAAATGTAGAAATTAACACTAGAGTCCCCACACCCCGGATCAGTCAATGCAATAAAGAAAGATCATAGCATTTCACATACATTTCAACATGTAAGCTTATTTTAAAATAGACTAATTTGTATATGGTGTAAAATTTTTTAATGTTATGTATTAACTGTATTTATTTTTACTTGTACATGTTAAAGAAATAAAAAAGAAAATGATAATAAAAATAAAACTGTAATACTAAACTGTATATCCACTAGATGTCTGCATAGCCTTTTAAATATACATGGGCTGTATTATTTAGAAGGTGAAACAAGATAGTTTCAAATAGATTTTACTATAGTTTTCATTAGTTTTAATTTTAAAGTCATAGTTAAATAAAACTATTTAGATATTGCTTTTTTTTACTTTATTTACATATGTAACGTGAAGTAATCCAAAAGTATTCAGATTACATTACTTTTATATTGTGGTACTTGGATTACGTTACTGAATACTTTTTTAATGAAGTAATTTGTAACTGTAATGGAATACGTTTTAAAAGTAACCTTCACAACCCTATTCAAAACACCTTTTGTGTTCAGCAGAAAAAAAAGAACTTCTTACAAATTAGAATTTTTTTTTTGTATGAATAAGAAATGAGATTGCAAAACCAAGATGTTTTATTGCAGAAAGCCAACAAAAAGTCCTAAAATATTTTCACCTTATAACCATTAATGTGTAAAGCTAGTACAGCACACCCTAATAATCTGGTCAGGTTCATTTTGCAGTGATTATGATAGAGCACTTAAGGATAACACTCTGAGGAAACTAACTGACCACCAGACAAAACGGCCAGCCTCACAGAAATTTATATCCCTCATGATAGTATTTTTCATTTTGTTGTGGTAGAGCCTCAACCCTGAGACCTCGTCTGAGAGGTGTGGGGCTGAATTTACTGGGAAAACATAAGACAAATCATCTGATTTTGTTCTCACACCCCAGAACGAACTGTGAACTGTGTCATAACACCACTACACGATAACTCTGGTTGGGAACCGAGAATGGTTTGTTTTTTTATTGCAATATTTTAAACCATGAACATAGAAAGGCAGTTACATATCACTTACATCAACTCAAAGTTGGGTTTAAAAAAGTTCCAAGTTCTTTTCAGTGAATCAAAAACATACAGTGTAACCAAACAATTCCGATTCAAACGAACAAATGACTCTTATAAGCTGGTGAATCGAAAACATCACAACCAGCGTATATTGCGATTCTTGAACGAATGACTCCTATGATCTTGTTCTTATTAGTGAATCGAAAACATCAATCGAAGAACGAATAATTCTATGCTCGTCCTTTTTAGGGAAACAAACACACATTTATATGGCATTGTGCAGTTAAAGATGTCAAAATTAAAAATAATTCATGAATTGTTTTTTTTTTTGTATAGTTAAGTCCACTTATTGGGTTTCATTACAAAAAAAGTCAGTAAACGCACCTTTTTCAAGAATTCTTTTAAATGTGCTCTTTCTTATTGTTGCTCAATGAGAAGGAAGATGTCACTAAATAAAGTGAATTCAGAAAGTAATGCATTCAGTGTTACATCCAAATAGTAATCTGATAATAGATAACACACTGAAAGATCACATCCACAGATAAGCACACTTATTATACTGACACTTGCAACTTAACCATGAGAATCTGTCTTTTGACCAGTGTTGGGCACGTTACTTTAAAAAAGTAATTAGTTATAGTTACTAGTTACTTCTCACAAATAGTAACTGAGTTAGTAATTGAGTTACATCATTATAAAAGTAACTAATTACCAGGGAAAGTAACTATTGCGTTACTTTTTAAAAAATGTTCAAATGTCAAATAACTTTGGATGCCCCCAATATTAAATGTGTTAAATTAATGAAATGGACAATAAAAATAACAAATTATTATTATAAAACATTGTACATTAATCTACACTATTTATCTACTGACACTTAGTGTCAGTCAGTCAAGCATTATAATATAATATTATGATAATTTTATATTATATGATGATAGAACTTTAGTAATTAGAATAACCAAGTATGAATGCATATTTGTCATCAATATAAAACGCACTAAGGATTAATGAGCTGCTGGGTTCATGAATATTAATCACGTTGTCTGTGTTCGCTCGAATTGATTTGCTGAAATCAAAACAGGGACGATAATCGGTGAGCGCCAGCCAATGAGATTGTGGTTTGCGCATTAGTTCCGCCCCCTACCAGAGAACCCGGCAGTTCTTAAAAGCTGAAGAATTCCAAAGGAACTCCGTTATTTTGACAGGAAAATACAAGAAAGAATATCGTTTACATGTAGCGCCTCAATTCTGCATGTTATGAAAGACTCTCTTGCTCTGTATCTCTCTTTGCGTGCGTGTATGTGAGAGAAAGCGATGGCGAGTCGTGCGCCTTCACACTAGAGTTTATGGTACGTCAAATACAGCTACACTGAGCATCCATTCAGATGAACTGAAAAATTAAATTCTAATAATATAATATAGTAACGCCACATTTTATTGTCAGTAACGGTAACGGCGTTGTAACGGGGGAAACAGTAATTCGTTTGATTACTCGTTACTGAAAAAAATAACGCCGTTAGTAACGCCGTTTATTTATAACGCCGTTATTCCCATCACTGCTTTTGACTGAGTTCATGTTTCCAGTAAAACAACCTTCTACAGTGCAGTGAACACTTGGAGGTGAGCGTCGATAACACAACTACTCAACCCACGTGTCATGCGGCTGTGCCATTTTAAAGGGAAAAAAAAACACACCCAGCGAAAATTACACACTGGCATTTTCAGAGGAGCAGAACTTGTTACACAAATACGCAAACAAACAAAGCCAAAGCATAGCTAAGGTTTCCAAATTGCTATGTGTGTAACCATCAAATTACAAGGCAACATTATAGTTTATGCAGCAATAAAAACCGTAATTATGTATTGTGGGTTCATGAATTGGTTAGATCTCAAATTTAGGTCGCTGCTAGATGCTAAATACCTTTCTGTTAATTTGCTCTCGCTCTCTTATTTCCTTTGATATGCTTTTGTGGTGAGATAAACCCCATGAAATAATAGAGCCCTTGACTGGGGCACACTGCCAAAGCACACCAAGCAAATCGAGTGGAATATAAATATGTATTCTCCTAAAATATTATAGCATAATGGCAATAATGAAACATTCATAATCATAAGGGAAGTGTTTAGAAACCAAAATGGCTTTCACAGAGAAACTCTTGACCTCTGGGTTATACCGACTCGTTTAGGTTTTTGTTTGAGGCCTAATTTAATGGTTTAAATTTTTTTAATCTTTTTATATGAACTCAAACATTTCCTTGCCTAGAGACATGCAAACTTTCTTTGTAGTATGTGTGATCATGACATGTAGTGTACATAGCACTCACTTCAGAAGAGTTTGTGGTACCATTACTGCCACATATACCTCAGTACTAATTGGCAGATAAATCTACACCAGAAATAGTGTAACCACAACATTAGTTTGAGCACTCATATATTCACAATAAGGAGACTTCACTAACCAGACAAATTGAATTTACAGCATATGTCAATCTAAATCAATCATAGGTTATAGGGGAGAGTAGGGTAAGTTGACCCACCCCCTGTATCTTGGTAACTGTACACTTTTACTGTCATGTGACCATGTATTTTGGAACCACCCATCATTTCTGCCAGACGGTGAAAAGGAGAAACACATGGGGGGAATGGAAGGCACCCATTTACTATAAAAACTGTTTTTGGCATGTCAAAACAATAACAGATGTAATGTCTGTTACATCAAGGCAAATTTATCCAGGTCTAAATTTATGATACATATAGGTGATTTAGCAACACATAAAACCATGCTAATAATTTAACTAAATATTAGCCTGAATTGGTAAGCTAGCTAGTTCTCTCTCTCTCTCTCTCTCTCCAAAATGGCAGCTAGGGGCCATTTATTCCTTCATTCTAATTCAGTTTTTATTTAAAGTGCCCCTATTATGGATAATGAAAGTTTCATATTTTGGTTTTGGGAGTCCCCAACAACATGTTGACATGGATGCAAGGTCAAAAAACACTTTCATTGTCTTATAATATGCATTTATTTTTACCTTACGTGCTCAACGACTCCCAAACAATTCACTCAACTTTTAATTTTTCCAAACCCCCTCCTTTGCGTGACCTAATCTGCGGCGATTGGTCCAATTGGTTTCATTTTCATTTCATCATGCCTGTAATGCCTGATAAAGCAGTGTTTGTGAGTGCAGTGCTGCTTTGTGTACAGCCCTTAGCGAGGAAACAGCTGTTTTACTGCTCCAAAAGCAATGAATTTGCATTTTCATTCAGACCGAAAAGACCAACAAGTGGACGGGCAATATGCTAATGTTTCATGTTTCATGTTGACGTCAACGTTGACGCTTGGGATTCATTTTAAAAATGACTCGTTTCAATTATTCAGAGTCGATTCTTTCTTTTGAGAGACAATAACTTTATACACGGTGCACTTCAAGATTTAAAACTTTGCAGGATGTTTTCATTCACTTAGAGCTGTGTACACGCTGCATTAAAGGTCATTTTCCAAAAATCCATAATAGGGGCACTTTAATTTTACTCAACAAACTCTCTTGGGAAGGTTATAACCTTGGTGTTCAACATATTGTTTCAGAAATGTAAACAATTAAATATTGAAATTTAATTTGGTCATTTGGTTGGTTTTATGTTGTTTAAGCTGGCTTTAAGAAAAGAAACATGACTGTTTTTAAATATGAATCAAATATGAAATGTTATTACACTGCAAAAAAATGCTTTCCTTACTTAGATTTTTTGTCTTGTTTCCAGCCCAAATATCTAAAAAAAAAATACAAATTTTAAGCATTTTTAGATATTTTGACTGGAAACCAGACAAAAAAATCGAAGTAAGAAAAGTATTATTTGTAGTGTATTAAATCAGTTTTAAAAGAGTTTTTAATGTTTCACATGGGTTTGAATCAAATTCAGTCAGATGGACAGTTTACACCCTTACCCACTAACTCGGGTCAAATTACCCCTAACCTGGAATAAATTGAGCCACGAGAAAATTTTATAAGCTGTATTTTTAGAACTCTTTGTCATAGATACATTCCAATCATTTAAAATGATAGGTAACATCCTGAAATTACTTTAGATACTTTCATTGTACTTCTGCCTCATCTTGAGGAACACGTAAGTAAAAAAAAAAAAAGGCTCATCTTACCCCACTCTCCCCTATAAAAAAGTAGCGGTTGTTGACATTCACTCTGCCTCAACTCAAATGGCAGGAACAGAGTTATGCAGGGCCTGGTTCTGTAAGTAGCATTGTGTTCACTGAAGTAGATTATAGAATTTATGAAAGCAATGTCAGATCCTATTTGGCCTGATGCTGCGCCTGCACATTGGAATCACTGACAGAGGCAAAATGAAGTTAATTAGGTACAGGACTGCTCCAGCAGTGTGCTCGCTGAACTGTGGCTATGGGATCAGACTTCACTAATCCAGGTTTGGGATGAAAACATGAGCTTGTGGCTCTGGACTGGCTGTGGTGCTTGGGGCCAACTGCATGCTGGAGAAAGCCTCTGGGGAATCAAGAAGAAACATACAGCGAAAGATGGTTTGAATGGATTTTTTTTGTGAAAAACTAACAACTGACAGTTGTGAGTGCCAAACTAAAATTGCTAATGTTGTCTGTGTCAGCCCAGGTTCATTAAATAAGCTGAACAGATACAACTTATAACAATAACATATTAACACTTTTTGAAATTAACTAAGATGAACTAATTTGCTTGAATAATAAATGCTTGAATTTGCTTGAATATAGAATTTTAATTGTTAGTCCATTTTAGCTAATGTAGTTAACTATTGTTAATACATGGAATGTTATTGTAAATGGTTTCCAATATTTCATTGCACACTGCAATTCAAAGTAAGAGTCAGTAAGATTAAAAAAAAAAAAAAAAGAAAAAGATCAAAAGTGAGAGTCACTTTCTGAGAACTTTCTATTCATCAAATAATCCCCAAAAAATATATTATAGTTTCCACAAAAATATTAAGTAGCACAACTGTTTTCAACATTGATGATAATAGTAACAGTTTGTTGTGCAGCAAATCAGAATATTAGAATGATTTCTGAAGAATCGTGTGACACTGAAGACTGGAATAACGGGTTCTTGAAAATTCAGCTTTGCCATCACAGGAATAGATTACATTTTAAAATATATTCAGATATAACACAGGTCATTTAAATTGTATTTCACAATATTATTATTTTTGCCGTCTTTTTATCAAATAAATGTAGCCTTGTTGAGCTTAAGAGACTTCTTTCAAAAACATTTAAAAAATCTCACCGACCACAAATGTTTATGCATTATCATCACACTTTATCTTCTTTAGGATACGTAAACACCTCATTTTTGGATTAACAAGCATGGTCAAAGGTCTGTCTTGTCTCTAATGTGTGTTGACATGTGAAGTGGGTATAATGAGAGAAGTGGGAGTAGCACATTATCCCATGACAGGAACACCATGGGGTATATAAGTAGGGGTGAAGAAAGTGGGGAGGTGTTCCGATTCTTCCACATCCCTGCTGGGCACCTACATCTCCAGCATTTTATCTGAGTCAATCTGCTGGAAAAGAGGCTTTGAAGATTTGGCTTCTTTTTGCTTATTAAAAAACTTTAATTTCCTCCATTTTATTTGAGTTCAATGCATATGAAAGCAAAGAGTAATTTTAACACCTGTTGATCATGTGAGCACATTTGGGAATTTGTGTATAGAGGTAAATCTATAAAGCTGACTTGACTGTAATGTAAGCATGGCAACCCAAACATTTTCTTTTCTTTTTTTTTCAAATAAATGCTTGTGAAATGAAAAGCACCAGACAATAAAAAGGGAATCTGGAGGTGCTTTATTTATTAAAGGCCTCGCCAAAAAGAAAGAGATGAATCGAGCCTGCAAAAATGAGATGAAATTCTTGAACATATTGAAAATGTGTTCCAAGTCAAAGCTTGGATGAGTTCAGCACTGGCGTTCCTCCACATCCCCACACCCTAATCTGAAACACTGTGAAGGAAAGCTGAGGTAACACAACCAATGGCATTTCCATAAAAATACACAATTTCACATTTTTGAACTTATTCCTTTTATGTTAGCATGCTTTCTGCATGAGTTCATATAATTTTAACAGTTGTTTTTACTTTTTCCATCGAGTCATCACATACAAAACAGATCAAAAAGGAGTAAACAGATAGCACTTGCATTTCACGCTCATACAAGCTACACTTATTTCTCAAAATAAATGGGTTGAAGAAGAAAATGGATTATTACTATCATTTTTTATTATTGTGGGGCCTGGATAACTCCTTTAAAGAGAGTTCCTGTCTCTGTGCAAGGTGAAGATGTTGAGATTGTGAGTGAACAGTCAACAAAAGCTTCAAAAATGCCTGTGGCTTCTACATGGTGGCAAGAAAAGAAAGACTCTGACAGATACTGTAACTGAGGTTTTACAAGTACAAGTTAAAGCTGACGTGTTTATACCTATCATTTGACTGTCAAGACGGCTGTTTGTGTAACTCTGAGGCATAGATTAAAGACATAAACTGTGGGACATAAAATGTGCAGGTATAGACGCTTGTGGGTGTTTCCTCGTGGTCATGCATATCACCCTGCTTGCCTTCATGAAAGCCTGAATGTGTGTGAACAGCTGTGAAAACAGCAGTAATTTACGGGCACCGGTAGCCACACAGAGTACAGGGGAGCACTTTAGCTTCTGAGTATGATGTAGCTATTCTGTCACCCTCTAATCACATTTGACCGTGTGTTCTGACACTGACTCAACAGCATAAATATAAAAGTGTCACAAGGGGTATATTTTAGAGACTGTAACATTTTGAGTCAGAAGGCCAGGATTAAAAAAAAACAAAAAACAAACATATTCCTGTCAAACGATTATTCGTGGTTAATCGCATCCAAAATAAAAGTTTTTGTTTACGTAATATATGGGTGTACTGTGTATATTTATTATGTATATATAAATACATACACATTTATAAAATATATTATGTTTATATATTAAATATATTTATTTGTAATATAAATATAAATATATACATGTTAATACGTAAATATTTTCAAATATACATATACTGTATCTGTGTGTATTTATATATACATAATAAATATACACAGTACACACACACACACACACACACACACACACACACACACATTATGTAAACAAAAAATTTTATGTTGGACATTTGACAGCACTAATATTTACACATCATAAAGATAAATAAAT
Source organism: Acrossocheilus fasciatus (assembly GCA_036784905.1). NCBI lineage: Eukaryota > Metazoa > Chordata > Actinopteri > Cypriniformes > Cyprinidae > Acrossocheilus > Acrossocheilus fasciatus. The sequence goes on from CM071942.1 coordinate 17,658,145, forward strand.
TAATAAACTAAATAGACAGTTATTCATAAATCTTTGTACAAGCAGAATCTTTAGAATATATTATAAATAGAAAATATGACAAAAGAAATCTGAAAATTGCAACTGCACCTGAACATGTAAATTACACAAACAAAATACCTTCAAAACCTGCGAATCAATTCTCCATAATCATATCAGTATGGCCAGGGCTATTAAAAACAGGTCAGCGTATAACTGACTTTCCAAATGTAATAAATTGACAGTAATTTGATTAAGATTTTTCCTCATGTAAACTGGGTTAACATCAACTTTGGGCAATAAAAACACGGTCAAGTTTAAAGGCCAGGCCTAAGGTAAATATAGAACACAGGAGAGATAGAGATGCAGGCTGAGCAGGTGTGGGAGAGAATCTGTCACTTCAGGTTAATTAAAGGAGAAAAGGCCACATTCACACACACAACACTCACCCTGAGGACATGAAGGACTCCCAGCATGACTGTTTGAGGAGAGACTGAATAGCACCAGTGGAAAAAGGATCCCTCAGTAGTCAGTACTACAATACGAACAGAATGGAGGGAATGTGGTGGTAATGCTGACTGACTATTTTGTCTCATCATGAGCCAAAGCTGGTCACTATAGCCTGAAAATCAACTCTGATTTAGTGTATGTTAATATCAAAAGAGGGTGCACAAATTTAAAAGAGTTTTCACTTGCTCGTTTGATTTAATTGTCTAAAGCTTGGCCAAACCGGCCATACGCTGCGCTTACCATTTTAGACACAAGATGGCGCACTAAAAGCACAGTATTTTTTTAACGCTTTTTTCACAGAGGAGTTATTTCAAATCTTTGACAGGACTGTCAATTTGTGTTCACTATAGAAAAGAAATATGTGAGATATTATGTATATAAAATCATAAGGTTGCAGCATATTATTTTGCTATAGCCTATATTCACTATTCTGTCAGTTACATGATCTATAAACAGCAAAACATAAACAGCAAATTATCATGACAGTAAAGTCTGACATTTTCTATAATAAGTAGGCCTAAGTCTGTGCAACAATGCGGGGATGATAATAACCACCGTACTAATCAATATTTCATGAAGGCAGACATCAGTCAAAACATATAAAAGACTAACACTAACGATATGCTGTCAACAATGAGTTGTGAGGAATGTTTATTTCAACACACTGTGAGGTTTTCAGTGAAGAAAAACACGCCTTTGTACTAAACTGAGCACAAAGTGTCTGATAAACTGGGAAAAATGTGATAAAATCACAAATATTATTAGAGCATATTTATGGTTGGATGTATTTCTCTTACGCAAAATTAACCATGGTTTTATTGTAGTAAAAGTGTAGTATGGTTTTTTGGCGTATTAATGACCATTTGTATAACCACAGTTTTACTACAAATACCATGGTTAAACTATGGTTAGTGTAGCAAAACCATGGTTAATTTGTGGTTAACATGGTTTAACTATAGTAACCATGTTTTTTTTTTTTTTTTTTTTTTTTTTTTTGGTTTTATTTGTTGTAAAACCATGGTTAATTTTCTGTTCACTACAATCTTCCTTCAAATACCACATTTAGTATCACTTTCTAGAAACTGTGTTACCAAAAACTTTGTGTAATAAATTTAAAAAAGGTACCACATAGTGCACCATCCAGTTTTACTCAAGTGGAGATCAGCACCTGCATTGTAGGCCATAACTGTTCCAGTAGATGGTGCTAGTGTATCAGTCAATCTGCAAATAGTCAGCCATTACAGACAAAAGTGCTTTAAAATAAAATATCATAATACAGATTATAAAATAGTATTACAGGTATATATTTTTAATCAATTTATAAATTGTTTTTTTTTTTTTATTTATAAATCTTTCAAGAGACACTACAGCATTCATTAGAGAATAATTGCTGGAGTACATGGAACATTATCAAGTATACAATATACATTTTAAGAGAAATATGTTAAGCTTTTATGCGGAAAACGGATAGATAGATAGATAGATAGATAGATAGATAGATAGATAGATAGATAGATAGATAGATAGATAGATAGATAGATAGATAGATAGATAGATAGATAGATAGATAGATAGATAGATAGATAGATAGATAGATAGATAGATTTCGGTCTGAGTTACCTTTTTAACACATGTGAAGAAAATTGATCAAAATGTCTAGACTATAATTCTGCCTATAATGAGCGTTTCTCCACAGCGCCCCCCTCAGGTGGACTGCTGGCGGTCTCATTACCCAGAGCCCCGCACCATCTACATTGTTACAATCCTCCCATTTCCTGCAACACAACACTTCCATGTCTCGCGTGAAGGGTATTCTGTTTTATCGCTTCATACTGGATCGTACCTGCCGCCTGGACATTGACAACGATGGAAATATAAAGGTAAGCTACTTTTATTCGCTTTTATCGAAGTAATAAGCATGTTACCGGTCAGAGCATGCTATACTCTGTTAGATCGTGTGAGCAATGAAGGAATACGCCAGGTTTCTCTAACGATATGAAAGCTACAAGGGAGGGCGTAGGTTTAATGAAACATTGGCACTTAACGTGTCAACCGCCAACTTCTCAGTGTGATTCGGTTATCTTGCCCTGGTGAGTGAACACAGGGGTTACTTATGATCACGAACAGTTCCTCACACACACACATCAAGCAGCGCTGTTCACTTGGCAACGCCAAGCCCCGTAGACGCCTTAACAAATCCACTGTTACCTTCTCCCGTGTGGGCTTGACTAGTTTCTATCCACCAGGCTAATGCAGCCCGAGCGTACACAAACACTGGCTGACATGCGGTGAGAGTGGTCAGGGTCTCAGAAGAGGATTTTATGCGAGTCGTGAAGACACTGAGCGTTTTTACGCACGACACGCGCGTTGCCTTCACGCGTCTCTCTCTCTCTCCGCAGAGCGAATATGAGAGGGGTTCGCCGCAAACTGTCATTAGGTTGACAGAGATGGGCTGCTGATTTGGGAATCCCGGAGAGCTGGAAGCGCCCAGGAGCACCATGACCGTGTTCAACCAGGAGAATGTGGAGGATTATTATGAGATTGGAGACGAGCTCGGGAGGTAGGTAATGGGTTTCACCAGGTTTTGGGCGTGAGGTGAAATTTATTTCGTTCAGTTAGTTGTTTAGGATGAATTCGCTATATACACATGGGCTATTTCAGGTTAAGTGGGACATATTTCCCTGTCATCTGAATGGCACAAAGTCTCCCAATTTACCTGAATTCACCTTATATATTTCTTACACAGCTATATTATTGTCATTAACTTATTAAAAATAATGGTTCAGAAAGGAGGTTTTTCACAGTGATGCCATAGAGGAACCATTTTGGGATCTAGAAAGAACCTTTCAGTGAACAATTCTTAAAAGAACATTTTAATAATCTGACTTTTTCCATAAAGAATGGTTTATGTAATGTAAATGTTCCATGGATGTTAAAGGTTTTTCTTGGAACCTTATATTCCATCTTTGAAGAATGAAGCATTGAATATACCATCTAATGTTGTTCGGTCTGCATGCACAAGTCGGATTTAAGATATAAGGTGGTGCATATGTCTCTCGGGGTGAGATACTACTAAAAAAGTACCTAGAAGAACCGTGGTATTACTTTAGGTTATCACGGCATGGCAATACTTTGGTATTCTTTAATGTAGCTTAAGCTGCCATGCAGGTACCATTCAGTACTGAGGTATATATATCTTTAATGTCACACTTTGCCATGGTACCTCCACAGTACTGGACACCCTGAAAGAAAGGGAGGGGTTGTTGCCAGGGTTGTCTCAACTCATTACGGGTTGTCCGAAACCCTCCTTCAGTCGGGAATATCACTGGTTTCACTCTAGACAGATGTTCATGCATTCCTAATTGTAGTGATCTTCAATGGCATTTATTGATTAATGGGGTTCAGATGGCTGTGAAGGTCTGCTGTGTGGATTTCTCTTCTGGGAGTCCCACTTGACAGGCTGATCATGATAAATTGGGTTAGTCTGCGATGTTGAGATGCCATGACAATTACATTTTTATTCTATAATTTGGCTGTTAAAGACATCAGTCAGCAACTGATTTCAATATGCAGGGTATCGGTCTCACTGTACTTTTCACTTCTGTTTATGCTTGCAAGAAGTTAAGCAAATTGTATTTTATAACATTTTGGATTCATTATTATTTTTAATACGTTTTAACATGGCTGCAGTGTCGGGCTGTCTGCAGAAATTTCACATGCTCAAAATTTAGTGTGACCACCCCTTTACGCATTGCATTAACACAGTGAGTTTATGGTGGTCCTTTGACTCTGGAAATATCAGCTGTGTAATATTATATGTAACCTTTCATCATTGCTGGTCAGGAGATAGATGTTCTTTTGAACTGGTTTTCATGAGAATGCAGTTTCTTAGATTCCCATTGACTGCTGTATGTGTGGGCGATAAATCACCACGCAGATAGGGATGAGTCTGCTCCTTGTGTGGGTTGTGGGAAATCGGGCTCTTTTGTATTTAAGAAAAATATTTTATGCGTTAGTGCTCACGTAACAGTCTATAGGATGCCGATGCATCGCTCAAGCTCAGTAAAATTGATTGCATAATGCGTAAACGTACTGAGGGGACTTTGAATCGAATGTTGAAGATGTTCTTGTCATTGGCTCCTGAGGGATGACAGCATCTTTCAGTCGTTCTGATTACATAATTGACTCAATGACTCCAGTTATTGCTGAATTAAACTGCTTTTGTTGTAGAGAAGATAGGAAGCAGTGTTATTTTTCACATAGGGATTCTTGCATCTGAGATTGGTTATTTGTAAAATACTGTTAATTTGCATATTCATGAGTATTGATTTCATGTTTAAGTCTGGACAGGTTTTAATTGACAGTTACGTGTTTTAACTATTTAAATATGCATGAACTGTTCCTTTATTTATTGGTAATCATTGTAATTTGAATGTTTAATTGAAGACACACATTAAATCATTGTGATGAGTATTTTTTTTGTGTGTGTAATATGACATTTTACATATTCAAAATTATTTGAATAGTATTGAAGACAAAACATTTGAATATTATGGTCTCACCATGACGACTATATGACTATCATGAGTTACCAATCCCACTATTGACATTAAGCAATGAATGGATTGAAGCTTGTTGAAGGAATCTACGACTCTGTGTCCAAAAAAAAAAGTCTGACATAAAACAATGGGACCACCAATCAGTGAAGCCCACCAGCACATTTTAAGTACCCCCTTCCCTCCCCCACAGAACAAAACCTCTGAATCAACACTATTCACTGTTCTCAATTCAGCCATTAATTTCTTTACCCTCCTCACCAATATTCAGTGCTTAGCTTTGATGCCTCATCAGAATGGTAAAGCAGACTCCCCAGCACTGAAGCGTTAAATAACTCTGCATCACACGGTGCGTGCGTGCTACTCGGGCTGTAAGGTTAAACACACAGGGGCTGATGAGGCTCCAGCTCATGGACGCTCTTAAGTTAGGAGGTCTCTTTATTCTGATGGGAACTGCTCCGGGTGGTCCTCCTCAGAGTAGGAGGAGCAAGTGGTCTGTTGGCTAAATTTGAAGCGGGGGGACTTGGCTGGCATTGCTTTTCATGGATTAACACTATGAGCTGCCGTAACTAAAAGGTGAAGTGTGTCGCTTTTACTGAACTAAAATTTCAGTGTTTCCCAAATTCCCCCACATCAGGGTTATTATTGTTAACTAAAACTATTAAAAATAATTGTTAATTGAAGTATAGCTAAACATATAAACACTTTGTGTTCCACACTCTCTTAAAACTAGAGGTGCTGTACAATATTTAAAGTACATGAAACATCATTGAACAACTTTTGAACAGGAGTCTGCTTGTTTGTCTGTTTCATGCAGTATGGATAATTTCTAGCCCACTCTCAGAAGATGAGCATCAGCTATAGCACTAATGCTAAAATCGAAGATGAATTCCCAACCAATAAGAGACTCATCTCATTTTTCAATTCACTGATATCTGTGTTCCTCTATTGCATTAAGTCTCTTAGACCGACTATAAGCTTGGCTGCTCCCAGTCTGTCCTGCCACTAATTGGTTCCCCTTTGTGTCTGTTTGCTCTGGCTGTGTGTGTGAAAGGGGAGGAGCAGCTTTTTGCTGGATCTCGCTATCACTTCAAGAGGCAGTGCTTCTGACGGTGTAGTTTTGAAGAGTGTGCTCCAGAGAACTTATTACCCGGACCTTGATGCTAATGAGACTCCTTCAAAAAGCTGAAATCCCAAACAGTTTTTAGGAGCACCACTTTAACAATTTCCCCACCCCGTGTAATGATATGCAAAATATGCAAGTTGTTTGTTGTTGACCTATATTTGTGTCCCAGTGAAATGTGTCAGAGGGTGCTGGTGCTGAGGTTTGACCAGTCTGGGATATTACCTTTTTTTGATTAGTGCATGCCAGATGTTACCTGCATGTACCATTTTAAAAAAAATGTTTTATGTATCAACTTTGTTCAACATATTTACCTTGTTTTTGACTTGAATTCTGACGTGGCATACAGTCTGTCTATCTCTCTCTATTATCTTATTATTTCTCTCTTTTATAAATCTAACATATTTTCCTTGATATATACATTTATGTGTGCATAATAAACATACACAGTACACACACTTTATAGTATGTTAACAAACTTTTATTTTGAGTGTGTGTATTATAATTTATAAAATGTTCGTCAGCCAAGCATTCAATGGCCCCATAGTATAAGTAATAATAATTAATACTTATCTTATAGGTCTGGTATTTCTTCATTTTTACCACTTTGGATGTCATTGTAGACCTATATATCATGCTGAAGGTATCTGTTAGAATGTGTGGCTAGTAAGAATGACACACAGCGTCATTCTAAGTGCTCTAGTGCATAAATGTAGCTACTCATCCGTCTGTGTGTTCAGTGGGTGAAGTTTGGGTATCTCTTGTGAAGCTTAATGAGATCTGTGGGGGTGAGAGTGTGGGAATGTGTATGAGATCAAGAGCATTTGTGAGCGAGTGTGCCGGGAGGGTCATGGTACACTGTAAGGCAATCCTGCTGTGAAGTATTAGCCTTGACCAGTGAAGCATGTGTAAGACAAGAGTGAAAGTTAGGGTTTTTTTCCCCTCTGTCTGTCATTTTCTGTTTGGCATGGTGAATGCAGCTTTTGAGGATACGAAATCTATTATACCCCCAGCATCCAAAACTAACCATCTTAACTGGGCTTCCTGGATGGTGCAAAGGTTAAACCGGCCACATCTGACCATAGCATGTTAATCAGTGCCAATAAAAAGCCATTGTTAGTCATTCACAAAAACATGGCACATTTAAAAATTCCCCCCCCCTGTTTCTGCTGTTGTGGTAAATTCACTTAAACTAAAGGCAAGAAGAATTGTGCATGTCAAAGGCTTCAAGGATTGGCTAGTTAGCATCATCCAGGCATTATGTGGACATAAATTGTCTTTCTCAATTGATGGCCATTCAAAAACAGCTGTGTATTCTGCCAAAATGCAATTTATACATTTCTCGCAAAAAAACAAACAAAAAAGGATTCCATGCATGATGGTTACAGGCCAATTTTTTTTTTACATTTTTAAAAATGAATTCTTAAATATGCATGTTTGCTTATCGTATATTTACATTAAATAGATTACCTTTGCCTTCATCTTAGCCTTGTTCTAGTGTTTTTCAAAATAAATATTTTGGTAACACTTTAGAATAGGGAACACTTATTCACCATTAACTACAACTTTTCCCTCAATAAATTCCCAATTTGCTGCTTATTAATAGCTAGTAAGGTAGTTGTTAAGTTTAGGTATTGGGTAGGATTAGGGATTTAGAATAAGGTCATGTACAATAAGGCATTAATATGTGCTTAATTAGTACTAATAAATGGCTAATATTCTAGTAATATGCATGCTAATAAGCAACTAGTTAAGAGACCCTAAAATAAAGTGTTACCAATATTTTTAGTCATTATTTGTAATTTAGAAAAATAGTAAGAATTTTATCAGTTAATTCATCAGTTATTAACCAAAAGATTCAATAGCTGTTGGATTATTGTTTTCAGATAGAGTAGTAATACCATTGCATCCCTACTAGGGATGGGAAGATTTCCCGATTCGCTCAGTGTATCAGCATTAAAAAGTTAATGAAGTGATGCATCGTTTCTAACATATTTGCATCGGTAAAAAATTATTTATATATAATTACTAGTGGATGCGCTATACTTTTGTTATTTAGAAAGTGACCAGTAATCTATGACTGATTTATCCCCTCTAAACTGTTTCTCAAGTACGTTCTCTCATCACCACTGCTGCTGCGTGAATATGACGAATCACAACACCACAGAGACTCGAGGAAAAGCGGGGATTAAAGTCCAAAACCTTACTTGAAATAACCTAACAAATCAATCGGGGCTAAAGCGGTTTCATTAGCAACAAATTAAGTTCACACAATCTCACTAATTTGTAGACGCTTATTCTTAAGCAGCCCTTAATGTCGATCATGGATCAAATCGATCCACCATGGCAAACAGCGAATATATTTGTGCTGTTTAATGCATTTAACACATTGTGTTTTGAGGACATGTTTTGTCCTCAGTGCATAACTAACATGTAACAGGTATATGTTCCATCTGTAAATGTCCGAAAGTCACGGAAATATATCCATTTTGCTGTCAGGAGTGGGCGAGGCTTACGCGAGTGAACGAGCAAAGGGACTATTGTAATGGGTAAATCAAATGTAATCTATTACAGTCCTAATTACTGTGTGTTTCTTATAGCAGTTAGAATAGTCACTTTCTTTATTATTTATTTTCATTTTAATTCAGCGATTTTTAACTTTTAATTTAGTTATTTTAATGCTATAAAGGGTAATTTTAGATTGTAATGTTCTGCTATCTGTTCTGCAAAGGTACAGCTGTCATAAAACCAGAGATAAAGGCTTGTATTGCATCCAATCGCATTGTGTTAAATTGAATCGAATCGAAATCAGATTGAATCGTATCGCATCGGTAGCTGCTTTATAGGTATCTTGTATGTATTTTATAGGTATATGTATCGTATGGTTGGCTATGCATCGAGATGCGTATTGTATCGGCCTCAGTCATGAGATGCACATCCCTAATCCCTACGTTATATTGCATTAGTGTAGGAAATGGTGCGGCCACGATTTCCCTGCATTTTTAGATGCTGGGAGTTAGGAAATCTATTTAGAGCGCCTTATTGTGGTAAATAAAATACCGGTATTTGGCGCCAGATATAGATTCTCGTATCGAATGGAGAAGGACAACGATATATCGCCATATCGATTCAATGTCCCACCCCTACTTGATACCCGTCAAAGACATCAGCCACAGGCGATATCTCTGACTGTCGGCGATACATGATAATATCGTGATAATAAAATGTCGGTACAGCCCTAGCCGACATTTTAAGTGTGAGAGATCATTTTTGCCTAATTTTCTTAAAATGTTAAAATAGGCTTTCACACCACAGCTCGGGATAGTCTGAGTCGCTAGTAAACTAATTTCTAACTATGCATTTTTCCATTATCTTTAACCAATCAACATCGTCAGCCATCATTTTCCTCATTTGTGGCTTCAGAGTGAAAAGTCCCATGGCATTTCCAGCATTTCCAAATGTGCTTCCTGTACCAGCTGAGCAACTACCACAGATGAATGATAATGCTAACTGATAGATTTCTCCAGGCATTACGTCCTTGCTTGTGTCTGGTTCTTGTTTCCTGTGATTAACAGAAACCTGGTCAACAGGAGAATGCTGTGAGCTTGGATACAGAGGAGAGTTAATGCGTCATGCAGCTGGTGGCCTGCGTTGGCAAGTGTTTATACACAATTAAATATGTGTACATAGTAACCTTTTTGTGCCACTCCTTTGACAGCTGACTTGCGTGGACTGTGAGATTATAATATTCAGCGTAATAACATTTGAATTTTATTCATTCAATCCTGTAAGGCGTGAGTGTTTTTTTTATTACACATTGTTTACATGTCCTAATTTAACAGTTCTTATATCATAATGAGCATGACATAGTCCTATTTAAATTTTTAAACCATTCATCACGCCTTTCTTATATTCTAACCACCTGCTGGAGTCGTTGCCACTGTGGGTATAATTATGTTTCACTGTTAAATGCTGTTTTATCACAAGAGTTAATGTCCCACGGTGTTGTCGTACACACAAGAGACCCCTTGCAGAGTCCAGGAAGTGTTGCTACAGTGAACCATAGTCGATTAATCGACGTCATTTGCACAGCCAACACTTCTTCATTCATCAGGGCCTGGTTTTATAATGCAGTTGCCGTAATGATTGCGTGCATCAGCCATGATGGGGCTATTTAATGTCAAGTGTTAGCATATGAATATGAATAATGGGAATTCCCCTCCTGAATTATGATTCTTAATAGCAAACTGCTGCATCTTGGTAGTTAAAAGGTGGATTGACCAAGAGCTGTGAAATAGCATTTCCTCAGAGACATTTGTTAATATTCAGCAATAAATTTGTGTGAACATGTTATGAATTCTTCTCACAGATCTCAAAGCAGCAGCACTGTTAATGCTGTTGCTAAGCTACTGGCGAAGTGATGTCGTGGAAGGAATTCAGACTCCCTGTGCTAGCTATCAAGTGCTTTACTTCATATCTTGTAAGCCTTTGTCATTGCCTTGTTGTTCATTTTGCTTGCGTCTTTTTATTCTTTGTTTTCACTGTAGACAAAGTATTTGACCCTATTTAAAATGGCAAGAGATACTTTGTCACAGTTCTTTCATATCGCTCCTTGAAGCGAGTCCAGAGTAGTTAATGCTGGCTAATCACATTCCTAAAAGCTTTCTTATTTTCATCATAATTGTTCTTTTATGGAGGGGGTTGAGCTACTGTATCCTCAGTTACTGTTAAGACGTCAATACCAAAGCCGCAGAATGTGCTTTCAACACTCAGTAGGCAACTCGTCGAAACCAGGTGAATGTCAGTTTCTGTCTACATTAGGGCATTTGGAAGATAAGGCCTACAGCAGACTTTAAGTCTCCTCCCCTGGGTTGCTATGGGAACCACCCATTTCTCCGGTTCTTTTCAGGCGTAGCTATCAGTTAGGCTCGGTCATCTGTAGGGCTTCCTCCATTAGCAACGCTTCTCCAAACGAGTTCTGATTGACTGAATGCATGACACAAAGGGAAGAAGTCCTTCATGCTCATGGGAGATGGCCAATTAATCAGACAATGCTGATTTTCTGATTGGTTACAATGTTTTGGTTTAATTACAAATGCAAGCTTGTGTTTGAGCTGGATTTTGAGGACTCAAGAGGAGTAATGGCTACTTCAGACCTGGACGTACACATTTGCCTCCGGTGTCTCTTCACACAATGTGTGCTTTGTGTCTTTAAATCCTCTGGAAAGGACAAAATTACATTCCACTGACATGTCAAATGCCTTTCATGACAAATCAAAGAGAAATGACGTGGTGTCGTGAAGGTTCTGTGAGTTTTTTTTTTTTTTTTTTTTTGGAATACCAAGCATAAAATGTCACTGTTATATGATTTGATAAGATACAGATTTCAGAGATCACTGAATAGGTGTTTTCATGACAGCCCTAGACTATTTCTAGAAAAAAGGGTTCCACCCTTGCCTTTTCAGTGTTTACCAAGGCTGCATTTATTTGATCAAAATACTGTAAACACAAGCTGTTTCCTTCCAAGGTTACGAATTAAACTTATGCACAAAATTGGAATACTGCATAAAACATTTGCGAATAAAGCAGCGTTTCCATCCAGTGAGTTGAAGAGAACAAATTCGTCACTTCCTGATTAACTTGCGCTAAATATCACGAAGAAAAATTACATTTTCTGCAGTAGGAGAAGGCACATAATAATTATTGTATATAATAAATTACAAGATTCAGACTAAATATGTTCATGTTATCTTATTTTTGGAACCTGCTGTTTGGGAACGCAGTTCTGGGAGTTTAGAATGGAAAAAAAAAACGCTGTCCCGTTGCAAAGTCTTTTATTTTTTATGCCTATTAAGGAATTTATTCTGTAAAAGTGTTTCCATCGTAGTTTATGCACATATTTTGTACCGGATAAGAAATTATTAGAAAAGGGTTTTTTTTTTTAATGTGTATTTTTAGAATTTATGAGCATCTTGTATTTTTTTGTCTTTTTTTTAACGTGATATCCCAAAATGTGCATAAAAATAGGTGGATGGAAAGATAGCTACAGTAATATTATGAAATATTATTGTAGTTTAAATAATGTTTTCTATTTGAATAAATTTTAAAATGTAATTAATTTCTCTGATGGCATAGCTGAATTTTCAGCAGTCATTACTCCAGTCTTAAGTGTCACATGATTCTTCAGAAATCATTCTAATATTTATTATTATTATTATTATTATTATTATTATTATTATTATTATTATTATTATTATTATTATTATTATCACTGCTGAAACATTTAGGCTTTTTAATATTTCTGTGAAAAAAACAGCATTTTTTAACAAATATTTTGTAGCAATTTAATGCATATTTGTTGAATAAAAGTATTAGTTTCTTTCAGACGTTTGTTTGTTTTCACTTCAATTCATGTTTCCATCACAATTTCACATTTTTCCCCTTAAATGCTGAATCGACTGATTATATGCATGGTGTTTCTTTGATTGTCCAAAGCACGTGAATATGAGGCACATAATTGGGTGTCTGTTGCTAAGCGTCTAGCCATAACATTGTTTCACACTGCCCAAGTTTGGCACTGCAGTGCAGGGATAACAACTCAAAAGCCATGCAAACCCTGCACCAGGTCAGTGTTTCATTACCCCTGGGTAACCTATAACCCAGAATTAAGCACAGTTTAAGAGTTTGGAGCTGTTTTGAGTCTGGAGCTGGTTAAAATGCCTTCAGAAGAGGGATGAACACTTCTTCTCATGGTGTAATAATAAACAATAATAAAAAAGATATGAATTATATAGGCTACCTCAAGAAAAATAAAGAGAAGGTGCACAGAGTTTTTGCATGGTGTTGACCTTTCGTTTCTCCTTGTGCGGGAATGTTTGTTTCACTTCCTCTGAGAAGTTTTGTTTCAGTAAACAACAGAGCGGTGAAGCTTACACTATGTCTACATGGGTTGTAACACTACTAAAGTTGACAGACACAAATAAAAATAAAAATATATAGGGTAAACGTACCTATTAAGCTCACATACCAGTTAAGCACACTTCCATTTTTGAGATCTGATTATCCTACTTGATGTCTTAACCAATTGATGTGTTTGTTACTATATACCTCCTGTAATTTCAAGTCAATCAGATCATTGCACACTGAGATATGGGTCTCCATGTGTTCACACTGTCTGGCGGCCATTTTGAAAGCTGTCTAAAAACTTTCACCAAAAGAGGAGCCCCTTAAATGTGCATTTTTTAAATTGTTACTCCTTTATTTTGGGTAAGCTTCACTACTTATTGTAAAATTAAGAGATTAATGTTCAGACTTTTGCATATTATAACCTGTAACTTGGATGTGGGAAATATTTACATTAGATCCAAAAGATAGTTTTAGCAACTTAGCACAGATGCTACAGAACACAGTTAGCTGACTAGCTGTATAAGATTGTGTGCTACGCTAACATATTACTTCACAGGCATTACTGGCTTGTACTTTTACATCCATAATATTATAAATGTACAGTTTATTGCTGGTTTGTGGTTTTACAGTGCTGTAATTTTTAAAGATTTCATGTTATTTTAAGGTGCACTACTATGAAAATTACATAGCTTCAGTGTGACATCAATAAGAAAAAGTATAATTTCATAGATATTGTTAATAATAGTTGTTCATATTAAAATATGTATGAACTTAATAAATGACCTAGACTATTTATTTAGCAAAATCCTGTCATTTTAATAAATATTACATGAAATTTATAAAAAATTGTTGCTGCTCTCTTTAAGCTCTTCCACATTGAACGTCTGTGTAAATACTTCATAAAAAGACTTTAAATATCAACTGATGGTTGTAAGTTAAGTTAATTGATTTTCTATGGATTCTGTCGACTCAAATCTGCAGACTGGCTCTGATCTTTGGCAACTAGCATCAACTTCTCCAGACTGTAAATCTGTGGAAAATCAGGGGGAAAAACATGTAGTGTATTATTCCAGCCTTAAAGGAACACTCCACTTTTTTTGGAAATAGGCTCATTCTCCAACTCCCCCAGAGTTAATAAGTTGAGTTTTACCGTTTTTGAATCCATTCAGCCGATCTCTGGGTCTGGCGATAGCACTTTTAGCATAGCTTAGCATAGATCATTGAATCCAATTAGACCAGTAGCATCACGTTCTAAAACGATCAAAGAGTTTCGATATTTGTCCTATTTAAAACTTGACTCTTCTGTAGTTATATTGTGTACTAAGATCGGCGGAAAATGAAAAGTTGCGATTTTGTTGCTGATATGATTAGGAACTACTCTCATTCCGGCGTAATAATCAAGGAGGAGTTGGAGAATGAGCCTATTTCCAAAAAAAGTGGAGTGTTCCTTTAATAGGTATGTTTACTATATATATATATATATATATATAATATATTTATTATTATTATTATTATTATATTAGGGCTGCAACGAGTAGTCGACATTATTGGCAACGTCGACAATAAAATTAAATTAAATTTCGTCAAGTATTTTTGTTGTCGAGTGGTCGTTTGATCTCATATGACCTAATGAAAGAGCCTGTGATAATGCGGTTTGACCGGTGTGGCGCTGTAGCGCAAGACTGTAATTCAGCTCTCCTGGATGCAATTCAAGAGAAGAAGACACAGCGTTTCAGAGCAAATGCAGCCGAACGTACCTGAAGCTGCTGAGCGGCGTTTGGATGAATATATAAATATATTCTGCGCGCTTTCCTCTCAATAACGAAATAAACACAACAAAAACTGACAGCGGTGTTAAAGCAGCAGTTAAAAACGCATCTGATTACTGCGATGTGGATGTTTGCGCGAGCTCTACAGTAAAGTCCAGTCACGTCACGTTTATTTATATAATACTTTATAAAGTTGATTTGGTTTGTCAGTGAACATTCTGAGTTGATATGCAGTTGCGACGTGTCTAGTGTAGCCTTTTTTTGTTATTGAAGAACTTCAAAGAGTTAACATTAATCTAAGTGTTACCTGTCTCTGAGAAGGATTGCTTATGAGCTCCTGCAGATTGTACACACACAAACCCAGACAATGTTCCTCTAAAGCCATAATATCTTCAGCTCAAACCTCAGATTGTGTCAGCTCTACTCCAACCACAGCTCTGTTTCCTTGGTTACTCCTGTGTGGCACTACGGCACTAAGAGATATTGCATAACGTGTGCAGTTTGGGCGCTAAAGATTAGTGGGCTCTGTTCTCTCTGAACTGTCCACCCACATTAATTTTTCACTAATGAACCAGTATATGACTGACTCGCATACACACACATTATCATTTTAAATTATGCACATCTAAACGGGTTTATTTCATGTGGTAAGATATATAGATCTGTGCCCACCGTTGCCATTTAGAGTAACCGAGCACATTGCAGACATGCTTTGATAGTTGATAATTCTGGTCACTTCCCTCTGCTGAAGTCCTGAGAAATTTTGAGAAAGTAGGTTGATTTTTGTGCAGTGTGTCTGTGTTGCAGTCTAAAAACTCTCTAAATCCCAGTTCACATTTAATTGCGTGGGATGACACAACAAGGCTTATTTAATTACACTTGGACTGGATCAGCAGACTAGAAAAGTCAGTTCAGACTTCCAGCAGACTATTCTCTAACCCAGACAAAACTCAGTTCACCAGCGGAAAAGAAGATCGCTGTATTTTGAGAATAAAGCTAACTTAGCGGAGCGTATTTGGCATTGCATTACAAAGCCACCACTTGCTTTTTGTTAGATTTAATACTTGTTAATGTAAGGCATTTTAAATGTGGTGATTGTAAAACCTGAAGTGGGTTTAAGATTAAGATATTTTTGATGAAATGTAGTAAGGACATCAATAAAATAGTCCATGAGACATCAGTGGTGCAATCATAATTTTATGAAGCAATACTTTTTGTGCACAAAGGGAAAAAAAATGAAGGTCTTATAGGTTTGGAAAGACATGAGGGTAATAAATAATTAATGACAGAATTTTCATTTTTGGGTGAACTAACCCTTTAAAATGTAGTCAGATTTTGTCCTTGTTCACTTATAATCCAAGTTTGGGTCTCAACTCTTAAGTTGAGATCGAAACATTGAGTCTACAGTGATAAAAGGGATTTGCTAAATGTAACTTATCGATGAAAGTGTTCTTTTGGTTCCTGGAAAACTGGCAGATTGCCTGGCCTAGCCTGTGATCTTCATGCTGTTTTACACTCTATTGATCTGACAGCATTCGCATTGGTCTACCCAACCAGTTTATATGTGCATAGTCAGCATTTCTAAAATCATTATTTCTTTCTTTTTCAGTTGGATGACAGTGCTGATTAATCATATTTAAAACTGAAGTTATAGAAGAAGGTTGTATTTTCAATTATGCATTTAAAAAAAAAAGCCATGTAACGCAGATTGGTGTTTTACTATACCAGTCGATTATTGCTGTAGGAATGTCTATGCATTTGTTAACATGTTGTGAAATAATTCGATTGTGAACGGCACAGTGACACATCTAGTTGGTGGTAAATAGCAATGCATTTTTCAGCAAGGAAGCTTATATCTTCCTCTTTCTCTTTAAAAAATAATTTGGAGAAATTAGTCTTTCCTGTTTCTAAAAGTGTGTGTGTGTGTGGGGGGGGGGTAGTAGAAATGTTTCTATTTAAAAAAATAAATAAATAAATATGCTCTTCTTTCAAACTTTGTCAAATGATCCTAAAACGCTGTGAATGCATGACAGCGCAACTGTTTCAACACTAACCAGGTTTCCATCCAAGGATTTTTTTGCGGAAAACTATTTAGCGCTTTAAAATATTTACGATATAGCCGATGGAAATGGCAATTATCGATAAAATTTCTCATGTGTCGACACAATCTTTTTTTTCCGTTTAACTTTAGTGCATAAATTCCATATCGATACTTCAAATGTCGCAAAAATTTGTTTGTAAACACTTTTTGTCGAGAAAAGGGGCTTTAACGCAAATAAATGTGGTGTCACATGACAGAATTAGCCTATAGGCAGTGTCCGTGTTCATCACATTAAAGCACCGTTTCCCAGTTCAAAAGCGCATTAAATCATATTCATATTATTCAGTTGCATCTGAAATTATTTTATACATGGTAAGAAAAAAACGAGTTACCTCTCAAACATCTCAGTCTTAATTTGATGTTCCTTTAGTACGTTTACATTATTTTTTTTACAGTGCACTGTTCAGTTTAAATAGCCTGTAGTCCGTGCCTTTCAGCTTGACCACCATACATACCCCCGTGATATTATGCCAAGCACATTTTGTTTTACATGGATATTGGAACGCAAAGTACAAAAGTTTAAATTAATTTGTTTTGGCTTGTTATTCTTGTTTTGTTCTGAGTTCTTTCTACCATTTAAATTTAAAGAATTTGTTGGGGAGTGAGGGGAAATAAAATAGCGTGGTTTTTCAATATGTTTAGCTGACTGTATTTTATTAAGACAATGAACAGGCTGCGTTGTCGAGTATAGGCTACTTAACTGTGTGCGTGAGGCGCCGGCACGATCACTTGATTTTTTTTTTTTTTTCCCTTATAAAAGTGGAAACAACTTACAATAGCCTACTCCTTCATTTGTGGTCATATAAGAGTAAAACACTATTCAAAACTGTTAAAAATATTTCTTTTATTTGTGTACATTTTTTTTTTGCGACACGCCAAAACTTATGCGACAATGAATTTTTTTTTTTTAGGGATGAATTCATCACTCACACCATTTTATCGGTAAAAGGCCAGTTGGATGGAAACAGGCTGTAGACAGCAAATTTCTCAAAGTTTTTTTTAACGCATATTCCCTTTGTCTATAACGAAACCGAGCAAAAACTGTATGGAAACTTGACTATTGATAGTGATAAAAATGTTTCTGCACCAAATCATGATCCTATAAAAATCATTCTAATTACATTAGAGACTGAAGACTGGAGTTATGAAGCAGCTTAGCAACATGCTAATGGCAAACTCTATTGGAATCAATGCGAGTCATGTCTTTAGTTTTGTGTGGTGCACATGAGTGGCAGGTTTGAGTTCATTGGCCTTCTGTGATATTGGCAAATCACTGGCAGCCTTTTAATGGCTCAGTGCCTTCATCATTTGTTACTTTCATGCTGTTTTCACCTCAGTAGTCAACTCATGCTCAATCTACTGTCTGTACAGCTTTTGTAATTAATTAAGCCCCAGCCAGCCAGCACAGCTAATGTTGTGCCCCACCATCTGAAGCACACCAAGTTACACTCCATTCCTTTATGATGGTTCAAAAAGTAGATGTTTGGCAGGAACGCTGGCTGCTCTAGGATCTGCTGCCAGGAGGCAACTTTGTCTTGCAAAAGAACAGCTTGGTCTGGAGACATGAGGAAGTGAGAGGAAATAAGGGTAAGCTGAAAGAGCTCCGTATTCCCAGGTGTGTCTCCCTTGCTCAGAAGTTCAAAAGTTCAGGGCTTTCAATAAACGGTGGGATAAAATGTATGATAATCCCGATACTGTCGTGCTTTCAGAATCCAAAATTGTTTATGGATCAGGCCGGCTTAAATTATGAGGCTCCCTTATCGCGGCGCTCTTTGGGTGTAATAATATGGGGGTTGTTGAAAGTAATCTCAGGGCCGGTGTTGTGCTAACCAGTCAGGCACCCCACTGAACAGCCTGACGAGCCAATGGTGGGCCGGCACAAAAGCTGCTTTGTCATAAAGCTTGCAGGGGTCGAAACCCAGCCGACATGATTATACAGAGTAGTTATTATCAGACCAAGTCACAGGCCAATCTGAAATGTACACGATAGTGTTCATGTGAGTCTTTTGTTTATGTGTCAGTGACCTGTTTTTTTAAATCTATTAATTTATTCAGAAATGCTTTAAAAATTAAATTAATACATACGTTAACTTGAATACAATACAGGTTTTTAATTCCAGTATCAGAATATATTTTTTGTATATTTAATAAATTTCTGATATCATTATGAAGCAAAAGCATGAAAAATACTATTATTTACCCTTGTTATTTAGCTGCATTATGTCCTATTTTAAAATATTTATTACATTTACGTTTTTGAATGATATTTATGATATTTGTAAACAAATTATTTTTCCTTGTAAAATGTATTTGAAAACTTTTTTTTTTTAATTACACCACATTACATTTTTAATCATTAAATTCCAAACCACACCTTTATTGAATTTTTTTTATTTTTTTATTTTTTTTAAACCAATAGAATAAATTCTGTATAAGCCAAAGAATTAACTTATAAAATACAGCACATTTTTAAAATATGTTAGTTTCCTTTTTTTATTGTAGACTTGTGTGGTTTGATTATATGAACTTTTTATTCTATTCTCTGACACAAGACTGCAGTTAATAAGTTCTATGTTGCAGTTCTTATTTTTAAATGGTTTAATTCCTGAGCGTTTCTCGTCTTTGGTTGTTGGATCCCAACTGAGTTGAAACCCTTGGTTGGATTTTTCCTCTCACGCATGTGGATGGAGGCCTTTGAGACCTCGTTCATCTCATTGCTGCTATTCTAAGCTAGTATGACGTTGGTTTGGCACCAGGTGAAAATGCGTCTCACAGTGTAAACATACTGATGGGAGCAAAATGGGAGTAAACACATTCCCTGAGCAACCTGACAATGACTCCTTGAGGTGAGACCATAGGGAATGAAACCAGAGCTGGAAAAATCTAGCAGCTAACTTCGCATCTTGAATTTGCTGGTGAAAAATTCTTCACCGTCAAAGTTCATTATCTTTTTCTTTCTGGTAAGCATCACAGATCTCTCTTGTGAATTGTACAAGCTTTGTTTTGTTCCAAGGTTGGTGGTCTGCCGGTTTTTTAGAGGAATACAATACTCGGCGTCTGTAATATATCGGTGTGTGGTTTGTACTCTGAAAATGAAAAGAGGAACTGTTTCTTGAATTTGTGTCTTTTTTCTGCTTCCTTATTCTCCTTTGGCTTTTTCAATTTCCCGCTCAAATGAGCAAGCTAGCGTGCAAAATTGGTAGGTGTCCTTCTTCGTAATCGACAATGTGTACACTCTGCATTTTAAAAAGTGTTGACAGCTGTCTCATTGTGCACTTTTCTGAGCTATAATCTGCAGTCATTCAATATGGAATTCATTTTATGCAGTGTTTATGATTTACTGTTGTGCGCTTGCATTTCCCATGGCTTCAAATAAGATGGACAATTAATTGTCGATCCCAGCGTAAAGTGGCTTGGTCTAGTGTTTCCTCTTTGGCACACGCAGAGGAGTCAGGAGTCAGCAATGAGGCTGAGTAATGGGTTCAAAGGTCACTGTTCGCGGCACGCTGACATTTTCTCTGGTATTAAAGTGTTTTGATGAGCCCATCACTCTTTTTGATGTGGATTACAGCAGGATTGGGGACAAAGATTAGAATGATGGCTATCTTCTGCCCTCCAGCTGCGTTTTTCTCATATTGCTTCGCTGAGCCTGGTCTAAGAACCGCAGGAGGGCGGCTCATCTGAGGTCTCTTACTAGAGATCTTCAGTCAGTGGCAGTCTTAGAACCCAAGCAGGTATTTTTTAAAACTAGCTCGACACTTGTGTGCAAAAGCTATCAAATACTGCCTTTTGTAAGCTATATATAGAGGAAGGAAGACAACATGGCAAGAATGAATGATTTTTTTGTTCAGTATTATGCCTTTGTCTGGTTGATTTCTGGAAGTCAGTTGAGATGTCAAATGACATCTGAAGGAAAGTAAATTTAATTTATAAATGTTTCTACCAAGAAATAACCATCGAAGTCTTTTAAGTATTTGCTCAGTTATCTGTAAAAGCTCACTTGAATTAGTTCTGCATCATTTGACTGTCAAGCTGCAAAAGTATAAAAGCTTTATAAAATAATCCTGGGACTAAATCTCAAGTTTTCTTAAACCAGAGTTGTTATTCACTGAAAATCTTGCTTGACATTGGTCAACATTCACTTTCATTTTATGGGACATTATACCTTCTTTTGTTGTGGAGAAGAAAGTAATATTAGATTGGAATTGCAAGAGGTGGAATAAATAATGACTGAAGTGTTATGTCTGGATTAACTGTCCCTTTAAATGCTTCGAACATGACTAGAAACATTTTTTTTTCTGCAGTGTGAAGGTATCCTCCGAATGTGTCTGTCTATAAATTAAAGACAAAAATATCAAACAATATCAATTTTTAATGGTTTGTGACTTTCGTATAAATATGCAATAGAGCAATAATGTATGCTGTATCTTCTTTACATATCATTTACAAATATTCCCTTGGTCAGCAAGAGGTGAGACATCTGTGTGTCTCTCAGTGGATGAAATGCTGCATAATGGCTGTGCAGCACTGCAAAGGTGCTCTGAATCCTA
This sequence comes from Acrossocheilus fasciatus, assembly GCA_036784905.1. Lineage (NCBI taxonomy): Eukaryota > Metazoa > Chordata > Actinopteri > Cypriniformes > Cyprinidae > Acrossocheilus > Acrossocheilus fasciatus. The sequence continues at coordinate 17,679,657 of CM071942.1, forward strand.
ATGGCAACCTGGACTGGTGTTCAGCTGCACAGAGGAGGGAGGCTCATTTGGAAGAAAATGCATTAAATGGAAGAAAAGACTAAATGTACAATAGTAAAACCAACAAACAAAAAAACAAGCCCTGAAGATAGTGGCATTTGATTAAGCCTCCTGTTCATCAGTCGCCTATGTTCATTACTTCTTGGCAGTCATATAGATGATTTTGCCATGACCCAAGGTCAGGCTAATGCTGAGGATTTTGACAATGACATTCAAATCTTTAAAAGCTTGCTCAGGCACAAGGAATCTGTATTCAGATCGTGCTAACCCACTTAAATATTCATCCAGAGCAGTGCCGGCTGGTTAGGACTGTCCGTATGTGTTACGCTAATGGTACTGAGTGCACCTGGCATTGTGTTTTCATTAGGAGCCAACCACTTAGTGAAGGATCTCTCATTTTTTTGATAGTTTCTTACCTCCCATCCTTTTATATTTGCTCTTTCATGCTCATTCTCAACCCATTGTGACACAATAAAGGCTTCCTATCTAACAGGAACACCTCTGACCTTATTTGCACAACTTGTAAAGCTTAATTTAATACAAAATGTGATTTCATCACAACCCTGAATTGCTTTTGACACACACTTTTGTACAAAAAGCTTGAGTATTGAGTATTAAGAAGATAGCACTTGCAAAACAAAGTGCTCCCGTCTGGGAATACGTGAAATCTTAGAGCCAAAATGATCATCCTGAAATCAAATTACTTGGAATTAAATGTATATAAAATTATGCATTATATTAATTTAATATATAATGTGTTTAGGTGCATATGCATTTGTTTTAGTCATTTTTTAAATATGTATTGTGGTGGGAGAAAAAAAAAAAAAAATTATAACCATTAATAATTATATAAAATTATAGCACCAGATTGAAAAATAATGTAATGATGCTATGAGAATTTGCATGCATCTCAGCTTGAATGGGGATTGGACTTTAACAGGTGATAGAACACATCAATAATTAACAATGATCCTTATAATAAAGGCATGCATGAGATAGGTGCCTAAAATCATAAATGTGGCACTTAATCAAACACACACTCTGCAAATGCGCTTTTCCAGATCAGCATAACAAGGCCATGTGGGTTGAGTAATGCAAATCTCTCTCTTGGCTCTCCTGGCCTAAAGATCTAAACAGTCAGGCCTGGACTGCGATAAGTACACAGAAAACAGGACGCAAAAGGGAAACAGAGGCTGTTCACATCCCTCCCTCCAGCCCTCCTCCACAACCTGGCTCAAGTTTCACTGCAAAAGTTGGAAGCCTTTTTGCAAAGAAGTAACAAAGAACAACACGATCCCTTGCAGTAGCGCAGGTATCCTCAAATCTGGCCCACTCCTGCAGAGTTTAGCTCTAACCCTAATCAAACACAGCTGAGCATGCTGATCAGAGTCTTCAAGATCATTAGAAAATCACAGGTAGGTGAGTTTGATCAGGGTTGGAGCTAAACTCTGCAGCAAATTGGCCCTCCAGGGAAAGATATGAGGAACCCTGCAGTAGTGTGTCTGGGAGTAAAAACTGAGTTGCTGGCCCTCTTTGTTTACATAATTTTTGATGTGTCCTTTAGTTATAAACATGCAAATTAAGTCATTATTAATGATAGGCTATTTTGCCTCATTGAGGTTGAGCGGGAGTGTAACTTGCATTTAAAGCATGTGGGGTTTCTCCATAGTATCCTATGGGAATAATTACAGAGTGGGATTTTCTGCTGAATGGGTTGTTGACATTTAGGCTCGTTCATAACCTGGGTCATGGAGCGTTGCTTCAGAGCAGCCAGTGGCGTTACAGAGTTATCCTATTACATTTTTCCTTTCGTTTTTATTGTGAAAAACATATTTTGACCAGTTTACAGTGGGTCTAATCTACTCCCATTAGATCTTCATCATGTCTTTGCTCTGCCCTTGACATCTGTTTAATAATCATCTTGTGAAGAAAACTTAAATAAATCTGAGAATTGCTATAGAATTGCAAAGAGATGGTGTTAATGATTCAGATTTTGATTTATTTCAGACTACCTCAAAATACTTTGTTACCAGACAAATGTTAATTATGAAGGATCAGGTTTATAATCCATCATTGATAGTGTTACTGACCTAATTTTTTATGCTTTGCTCTGTTTCATATGTGATGCAAGTCCCAGGTTGTAATCCTGATTATGAATCTGTAAAACTTTATCAGAGATTTTAATTTAACAAAGCCTTCTTTATCTTTATCTTGTAAAGGAGTAATCAGCCCTCTAAGAAGTTGTGCCTTCTGGTGCACAGCGTAAAAGGGGTCATGTCATGTGATGTACTGTAGTTGCATTTCCCATGACTGTGGAAAGTGTTTTAACCCTTGTAGGCTAAAGGGCAAAGTCCAGTGACTGCAATTAATGCTGATGTGGATTCAAACATTATTAGGTCTATTAAACATAATTACTCAAAAACCGCACCATTCTTGATTTTTCTTTTCACACGCATCTACTGATACCTAATGTTGCTTTTTGTATTCAGAAAAAAAAAAATACTATCCTTATATCATATACATAAACTTGATAACTGAAACTTAAATATCTTCACAGCAACCCATCAAAATAAAAGTTTTTAACTTGAAGAAACTGTGACAAATGTTACTTAATGTAATGATAGTACTACTATAATAATAAAATGACTAAAACATAATTTTTTAAAGAATAATCAAACAATTCTTCTTCCACATTTTAATTTTAACCATAAACCTCTTTTGTGCATCACTTTGTTAGCCAAAAAAGGGTTTGTTTAATTTTCATTTTATTAGATAAATTAATGTTTTATGCCTTCATAACACAGTATTTAAAAAATAAAAATAAATATACTTTTGTTTATTAAAATTTAATTGAACCATAAAAACGGAATCCAGAAAATTAAAATGGAAAACACAGGATTTGGTAAAAAAAATAAAATGGAATTTGAGAGGTTTTTTTTTTTTTACTTTTAATACATTTTTGTTAAATTGTGTAAGTTTCATGATTTCTATTAATTATATATGCTTTTTGATTCCAGAAGTATTAAAATAGAAAAACTGAATCCAGAAAAATGAACGTGAAATAAATGTAATTTGGAAAAAAATAAAAGAGATTTCATAGGGCCTTAATAACTGAACCAAACTTAAGTTACTTCAGAACAAAGCCTGAGTGGCTTGCAGCACGCCTAACACTAGATGGAAGCCATGTCAGCTTCAGCCTTGAAAATGGGGTCTTGTATCTTGTCCAAATCTTGCATCTTGTGTCCATCTTGTATGTGTTTCTTGTGCGCACTCTGAAGAGCGTTTCCTCTGAGCAAGCTCTTTAATGTCCGTTGTGATTGCCATGGGTCTTCATCACCATGGCACTCCAGATTTCAGGAGCACAAGAGCCCTGCTATACTGACATCTTGATACACACATTTGCCCCATCTTCCATTCAAAGCGGACAGAAACCGCACTGAAAAGGACTTTGGGAACTGCCTGACTCGTTTAAGAGAAAAACATGCCGTGTCTATTGTCGGCTGGTTGCCAGGCTATGTGTGACGATGTTTGCTGTGGACCGTTGTGCTCCGCAGGCCTCTTTCTAGCTGACACGACCCCCTCCTCTCCCACTGCCCTGCCCCCAGCACTGCTATGGAAACTGGCACAGCTGAAGACCCATGCCCCGCTCTCACTGAGGAGTGTCACTGACAAAAGCGTTTAGACATGCCTGAATGCCAAAAGCCACGTTGTCAGAACCACTAGGCATGACTTTCTGATTTTCCAGACTTTTTGATTCAGTTCCTGAAATGTGAAATATGCCCAAGCCTGTGCAATATTATTTGTTTATTATTTAGTATTACAGTCTACAAAATAACAGTGCAATGTAAGAGAGTTTAGTAAACTGCCATGCAAAGGCAAAAGACCGTAACTTCGATTTTTGTCAAAAATGAGTTATTGATATTTTTGGGATATTCAAGGCATCCTTTATCATGTACATAAGTATCTTGAGTCAATTTCGTTGTTTTTCCAAGAAAATAATGGGTCGTCTCAACCGTAACTTAAAAAAGCCCCGGAGAAACCAAGGCAGGACACCGTATAACACCAGTTACGGCTCTTTCACTTTGTTTGGGACGCTCAAATTGAGTTACGGTGTTCTGTCTTTGTTTAACTGCGTGTCAAAATGAAGTTACGGTGCCGGCTTGGAGTTATACGGTGTTCTGCCTTTTTTCCATTAAAGTCTGCCACATTTTAATTATGGTGCAGACAAACGAATTAGATAGATCGCGATCTACCAAATAGCTCCATATAACATAGCACTGTAAAGACTACACACCTTGGCAGGAATATTTTTTTTTTTTTCCTTTTTATAATGCAGATTATTCACCAGGCTGTCACTTCTAGTTGGATGCGTGTGTACTTGAATGCCGCATGTAGCATGATCAATCATAAAATCAGTAGCCTAACAGTTCGCAATTAAATCCATATCCTACCTTTTCTTGTAACCCAATAAAATCAATACATGGTGCTGAACGTCGTCGGAGATGTTTATTAATCCACACGCATTTCTGAGCATTATTCCTGCTCTCTGGCGTTCACATCAATCCACAAGTCGTTCTTTTAGGTTAGGCTGTTTTCATTCAAGTCAGTATAAGCAATTATGCTATGTCTAGCATTCTTTTACGTTACTGAGCATAGCAAATAAATTGGTTGCAAAACGGTATCCACTCACATGTTTTACTTTTAGTCTGCTTGTTACGGTCAAAATAATAATAATAATAATAATACAGTCACATTACTATATGCAATAGCCCCATGATCACTAGATTTTATATACAAGTGTTACTATAACGATTTTGTAAATGGTGATCAGCAACCAAATACTGATAATGTGGAAGTTACGGTCTTTTGCTTTGGTGTGACTTCTCACTTTTTGCAGACAATGCAAAGGCAGAGTACATTAACTTCAAAATAGGGGTAAAAATCAAGTTTGAGCTCACAGTTTTTTAATGTAGATAGTTTTCCTTACTAAAACATCTAATTCCCAAACTTCCAGTGTCCTGCCTATAATTAATTTGGCTGAACAACTAAAAAACTTTGAAGTCATTTTTCTCAGTTTCACACTCTAGCAAGTTACGGTCTTTTGCATTTGTAGGCACTTGAATATGGAAATGTTCCAAACCAGTTTGATGAATTATTCCAAACCAGTTCTTCCGTAATGGAACTAAATGAGGACGGGTGCAGTCAAGCTCCAACATCTCCAAAGTAATATGAATCATAAAACTGATTCATATTACTTTTTCTGAAGTCATACAATATTTTTGTGTTAGTTAGTTCATGAGAGAAGCAGCAATGTCTTGTATGTAAAATAATTTTTTTCCAGTAAGATCTTTTCATTGAATTGGTTGATTCAGTTCGTAAAACTGGTCTAAATTTTTTTTGGGTCAGATGGATCAACTTTGTGAATGGGACAGGCTTAGTTCACCCAAAAATGAAAATTATCTCATTAATTACTCACCTTCATGTCGTTCCAAACCCATAAGACTTTCGTCTATTTATATGCATGTCTTTTACAATGTCTTTATAAACGTTTTGAAGCGTCATAGATTTGGTGGAATGGACTTTCACTGGAGGGACAAAAAGGTTTCATTAAAAGTATCTTTATTTGTGCATTAAAGATACACAAAAGTCTTGTTTGGAACATAAAAGGTTGAGTAAGTGATGACAGAATTTTCATTTTAGTGTGGACTATTTAAAAGTCTACTGAAGGTGAAGTTTAGCAGTGAATTATGATTGTTGTTTTAGTCTGTTTGTTACACAGGCTGTCCAGCTGCTTTAGAATAAATGAAACTGATTTTATTGTACTATTTGGTCTTTTTTGTGTGTTTGTCAACCCCAGTCATTATTCACTTTTAGTATGTGGAAAGAAGTGGCCAGTTCGTTCTTCAGAAATTCATGTTTTGTGTTACATATAAGGGGCCAAATGCATTTAAAACTTGTGTGAAGGCAAGTAAATGATGACACTGTTTTCATTCTTAGGTGAGCTACTCCTTTAAGATTACTCAGGGAGGATGTCTGCTTTCTCTGAACCTTTCAGGCCCCAGATAAAATGCAAATGTACTGTCTCTCGTTGCTGTGGGGCCTGACTGCTGTCTGGGTGACAAAAGGTGGAGCAGGCAAGAATAGAGGCCCTGCGTTTTGTATTTGCATCAGAAAGCCCCATCCCAAGGACTCCTTTTCCTTCACCGTGTTGTTTAGCTTTTTATTTCTTTGCCCAAAAGCGATTGTTATTTCCGTAGAAAGATCCCTCCCAACAGCTGTATAACAGCCACATTAAAAAAAGCCAGAAATGTTGCAGAGCTATGACATTTTGAGAGGATCCTATTGGGAAATTCCTCACATTATATGCTGCTTGTTTGGCAGAGTTATAAGCTTCAGGGGCCTAAATATGCTTGTCGGTGTATTATACTGCTGTGTTTGTTGTGATGCTTTTGAATGGCATAACGTGGGAGTCATTGTTATCCACCCTGATAATATTATCCATAGAACAGCATTGAATATCTACAGCATGTGGGAAAACATAGCTATCATGCTGTTTTGTGTTTAATCTGCTGAAGTAATATGCCTTATTTATGTCATTCAAGAGAATTCTTACATACTTACACAGCTTGATATTAGTGATTTAAATGTGGTTGTGATGTTAGCCTGACTTGATCTTGTTGGCGATTTGCAACCGTTCAGCTTGGGTGACTGTTGGTTTCTGGCAGTGCTTCAGAACGCATGTCGTGACTTACGGAGACTGAGATGGGAACATGTCAAAGGGGAATATGGAGTCCTGCCTATTGGCAATATGTTATAGAGGAGCAAAACTGAATGAACACATTAAAGATTCATCTTCGCTTCTAATTTTAGAGCATCATGTCATTTTCTGAATAATACTAACCTCTGCTTAATGTTAAGACTATTGTATTAAGATGTGTGGTGAATTTAGTCCTCTTTTGTAAAATATTTTATATGCTTTGAATGACTGAGTATTTAGTTGTTAGTGCTTAAATATGACAACAATCATTATATTTGTTTATTTCTTTCAGTGGTCAGTTTGCCGTGGTGAAGAAATGCCGTCATAAGAACACTGGAGTGGAGTATGCAGCCAAATTTATCAAGAAAAGGCGCAGCAAATCCAGTCGGAGAGGGGTCTCCAAAGACGACATTGAGAGGGAGGTCAGCATCTTGAAGGAAATCCAGCACCCCAATGTCATCACCCTGCACAATGTATTTGAAAACAAGAACGAGGTCATTCTCATCCTGGAGCTGTGAGTCATTGTTTTTCTTTGCATTTACTGAATCATGAAATCATTACAGCCTCCATTTCTAAAAACTAAGAACTCAGACTGGTAATGGACACTAAAGTACAGAGCTCTGGAACATGATAGTATAAATAAATGTATAGAAGAAATTTTCAAGGGCTTCTCGCTGAATTCAGTAGCACCAACCTTTACTTGCAAAGCAAACACTTGACAAGGTCAACAGTGGGGGGATGAGGAGAACCAGTCCATTGAGTAGGTGAACCAGTTTTGCCTGTTGTACTGTGCACATTCATACACTACTGCCAATGTGTTCAAAGAGAAAAGATATGTATTGATGTCTGTACTGTCTTAACTATACTGGTACACAAAGACAAAGACCTTTGACTGATAAAGCAAAGTTTATTTTAAGTAATATGTGCATTAAATGTATAGAAATGCCAATATAAAAGCCATTTTACATTTAACCTCTTGATTAAGGTTACGTCCTGACTAGACTGGCTGCTAAAAGAACTGACGTTACATTTGTTTGATTTTTTTCGAACATGATTTATATATGTTTGTGCATATGTATATATGCAGTTTTTTTCCATTTTATATATAAATGGAAAAACTTGCACTCTGTTGGTGCTATACAATGTTAGGATGTAGTATTACCCTATTGTGCTTCAAGAATCACTTCCTAGAGTAACAAGTCTGACTTGAAAACCAACATGAAGTCAACGTAAAGTGTGACCCAAAGGACAAATTAAAAAATAATCAAGCCGTGACTGAGTCACTCATTACATTGTGTGCAATTCCTCATTATCTGAACAGAATAGGTTTTGAAATATGCAATTATTTTAAGGAGCCTTGTAATTTGATATTTTGCAATTTAGTAAATACAGTAAGTACATAAGAAGAATGTGTTAACGGAATCAGTGTCTGGAATGTTAAACCTTAACCTTTTCAGCAGAGTTATTTTGTTACACATAGATTGTGTGAAGGAAGTGTCTTTCCTCAGAATCTCTTGAAGTGTCTCTTCACACAACTGGTTTTCTTTGCTTCTTCATACCATGTGACAAAGGGCGTCCCTGCAGCTATGTTCTGAGCTCATATTTGTTACACATTACACATCAGTGAAGCTATTTTGTTTACTAACTGAGGCATCTGGAGTTAAGTACCTTGCTTAAGGATATAACCACACAATCCTGACCTCGGAACTGGAGGTCAAGTTTCATTTTCAGGTCATTTTTGCTGCTAACTAATATTGTGAAGTGAGATGTTACAAGATATTGCGTGTGTTGTTGTTTTTTTAGTCTCAGATGGCATACTTATGGACCGCCCACAGTCCGTTCACTGACCGTCTGAGGCATACAAAAATGGCAAGTGCTGGCTGAAATCTGATTGGCTGGCACTACGCAACTTCTGAAAGTGAAAACAGGGCTTTTTATCAGTTTGCCTGGAAACAAATTCTTATTTACAAGGTTGCAGGTTGATACAATGAGCACTTTTGAGGAAGAACTAAGATCCACTCTAAATGTTGCTTTACATGTCATTCAGATGGTCTTGTCTTGATTAAGTGGCTGGGTCTTTGCCAGAACAAGCTGTAATGAGGACTAGACGAGTCAGAAATCTGGCTACGAGACTTGTGTTGTTCAGGGTGGGGGCTGGTGTTTTTCTTTGTGTTTCTGTGAAGGGAATAGAGACGTATCTGCTGCCGGTGTTTTTGCAGCTGGGTGGCTCGTCTCTGCACTTGCTCAACCTCACCATTAGCAGAAAGCGTTATCATGTCATCAGCGTGCAGCTGTTTTGCAGCTTCCTTCTGCTGAATAAATGTATGCCCAGATCCTGTTGGTCCTCTCCCAGAAGCCATGATTATAGCACTGCCAGCATCCATTTCTGTCAGAATAAATCACTCAGAAAAATTAGAGAAATTGGTTCTTCTGTTTAATTAGCTAGACTCACTCTGTGATTTTTTTTTTTTTTTTTTTTTTTTTTTTTTTTTTTTTTATATGTTACACTCTAGTGATCTCTTATTTCAAAATTGGTCTTTTTCTTTCTGCTTTGTTCAGTGAAAGTTGATTTGTAGGGTTTCTGATTCTCACCTAAATCACTTTTTTTAAACCTATTTATCCATTGTCATCATTTACTCACCCTCATGTCGTTCCAAACCTGTATAAGTTTCTTTCTTATGTTGAACACAAAAGAAGATATTTTGAAGAACCAAACAGTTGTTGGTCCCCATTGACTTCCATAGTAGAGAAATAAATACCATGGAAGTCAATGGGCACCATCGAATGTTTGATTACCAGCATTCTTCAAAATATCTTCTTTTACGTTTAACATAAGATAGAAACTCATACATGTTTGAAACAATGTGAGGGTGACTAAATGATGATTCATTTTTGGGTGAACTATCCTCTTTATTCTCAATTAGTTTTGTCTTGGTTTAATGAAGATTATGAACTAACCAGCTCTATTGCAAGTGTCAACATCTGTCCTCTCTCTACACAGTGTGGCAGGTGGGGAGCTCTTTGACTTTCTAGCTGAAAAAGAGTCATTGAGTGAAGAGGAGGCCACCGAGTTCCTCAAGCAGATCTTGGATGGAGTCAGTTACCTACACTCCAAACAGATTGCCCACTTTGACCTGAAGGTACAGAGACATGTTTGAGTTTCACCCCAATGCCAGACTGTGGCGATTAGCATCACTGTGGACCAGCCACAACAAATCAATTGAGGTGCTTTTATCCTTCCTGTTGGTTATCCACTTATTTCCATCCTTTACATAATTGCTGGGCATCCCAGAGCTGGAATGGTCATAAATTCAGTCCTTGTAATTTTTGACAGGTTTTATTGCAGAATTGCATTAATATTCTAGTAGTCTCTGTTTTGAAAGTTTCTGATGTAGAGTTTTTACCTCCCACTAAAACCACTTAACCTGAATAACCAGTCTAACTGAAGAATGAACTTCAAAGCAGCCAACATTCCCATTAACCAACTTAACTGAGACCTAAAGAATAAAATAAAATAGTCAAGCTGTGACGGAGTTGCTCATTATTAGCATTTTATGTCTAATCCTTCATGTTACTCCAGCAACGGCGTTTATGTAACTAGATCCACTGCTTTCAGAGCAGTCATCCACACAGCTTTCCCTAACATTTCTGTTAAATATTTTGAAGTCATTGGAGCTTTTAAGAGATTAGTCCGTGCATGAATCAAGCCCACTGAAGGAAGTATTGTTTCTATGGAATGTCCAGGCAGGGATCTGTTACTGCCTGGCTTGAGTATGCCTGTGCTTTCTAGTGAACGTTTATCTAGCTTTGCATGTGATTTCCATGTGTTATGGCAGATTTCCTGCTCGCTCGCTCTCTCTGTCTCTCTCTCTCACTCCTGCTGTGTTTTTGTTCTGCACCTATCATTATTTCCACTGATTCTTTCTTCTGCATTCTCCCTCCGATTCTTTCTCTGTTCTCATCTCTCTCAGCCGGAGAACATCATGCTGTTGAACCGGAGTGTGCCTCACCCGCGCATCAAGCTCATTGACTTTGGCCTGGCCCACAAGATCGATTTTGGCAATGATTTCAAAAACATCTTTGGTACCCCGGAGTTTGTAGGTCAGTGTCATCCACTGGTCAGTCTATAGAGATGTGTTGTAATTACACCCGCTCTTATTGTTATGGTCCTCTGTCCAATCCTCTCTTTTCTTCTTTCATGTGTAATGTGAACCACAAGCCTGACATAACTGTAAAGAAACACCATGCATCACTGCTTTGTGACCCAGTGAATCCTGCAAATGGTTACATAAACTTTCAAGTGTAAACATATACATTTGAATTTTACATACTAATAATACATGTTTACTTTAAATAAAATTCTAATATAATAATTATTTAGAATTATCGATTAGTGAATTGTATAGAATAAATATAAATAAATAATATTAGTATGGTAAATTATATTGTTTTATATTTGTTTTTATATTATTATTGTTATTATATTATTTTTATATCTTTTTAACATTCCTTATCTATTTTCCATATTTTGGAAAATTAGTTACCTAAACTATGAAAAAATGTAATTGGAATCAAATAGAAACTAAAAATGTTAATCGGGAATCATAACTTTACTAATATTTTAGCTTCTTCAAAGTAGGAAGAGGCATGTTGGGTTTTTAATTAAAGAAATGCACAAGTACACTTGGCAGTTTTGTAAAGAAATTCATGGCATAGATATGCATTTTCTTGTGTTTAAGTATAGGCTTTTAAATCAACAGGTTTTTAAGAGAAACATTATTTCAGTGAAGTGTGTCCAGCCTTGTAAGTCAATGTGTTTGGGTTGGTATTTTGCACACAACTACAACCTTCCTTAAATCTTACTGCTTTTACTTAACAATATGACTCAGCTCCTCTGTTTTCAGTCACATTTAACATGAACAAACCCCCAGCCATCCCAGAAAACACACAGACATGCACACCCACACCACCCCATCCCTCTATGCCATTGGCATCACATCCACTCCTACCTGAATGGCAGCCAGTGATGATACAGCAGTCTTAATAGAGACACAATGCTAAAGACCACGGTCAAGCATCAGCTACCCCACAGGGCAGTCTATTTCAGTGTTCAAGTTACGATCAGTCTTCATGGCAGAGAATCCGGTCGAACTAGACACCTGGTTTCAAAGATACTAATCCAATCCAATCCCGGAATAGTATTAGCCCATTACTGAGGCATGACTACATTGATTTTTTTTTTTTTTTTTTTTTTTTAAGGAGCAGCTTGCTTCCTTCCAATCCTGGTCAATGGCCAGATCTAGTGCATAATAATATAAGTAGTAAATCTAAGTCAATTCTCAGGCATAGAGAGCAGCAGCATCTCTCCCACCTCAGATTTATTTCCTCATTAACACATCAGAGATTGAGATCCTCTGAAAGCAGTGACTAATTTCACAGCTCATACGGTGAGAAACCACCAAAATATACTACCATCGACTTAGCATTTCTAGACATTTTTGCAGGCATTTTTTAATGTTTGGGAGAGTGGGGTAGGTTGTTGCTCCCTTCCTCTTGCAAACTGTGCATTATTTTTAGAAAGAGTTTATCATATAGCTGCCAAATATAACTGTTTGAGAAATGTGTGTAAGTTATAAGCATCGTTTTAATGCTCAAAAACTGTATTGTGCATGTCTAAATATATATTCTGTATGGCAGATAAAACGTCATTAGAAAATTGAAATATTTTCCCAAAAATGTGTCATTTTTATCTTAATGCAACTAAAAATACTAGCAAGCTTCACCTCCAAAAGCCTAAAATACTATAACAAATATTATTGGAATTATTTCATTGCATTTAAGTATTAAAATTGTCTTGTTTGGTTTATGAAAATGTGAATAATGTAGGGCAAAATAAAGCTACTGAGTGTGATGTGATTTGTTCATATTTTATCTGAAATCTGATGTGTTGTAATCGTTCTATTTTTTTTTTTTGTTATCTTAGGATTTGATTCTCATTTTTATACCAAGATGACAAATTAAGTTAAATCTGTCATGGCTCACCCTGAATTCTTCTGTATTGTAAATTATATTATTTTGTGGTTTGCAGCTCCAGAAGTGGTAAACTACGAGCCGCTTGGCCTAGAGGCAGACATGTGGTGAGAATGAGCTTTACGTCATTATCTAACCTCGCTGTTACCTCACTTCCTGCGCTAATCATGTGTTTTTATTCCTGTCTAACTCTAGGAGCATTGGGGTGATCACTTATATTCTGTGAGTAGTCATAATCATCAGTGTTGTTGTGATGCTGTAAATATAGTTTATATCAATACAAATTAAATCTAAATGCATTTATGGATTTTCACTTAGGCTGTAAATAGCATCCATTTTCGTAATTGCATTATTTTTCTCAAAGCATAGCTGTAATCAAATTCTGCAGTAAAACGAAGGTATGGCAAACAAATTTAGCTGAATATGAAGCAAAATAAGTTGAACTAAGTGTTTTCCAGTCTTCTAGTATCAATAAATAAACTCTCATTGTGCAACGACTGTCATAATGATTGATGTTTGAAGTAAAAGGATGCTTAGTAAGATTGCATCCCGCCAAATGCTGCATCAGATATTGATGTTTCCATGATCTGCATAGAGATTGCATTGAGTTCTGGTCAATTGCATTTCCCTACTTTAGAAGCATTTGTACAATAAAATAATCTAATAGGAATAGAAGTGAAGAACGGGCAAAGATTTGAAGGCGAGCACAGAAAAGATGAGGATTTGGGGAGAGCAATCAAGAGTGTTTCCAAGGGGAAAAAAAGAACAATTCAAGCACTTGATAAGACTAAAACAGCTCTTTCCACAGAAGTTCCAGTGATGCCAGTATCACATTAAAAATACCAAGCACTGTAGTGTTTTACTGGCATATAAAAATAGAGCAAGACATGGAATTTATAACCCAGTCCATCAGTGTGATGGATAATGATTATTAGCGCAACCTCTGGGTGCAGTGTCTAATTGTAAGGCTTGCGTTGGTCTTCCTGTGGAAACACTGAGGTTGCTCTCTGTCTCTCTCTATATGTGTGTGTTTTTGTTCATGTGAGAGGGAACTAAGCATATCACAGAGCAATATAAACAATGGAACTTGCCTGTTGCTTGTGATAAGACCTGAGGGGACCCTCCTTTTTGATGGGAACCAAATCCTCATGTCTCTGACGTAAACCATTAAATGGGTGAATCTCACGAAAACTGGAAATATTCAGCTCATATTTCACCCTATGTTCAAAAAAATGAAATTTCATCACATAAAGAACATTTAAGCCTACTTTTAGTATTGTTAGAGCCACGTTTGATCCAAAAATGCCTATCCCTTTTCTCTCTTTTCTTCTCTGTCCTATCTGTCCATCACTATCTGTCCATCGACGTGTGCTAATATTAGCAGTCTAAACAGAGCTGGAAAGTTCAATGTCTATCTTAGGGCTGTTCCTTACACTCCCCTTTCATCATAGGCAAATAAAAATAGAGCTTCACATCAGGTAGATATCGCACACCATTTTCACATCTAATAAATTCCTATTCCACCTTTATTTTCTTTTTCTCACACTTTTGGAGACTGCTTCTCACCCATAGGGAATGCCATTAATTGACAGTGTGAATTTAAAACAGCTGTAATTTTACAGTAATTAATAAAATGTATCTCCTGACAGTATTTATAAAGGCCATGCACTGATTTATCACTTCAGATTTTTAATTGGCAACAGCAATAATTTTAGAATTATTATAGTGGAAAGAGAGAATGTTGTACTCAGTGTTACTCTGGTACTGTGGTCTTGAGAAGATTTTTATCACAAAAGAAAAAATGGAATGGCCTTTGCCTGTTTTCTCACACTTTAATAGTAATGGTCAGGGGGGGAAAAGCTGGGCTGCAGCTTATAATATCACAAATATTGTTCACATTAAACTTGACTTTGTTTGAATGCTGCTGTGCTGAAGAAATGGGAGATAAAATGGTCTTTTTCTCTATATCTTCAGGCTTAGTGGTGCCTCACCTTTCCTGGGTGAAAATAAGCAGGAGACACTTGCCAATGTGTCAGCTGTGGATTACGAGTTTGATGAGGAGTTCTTCAGCAACACCAGTGCTTTGGCCAAAGACTTCATTGCACGGTTACTGCTCAAAGATCCAAAGTAAGAACCACTGAAGAAGCCACTAGTTGTTTCTTTTATCGAGCAGTTGCTTTTTAGAAACCAGCTGGCTTGAATAATGTCTTATTGTATTATTTTATTTTATTTTTACTTAGAAATACTATTAAATATCATTAAACTATTTGATAACTGAGTATCTGTGGTTATGTTGAATCATTGAATCCTGTGAAGAACATTCGTCCCAAATCATGTCGCTTATTAACTAAGTAACTGAGGAAGTGGGTTGTGTCAACAAACAAGAACAGGTGCTTTGGACACATTAATAATTCCTGTTTTGGTTCCAGATTGGTCTACCAAGTCGCTTCTGTCATTTAGTCTTTATCCACACTGACCTCATTTACTTCTGATGATATTTAAAAGAGAACTAAAACTAGTTCTGCAGAAGTCCTCTCGGTACTTCACTAAAATGCGTCATTCACAGCATAAATGCTGTTTAAGTCTAAACATTGTCACGAAAGCTGATATGCAACATTCCAGAGCCCAGTCCCACAATTCCTTCTGTGTGTTCCGCAACGCACACTGTGATAAATATCTTTTGATTTGTACACTGAATGCCTTCTCGTTTACTCTGAAGGTTCTTTTAGGTGCTTGTTTGTGGGAGCTTGTTGTTTAAGTTAAATGACAATGTATGTTAAAAAAGTAAATATCACATCATGTGACGATTATGTTTTCATGTTTACAGAAAAAGAATGACAATCTTGGACAGTCTTCAACACCCCTGGATCAAGGTTTGTCCAGCAACCACTACGTATGAAGCAGTTATCAAACACGTTATCTTAACACTTGCTTAAAAGTGTGAATGTCTTCTTTTAAGCCAAAGGACACACAGCAGGCGCTGAGTCGTAAGGAATCAGCAGTGAATATGGAGAAATTTAAGAAGTTTGCTGCCAGAAGAAAGTGGAAGGTGCTTTTTTTGTATTTGACTTTCGACTATGTATTCTGTTTAAATGTTCAAAATTCAGATTGCAAGCATCATGTTCTGCTGTGAAAAATCTAACTATTTGACATGAAGTGTGAGCAGTGTTGTGCCCTCAGTAGGGCTTTCTGGGGAATCAGCATTATGTGCCACGCCAACAAGTCACGCTATTTCCACACACTGTTAAAAGCACGCAAAACAAACCCTTGGAGCTATGAAACAATAAAGAAGCACGCATAAAGTTACAGTGCCCTCAAGCGCAAAATTAAGCTCGTGTCATAAAAACAAATAATATCCATGTCATTTGAAGAGTAGAGATATCAATCTATCGAGAAGAGTTTTAATCATTGTTTGATGCTTTAGATAAAAAGCCTGTTACAAATTCTATAGAATGTGTCACGAATATCATCTCTCCTTTAACATTGATTGTTTGTTTGTTTGTTTGTTTGTTTGTTTTGTCTGACTTCCTTAGCAATCGGTGCGTCTCATCTCTCTGTGTAACCGGCTCTCCCGCTCCTTCCTGTCTAGGAGCAATATGAGTGTGGCACGCAGTGATGACACACTGGTAAGAGTTCACAGTTAAAGTCATCATTCAAGAAACTTATCAAGATTACAGTCGTGTGTTACACTTTTCAAAAAGCTTGTATTAAGGATTTGCGAAAATGAGGTAGACTTCCAAAACACTTTTTTTTTATTAAAAAAGGCAGCAGGAACTGGCAAAAAGAACAACAAAACCTAAAAGACATGTGATGAGCCTGGCAACGGCAGAGGAACCCCCGTATCCCTGAGCTCTACCGTGGTCTATATTTATGGGATGAACAGATCTAATGAGCTTCCCACACACCTGAGAATAGAGGCAGACACACACACATGCAAGACAACTCCACATAAAATGTGCTCGGGCAATAATGAAGTACTCTGGTTTTGGAATGATTACTGTTTAACACATTAATATGCGTGATTGCTAATTGCAGTGAAAGTTTATATTGAAGCTTGCCATGAAGTCAAATGACTCATCCAACTTCATATGAGCACATTCATTGACACTCGTACAGTCATGCGGGATTTTGCATGGTCTTTATACTGGCCAGATATTTGCTTAGTGATGTGTGATAAGCCTGAAGAGAGAAGTGTTATTACCGTTGTGCTACATAAACTGTTATCTAAACTTTACAGCTTACTATCTCTCTTTTTTTTTTTACCTGCTTCTTACACGTCACACATTGCCATAAAATAAATGTTTTTACCTCACTTGAAGCGATCATATAACTAAAAATGTAGATTTAATATTACCTGCATGCATTAGGATAATACTGTAACTCTAATAAATATTTCAGCCTTAATAGTGCACTTAAATCTGTGAGAAATGCGGGGTTTCTTTGTGAACAGGAAATGGGTGCGTTTCATACAGGAAGGGTGTCAGCAACATCTTTTTAAATCTTTTATCATTCTAAAAATCCATCTATACATTAACATTCAAAAGTTTTTTGTTTTTTTTTGGAAAAAATAATAATACTTTTATTCAGTAACAATGCATTAAATTGTTTCAAATAAATGCTTTTCTGTTCTTTTAGAACTTTCTATTCATTAAAGAATCATTTTCAACATTGATGATAATAATAATAAATGTTTCTTGAGCAGCAAATCGCCATATTTCTGAAGGATCATGTGACACTGAAGACTGGAGTAATGGCTGCTAAAATTCAGCTTTGCCGTCAAAGAAATAAATGACACTTTATTCAGGCAGAATAATAACATTTCACAATATTGCTGTTTTATATTGTTTATTCTTTCAAAAACTTTATAAAATCTTACTGACCCCAAATTTTGAATTGTAGTGAATGATTTTAACAAGTGCCAGTTTTTATTTAAAATACCTTGAAATCCATTTTAAATTAATATGGCTGTCAGTACCATATTATATATTAAGTGCATGGTATTATCATCTGATACCATTACTGCGTCATAGTTTTTCCACAATATTTGTTTTTCCAGGAACAGAACAAATTTAGATCCAAATCACCTAAAGGTCACAAAATGACACAAAGTCACATAGAAGTCTTGTTTTACGCTCCACGAGTGACTCCAGCGTCACTCTCTTTAGAAGCCCCTGGCTGTTTGTGGAGTGTGTTCAAGTGTGCGTTCTGTGTAATTGGATACACTCGTCTAGTATGAGATGTGTATGTGGGTGTTATTCCAGTACACTCCTTCATTAAACACAAGCACACATACTCTCTTTTTCTCTTTTCTGTCCCTCACAGCTAGTCCAGTCCAGTTTCCCTCTATAGCTTTGTATTTGAGTGTTTTGTCCCACACGTCTGAACTGTCAGATGCTGTTTGGAGGTGATTGGGTCACATAGCACACAAAGCAGCGGTCGAGCGGTGAAGAGAAAGCGCGGTCTGTGCTCCGCCCCTCGTCTGCATTATTCAATAGGATTAGGACTTCACGCTGTGTATTTGCTGATAAGACCAACTCTAGTACTACTGAGCATAAAAGGATTTGCTCAAAGTGTGACTGTCAAAGGATGCTTGCTGTTGTTTTTCCCTTCTAAAGCTTGTTGTATAGTAGCCTAAATACTGTCATGTTGGCGGTTTTTCCATGTGATTTTTATCACAGTTGAGCTTGTTAATTATTTTTTTTTTTTAAAAATTTCAAGTCACAGCTGTGCAAGAGACATTGGAACTGTGTAACTCACATGGTTAATATAGGTTTATTTCTTACTGGATCTATGGGATTGTTTTAGTGTCAAAAATCTTCAGTAAATCTGGCCACTAAAAAACCCAAATCTATACAACAGTGAATCATTAAAGTAATTTATTAATTGATTTGACATGAAACCTAAATCTTGAAAACCATTCAAAAGTTTGGGGTCAGTAAGGTTATTTTGAAAAAAGTTTCTTAGGCTCATCAAGGCTGCATTTATTTGAGTAAAAATACTGTAAAAACTGTAATATTGTTTTAGAATTTTGAAAAAAAAAAATCTATGCAATACATTTTTTAGTATTTAAGTTATTGATGGCAAATCTGTATTTTCAGCAGCCTCAGATAATCACTTTCTTATTATGTTACTCTTCATAAACTTTTCTTGTGATTTTATCAATGTTGAAAACAGTTTAAATGTAAAATATATTTAAATTCTTAATATTAAATGCTTAATATTTTTGTGGAAACTTTGATATAATTTTTGTCAAAATTCTTTGATGAATAGAATGTTCAATAAAATAGCATTTATTTCAAATACAAATCTTTTGTGAGGATAAAAAAGTCTTTACTGTCACTTTTGATCAATTTAATGCATCCTTGAGAGAAAGGGGGAAAAAAAGTCTTACTGATCCCAAACTTTTTAATGGTAGTGTATCATACTGACATATGTCATGTGTGCATCTAGTATGTGTTTGGGTCCGTTATCATAAAGTTGTAGTTTATATTCAATAATTCATTGATTTTGTTTTTTGACAGGATGAGGAGGACTCATTTGTCATGAAGGCTATAATCCACGCAATCAACGACGACAATGTTCCAGGTCTAAAACACCTGCTTGGATCTCTGACCAGCTATGATATTAATCAACCTAACAAGGTAAGGAGACAAAACAAGACTCATAGAGGTGATATAGGGATGGCACAAAATAGAGAGAGTGACAGTCATGCTTATGGTCTCTGCTTGACTTGGTCTCTGTCCAAGTGGTCAGTAGCCAACCTGAGCTCGATTGAGCTGATAAGTGTATCAGTGTCACCGTACGCCAATGGCGTCTGAGTTTACATTGTCGTTTTCAGCAATGACACTGAGATGTGCAGCGAGCAGTGATGGGAATAACAGCGTTATAAATAAACGGCGTTACTAACGATGTTATTTTTTTCAGTAACAAGTAATCAAATTAATTACTGCTTCCCCCATTACAACGCCATTACCGTTACTGACAATACAATGCGGTGTTACTATAATTTATTATCATTTTATTCGCAGTGTAGGCTACCTGTATTTGACGTACCGTAAACTCTAGTGTGAAGGCGCACGGCTCACCATCGCATTGTCTCACACACACAAAGAAAGATACAGAGTGAGAGAGTCTTTCATAACATGCAGGATTGACGCGCTACATGTAAACGATATTCTTCGTTGTATTTTCCTGTTAAAATAACGGAGTTCCTTTCGGAATTCTTCAGCGTTTAAGAACTGCCGGTTTCTCTGGTAGTGGGCGGGACTAATGCGCAGACGACAATCTCATTGGCTGGCGCTCACCTATTATCGTTCCTGTTTTGATTTCTGCAAATCAATTCAAGCTAACACAGACAACATGATTAATATTCATGAACCCAGCAGCTCATTAATCCTTAGTGCGTTTAATATTGTTATTAGTAGCAGAATTCGTAGTAGTTTTGTTATCTTATCAGTAGCCTATTATTTATTTTTATTTTTTTTAGCTTTTTTCCCTTTTTTTATAGAAACACTAAATGACAAACACTAAATAAGCACCACAACCAATCCTAAGTACAGTCAACATTACAAATATGCATTCATACATGGTTATTCTATATTCTATACCATATAATGCTATATTACAATGCTTGACTGACTGATGCTAAGTGTCAGATATTAATATTATTCTGGTGAGTAAACTGAAAAATTAAAATAACGGAATAGTTACTTTCCCTGGTAATTAGTTACTTTTATAATGATGTAACTCAGTTACTATTTGTGAGAAGTAACTAGTAACTATAACTAATTACTTTTTTAAAGTAACGTGCCCAACACTAGCAGCGAGTGACTGAGAAACAGTCACTGGACCATATCTCATCCCATTTGTATGAGGCTGTGCTTTGTATAGTCGCAAGGGGAATTTTGAATAGAATGAAAGAGACTTGAGGGTTAATTGCCATTATTATGCTAATCATTTCGGATATTTGCAAGGGAGCACTGCAAAAATCGGTAATTTTGTCCAGTAAAAATATTTAAACATCTTTATAGCAAGATCACTTTTAGATACATTTTTAATGAACAATTTTTATTAATCAAAATAACACATTTTTAATTAACAACACATGTTTTTAGAGAGACTATCTTGAGTTAAGGTTATCTTTTTTACTCCACTGGGAAATTACGTGTAGATCTGAACAAATTTTATTGTAAACTGTTTTTTTTTTTTTTTTTTTTTTTAAGAAGTTAGTTACTAGAAAACATGACAAAAGTTTTGTTTAAGTCTTTTTCGGTGAGTGTAGGGCTGTGCAATTAATCGAATTCGATTATCATGCGCATCTCGTCCATAAAGCCGGTTTCGTGATTAGCAGTAAGTCGCCATCACCTGCTTTCAGATGGAGCGGCAGTTAATACACAGAGCCGTAGTTCACTGACAAGCTAGGTAATATCGCCTTCGATTATGAAGGAGAGAATGAGGCCAAGGTTGATGAAACTGTAATCTGCTCACTGATGTGAAGAGACAAGCATGCTTTTAATTGTGTTGCTCAGAGCTGTCCAGCACTGTGTTTATGTATGCACATTGAGCACTATTCCCATGACTCTCATGCATTTATTCATTCAGAGGAGTTTATCGCCATTCTTGAGAAACAATTCAAGTCTTGTGCCTGCAAGAATTGTTTTCCAACCACCGTGATTGCTCTTCGCCAATTAAAACTGCTGTGCGAACAATGAAAAATGAATCAGGCTAATTTGAATTGGCATGTTCATACTGACTCAGAATTATAGGCTTAATTAAAGCTGCTTTTGAATGCTACAAGGAACTGTCAGTGCGTTATTATATTCAGTAAAGTGATTCCTGTTTGTGTGTGTGTGTGTGTGTGTACATATTTCAGCACGGAACCCCTCCGCTCCTGATTGCTGCGGGCTGTGGAAACGTCCAGATCATTGATGTGCTAATGAAAAAAGGAGCAGAGATTCAAGCCTTTGATAAGGTGTTGTACTCCATTCTCTCAGATAATTAATGTACAAGAAAATAATTTACTATTCAAAAGTTAGTGGTGGGTATGATTTATTTTTATTTTTTTTTATGTTTTATGCTCACCAAGACTAAATTTATTAGATCAAAATACAAAAAAAAAAAAAAAAAAAGTTTGAATTTAAATATTGAAAGGATATAATATAGTATATAATATATTAATATAATATAATAAATATTGCAAATTGGTATTTTCTATTTTAATGTTTTAAAATGTAATTTATTCCTGTGATGGTAAAGCTGAATTTTCAGCATCAGTTACTGACCTTCATACTTTTATAATTTTAATGCGTCTCTTCTGAATAAAAGTATTAATTTCATTAAAAAAAACCTGTATCAACACCAAACTTAGAGGAAGACACTGAATACATGTTTCGCCAGTAGTTTTAACAGAGTTTAAATGGTAAATTTGGACATGATAGACCCCAAAACAGCTGAAAATATGTACAAATCCACACAACATGCCATTCTTTTCCTCAGACTGGAGCCAATGCTATCTACTACGCCGCCCGACATGGTCATGTGGGGACCTTGAGATTCTTGCATGAAAAGAAGTGCCCTCTGGACATCCAAGATAAGGTGCCTCCATCTTTCTCCATCTCTCTCACACACACACTCAACAATCACAACCCCAGGGAGAGGACAGATTCGATTTTTCAAAGGCTTTCCCCATCCGGCACCTTTTCTCCAGAAAACCTTTCCTACTGAGTTCACACGCCTCTCTACTTCCCATTGGTAATTTGCAGTTGCTATGGTTACTCACTGGCCTGAGGTTTGCCGTTGTATGAAATAATTGTTGACTCTTTGTTGACTGCCTCACTAGCCAGTGAAGTGCGCTCAGTCCAGCGAATTTGCGGTGTAAAGTGTTGTTGAGTTTGTCGGGAGTGCCTTACAGAATCACACTTGGCGTGTCCGCAGCTTCATTATGGGTGTAAAACGAGTTCTTGAAACGTCCGCCTCAGTCTGAACTGTTTCCAGGAGGAAGTCCAGCGCAAAGCTGATTTGGGAATGGTTTTGGCAGTTCTCAGCACACAGAGATCTCTCCCTTGAATTGGTCACATTCTGTTTACGCAGCTTTTCCAGATGCTATAACCCTACTTTGGCAGAAGGGAAATCCTTTAATGAAGTTCTTAGCTGTTTCTTATTCAGCAGTTGTGATAGTTTCCCTTATGTACACATACACATGGTTATTGCATTTTTTTTTTTGTTCAGATCATCAAAGTGTAATAACATAAATAAAATGCCTGCTCATCACTGAATTATGCGCAGATGTCAGCATGTAATTTGTAATGTGAGTAATGTTTGACATTTTCTGTTCTAGTCTGGAGAAACAGCTCTGCATGTGGCAGCTCGCTATGGTAATGTGGATGTAGTCCAATACCTTTGCAGCATCCATGCCAACCCTAACCTAGTGGACCGGGTAGGTATCAAACACACACACACACACACACACATACAAACTGATCCACACCACACTGAACAGTCCAAGCCATTATGGACTAGTATGACACTTAGCGGTGTGAATGTAGCATCACGCAAAAGTTCAGATGCCATTGTGCAAATGTGACCCTGGACCACAAAATCAGTCTTAAGGCGCTGGGGTATATTTGTAGCAATAGCCAAAAATATATTATATGGGTCAAAATTATTGATTTTTCTTTTATGTCAAAAATCATTAGGATATTAAATAAAGACCATGTTCCATGAAGATATTTCGTAAATGTCTTACTGTAAATATATCTCAACTTAATTTTTCATTAGTAATATACATTGCTAAGAACTTCATTTGGACAACTTTAAAGGCGATTTTCTCAATATTTAGATTTTTTTGCACCCTCAGATTCCAGATTTTCAAATAGTTGTATCTCGGCCAAATATTTTCTGATCCTAACAAATCATACACCAATGGAAAGCTTATTTATTCAAATCTCATAAATTTCGACACTTAAAACTGGTTTTGTCATCCAGGGACCCAAATATGACATTAACAGTAATGTAATTTAATTTAATAGATGACTGATTAAAGGCAGGTGATTTAGTAAATAAATAAAACTTTTTTGTTATGCTGCTTTTGAAAGTCTTTTCACATCCTGAATCAGTAACTTAAGTGGTCTAAATGAATTTATATATATTTATATTGTCTGTGGAAGGTGTAGAACCATAAAATGTTCATCCAATCATATTCCTTAGTTCAAAGGATTACGATAGGTTGTCCTACCTGACTGTCAGTGTATGTATTTGCATATCTCCGCACACACTGTTTGTGTAGACATGATACGTCATCACCCTACATTTAAAGGGTAGTTATAGATATAAAAAGAGTAGTGTTGGGTTGGTCATGTGATCTTAGTTTTTCATCAGCCATGAGATGTCTGCCCCCATGAGGCATGTAAATAAAGCCACTCTTATTAGCCTTCTGATATGACTGGAGTCTTCATCTCACGTGTGACAAGAGTGTATCTTTTGTTAAGTATTACTTCATTATTATACAATTCATAATTATGTTTCTGCAAATGTATTAAGCAGCACAACTGTTTTCAACATCGATAATAATAAGAAATGTTTCTTGAGCAGCAAAGCAACATATTAAAATGATTTCTGAAGGAATATGTGACACTGAAGACTGGAGTAAAATAAACAGACATTTTAAACTGTAATAATATTAAAATTAAATTCAGTGTTGGTGAGCATAAGAGACTTCTTTTAGAAAATCCCACCAACCTCAAACTTTGAATGCTAGTGTATTTATATTAGTAACTTTCAACTTTAAAAAAAGAAAATGTTCTTTTATAAAAGAAAATGCTAAATCTCAGATGTCTTTGACAGTGGGAAATGTAAATGTAATATATGGTTTCGCAAGTGCTGAAGTGACATGAGCGCTTAAAATGAATCATGCCCATAACTCACTTTATTTATTCAGCACTATGAGCTCACAGCAGTAACGTTCATAGGCAGATAGTTTTCTGTG
Source organism: Acrossocheilus fasciatus (assembly GCA_036784905.1). Lineage (NCBI taxonomy): Eukaryota > Metazoa > Chordata > Actinopteri > Cypriniformes > Cyprinidae > Acrossocheilus > Acrossocheilus fasciatus. Next base: position 17,704,466 of record CM071942.1, read on the forward strand.
CTTTTAGAAATATTGCTTACGGGAGCGTCCATCGACTAACAAGCAAAAGTGTCCTAGCTGATAGATTTCAGGAAGGAGTCAGTATTAAAAACTGTACTTTAAATTAATGAGCCTGAAGCACCACTCCAGAGAAATGCAATAAAGAAAATCATTTTAGGATAATATGTGTGAGTTAAATTATTACAACAACAATCAATATTGTGCACAACCAAATTATTATTTAATAGTATTACGGATTCATTTTATAGTGGTTGCTTTTGCCATTATCACAATATTAAGTTACCATCCTACTTTTGCGTTTATTATAATATTGTGATCTGAAAGCCAGTATTGCAAAAGAAAACCAATATTCACATGCCATCCCAGGAGGCAGACACAGCCACAGATTGTATGTTTAAAATTGTTACATTCATTGGAGGTGTCAGGGTCGCAGGCTAATTAAGAGCAATTCGTCATGTGAAATGGCCTTGACACAGACTAATGTTGTTTTGTTAGCTCCATGTGTTCAAGGTTATTTAAGAGCTCTTGGTCTGAATGCCAAAGACTGTTTTCATGCCTCCACAGGAGCAGGAGACACCTCTCCACTGTGCGGCCTGGCACGGTTACTCTGCGGTGGCCAGAGCCTTGTGTGACGCTGGCTGTGATGTTAACGCCCGGAATCGTGAGGGCGAGAGCCCGTTACTCACCGCTTCTGCCCGTGGCTTCAAGGACATCGTGGAGTGTCTGCTGGAGCATGGGGCGGACTTGGACTCTGCTGATAAGGTGAGGACAGACACTTATTAAATATTAACCTGGTAGGGTGTTTTGTTCTTTAACGTTTTTATATTAAAACACCTTCTTCTGTTTCTTCTGATGCATGCTGATTTTGTTGTATAGATTGATAGCTTGCTTGCCATTCAAAATAATTATTGATTACCCTTCACCCTTGATCATGGTGTGTTTGCCTGTATATATTTCAGGACGGTCACATTGCTCTGCATTTGGCAGTGAGGAGAAGTCAGATTGAAGTGGTGAAGTGTCTGCTCAGCCATCACTGTTATGTGGACCACCAGGACCGCCACGGCAACACACCCCTACACATCGCCTGCAAGGACAGCAACTTGCCTGTGGTCATGCAGATCTGCGTGGCTAAAGCCAATCTGGATATTCCTAACAAAGTGAGTTTCAAACAGGATGGGTGTAACCTTGCTGTAAATGTGTGTTTTCATTGTGTTATTTATGTGTTCTTATATTTTTATTCATATTTTGTATTTGTTCCCATTTTAATTTTTATTTTAGTTCAGTTTTTAGTAATTGCTTCATTGTAATTGTTTATTTATATTTATATTTATTTCCAGTCAGTAATTTTAGTGCTTCAACTTTTAGTTTTTCATCTAATATTAATATTTAATTTTATTTAAGCTTTATTTCAATTAACACAAATGTTTTTAATAGTTTGTTCATGGAAATAACACTGATGTTATCTTGTATACCAGGGTTTTTTTTTTTTTTTTTTAACTCTGTTTTTATTAATTTTGTTATAGAACCCCCATGATACCGTTACAGAATACACTTTTCCTACCCCAACATTTATCATTAAAAAAAAACATTAAATAAGCACTTAAAGTACATATAAAATAAAATAATAGTATTAAATAAATAAATTATTAAATAAATGAATAGAAAATGTTATACATGTATATATAATATACAGGTTGGATGACGTATGATAAAATACCCTTAAAATTACATTTTAAAAAATAATATAATAAAAAAATATCTAATTTCAAATTACAGTCATCACAACTTTATCTACCTATTAACAAATTGTACATAAGGGGACCAAATATTTTTTTTTTTTAAACCCTCTGCTTTACCTACATATGTTACATATATACATTTTTCAAGAGCAAGGTTATAAGTCATCTCTTTGGTCCACTGTGAAAGGACAGGTCTTTGAATGTTTTTCCATACTAAAGCGATTACACGTTTGGCTTGCAACAAACTAAAATCTATAAGCTTCCACGTTTGCATTTAAAGGAACACTTTCTGGATATATATGCAATAAACATAGTTTAGGTTCCAAAGGGATTTTTTTCTCCAGTCATTTCAGAATCCGTTATATTTCCTTTTTCAGTTCTTAAAGTCCCCTCAACTGACCCCATTTACTTGGTTGCAATTTTCTTGAATTTTTTACATACCAGTTAATTCTGTGAGAAATTTTTAAATGGCACTTCCATTACAGCTGGAAGACGATTTGAGTTCCTGGGGGATTTACAGGTCAAGAGGAACAGAATTAAATTAATTTGAAATTGAACCATCAGCATTCTGCAGTGTTATACACTTGAACAATTTTCTGACAAAGTAGATTTTTTCACCTTTTGTTTTCTAGTTAGCATTTGTGATGAATCATTCCCAGAAAGAGTGTTTATAGATGTTTGCTTTCTATTTGTCTGTAGTTTGGGAGAACACCTCTTCACCTGGCAGCTAGTAACGGTGGTCTGGAGGTGGTGCGTCATCTCTGTGTTACAGGAGCCAACACTGAAGCCATCACTAATGTAAGTTCAAGACCATCAGGGGTTTGATGTGAATAAATAAAATATCATTTTTATATATATATATAAAAATAGGGGTGGCACGGTACGTGTATTCGGTGCATGAGGTCTTACAACGAATACAGGCAATTCACCCCCAATCCAGAAGGGGGTGCCCACAGTAATGCAACGCTGTTTGATAACCGCCAGCAGAAGAACAGGAATGCCACGAGTTGCGCACCTGAAAACAAAGCCCACTAGACAGTGACCGTGTGCTGATTCTGAAGGCGTCTCTCACATTGACTGACAAAGGAGTATGATTGTGACTGTTTGTGAAATGGGGCTTTGTACTCGTGTATCCTACCTCTGTCATTCGGCACAAATCCAAATATTCCATAATATTTCCATATTTGCGATGTAACACATCTGAACGCAAAAATATTATTTATGTAAATTATAGGCTTTGTACTTTAGTTGCGTTCCAATGGTGACACAGAGGCGCGCAAGCTGATGTTTGGTTCACTGTATTTTATTTTGATAAAGCACCAACTGCGCTGTCAAGTTAGCAATGCTGGAACTGGTGTGTGTGTGTGTGTGTGTGCGCGCGCTCCTGCGCGATCACTTCAACTGTTTCCTTATACCAGCAGAATCAACTTTAAACACTTATTAATTATTATTATAAAGGTTTGCTTTTATTTGTGTACACTCACAATGAAAACAAAACAGATTTTAGATATATAACATGTAATAATATTTAGTATTTTCACATCAAGATGGAAAAAATTGTAATTTGCACTACCGTCTGTGCAAAATAAATGAAAAGAAACTGAGCTTAGTAGATTTCTTTTTTTCCCCCTGTTGTACCGAAATCGTATCGAACCGTGACCCCCGAACCGTGGTACGTACCGAACCGTGACATCTGTGTACCGTGCTACCCCTAATATATAAGTGTATCATTCAAAACAGGGCCAGTAAGATTTTCAAATAAATGCTGCTCTTTTGAACTTTCTATTCATCAAAGAATCCTTAAAGTATCATTTCACATGCTCTCAAAAGCTTTTTGTTGTTTAGTTTGGCTGCTGTCTTCTTTTAGTGTTCGATATTGAGGTGTAACACTGAGCCGGTGTCCTGCCCTCTTAGCACATTAATCAAATCGCAGTCTCTTTATCTCTTTAAATAAGTGTTCATTTATCATTCACGACAGCCTAAATTACCATTCTGTCCTTAATCCTTAATCTTTCAGTCTGCTGTGTCTTGCCTCATATAGTGCCTCTCCCATTGAACGTGTGTTGGTTCCTGTAGGTTTGCGTGATCTGATGTGATTGTGTGGGTGTCCCTCCTTTGAATGAGTGATTTTTAATCTGACTCATTCTGATTCTTAATATGTGTTTGTCAGGATATATCTGTCTGATATTTGTGCATTGCTTTGGTCTGTAATATAAGGAAGTTATTAGCCTAGTGCATTAAAATGTTCTTTGCCAGAGTGAAGGTTTTTAATGAAAATGTGCCAGTGGAGAATCATTGTTTCAATTTCAGCAGCGGTGAAGGATAGCTTGCCCCAATGAACCTCCAACCTACTCATCCTAAACAATGTTTTCAATCAATAACCCCAATATCCCTCCCCTCGGCTGGCCCACACGGCCCTCGCTCACACCCCTTACCTCAACACCATCTCAAAGCGCTCCTCCTCTGTGTTAATATTGTATAGTGGCTGATGCACAATGCATGTTACAGCACACGGGAATTTTGAGAATCCATAATTCATTGCCAGAGGCGTATGGGTCGGCGGCTTAAGAAAGAAAAAAATTGCTTCCACATTTAGGACACCATTGATTAATCTGGCCTTCACACTTTATATTTTGCTCCATTTGAAATGTTTGAGGTTGGTAAGATTATTTAACTACATCACTACATTAATTTACTACATTACATGAGCTAACAATGAAAATACTTCTGAATGTTAATGTTAATGTCAACATTTATTAAATGTTGCATTATTAAAATCAAATTTACTGTTATTTATGGTGCCCAGGCTAACTAACAGTGTACAGTTGTATTTTATTAACAGACATTTACAAGATTAATAAATACTGTAATCAATGTTAATGTTAGCTAATGCATTAAATAAAAAGTAAAGTAATGGGAACTTGTTGTAAAATGTAAGCAATTTTTAGATAGGTCTCATATACTTGCGTACCAAGCCTGCATTTATTTGATCAAAAATACAGTAAAAATTGCAATATTTCTATTTTTATGCTATTTACATATATTTTAATAAGTCATTTATTAGTCACACGATTTTTCAGAAATCATACTAATATGCTGATTTTCTGCTCAAGAAACATTTATTTTATTATTACCAATGTTGAAAACGGTTGTACTGCTTAATATTTTTGTGGAAACTGTCATACTTTTTTTTTTTTTTTTTTTTTTTTTGAGATTATTTGAATATAAAGTTCAAAAGAACAGCATTTTGAAATATAAATCTTTTGTACTTTTATAAATGTATTTACTGTTCCTTTTAATCAATTCAGTATATTCCCTCTGAATGAAAGGATTCATTTCTTACAACAAAAAAAAATCATACTGACCTAAACAGTGGCCTTATAAACAGTAATTTATGTAGGTTTCAGATTATGATTTTCGCCTGTTTTATGATAAAATGGGGGGAAAAAAACATCTAGGAACCAGAATATTAGAGACTTAGGAGTGGCCTCCTTTGACTTGGGCCAGTAACCAATCACATTGCCACTTTATCAACTCTGTAGACATGTGCTAAAAGCCCATGCACAACACCCAAGCATGATGGTTCACTGTCTACTGTGTCATCTATTCATATATTTTTCATGTCTCCCTTTCCAGTACGGTAATAAGCTGCAGTCTCAATGTGTCAAGCAAACACTAGATTTGGTTCTCTCACGTCAGGATGCTTCATTCAGCCTTGAGATTTTTAGGCATCTTTTGGGAGACAACCATAAATCAATAAAATGAATTCAAGCACATCCTCACGGGGACACATAGCTGAGCTGGAGACAAGCAGACAGACATAAAAAGAGTCTGTGAATAAGAAAATGGGCTGTTTTGTGCAGAAGATTTTGCAGTCATATCTCATGAAGTCTAATTGGCAGGAAAGCTTTGTGTTTAATCAAGCCACGTTAGATAAGAGTAATTACAGTGCAGCAAAGCTTTCCCATTACTATCCTTTTCATCGGTGCTTTAACACCTCTGCTCCGTTCACCACATCCCCTTTCGCTGTCGTCTGCGTGGGGTGTGCGGGGGCTCTCTTTCAGAGGGAGGCTGGTTAATTTGTCCCCGTCGGTTTGAGGAGGAACACAGCTGTTACTGGTTGTGTGGTTTGCTTGTGCTTGTGGCCCCAGGTGTTAGGTGTGTGCGAGATTGTGTACATGTATTCTGAGGTGTTAAATCATTAATGGTTTTGGTCGAGGTGCTGTGACTGTGGTGGGTTTTGGGTAAACAGATTTTTTTTCAGATAACCAAGACTTCCCTGAGGTTTATGTAGAGTTTCAAGGCTTTTCTAATGCTCTCTTGGAGTTTGTATGTTTTTACAGCATTTTTACATATGACTTTTCTGTGGAATATACTTCCTTCAGGCAGGCCCTCTCTGATAGTCATTCCCCCTCCGCAGCTGGTGTCTCCTAATGCTGATTTCACAATCACACATGTGCTGCCGTCACAGCCTCCTGGGACGTTCCTATGTGCGTCATTTTGGTTGTAATAAAATGAACACAGATTTGCATTTCTTTTTTTCTTCTTTTTTTTCAATTCCAGACAAAGACAAAAAGCTTTTATAGAGCTTGTGAAACAAGACCGCATAGGAGGTGCATTAGTTGTGTAATTGATGCTTTCATTATGCATTTTTGTCATACCAGTGTTACCAAGTAAAATGATGGGAAATGTAGATTGGTTGGTTCTCATTAACTGCCTTAAATGAGTACCATTTTCCAGGGGGGTTGCTAGATATAAATGACTTCTGGGGTTTAGCCCATTAGTGCCATATTATGGAGGCAAAGCTTCCAGGTTTCAATTTATTAGGATTTTTAATTTGATGACTAATACTGAGGTGTGTGTGTGTGTGTGTGTGTGTGTGTGTGTGTGTGTGTGTGTGTGTGTGTGTGTATATATATATATATATATATATATATATATATATATATATATATATATACACATACATACACATACATACACATACATACATACACGCTCAACAAATCACAGTGCACCATTCCACGCATTGTAGACAGTAATGGCGGCACTTTGAATACACCCGGCATCTACTTTGTGATCAATAAACAAACAAAAAAATTAGGGCTGCATGTGATTGTCATGCGCATCTCGTCAGTAAAGCCGGTTCTGTGATTAGTAGTAAATCTCCATCACATGCTTTCAGATGGAGCGGCATATGCTGCCTTCACATGCTATCGGAAATTTCCTATTTCCCACTTATGAAGTCGTGATTACGAGGATCATATGACAATGAAGACTGGAGTAATGGTCATCACAGGTATTAATTACATTTTAAAATATATTGAAACACTTGTATTGTAATGTTAGAAAAAAAAACAATTTTGGGTCAGGCAATATTTTATTCCGTGGTGTAATTGTCATGACCTGAACTGTATGGCGCTAAATAGACTATCAGCTGAAGAGACTTTTTCCATGGGCGGACAGACAGATCGCAGCAGAAGTGAGAGGTGGTGGGTGAACAGTTGAAGGAAAATATTACCCACTATATCACAACTCTTTTTCAATAAGAGCCACAGTCAGGCAGAACGGAATCACATGCAATCCCATGAAACTGTTGCAAATGAGCGAATGACTGTGTGCCAGGATGCCACACTTGTTCTGACTTACTATTTTTTGGACTGATAATTTCATTTTTTGTGGTGTCTTTTATATACACCCATTTCGTATACACAATCATCTGATACGTCTTGAAGGCAGCATTACACCTGTCATTAATTTCAGCAGTAATCATCAGTGTACCCGCTGTTGTAATGTACTGTGAGTCACGCTGTTGAGCTGTTAGGTGATATTCTCTCTCTTCTTTCTTTCGCACTTTTTCTTGTTAGCTTCTCACTTTCTCTTTTACACCCTACCCTGCAAACACACTCTCTCTGAGGTTTCTCTCTCTCTGTGTGTATCTCTGTATCTATCAGAGCTTTATTAATGCGGTGGTCTGGTAATACTGAGCAGATGAAAGGCTGACAGAGTTTTATTTATCTTGCTTTACTTATTCATCTGTGTCACTGGACGCTGACGGGCCCTGCATTGTCTGTAATGTTCTGTTAGCTGCAGTTTATCCATCACTGTCATTGTCTCTCGCAGGATGGGAAGACAGCGGAAGATCTCGCGATTGCAGAGCAGCAGGAGCATGTAGCAGTGCTGCTGGCCAAGCTGAAAAAGGTGTGAGTCTTTGTTTATTATTCATCTCACCGAGACTCAAGAGACATTCATTTGCATTACATGAATGCTTTGTGAAGGCTTATGAGATCCTTGTTGTATTTTATATGACACCTGCAGGAGACAGCAGTTTTACTCAATAATGACTCTCATCCCCCTGAAATGTATGCTGATTTTGATATTTTTTAAATAAATATTTGACTTTCAGAATATATTTTAACCCATTGACCTGCTATTGGTCTGAGTGATAACTGGGTAACCCCCAATTGTCCAAAATCCAACTCTATGTAGATATCAAAGTTTGTAAGGTGTTGTGAAATCCATATGAGAAAATACTTTCGGAACTAAAAGTGGATAGGGATTGTTGCACTGTATAGTGTCATGTTCTTACTATATTTTGTTGGATATGGTACTGTGGTATTCTTTAAAGTACCATGGAATAACGTGTAAATATGACGGTACAATAATATGGTAGTCAATCAGTACATTGGTATTTATTATAACGGAAGCTTGTAGCTTCTCAAACATGGCATCCTATCTGCCAATTAATCCCACTGAAATCACAGATGGTGTTTTGAAGCTCTTGTGTAGTCCTTTAATGTGGCTTACTGAAAATAGATTTTCCATATCCTAAGATATTTCACATCTAATTTGACCTTCAATCTACATCAGTTTTTTTTTTTAATCCTTCAGTCACTCAGATTTGATCTAATGTTCAGATTTATCTAGTTTTCAGGTTTATCTATTAACCACAGACTTGACTTTAGGTTATGGAAATCTTTTATTTTGACGGTCACATACATGATTTAATATATGTCATTTAGCGTCTTTCTATTTGCTTTAAAAAATGGATTATGCTCAGCTAGAGGACTCTGAATACTAGCTATTAAGAGCCTATTAATTACACTTATTAGGATGCACTGAACATCCTCAGACACATTAACATTATGTCATTGGTCCATATGTCATATTTTAATTCCAGTGGATTGTGTTAATTTACATACCCTTTGTGACTGGTCTTTACAGGACAACCATAAGAGCATTTACATCCAGCAGCTGCGGCCTACACAGACCCTCCAACCTCGCATCAAACTCAAGCTGTTCGGCCACTCGGGAGCAGGGAAGAGCACTCTGGTGGAGTCTTTGAAGTGTGGCATCTTGCGGAGTTTCTTCAGGAGGAGGAGGACCAGGTTAACCAACCCTGTCCGGCACCCAGCCTCACCTGTCACCTCTAAACCTGCAGGTAGGGTGATGAGTTTTCTTCATCTATAGAAAAGCAGAAAATTAAAGGAATTGTTCTTTTCAAGATATAGATTAGTTTGTTTCTTCATCCAGAGAAATGTAGTATTATATCGCTTGCTCACCAATGGAATCTCTGCAGTGAATGGGTGCCGTCAGAACGAGAGCCCAGACTGCTGATATAAAAATATCAGTAATCCACAACACGGTTCCAGTCCATCAAATAACATCTTATGAAGTGAAAAGCTGCACATTTTGTAAGAAACAAATCCATCAAGGCGCTTTACCTTTAAATTGTCATTTCTGGCCGAAATACCAGTCCATAATCCATAATAATGCTCTCCCCAGTGAAAAAGTCCATCCCCTGTTGTCCTTTCACATCAAAATCCACCAACATATTTGTTAAGAACTGTTTTGGACTGTTTTCACTTGTAAATAATGCTTGATCTGTGCATATTTCTCTCCTGATTCAGACAAGATGACCTTTCTATTGGAGAAAGCAATGGTTTGAAGTTATAAACAGTTGGATTTGTTTATTACAAACGTGCAGCTTTTCGTTTCATTTGACATTAATTGATGGACTGGAGTTGTGTGGATTACTTGTTGATGTTTTTATCAACTGTTTGGACTCCCATTCTGACGGCACCCATTCACTTCAGAGGATTCATTGGATAGCAAGTGATGTAATGCTAAATTTCTTTTAATCTGTTCCGATGAAGAAGCAAATCTTTTATGGCCTGATGGTAAGGACATTTTCAGCAAATGTTAATTTTTGGGTGAACTATTCCTTTAAGCTTGGTAACTTGGAGTATAGAGATTTTTCTGGGCAAACTTTGTTCATTTCCTCACTCATTCCCATATTAACACACACGTCATATAGTGCTTGGAAGGCGCAATCACATCTATGTATAATGCGTTACACATGAAGCTAACTTTTTTTTTTCTCACAATTACTGTCACAGCCAAATTGAGGAAGTCATCTCTAGGTTTCTATGAGAAAAGTTTTTAGAAATAACCCAAGTTCAGTGGAAAGCGTTGATTGTGCGAGACATATGCAGCACAGTGTGACTAACAAGTTTGCAAGGTATAAAAAAAAGTTTGAGTCATCTGACTCTCTCATTTTATTTCTCCAACTAAAATGGCTGTTAGCACTTCTGTGGCTTTTACAGGAATTTTGTTTTTCCCAGCTGAACTATTTTAATTATGTATATATGTGGTGATACTGGCTCATCTCTTTGGAGTTTTTTTTTTTTTGTTTTGTTTTTACATATAATCTTTGTCCACTACCAGTCCATATCTTTATCCACTCTGCAACAGTTTTTTTTTTTTTTTTTAATCTCAAAAAATATATTTAAAAAAAAGAGAACCTTTAACTAAATATTTATTTTTCTTTTAACACTGGGAAATCTGGAATCAGGCCTTTAGGAAAGAGCTCCCCCATGTGGTGGGTTTCCACATTTTAAGAGTTGATTTTGAACAGCTTAATTCATTACATTTTATAAACCCTCAAATAATACACATCATTTATCCTTTAGCTACAAACATATCCTTATTGTATATGGGACGTTGACGCCAGTAAAAAATGTTTTTTTTGTAAAATACCATTTTTGAAGAAGAAATGCATATATTTATGTAGTGCAAAATCTGATCTTTGAGAAAATATAAAGGATCACTAACTTCGTCAATTCTTTCATTGTTTACTGAACTGTACCATAAATTTGTCCTATGGTGTGACATAGCAAAAAGTAAGAAAAAAAAACCCTTAATGATATATAAATAGCATGAGAGAGATTTATCTTAATTGTTAGACACTTATTTTCATATAGCGTTATTTATTTAATATGAAATTATAATTAACATCATTTTCCCCCGTGACTTGTTGGACAATTTCAAGACAAACTTTGACAGCAAGATAACGTATTTGCTGAAAATTATACCATTTTAAGTTAAGTGATATTTGTATCTCCCCTATTGCAATACTCAACTGTTCTTTTTTTTTTGTCAGATATTTCATAATCTGTGGCTCTTTTTATGTGTATCACATGTCACACCGGAGGACATTTTCTGTCACACCATAGGACGTTTCAACCTTTTTCTGTCAAGTAATGACCTTGCTATTCCAAGCTAACCTGTTCTTAGCGGTTTGAAAGACACATCTGCATCATTTTCCATGATTATGTAGTTTAACATTCATTTTTTAATTAAAAAGTATAATTTAGGGTTGTCACACCAAAGGACAACAAAACGTAACACTTTTTTTGACTAAATTTGACAATGTGCACATGTCATGGGCTTCACAGGGGGCTTCAGTAACACGACCATGAATGGGGTCCTTCAACTAATTACAGTTTTTTTTTCTGGAATTGCCCATTTAAAATCAGGATATGGTGTCACACCATAAGACATGGTTTTCGCATGTTCGTACACTTTCAGAAATATATAGATGGGAAAAAAATGATTGCCATTTACTAAAATGAACACTTGTACAATTATACTGGGTGTATTTATTAACATTTTTATTTTTAAGTTTTTCTTTTTAATTTATTAAAGTTGTAATTTACTGAAGCATGCTTGGGACAGTCACACCATAGGACAATTTTGACATTTGGCTCAAAAATGTAAAAAATCAACTAACACCGCAGCTTTTTTTAACAACAGTTCCATGTAGGACGAAGAAATGTTTAATGATTTACAGCACTTTAAATAACGACAATATTAATTTATATTAATTTTTATCCAGTGGGACAGTGAAAATGCTATGTCCCATCAACAACCCATATATTGTTATCTATTAACTAGTCAATTCCATCTAGTTTACAGTCTTTCTTTCTTTTTGCTTCCCTGTTTGTGTGTCGTGTGCCTGTAGTGTCTGTCAGCATCTCTAACCTGTACCCAGGCTGTGAGAATGTCAGTGTGCGTAGCCGCAGTATGATGTTTGAGCCCAGTTTGACTAAAGGAGTGCTGGAGGTCTTTAGTCCTGTTCATAACGCTCTCTCCACGGCTGACGACACCGCCACCAAAGCCATCGACATCCAAAACGCCAATGTCAATGGTAAAAGTCATTTATGATAAATATTAAATAAGTCTCACAGAGACTGCATTTTTCTGGTCAAAAATACAGTTAAAAATAGTAATATTGTGAAATATTAATACCATATTAATACTCTAGTTTTCAATGTCACATGATCCTTTAGAAATAATTCCAGTATTCTTTTTTTGTGCTCAAGAAACATTTGTTATTATCAATGTTAAAAACATTGCCTTTACTGTAACTTTTGATCTGTTTAATGCATCTTTTGCTGAGTAAAAAAAAAAAAAAACTGAATGATATTGTGTATTTTATGTATTGTATTATGCAATATTTTTTTAGGTGTTGGAGACTTCAGTATATGGGAGTTCTCTGGTAATCCAGTCTACTATTGCTCATATGACTACTTTGCTGCAAACGACACCACAGCCATTCATCTGGTCTTATTCAGCCTGGAGGAGCCTTACGAGACTCAACTGAACCAGGTCACATTCTGGCTCAACTGCTTGAAGGCTCTCACGCTGCCAGAGGACAACATCGGTATGTGCAAGTGTGTGTGTCTCCTGAGACTACAGTGTACAATGTATGGATTTCTTCTTGTCCCTTGTAGAGGGCTTTCCATTACAGTAATTACATGGATCAGCTGAAGCTGCAAAGTCTCTGATTAAGAGGTCTAAGGAGAAGTTATACAGTTTTCTGTATTGAAATTGTATTTGATATATTATTTATGTTTTTTAATCTCAAATATATATATATATATATATATCAGAAAAAGGGATTATTTACAAAATATTTATTTTTCTATTTAAATATTTATGTTCTATTAATATTATTTTAAACCAACAATGAAGTTACCCATAGCCCTGTTACTATGAAAGTAGGGCTGTCGATTGATTGACATTTTTTTAAATGCATTAATTACACAATATCGTGTTAATGTGGCAAATGAGTGAAGAATTAAATAGACACAACACAGTCTGGCTTTAGAAGTCAATATATTAATTGTTTTATTTTCAAGTCATTCAACACAAGCCTATAAATTGCCAAACTATTTTCTTTTTTTTTTTACCATTGAGTTTGTCAATCTATACGAGGCCTGTTCACACAGAATGCATTCTCACATTCCATCTGTGCTATTTATGCTTGGTTTTTCTGTGTACATATAAGCTAGATGGCTGTTTTGACTACTGCATTATGTCTTGCTGTTTTCACACCATGAGCACCATATATTTTTTCTCTGACGAGTTAAAAGCAGTTCTACTTTTGAAAGCATGTCTTGAGACCCCTTGCATTTCCCATGCATTACCTGTGTTACTGTTTTTGAACAAATTTTAAATAATGTCAAATATTTTAACACATTATTTTTAATATAAATATTTGTACTGAGTGAACAAGTTAAATTGACAGTCGTATGATAGAAATGAACTCATGCATGCAGTTTTGTTCTCTGTGTTTCACTGTTGTCCGTGCTGTGCCTCATTAATGCTGTTTGTAGTTTTCTCATTCTTGTCTCTCTCAAACTCTCTCTGGTAATTTCAGCCTGGCTTGCCTTTGCTTTCACTGTAGTGATGGTTGATGAATTTGTGTAAGTACTGTAGCAGGCACATCCATAGTGCTATGGATAATGCCAAAAGAGACTTCATTAGAGTCGGTGCATCAGTCTTAATCTAGGAATCTAGTTCTTGGTCTATGATCCTCAAATAGTTGATTTGAGAGTTGAGATTATGCATAATGAATAAAACTGCCTCTCTGTTGTATCCACAGCATTTGGAGGGAAGATCAGGAATCCACTACGTGTGGTCCTGGTGGCCACACATGCTGACATTGTGAATCTGCCCCGATCGTTTGGGGGAGAGTTCAGCTATGACAAAGAGAGATCTCTACTCAAGGAAGTCAGAAACAGGTGATTAAATCAGCACAAACTGTCATTTTAGTAGGACTGATTAGATCATACTGATTAAAGTGATCTGATGGATAAGCCAAACTATTAAACTGATAATAATGTTGTTGTTTTTTCCTTTCAGGTTTGGGAATGATCTGCATATTGCCGAGAAGCTTTTTGTCATGGATGCAGGAGCGTCCAACTCCAAAGACATGAAGCTGCTGAGAAATCTTCTGTTAGAGCTCCGCAACACCATCATCTCTGTAAGATTGGTCTCCATTCTACTACACTTCCCAGCACTTTATCATTTCAATTACCTAAATATAGCATTGGCATTAAAAGGATAGTTCACCCAAAAATGAAAATTCTGTCATTACACTCCCTCATGTCATTCATCTTCGGGACATAAATTAAGATATTTTTGCTGTAATCTGAGAGCTTTCTGGTCCTGAATAGACAGCAATGGAACTACCACCTTCAAGGCCAAGAGAGGTTGTTAGGACATTGTTAGGACATTGTTAAAACAGTCCATGTTCAACCTTAATGTTATGAAGCTACAAAAATACTTTTTGTGCACAAAGAAAATGAAATTTCTTCTCTTCCCTGTCAGTCTTCGCAGTGCGTTCACGAGAGTACCAGGACGCATGTGTGTGATGCTGCTGACACAGGAGCCGGCGTTCTGATGTAGAACCCGGATGCGCTGTGCCTTGTTTGCAAGCAGAGGAATGCACATGCATGCGTCGTATTACTCTAGTGAACACACGTCAAACACTTACACTGGAGACAGGAAATCTTTGAATAAAGTGGTTATTTTTGTTTTCTCATAGCTTCATAAAATTAAAGTTGAACCACTGATGTCACATGGGCTATTTTAATGATGTCCTTACTATATTTCTGGGCCTTAAACATGCCAGTTGCTTGGTGGTCTATGAAGGGTCAGAAAGCTCTCGGATTTCATCAAAAAATATTATTTTGTGTTCCAAAGATGAATGGACCGGTTACCGGTTTGGAACAACATGAGGGTGAGTAATTAATGACTAGGTGAACTACCCCTTTAAATGACCGGACACATTTTTTATTTATTCTGATCTGGGTCTGATCTCTATAATAAAGCTCTCTTTTTTTTTTCTTTAAAATGCACACACACACACACACACACACACACACACACGACACACACACACACACACACACACACACGTTGGTTTTACTATACTTGTGAGGACTTTCATAGACTTCTATTGTTTTCATACTGACCTAACAATATTTTCTATTGCCCTACACCAACCCTACCCCTTACAGAAACCTTTTTACATTTTGAGATAAACTTCATTCAGAATTTTTAATAATTTATTTCCCTTGTGAGGACCGGCCAAATGTCCTCACAAGTCAAAAATGTCAAGTTTTACTATCCTTGTGGGGACATCTGGTCCTCACAAGTATAGCAAAACACGCCCACACATACACATACACATACACATACACATACACATACACATACACACATGTTCTCTCTCTCAGAAATACACAATATCAAACACTGACACAGATCCCTCGCTAATACATTCTGCTCGTTCTCCTCCTACATCTCTCTTTCTGTCTTTCTCACTCCTACACATACCTGTACAGATTACTTTTTCATCTGCCGTTATATTGTGTCTGGTTTTTTGTGTATATTATGAAGGAAAAAGAAGTAATTACTATAGTTTTGAAATATGTAATTTATGTAGTACAATATGTTTGAGGTGTTAAAGGAGACTTTCATTTATCAGTGGTGATTTCTACTATTGCTTCTACTTTCAGTTAATGGGGGAAAATTTAGACTGAGATTATCATAGATACCTTGGGGGTCTGTTCTTTTGACTTGGGCTAGAAAATAATTACCTAGCAACCACTCAGAACAACTTAGCAACCCCATTGGCATTTTTTCAGAGATGTAAGAGCTCTGTCGTTTTCACAGACCTGCAGGCCGATGACTCAGCTGGCAGAGAAGCTGTTGTCCACTCTGCCTTCCTGGCGGAAACTGAACGGGCCGAACCAGCTGATGTCATGGCAACAGTTTGTTGTGGATGTGCAAGAACAAATCAACCCTCTAGCCAGTGAGGAGGATCTGCGGGAACTGGCTTCACAACTTCACAGCATGGGAGAGGTGTGTGTGCGTGTGGGCGGCCCAGTGAATGTGTGAGAGTGTGTGTATGACGATGAGCAGACGAATAAATGTGTACGAATGTTTGAATTATGCTTATATTGTTGTGGGTATAGCTTAAGTGTGTTTGAAGTAGATGCACTGTATCATTAATTAAAATGATTGTTTTCATACATTATGCTATGCTATCGTACACACCCCCGCTATTAATGCCACATCCATTACTTCAAAATCACTCAAAGCATACAATGCAGAACATCTACAAACATGTTTTTATATGGATTCAAATGAGTTTGTGGGTGTCAGCAACTAAATAGGGGCCTTTGCAGTCTATTGACCACCCACAACCATTACAACAACAGCTTCACCGATAGAGAGAGCAGGTGAATGAGTCATTCTCATCAATATTAGTCATTTGTGATTTCAGCAGCAACACTTAAACACATTTTAGGGAATGTTTTGATGTTGATGGGCTGAAATGCCAAGCTGTGATTCAGCTTTATTAACATTTACTTACATAAGATACTCTGTTTAAGGGGCTCCAGCTCCCCTGTGTTTAACCTCGGCCCTTTTAAAATCTGTTATGTCATGTCTCTTCAAAGAATAAGCCACACAAAAATAACAATTCACATCAGCCTGTATGACTGACTTGTGTGTATCAAAATGAAAAATGTTGAAGAAGGTACTGAAAGTGCATGAGAATCTGGGCTGCCAAGCTCCAAAATGACAGAAAATCACTGTATAAATAATATATTTCATAAATGTGTTTGCTGTATTCCAAGTCTTCTGAATTCATAAAATAGCTCAAAATAATTCAAGGCATTTCAATTGCGCCCCATAACTACTGATTTCCTGACATCTGTATTGATGATTTATCACATTTATTTGAAAACGAATAAGTGAGTTTAGCCCCAAAAGTGACAGTTTAGATCAACACATCTGCTGAATTGATATGGAACCCACACCAACACAAATATTCAACATTAACTTAAGATTAACGGTCCGATTTTCACATGTGATATGCCTATTCAGGCCAAAGTGTATTCAGATTTTGTATTTTGTATTCACTATGATCACACAACATCAAATACAAAAGTAAAGAGACTAGAGAACTGCTTCCCAATTCTTCCACTGCTATTCACTGGTGCTTTGCAAAATGATCTGTTTGTTAGTGCCACCTTGTTGTAGTTTTATGTAACAACAGCGGCTCTGGGGATGTGACCAAAAGCATGAATCTTACCGGTTGGCCAGTTTTCTTGTTAGTATGATGGAAAACGGTTTTGAACACTGATTTAGAATTTTCATGACCGTCAGCCATTCATTTAAATTAAAATTTCATCTCACTGAATATTTATCTTGGTGTCTTTGGAATCTTACAGTCACTCATTTGCTTGCACTCAATCCTTTTTATACCCTTCTTTCTTCTAGATTAACATCATGCAGAGTGAGACCGTCCAGGACGTTGTCCTGTTAGACCCTCGCTGGCTTTGCGGTAACGTACTCGGCAAGCTCCTCTCGATTGAAACCCCCAAAGCAATCCACCACTACCGTGGCCGCTACCGTGTGGAAGAACTCCAAAACCTTGTCTCCGAAGGTGACATTGATGAACTTCTCCAGGTGCTCGACGCCATGGATGTATGTGCCCGCGACTTAGCCAACCCGGGAATGGTTGACATTCCCGTCCTCATACGCACGGGTGGCCTACAACACACCTGGACGGATGAGGAAGACATCGAAGGCGAGGACACTTTGCTTTACGGCGGCGTGCGAGTTGTCCCTGCGGAACACTTGGCACCATTCCCTTGCGGACTTTTCCATAAGTTGCAAGTGAACTTGTGCAGGTGGAGTCGGCAGCAGAAGCCAGAGGCCGAGGCCGAGGATGTGAGGTTGTGGAGCGGCGGAGCTCGGGTTGGACTTGGTGGCGCTGAGGCACTGGTTCTGCTTGTGAACCACGGGCAGGGCATGGAGGTACAGTTACGAGGACCTGACTCGGATCCCGGGCGTTGCTATGCTTTATTGGACACATTGTGCGGCATGGCAGAGGGTCTGTTAGCTGCTACACTACCCGGTTTGCTTACTGCCCGGCATTATCTTAGCCCTCAGCAGCTGCGGGAACACCACGGACCCATCATGCTCTACCAACCGAGAGACTTTTTCCGTGCCCAGGCGCGAGGCGAGAATGCGCTTTCGAACACCATGGGCGGCTATCGTGAGAGTTTTGTCAGTATCGTAGCATTAGGTTGCACGCAGGTCTACAAACAGGGCAGTCTTGGTGGGGAAGTGCCAGTGGCAGAAGTCAGTCACCTGGCTCGACGCAAGCTCTGCCGCCTGCTGGACCCTCCTGATGCCCTCGGAAAGGACTGGTGCCTGCTTGCCATGAACTTGGGCCTTAGCGAGCTCGCTGCTAAATACAGTTCTGGCACCAACGGGACTCCGCCTGCAGACCCCCTTTCCCTTCCCAGTCCCACAGCCACGCTCCTGCAGGAGTGGAGCCAGCGACCCGACTCAAGCATAGGCGTTTTGGTCGCAAAGTTGCGAGAACTCGGCCGACGGGACGCGGCAGATTTCCTCCTCAGAGCTGCACCTGTGTTCCGGGTCAACTTGGAAATACTGATCACCCCGCCAGAGCCCTACAGCCCGGTGTGTAATGGGGGCGGCACATCCTTCAACTCCATCAGTTCCGTGATCTCTCGTTAGGACGTCACTTGTGTCTATAGAGAAACGTGCAATTTACCAGTGAAGCGCTGTTAAATCTCAAGCTCCCTGGTGTCCCGAGACTGAAGTATTTGAATCAGATACTCTGCTTATGTCCATTTGGTTGCCCTTCGCAATTTCTGAATGTTCATTCTTGGTGTCTTTGAAAAGGTGCCTATGTGCTTTTTTCTGCAAATCTTTTATTGACTGTGTCACATTCCCAAGGTGAAACTGCAGGCGGCCTTTTTTAAAATGCCCTTACTGAAAGAAAATTCTATTACTTTTATAAATTCGGACAGCTGTTTTAGGGGAATTGCGCTAAATTTGATGACCGAATGATAGATCACTAAGTGCTTGGCAGCATTATTTAATAAACGACTCAAGCTATTGAGTGCCTTGAAGATGGTAAGCTGTTGACAAAGAGCCATCGTTATAGATTTCAAAATCGGATGTGTACCTCTGCAAGTGTTTCGGTGTTTACCTGTCTTAGGAAGCTTTTAATAAACATATCTATTAGATTTACACTTTTTCTCAAACATACAAAATTGGGTAATTTGCATTTACTACCCGATTGTTCCATATTGCTACTAAAACGCATCATTTTTAAGACAGGATTTTATTCAAATGATGAAGCACAAAAAAAACATACTAAACATTCCTTTAAAAATCAAAATGCATGGTAAATTGTTTTTAAGTCCCTCACATTTGTCTTATTCACACTTATAGCCTACTTGTCACATTCACTTTTGTGAAATATTACGGTTCTGACTACCTGTCAAATGGAAATGATGAAATATTCCAGGCACTTACATGACAAGTACGATTTAGTTTTTCTTCATAAAAATGATGTCTGCTGCAGTGTCCTGATAAGCATGATCTTTGTTACAGTTGTTCAGCTTTTTTTCCATATATTCTGTTTCACACATTTACACTGTTGTCAAGCGTTTAAGAAATGTCTTTTAAACACGTAGTCATGTGTATTCTTTACACTGGAGAATTAATCATAAAATACTATTCTAAGGGACTTAAGTTGGGCAAAAGTGTCTTAAAATATGTTGACATTTACATTGAAACTGTTAAAAGCGATGCCATTCCTCAGTTATAGGAATACCTGTCTGATTGTACTGAATGTGGTATATTGGACACAAATGAAGTGACAACTTGAAAGCTGTAGATGGCAGCAAAGACTCTCTGTTACATCTAACACAAGCTATAACTCTTTTGCTCTCCTTTGTATGAAACAGTTGCCGTTTCATCATCATCATCATCTTTTTTAATGTCTGAAAGTCCAGAGAACTGTTCCATGTTATATTTTGGGACAGGTCTACCCTCCAACCTTTCATCATTTCCCTTGCAGGCTTAAAATCACAAACTTTTCTAAAAGGGAATTGGGCATATTGTGTTCTCTCATTCCAAAAGGCACATTTTTATATTGTGATTAAGTCTATGTATTATGGAGCTCTTTCGCTGTTTAGCTGTGGTCAAGGTTCATGATTTGCCCTCTTAAGACTTTAACAGGGTACATCAGAGGGGAACATATCCTGGTGTATTTAAGACTTGTACAGTCATCTCTTTGCACAAGACCTTCACATTATTGCTCTATTTATATTATGTCCGCATGTCTCTGAATGCCATGTCCTTAATACTTCCTCAAACTTTACAGTGTACTACATTTTTTTTTTATAATAAATTGTTTACTCAATGAGTGTTCTTTTTGAAAAATATATTTTACAGTGTTCATGCAATATTTTGCCAATTACTTTTCCCTGTTTCAAAGATTTAGTAATAATTCATAAAGTGCATTTCCCAAGATCAGTGTAAAAGACGTTAGTTACAAATATTCACAAATAATTAAATTAAAAAACTACTTAAACACTAGAGAGCAGTGAGCTGAAAAAAAAAAAAGTTTTTAGTTGAGATTTGAAAGAAGAGATGACAGATTTCAGTACATTTGTCCTTACAAAATGTTAGATTCCTTTGTCTAAATTATTTAATTTATAACTTAACCTGTCCTAATAATAGCCCATGTATTTTAAAGTTTTCTAAAATACTTCAAACTGCCCTCAAGTGAATTCTGGGTAAAGTGGCCTCCATTTCAACAGTGAGAAGCAGAGCCCGCTAAAATGAATCGAAAATGGCAATGATGACATTGCTGCGGATGAATAATTCTATGTGTCATATCTCTCAAAGTCATGTGCTGTTTTTTTTTTTTGAGGCGTCAGTGTGTGGCATGACTGAACTTGCATTATTCAGCAAATTGAAATGGAATTACCGCACCTTTATTTCAACATGACATACAGAAGCTTTTCTATTCTTTTTATAGCTCTGTTTATGAAATGGTTTACATTACTTGTGGTTTTAAAAACTGCTTGCTTACTATTTTGTTACAATGTAATACTGAATGCATATATGCTAATCAGAATTTTCAGAGTCATGAATGCTCATGCTTGATTAATTGCACTTTTAGCTGCTCCTTTTTGATCATTGCTGGAAGCACTGAACTGACAAGCTTAAGTGATAATTGAGCAATCTTCCCATCTATAGCAACTGTTTGCTGCTTGTGACAGACGAGCCCATTAATCAGTCTGTTTTGCCCTTTGTTTGTATGTAGATTCAGCAGCACTCTAATTCTGGTCTGCCACAAATCTTCACAGTGACCGTAAACAATGTGGAATGTTGTTATAGAACTAGATAACCTGCCCTGATGTCCTCACATAGACATACTGATAATGAATTCAATATACCCTGTTTTTGGTGTTCTGTTGATGTGTGAGCATGGCCATGCAACTTCACCGCATTCACATTATTTACTTGTATTCCTTTTGTTTCATAATTTTGTGATTTAGTGTATTAACATTTTAAATTTACTTATTTTAAATGAGATTAAGTCCAACATTCAATCAACTGCAATATATTTCTAGTTGTGTGAAGAGCTTGTATTTGCACACTGCAATACATAAACTCTGCTGGCTTGTTAATAACCGGTATAATATTTGAAATGCCTATGATTTCCGTGTGGCAGTGCTGTGAATGGATTAAATATCTAAGAAACAATATACCGTTGCAAAGAAAACCGATGAATCTGTATGTGCATTCTCATTTAAAACATAACGTTAGCTGACAAGCGATGAATAGTAACTCACATACAGTATTGGCTTTTAACTTGTGCTTTTAAAATAACATAATACACATTTATTGACTTTAATGCAACATTTTTATGTTGATTATGTTGTTTTTTTTAGATAGTAACAGTTTTTCTTTATGACTAACACCATCTGTTGGGAAACCGTCACGTGCTAGTGGGTCACATGCTCTGCCTCTGACATGATCATCGGGGGGCGGGATCGACAAATCTATAGGCAAGAATCTCGACCAATGAGAAATTGAGGAATTTGCCTTCAGATGCGCTATAAATCTGGGGCTCTTCTGCGAAACTGAATACTTCCTTCTGGATTCAGGACAGCTGGGTGAGTCAGGAGTTTGTAAAGCTTTCGGGAATCTTGTGTTGTTTTGTTCAGAAACCGTAGATATGGACACTTCTCAGTTTTGTTTTTAGCTTCATACAGAACCAAAACGAGCTTTTTAGGTCGCTCTTTTGCTGAGCCTTTTACACGATACGTTCTTTTGAATTGACTATTTTCTCTAGAGACACTCGTTTTTACCATATTTACCGTATGAGTAAAGCGTAACGATTTTTCCCCTATCCATTCCTCTAAAATAGTTCCAGTTGTTTCTTTTTCGATTTCCGTGGCCTGGTTTCGGTCTTTGTTTTCTTTTCCTGGGAAACTGTGGGCTGCAACCAACCACCCAGATCCCGTGACTGCCGCAATAGGAACATCATATTCTCTTTTGTGTCCAGACCCGTGTGTCTGTCCGAAGGCCCGTGTAAACACACACATTTTTTTTGAAGATAGACAATGATACAGATTCGTTTCTGTTCGGCTATGTAGGTCAATGTCTGTTTTCAATGAATGTTTCATGAATAATACGTCCTCTCCCTTTAGATTACTCGCTGGTTTTTATTACCATCCATAACAACCTAACTATCGCTGCCTGCCGGTGGTTCTGTACACGGTGTAAACAAAGATGTCGGGGCAGTAATCTGATCTCATGACACTGTAGAAATATACGCCAGTACTTTTAAATATTCATATACGTTTAATTATACAGCAGTGAAGTGACTGAAAGGAATAACTTGCATGACATGAAATTTCAAGCAGTTTTACTAGTCTCTTGCGGTGTGACAAACTTCGCCTGAAACCGTTTAAAATACGTTTACTCCGTATTTAGGGACGTATTAACTCCTATAAAACCTTTTTAGACTTATGCATTCCCTTGTATACATGTTTTAATCTGTTATCTTCACGTGGAATAAGGTACATGGTCACTTGTTGCAACATCTCTGACCTGTTGTTTTTCCCCTCAGTGTTTTCATCATGAGGGTGTATTTGGCAGCGTTCACCTTGTGCCTCAGTGCAGTATTTGCTGCTCCAACTTTGGACAAGCTGTTAGACGACCATTGGGAACAGTGGAAGAACTGGCACAGTAAAAAATACCATGAAGTAAGTGTTAAAATTTACATTAACAATTTGAAAAAGTAGTAAGAAGTGGAACTGAGTGTTATCTCTTTCAACACAGAAGGAGGAGGGGTGGAGGCGAATGGTCTGGGAGAAAAACTTGAATAAGATCGAAATGCACAATCTTGAGCACTCCATGGGCAAACACACTTACAGACTCGGAATGAACCACTTTGGTGATATGGTAAGACTGCAGGAGCACTTCATTTGAGGTGTTTGCATATTGATTTATGAAACTCCTTCAGCTTTCATCAAACTATTCTATATCTACAGACTCATGAGGAGTTCAGGCAGGTGATGAATGGCTACAAACACAAGAAGGAGAGACTATTCGGAGGATCTCTCTTCATGGAGCCCAACTTCCTGGAGGTCCCAAACAAGTTGGACTGGAGAGAAAAGGGTTACGTGACTCCCGTGAAAGATCAGGTGAGTGTGTGTGGGTGTGTTTTTTTTTTTTGTAAATACGGGCAACTATCTAGAAAAGCAATGCCTTTGAATATGCCTTATAGCTCAAACAGTAGAGCACAGCAATCGTGACATCAAAGGTTTGCTTTCCAGAGAAAGCAAGGACTGAGAAAATGTGTACCTTGATTGTAAAGCAAATCACTTTGGATAAATGTAAATGTATTTAAATTCCATAGGGAAAAAAAAAATGTTTTAACCATTTTTTGTGTGTGTATTTTCCGAATGTACACCAGGAAAACATGTTACAAATAAACCATATTTTGCATTGTGGGCAACAATATTAAAAGGCCCCCTAGCCCTAGTTTTCAAAACCTATTTTAATCTATGGGATCTCTTAACTTATGTAAATAAAATGTGTATATAATATGAGATTTTAAGCCCTCTTGAAGCCAACTGGTTGATAACAACTGGTTTCATATGTGGTATTTGCAGGGTGAGTGTGGTTCTTGCTGGGCCTTCAGCACTACTGGAGCCATGGAGGGTCAGATGTTCAGGAAGACCGGAAAACTGGTGTCTCTGAGTGAGCAGAACCTGGTGGACTGCTCCCGTCCTGAAGGTAACGAGGGCTGTAACGGAGGTCTCATGGACCAGGCCTTCCAGTACATCAAGGACCAGAGCGGTCTGGACTCAGAGGAGTCCTACCCCTATTTGGGAACTGTAAGTTACATTACCTTTTATTCCTATGACACTATACTGATTATATGAAGGATTACCATAACACATGCTGCTTATCATTTTCAGGATGATCAGCCCTGCCATTATGATCCCAAATACAGCGCAGCTAATGACACTGGATTCGTTGACATTCCCAGTGGAAAGGAACATGCTCTGATGAAGGCTATAGTCGCTGTGGGGCCGGTATCTGTGGCTATTGACGCTGGACACGAGTCTTTCCAGTTCTACCAGTCAGGTATGTATATTTGTCACCATTAGCTGTTAAATCCCACTGCTCTGGGTGTGTGTTCACAGTATGTGTGTGTGCACGCACTTGGATGGGTAAAATGCAGAGCACAAATTCTGAGTATGGGCCACACATCACGTCCTTTCATTTTAAGCCAACTAAGTGAAGAAGATGCCCATTGATGTGCTCTAATGGATGTATATTTCTTGTTAGGCATCTACTATGAGAAGGACTGCAGCAGCGAGGAGCTAGACCATGGTGTTCTTGCTGTCGGTTATGGTTTTGAGGGTGAGGATGTTGATGGAAAGAAGTATTGGATTGTCAAGAACAGGTAAGAAGATCATTTATACTCTGAAATTATGAATGGGCAATGTTTAAAGCCAGTGTTTTTAACCTAATGTGCGTCTTCTGTATTCTAGCTGGAGTGAGAAGTGGGGTGATAAAGGATATATCTACATGGCCAAGGACAGACACAACCACTGTGGTATTGCTACAGCTGCTAGCTACCCTCTCGTCTAAGGAAGATGCCTCCAGTATCAAGACATGGTAGCAGAAGGTCACAGTGTCTGAGTGGTTCACTGAAACCCACTAGTGTAGTGAATGAGTCAGTTGACACAGGAGATTGTGTCTCACAGCCAGGTTGAGACTGTGAGAGAAACCTCAAGCTCTAGGTATTGTGACACTATTTTAGGGAATACTTGCAATTGTTTTTGGTCATTTTAATGCCACTGATTTAGTTGATTTTTGCCTCAATGTAAATACATATTCTTCAGTGTCTAATTGTACAAATGTGTTTTTTATTTCAACATTCTGTATGATCAATAAAACTTTTAAAAGTTTAACGGTTCTGTTTTTTTGGCTTGAATTTATGTTCTTCTATTAGTTTTGTGTCTTGTATTTAAAATGGTTCATAATGTACACTGATTTAACTTGATTTAAATTGATCAAAAGTGACAGTAAAACATTTGTTACAAAAGGTTTCTATTATTAAATATGCTGTACTTTTTAAACAAACTCTTTATCAAAGTATTCAGGAAAAAATAAATGACCAGGTTCCACAAAATTAAACAGCACAACTGTTCTCACTGATACTAAGAAATCTTGAACACTAAATCAGCGTATTAGAATATTTCTGAAGAATCATGTGAAAACTGCCATCACAGTAATAACGCTTTAAAATGTATAACAAAAGCGGTTCTAATAATATTTCACAATATTACTTTTTTTTTTTTTTGATCAAATAATTGCAGCCTTGACTTTTCAAAAACTATCAAACTATTATATAGTCAAATATTATATCAGCTCCAAAACATTTATTCCCATCACCTCATATTTTGTTGACTGAGATGAGCAAACAGAAATCCAAAAGTAGTGTATCAGCCTACATAACCAACTTCCTGTTTATGATTGAATGGTTGTATTTACAGTAATGCTTCCTAAATCTTTAACCTAAGCAGCATATCCAGGATAAGTATTACTTTTATAAGTGTTTTAAAGGGAAAAAAGAGTTTTCTGGAAGTGCCACAAAGGTTCTATTTTTCCTTCCCTATGCCTGTTGTAGCCTGGTGAAAATTAACATGGAGGGCTGTTCTTTTGCTCCAGTAATACAGTATGTCCTATTTGTTTATCTCTTGGCACGTAGCCATTATATGGGCCGTCATCATAACCAGCAAACTAAGACTTGCGCAGTGGACTTTATTGGGGTTTTGGCTCTTGTACTAACAGGGAGGGCTCTGTTCGAACAAGAGGGTGTAAACACTTTACCAACTAACAAGCAACACACTGCTGAAGGCACAATATGTTCACATAAAACAAGTGAGGAAGAAAAGACCTCGATTGAGTTATTTGTGAAATAAGGACAGAAAATAATGATTTAAAATACTGGATGTTTAATGTGATTCTGTTTACAAAAGCATTTCTTCTACTATTTAAAAAAAAAGCTACTGTGATGTTTTGCCTCTCAATGTCCTGTGGGCTTTCAATGGATCTTAACGCAACTGAAATCTTTACTTTTTATGTTTCTTGACAAAGGACAAGTACTCCTCCACATCGTCTGGTGATCCCACCACAAAGGGCAGCCTCTGGTGAAGTGACTCGGGAATAACATCCAGGACACGCTGGGTGCCTGTCGTGGCGATGCCTCCGGCCTGCTCGATCAGGAAGGCTATGGGGTTACACTCGTACAACAGCC
Organism: Acrossocheilus fasciatus; assembly: GCA_036784905.1. Classification (NCBI taxonomy): domain Eukaryota; kingdom Metazoa; phylum Chordata; class Actinopteri; order Cypriniformes; family Cyprinidae; genus Acrossocheilus; species Acrossocheilus fasciatus. The sequence goes on from CM071942.1 coordinate 17,731,526, forward strand.
TTAGCTGGAGAGAATCAAACATGTGAGAACCGTACAAGTTACATAATCCTGATTTGCACATTTCAAGTTATTTTTCAAAGGGTCCATTTTATGCTAAACCATGAGCAGTTATCATAGTTTTACCTCCGAGTTTACAACCAATACGTTTTCGTTTTCTCTTATCAGTTGTGGATTTGGGTCAACTAAGAAGCATTGAACATGTTGAGTTCATTCAGAATGGATTCATTTTATTCTTATCTATGCAGAACAGAGAAACTGGACTGTGGCAATACATACTAAAGTTTGTATTTGGCATTTCTTGAAAAGCAGCATGAACTGCAGATATAATATCTGGCTCACTGCTTTCATGCTATAGTGTGTATTTGTTCCAGTCTAGGCTCACGTCATGTGTTTCGTCACTGCCCATTATCAGGAGCCATACAGCCCTCGGCTGTGAAATGAGCGGTTATCTCTTATCAGAATATGACCTGCCTGTACCTGCTCTAAACCATAAAGTATTCTACAGTATAAAACACAGTAGAGGCTTATGGATTATGGAAGTGTTATGCGTTATGACGTAGTGAACTAAAGCCAACTAACTCAGTGGATGTGAAGATTTGTGTTGTATACAGATAAAAATTGTCCAGTATTTAAACGGAATGTGTGTGTTTTTAGTGATTGATCATTGATTAATAAGTGATGAAGTCAATATAATTAATGATTTAAAAAAGTGGGTGGAGGGATTGATTTGCTCAACATTCTGAAGGCGGCCTTGAGCCGAAACGTTTGTGTTTTGTCCTATTGGTGATTAATGTAAAATAAAACTATTTTTGTGAGTGCGGATCATGGTCTCATATATTAACTAAAGCCAATACTTAACTGTTAATTGAAATAAAGCTGAAATAAAATAAAATATAAATATTAGATTTAGATTTAAACTTAAAAAAAAAGTAAACAAAACTAACCAACATGAAATAAATAAAATAAGTTTAGTTGGAAGTAGTTAAATTATTAAAACTGAAGTAAAACTAAAGCTAATTAGAAATATTAATAAATACTATAACAGCATGTAAATAATAATAAAATAACACTGGTCAGCTGAACACAACAATATGCTGCATGAATCACTTTACCATAACCATAATATGATAAAAGTTTGTTATAGTTCATCATACTCAATATATTATTTCATTAAGTTACTATCACCTGATGTGCTTTTTTATGAACGGTTTCCTCTCTTTGGCCTGAATATCTTAAAACACGCAAGATAAAATTGATCATGCCGACTCACCTTTCCTTTTGGACTCTTCTCATTGGCTGGGTACATGAATATACCACCATAGGCAATGGTACGGTGTATATCAGACACCATTGACCCAACATACCTGGCACCATATGGGGCACTGCCATCCTATGAGACAATCACAATTTGTCAAATATAATATCAGGATTCATATAAACAAAACCTCAATCCTTCTTCATATATTTGATGCTTTGTGTATGGCATGATCTTTCTAGGCTTGCATCTCTGAATCCAAAAAAACTCTAAATAATTTCTAGGACAGTTGGCAAACAATCTAAAACAAAAACTGACGCAAGCAAAGGTCACAAGTGCTTCAATAGAAGAGGACGGGAAAACAGGAAGTAGTGTAAGTAGTTCTAGGAAACTGAAACCCATCTGGACAGCTAAAATCAAACATCTGTCATCTAATATAATGCCTTTTCCTTCAGAAAGATGTGAGCAGTAAAAACGACAAAAAGGAACTACAAAAAGTTGTAATGTTTGGCTTTAAATTTGGATTTTAAGAAGCGGCAGTGTGTTCCCTTAGCCAACCTCACCTCAAGCAACGACAGACACAATAATACAAACAAATCAATACGTCATGTGGTCAGAGATCAGTTTCTGCGAAAACAACATGATATCCCACATTAAACATGACTGATAACAATGTACTTGATTAGCAAGTTTTCAATTTCGTAATGCATTATTTTTATCTAAGTCGAGCTCTTCAGTCTTTACTCTTGTTTACTTTTTCCTTTTTTATCACCATCAGACTGATTAAGATGATCTTCAAAAATGAACAAACAAGTATTCCTGGAAAGACAGGATCTCACACGTATTCACTAAAAAAAACAGTTAACTTTAAAAATTAACCAATTGAACCCACGGAAAAATCATACTCAGCATATTTTATGATCACAATGAACCCGAGGCTTGTGATTAGCAAAGTAACATGACTCAGTTACATATGCTGAGTCTATGTTCCAGTTCAGGAAACAGAACATGAATTCCTGCAGAGGAAGTTGTTCTTCACTTTCCAGCATGTAACATGGCGTGTGTAAACGTCAGCTGATGCTGAGCACAGCCATGCAGTCATGCAAGCTTCTGACCCGTCAGTAAGCATTACTCAGACTCACATTTTGTTTGAATCTAGGTGTTCTTGAGGCTAGCTAAGCAACATTTCTTGTTCTGTCGCAACTTGTTATGTCATGAACTTGTATGTTTGCTTGATCACATGATGTGGTGCACAACAAATCACAGTGTGCACAATGGTTTGATTTATGCTGTCTAAGTGCTGTGATCTTACAGTCACATTTAAAAAAAAAAAAATTGACTAGCAATGATGAGACTTTCCCAAAATAATAAAAATAGATAAAGCAGTTACATGTGGCTAGGTCTGATCATGTTTCTGTGCAGAACCCACCTCTGGGTATTTCTTGTGCTTTAAATACTCATTCACTGCAGGCTCAAAGTACTTAGCGTAGCCCTCGTTGATACTGTAAGTCTTCCCCTTTTTCTTGATCTTCACATTTCTGTCTGTCAGAATGAATTCTCCAATTGCCTAAAGAAGAGGAACATAAAAAAAATAATAATTCTCATGAGCTCATTTGTTACACACTGACACTCAACTGTACAGTATTGAAATATTACTGAGTAACCGGATATAAAAGGGCCAAAGATGAGGAATAAAAACTAGTTCACTACAGCCACAAAATATTCAAGACTTTCATCCGAAATTGAAAAAAAGAAGTGTCCCCCTGAAGCATCCCTTTTACTGTGTAAAAGTAACCATAAACAGAAGTGAAACATGCAACGTTATATAAGTGTACAAAAGTTTCACAGTTTACTACATATCTATTTTTGTTTTTAAGACAATATTATGTTTGCCATATGTGCACTTTGTTCATACAGTTGTGAATAAACTGTAAATGAGTCACTTGAATAGGCTTGTCTTCAGTGGACTGATTCCTAGCACACTGAAATATTTTGTGACCATAAAACCCTGATCTCAAAGCAGCATAGATACTCTAACATTCAGTTTGTAAAGCTGTAAGGTTGAAAATAAGACTTCCGCTTCCCTGTCTCAAACCTATGTTGAGTAACAAAAGGGTCATTTGGCATTCGTAAAGACACAGGGGTGCTGATAGTGATCAAGGCCTGAAGGCCAACATCTGTATACATAGGGGGTCTTCTAATTGTCACACCTTTTGTCCAGTGGGTGAAGCTGTAATCTGCTGATTGGTCAGTTTGAATGGCTCACATTTGGGTTTTAAAAGAAGATTGCAACTGTCTTTTTTCCTTTTGTTTTCCTTCCTTGGGGGCTCTGCTCTGTCTCTTTTCTCTACTGGAGCTCCCCCCACCCCCAACCCCCCAACCCACTTTGCAATACAATATAGTCACTTCATAGCAACGCTCTCCCACATATTTAGCTGTTCTAACTGCTTTGCGGTAAAAGACAATAAATGTACAGTGTTACACCATCATGCTGATAATGTTTCTTTAGTCATTCGGTAATCCTACAGCCTGAACCACTATAGGGAAACCACCCTTATTAAGCCCTGGCATTATTATTCATGCTTGTTTGTGCTTACTGGATCCAGCATGAAGAAGTTAACTCCAGCTCCTGTGCTGAGAGCCACAAGCGTGGCGCTGCCGTAAAGAGCGTAACCCGCACACACGATCTGATTGCCCGGCTGTAGGGCGTCCTTTTCCGTCGGTTCTCCTTCAGAGCTCTGAAACAAGGAGAGACAACAGAATCAGTCGTCTGCCATTGAAGCCTCGTATAAACACAAGATGTCAATCAAAAACTATTAAAATGTCTGTTGTGATTGTATATTTTTATTAATATTATGCAAGTTAAAAAAGAAATAAAGAAAGAATTTAGGCTCATCGTGATTAAATGAATGTTAAATTTCTGTTAAACCCAACGTCTCCATCTAGAGTGCATTTTTGTTACTGCAGTATATAATATAAAAGCGCAATGAAAGTGAAGCAATAAACTAAGATCAGTTGCCGTTGCAGCTAGTTACACTCAAGCGCACTTAATAAAATTAAATTAAAAGTTAAACTGAATTTATTGCTTAGCCAATATTTGTCATCAGGCAGGGTCAAATGCAGTCAGCTACCTCGTCAGTCTGTGTGGGAAAGTAGCATAAGAACACCAATCAAACCAGTCCTTTTCACACACCACGTTTACATGAAAATACAATTATGTTATATTATTAGTGTTATTTTTTTGTTTGCTTATGCATCACAAAGTACACAAAATGCACATGCAACTCCAAACATCAAATGCCGCCCAAACACTCACTCTTTTGTAAATGGCAAAGATGGTGCCAATGGGGGCCAAACAGTCGATGTTGGAGGAGCCATCCAGAGGATCAAAACAGACCACATATTTCCCCTATGACAAACAGACCGAAGTGAGTGAGTATGCAGCTGAAATATAGATGTAGCTACGGCGACCTCATGTGGTAAATATCTAAATGAACTCCAATAAATGTGCATTAGCAAAGAGTGGCCTGACACAAATAGTTTATTTAGCAGCCATAATTCATTTGAAACTAAATGAACGTTTCTTAGGGTGTATGTCTATTTATTTATTTATTTATTTATTTATTTATTTATTCCAGACTTGTAATTTTATGTTAAATACCTGACTCTTAAAGTTTTCTTTCATTAAACACATTGCAATTTTGACTGATGTGTGCTGGAAACTACCAGGAACTTATTTTAAATATCAGAAATAAGTCTTGGATTTAGTTGTCTTTAGATATTATACATTGTTTCCTTTTAAGCAAACACATTTTAAGGCACATTATTCTCTCTTTTATCAAATAACTATGTTTTAAATGTTTTTTTTGTTTGTTTGTTTGTTTGTTTTAGTTTCATTGTCGTATGCTTAATATTTACCAGTTAGACCAGGTCTAACTCAAATAATAACTCCAATTCATATATATTATTTTTCTTGTCCCTTTGGTTCATTATAAATTCGGAGTGTCTATTTACACTAAGTGCAAATAGCCCGTCTTGTTGGCAAAGGCTATTTACACTAACTCTGCCCACTAACGTGTGATTGAGTTAGTCAACACTAAAAAAGACGCTAAATTAACATCAGTTTCAGTGGCGTAGTAGATAGTAAGATTCATGCATTTTGACGTGATTGACCCGAGTTCGAGCCCGAACTTTTTTTTTTCTCTTTTCAAATCTCATATTGCATCAGAAAGGCATTTATTTTAAGTAAAAATGAAGGAAATAATCAAAAAGTTGAAAATAAGAGTATTGGGTAGGTGTAGGGAGGGCTTTATTGTCCCAATAAGGTGGTATCCAGTTAATAATTTGAATTAAAACTATAATTTACACTCAATACGTTATTATTGCGAACTGTTTTATAATGTACTACAATACTGAGGTGCAGATAATTGCCACTATTTGCAATAAGTAGTATAAATAGCAGAAAATATTGCTATTTTAGCATCTATCGCTATTTACACTTAGTGCAAATAGCCGCTGCCTTATAAATTATAACGCATATGTAAAAAACATCAAGCGTTAAAGGAATAGTTCAAACTTAATAAATGAAAAGAGTAGACTAACATAAACATCCTGCCTATTTTGTGGACAGAAAGAGCATCCTACATGTTTGGAACGACACAAAGGTGAGTAAATAATGACAGAATATAAATTTTTGGATTAACTTTTCCTTTAACAATAAATATGTAAAAAGAATTCATAAGCAAGCCTATTGAGAATGATCATACTCTTTTCTCAGCAGGTGTGAAGATGGCATCCTTGTTCTCCTCAGAAACCATCAGACAGGTGCCATAAGAGGCCTGCAGCATATTGATGACCAGATCATTGGAAAGCACATCCAGCTTTTTCTGCTCATCGCCTGTAACATTCACCTGTCCCGCAATGCCATGACTGTGTTCATTGAAACCAGAACATATAAATATTATTGAAAAGCAACTACTGAGGTTCAAATGCCAAAACAGAGCAAAAATGGTGAACTGGAAAAAAAAATGGTGAAAAAAGGATCTTAGATTGCTAGTAAAACTCATAATTAATTACAAAGAAATGACAAGTAGAAAGACTGAAATAGTACTTTCTTCTAAAATCCAATCTTTTTTTAATAAACTTCAAAAATTAGTTTTTTTTAAAGTGCGATATTTCCTTGTTCTCACATAACGCTGCCATGAGAATCACTGATTAGCGAATTAGAAATTAGCAGCTTCAAATCTAATGAATCTTTTTTATTATTATTATGATTATATTGATATTATTTCTTTACAAAGACAACTACATTGCTAACTAAAAGAGTTTATTGCTTAACTAACCATACTACAAGTGTAACTTTAACTAGGACTTTCCCAAAAACCATAACTTGATCATTTCCTGAGCTGAAAGAACTTTCATCCACTACTATTTCATACAGTCACAGCATGTTTTATAGTAAAACATATTCATTCACTCACATAATGCAAAAGAATTCAATGAAACTTACAGGTGAACGAGTCCTGCTTTCCTGACAGCAGATGAAATAGCTTTAATAGATGTTAACAGAGAGTTAATGAGCTGTGTGAGTTCTCCGGTGGCCCCCTTTGCCTGCCGCCCCATCTCCATGACAAAGCGTGTGAGGGTCCATACGTCCACATCAAAGACCGACTGATCTGACATCCTTACGGTGTCCGAGTGTACGAGCAGTTGGACAGGCAGAGACTAACTAACTGTAGAGCCGCTACGCAGTCTTTTTACATACACAGTGAGTGGATGAAGGCCAAGGTTATATTGGTGAAGCAGATCAAGTGACAGTAGTGTAGTCTGAATGCTAGCAGAGCCAGAGCTCAAAGGACCCAACTTATAAAGCACGTTCTTTGGCTCTCAGCTGATTATTTATGTGCACTATTGACACATGACATATACTCAGAGGTTAGAAGCTCATGGATCATGAATCAAAGCGCACGATTGTTTATGACAGACATGTCCCAATGAATACTGAAGGTCTATTAAATGGATCTCATTAATAATACTGTGTATTTATTTATACGTAAATGTGTCCCCTATAACTTAAAATCAAACCTGTAACTGTGACTAAACACATCAAACACGTTTTAAGAAAATAGATATACAGCATGCTGCTCGTGCATTATATTTGATTCACAGCACTGAAATGTTCAATTAACATGCTTTCTGAAAACATAATTTAAATTGTAATCCTCAACTAGCACTGTTTATGCAATACATTTCAGCATTGGTATAGACGTCACTCTTTATATTCAACAGGTTGGCTGACGTATTTCCAAACAAGCACTCAATCTATTGCCCTAAACATGGGTGCCTCCTCTGCTACAGAGCCCAAAATAATAAACTCATTCGGATCAGAACCTTCCAGACAACATTTTGCTCACAAAAGAAAAGCTGAAATCACTGAACATAGGCAAGCATTTCTCTAATCATTTCTATACTCAAACTTAACTTAGTATGCTATAAATACTTATCATCATTAGCTTTTTTTTTTTTTTTTTTACTTTAAATGAGAGTATAATTTATAAACAGATATGCATGCACATATTTTGACCAAGGTCGTGCAGAGCAACACCCCAAAATGTGTCTCAAATGTCAGCAGGGCTCTTTGCGCCTACTGGCCTTTACAGAAAAGGTCATCTGCTCTTCATTTGGTTGCTTGAACTTGTTGTACAGCATGTCTTGTATTAAAATCTCTGTTTATATGAATACATTAGTTACGATGATGGAAAAGTAGCATTTTTCATTAAAAAATGATATTATTGTATCCTCAGAGATTTACCGAAATGTGAGCATTGTACAGAATTTCAGTAGTTGTAATGTTTAGTGTTTGCATATTATAAATCATGTATGAGTTGTTAACACAGCACATATTTCACAAAGTCTGGTTTCACCAAGAACTTTATTCACAGCTTCCCTCAAAAGGGTGCAATAAGGCACAAGTGATTATTTGGTCGGTACAGAGAGAAACAAAAGCAACTTAAATTCAAATCATCCTCACTGCAGCCATGAACTTGCTTCTTGTCTTTTTGGCCATCAACAATTTCAACTGCTCATAACACTCAGGTAGTTTTTTCTAATGCGGAAAACTGTTTTTCTCTAAAAACGGCCTCAAAGTAAATACTTTACTGGTGTAAAGTTTAGGTAAATAAAAATACAAATAAAAAAATCACTGTCTTCAAATATTCTTCTTATATTTCTTCATGGAGGTATAAAGTGTATAAAAACATTTGGTGTTAGGGGAAGTGATTTGATATAGAGGTATTCTGAAAGTAAGAATATACTTTGGTACCTTATTTTGGAGTGTCAAGTATTGTATTTTCTTTACAATTTCTTATTCTGACTATTGCTTTTCATTTATGATGTTTCTGAAAGATGGAGATGTACTCTTGAACATCATCAGGGGAACCCATGACCACAGGTACCCGCTGATGGAGGCTCTCGGGCTGGATGTCCAGGATGTTGGTGGTCCCTGTGGTGGCCATCCCTCCGGCCTGCTCCATGATGAAGGCCATGGGGTTGCACTCATAGAGCAGACGGAGCTGAAGAGGGTGGAACACAAACAAATATATTTTATTCAAGAACTTTTAGCTAGGTCTTCCTTCTATTAGCAACTGGGTGCTGCAGCTCCCTCTACAGGCCTTGTTGTGGAAGTGATGTGTATCAATGAAGACTAGCAAATTTTCTCACCAAGGTATTTGAATCATGATATTGTGTAATGATAGCATAGCACAATGAGTTTTACACAAGAATCTACAATGTAACTGTAACTGATCCGTTTTCAGCTCAGGTCTTGAGGGTAAGAGAGAGTAAACACTGACACACCTGTAGATGTGACGCCAAACAAAAGAACTGGAGCAAAGGTCATATACATACTTTTCTTTACTTCATTCATATACTTCACTGAATAGTACAGTGCCCCTAAAATGATACGGACGCTTTTAAGTGAATATATGAACAGTACATAACAATTACCACCTATAGTCAAACATATCATGTGACAAACTGCTGTGGTTACTCTGTATGAACTTGAGAGGAACCCCTTGGAACCTATAAGTTAAAACCAACTGCAAAATGGCTCAGAAAAGTATTTTATTAAATGCATTAAGACATTTTAGTGCAACTTTCTACTTTTTTGGGCTGTTGAATAAGATTTTTATCAAGACCTGAGTAACAATATATGTGTGACCCTGGACCACAGAACCAGTCATAAGTGTCAATTTTTCAAAATAAATTAACTGAATAAATAAGCTTTCCATTGATGTATGGTTTGTTAGGATAGGACGATATTTGGCTGAGATACAACTATTTGAAAATCTGGAATCTGAGGGTGCAAAAAAAATCTAAATATTGAGAAAATCACCTTCAAAGTTCTTAACAATGCATATTACTAATGTTAAGTTTTGATATATTTACGGTAGGACATTCACAAAATATCTTCATGAAACATGATCTTTACTTAATATTCTAATGATTTTTGGCATAAAAGAAAAATGGATAATTTTGACCCATACAATGTATTTGTGGCTATTGCTACAAACACACCCCAGCGACTTAAGACTGGTTTTGTGGTCCAGGGTCATATATATATATATATATATATATATATATATATATATATATATATATATATATATATATATATAAGCAAAGTCATGCAAATGTAAACAATATTTAGATGAAGTACCTTTCCTTTGGGGCTCTTCACATTTGCAGGGTAAAGGAAGATTCCTCCGTAAACAAGCGTTCGATGCACATCTGCCACCATTGAGCCTACATAACGGGCCCCATAGGGTGCACTGCCATCCTGAACACATTTTAATAGACATACTTTAAATGTGTCCTCTAGTAGCTGGATATTATAATATTATTCATATTAATTTTTTTGATGAACCATGGTTTTGATTATGCAAATGTGCTGGGGTGTATTTGAAATGTGTACGTTTGTTCAGCTTTTATAATGATTTGGTTTGTTATAAATGAAAAAGTTTATTTAATTGCATACTGAACCTCCGGAAACTTTTTCTTCTGCAGGTACTCTGTGACAGCAGGATCAAAATAAAGGGCATAACCTTCATTCAGACTGTAGATCTTGCCTTTCTTCTTAATCTTCACATCTCTGTCAACCAGAATGAACTCACCAATAGCCTGATGTTACAATAAATAACACAATAAATTAATTTAGAGCTTATTGCCTGTGGACAGGACATGGTGTAACATGCTGCCATTTACCACAGCAATAACTCGGATTCGTCCTTAAGAAGAAGAAGAGGAAAAAGAAGAAGACACATTTACAGTAATATACTTCATAAACTAGGGCAAGTTGGGAGCAATTAAAATAAAAAAATAAAAATTACTACACTGTTTCGAACAATGTCTCCTAGCTTTATGAATCATATCATTTCAAGCTACAAATGATTTACTACACAAAATAAAATTCTTAGTTTGCTTTGTAAAGACTGAATAAACTGTACAGACTGATTCATTGCTAAATGATCTTACAACTGATAACTGTGTATGCAGAGTAAAACTGACTCACTGGATCTAACATGAAGCAGTTGACTCCCTGACCAGTGGAGAGGACAATCATGGTGGCACTGCCGTATAGTGCGTATCCAGCAGCCACTATGTTTCTGCCAGGTTGTAGGGCATCCTTCTCAGACGGCTCGCTGTCTGTGCACTGTGAACACAACATTAATTTCAGCAACGTATTTCTGAAAATCCATTAAATATATGCAGTCATACCTTCCTGTAGATGGCAAAGATGGTGCCAATCGAAGCAAGACAGTCAATGTTGGATGAACCATCAAGAGGGTCAAAGCAAACCACATATTTACCCTTGAACACATGGAAGAAGCTTTGGTTAATTAAATATTACTAAAGTAGTGGTCCAACTTGACTTGACTGTACATAGTCATTTAATGATTAATGATGATTTTGCTCAATTATATGAGGACATTTGACCTTTCCATAACTTTACTACACCCAACTCCTTATTCAATCATCACTCATCCTTAAAACAAGAAATATTTATGCTTGGCTTATGCCTGATTTTAAGTCATAGAGGGTTTCCAAAGCTTTTGACTAATATATTTCCAAGACTTTATCAGTCATTCATGATTATCATGAATTTTTATGTTTTTATTAACTTCTGTGTAATATTCAGGATGAAAAAGGCCTTTAAAAAGTTTCTTGATTTACAGTTTTTTTTTCTGACTATTCATAATACATCTTAGCACATGTCTCACAGTGTCCTTTCCTTAGATGTCAGATTAGATTCAGGATGGTTTTCTCTCCAACAATGCAACAATGTTCTAAATTTCACTATATGTACAAGTTAAGACCTAATCTTAGTTGCCAAAATCAGCACAGGAAACATACGCTTTTCCATTCTTGAAATCAAATGTGAAAAGTTACCGTAAACTAATTGGCAAGTTTTGGCAAACACTTTAAACAAAACATATCTTGATCAAATGTTTTGGAGTGATTAAACACTTAAGGTATAGTTATTGCTCAGACAGTGTGTATAATGTCTTACTCGTGCAGTTCTTACCCGTCTATCTGGCTCAACAATGATTGCAGTTTCATGTTCCTCAGTGACCAGCACACATGAGGTGAATGAAGATTTGATCATGTTTATGACGAGGTCATTGGAAAGGATGTCTAGCTTCTTAACCTGGTCACCTGTCACATTGGTACTTCCAGCAATGCCGTACCTGTCAGACATTTTCCAGAGTCATGAGTTGAATCAGATCAGAGGGACTGAAAGGATTTTTTAGGTATTATTTCTCAATGCTTGTACAATATATGCAATAGAAAGCAATATCACAACAGCACTGTTTGCATAAATAACCTATGGATATACTGGAAGATTTCCAAACTTGTAATAAAGAAGCCCTAGAGATACCAACCAGCTTGTTTTTTTTTCTTGCTGGCATTTCCCAACACTACAATGTCAACATGGTTCAGTTTCAAAACCGAAGCTAACCACAAATTTGTAAAAAAAAAAAAAAAAAAAAATTGTGCAAGAAAACCACATTTTTCATCAAAATGTGTAAAACCTGTTAAACCTGTCAAGGTTTAAATGTCCAGGTCATATTTCATTAAAAAATGAAAGATAGAAGAAGTGATATTTTGCAGAAAGAAAAGAAACTTACACTGACAACCCACGTGATACATTGTGACATTATTTTCAGAACAATTTTAGCATAATTTGCGTACCAATTCTCATAATCTTTTGCATATGATGTTTTAATCAGTGGCATTATTTTCAATGATGATTCTCATTACCATGTTACATTATTTTAAACTATATAAAACAAAATTACAGTAAATGCAACCTTGATGTATACATTTTTAGTATGCAAAAAAAGCAAAAGAAAAAAAAAGCTAAATATTTTTCAGTTTGACCTAGACACTTTCTTGCATGCTTCTTATGCTTTTCTATTAAAAAATAAAACAAATAAATTCGTTTTGCAGCTAATGTTTTTGCATCCCAAACTTTTTGGAGTCCCAGTCGACTGTGTAGGCTATAACATACTCACAGGTGCGCGATACCTGCTTTCCTGACAGCGCAGGAGATGGCTTTCACAGCCGTGCACATCGCGTTCAGCAGGGTTGTCAGCTCACCCGTGCCTTTGGCTTTTCTGCCCTCTTCAAGCAGAAATCTCGTCAAAGTCACAACGTTAGTGTCGAAAGACCCCCTGTCTGACATGACTGCAGATTTCAAGATTCTTGCTGATGTAAAAAAAATAAAATAAAAATAAAAATCTCGCTGTCAACAATACTGTATCGATAATATGTCTAAATCGTGCAACTCATTCTCTCGCGGAGACAAAAATATGAAGGCGGAAATACTGCGGAAAGGGGTGTATGGAGAGCTAAACCAATGAGAAGTCCACCGCCAGAGGCTCAGAGGTGTGACTGACTGACTGCGTGGAAGTTTCAAAACAATGATGCATTGTGGAAGCGGGGGTGTGGATGAAAGCCCCCCTCGTGCCTGGTCTGTGCTGTGTCATCATGATCATGGGTCTGACCCAGTGAAGAGCTGAGTTACTACTAAACAACGAGTCGAAGCAGTTTAGGGTGAATGGAGACACTTCTGTTAACTCGTTTAATCTCAACTGAAATATTTCTGACCAAATTTTTGCGTTTGAGCGGTCTAAAAAGAGTTGATAATTTTCCACTAAATGCGAGTGCACTCTTCACTCTGCCATGTTTGTTGGTTTTAGCTTGTCTCCCATACTAGTCAGGCTGGTTTTTACTTTTTAGAGAGGCTTTAGGCACTTTTACCTCTATTTTTCAGTTCTCCTCATAAGCTTAAAATAAAGGTCAACACAAAAAGAGAGCGGTCCCCCTTAAGACATAAAACATTTGCATCGTACAGTCAGAGCTTGTATGGCTAAAGGGAATTATCATTGCAAAAACATTTAAGCAGTGAATAATCAGCATTTGCCTCATAATGAGAAAGATGCAGTGATTGGTGTTTTGTAAGGATAGCTGTCTCAGATACTCAGCCTTGTAGGCCTACTTCATGAATTTATGCTTTTTTTAATGTGACTAGATACTGAAATACCTAAAGTAACCACCAGAGGTCAGCCCTGATTAATTGTTCTGAATTCAAATAGCCCATCTTTCCTCGCAGAGAAGCATGAATGATCCCATTTCAGCATAAACCTTGTTCTCATAAACTCTAAATAATTAAAAGCATAGACATTAAAATCACAGCAATAGGCCTATATGCTATTTGCTCATTAAAAATGTTTTAGTAAAGAGCAAGATATAGAACTCATGGCAATTGGCAAGTTTGTTTGAAAGCATCCAAATTTCTCTCATACTGTGTAAAAAATGTTAATGGCCTACATGAAGCCACACATCCCACCTCAACCCTCCAAGATTAGCCACATCATATGAAAAAAAAAAGTGGATGATCCAGGTAATGACACATAGCATTCAGAATCTCTAAATGCCATCTGAAATTTTCTTCTAAAATGAGCATTTTTATCAGGTTGCTATGTTTAGGTTCAGTAATTGTTCTCTAATAGCAATGTATAGGTCCTTTTCTATGCAATTAAAGTGAAATAACGGAAAATAGGAGCCTGATAAAAATGCTAATTTTAGAAGAAAATTTCAGACGGCACTTGCTTTTGCATCTGAACTCTTCAAGTGATTCACCCTGCTAAAAAAAACAAAAAAACAATAGAAGCCCAATAGAAACCATCACAGAAATTCCAATGGTTTCCATTAAAATACCATTATAAACCATTAGCTTTTCCATCACATACCAGTAGACACCATTATAGTTTCCATTAAAACCAATACAATTCCCATTAAAACCATTACATTTTCTATTGTGTTTTGGGTAGCGTTCTATTGTTTTTTTTTCAGCAGGGCAGGAGAGCAGTCTGGTCTAGATAAAAAAACAAAACAAAAAAACAACAACATCAAAAGGCAATGTTATGATCCCTCTTATTTTGTTAATTATTAATAATAATTATTAATATTTTACAGATTCTGCAAGGTGCATATCAACTTTTGACCATGACTGAATCTCTACAAGCAAGGCATTATCCACACATTATCCTTCAAAATCCCAGTCAGTTTAAAAACAGTATTAGTATTAGTGAGAACATTCAAGTTAAACATTCATTTAGTAAAACCAACATTAAAGTCACGACTTTGCAGAGTTCATATTGTTAGCAATGCATTGACTTGAGGAAAAAGTGAAAATGCCCTAGAAGAGATCTAGA
This sequence comes from Acrossocheilus fasciatus, assembly GCA_036784905.1. Classification (NCBI taxonomy): domain Eukaryota; kingdom Metazoa; phylum Chordata; class Actinopteri; order Cypriniformes; family Cyprinidae; genus Acrossocheilus; species Acrossocheilus fasciatus. The sequence goes on from CM071942.1 coordinate 17,746,559, forward strand.
GATCCCAGCTTTAGCATAAACAATTCAACTTAAATTATAAAGCATTATAATCCTTTAATTGAAACATGTGGGTGACTTTCAGCGGCTCTGCTGATATCGTAAGCAGTAAGAGGAGCACCTGCCTTTGTGTACTCAGTTATGTGTACGTCACGCTCTCAGGCTCACGTCAGGGAACATGTATTGTGCCTCGGGTCGAGTTCAACGATTCGTGCAGCTCTTGTGCGCATGAGCGAAGAGGACACTTCACCGGGACTTTTACAAAGGGAGCACAGGGACGGGAGAGGGACCTATAAACAAACTTCTTTGAAAAAAAGGTAATTCATTGTTCCGTTTTAAAAACCACCGGCCGCATGCTTATAAACTAGACTTTATCGCTCACTTCTGGGCGCGTGCGAAACCTGATCCACCTACAACAGGTCAGCAAACACTTGTCTTTTTGTGGTATGTTAAGCTGATGTAGTTTTCTCTCAAGGTTAAATAAATGAGAAAATAAATTAGTCCTGGTGATGATATAAGAAACCCTGAAGCTGAGCTTCAGAAGTAAGCGGTGGAGGATTGCGCGTGCATTGGTCGCGCGACTCTAGTTACATGTTGCAAGATAAGACATTAGCTACAGTATAATTTTAATGGTTAACAGGGTCGCATCTTTGTGGGAAAAAAGTGTTTTCTTCTCTCATGTTGTGTGTCGAGACTACTCAGTAATCCGATGTTTTGTCACACCTGTTCGATATAGGCTACTTGATGTAAACAGTTTTTTTTGCAAATATTTTTGCGTCTTGAAGCATGCGTTCTTAAATTTTTTAAATTCTTAAAAATTTGAGGTTTAAGTTGTTTTATCCGTTTGTAATTGTGTCGTGTAAGTTGTTTGCTACATGGTTGGGGTAGGTTCTCATAACGGAGTACCTGTAGGGGAGAACAGTGATCTAACACAATTGTTTCAAGGTCTGTAGCTCGGTGTTTTTGTGTGTGAAACTTTGATATAACCTGCTGTTTGTTAGAACAGGCCTATGTGTCTGTTACAAATGAAAGTAGTTTAAATAATACAACTCGTCCTTAACTGCGTAAATTAATGTCAAGTACAAAGAATTCAGGTGTTAAGACTGCAAGATGTTTTGTTACACTAATAAAAAACACATTTGACAATCTGTGCAAGACGTTTATGTTAAAACTTAGTTTTCTAAAAATAATTTTGATATAGGCTACTAACCTCTCAGACCTCAGTCATGTGTGATACAGTGGTCATGTATAAAAGTGTATGAGACGCATGTATGTATATTTATTTATTCATTTATAACCCCTTTAGCTAATTTCTGCTAGGTTTAAAATGATTGTTACAACACTCCCCACTCTACCCTAGTAAAAAATAAATTGCCTCGTATACATGAAGTCAAGCAAATTTTGAAACTCTTCAGATGTAGCTACAAGTCCTCAGGTCACTTGACAGGACGTAATTATGATGATTGCCCTTCCTGTGTAGATTTGAGGAAGTATGAACTGATTTTCATGATAACCTCAAATGACTGATATCCTAAAGCTGGTGGTTTGAGTCATTGAATAGCCGTTTAATGGATTCTTATAGCGTTTTTACTACTGAATATATAATCAAGTCATTATCCAGGCATATGCAGAGTTGTAGTACCAAAATCTGCTTTGTGCCTTAAATTCTACTGAAAACCACCATAATAATACAGATCAAATAAAAGGCCACATAATCAAAGATCATCCCCAGTGACCTATCAATAAACTGTGGCAAATACTAGACAGTGTACAGTGCTATACAAAGGCAAAACTCCATCAGGGCAACTCACGTGACACTGAAGTAATTGCATAAACATTCACAAAACAACATAAAATGTAACACACCTTAATATAAATAAGAGAAAACAAATCTAACATAAAAATGATCAGATGAGTCTTCTGAATATCCTGTTATTTATTTTCAGTGTAAATTATAAGGTTACTCCAAGTATTTTACTATAACGGTACATGTATTAAATACTTGCAGTTAACCAATTAACTTTTTTTTTTTTCCTGTAGCATTTTTCATTATTTTTAATTTAAAATCTGCATTTAAAAAAAAAAAAAAAAAAAAACTCTTAACAGAAGGCTTTTAGTCAGAAACACTGCAATATAACATGTGCGTTGTGTGTGCTGTGTTAGCATGCCCATTCTTCCAGGTTGGCATCATTGCCATGTACAGTCTGTAAAAGACTCTCACAAAGACATTATTATACTCTAGTGAAAAGGATTGTCAGCGACCTACAAATATCACTGTCAGAAATGAAACCTCTGTTTGGCGTATCTGAAACAAGGGAGCCCTTTCCCTTTTCAAACATCATTTATTGCATTCACCCATCATTTCAACAGCAGACAATTTTTAAATTCTTCTTTGTTGGCTTCCTCTGATATTCCACTTGCACTCCTCAAGAAGTCTGTGACCTCTTAGACCACAATAAACCTGTGCTAGTTTATTTTGTACGGGGATAATCCAGAGGAAAATTGGCATATCCACAGGGTGTCAAATGTGTGTGGTTCTGCTCTCAGACTGTGAATGGAAGAAGGCTTTGTGATGCCGAGACATCTTTTGGAGGTAGTCCCAGTTGTTTAAAGAGGGAACTGTTTCAAGATGAAAGTCTTCTAAAGCCTCCTTTCACCAATGACATAATGAAAGACCATATTAAAGAATGTGAGATCCCTGTCTGCCTTTATGCTTGCTTTGCAGACAGATTCTTGTTGTTAAAAGCGAGATGGTTATAACATTTCTTTGAAGTTGAGTGCTGTTCATGGGTGGCAATGTGACCGTTTCAAATGAGAAGAGGTTTGAAAGTGCATATAGTGTGCAACTGTATGTGAATTTCACTTCCTGTCCATTTGAACAGACTACACGCTACGTTCAATTTGAAAACAATAGGAAGGGGCTATATACACATTGTGTCCCTCATTAAATATTTATCCTGTTCTATTTGTTTTGTACCAACATGCATTAATTAGCAACAGCGGGCTTGGTTTCTGAAAAAAATAGCTATCTACTGTTAAAAGGGATAAACCTAAAAATCATTTACTCACCTTCTTTTCATTCCGAATCTGTATGAATTTCTTCTATAAAACCTGGAAAAAAAAAAAAAAAAACTTTTTTTTTTTTTTTTTTTTTTTTTTGTCCACACAATGAAAATCCATCAGGTCCAGATTTTGACATTCTTCAAAATATCATCTTTCGTGTTGCACAGAAACAAGGAAATGCATACAGGTTTGAAACATTTTCTGGTGTGAAAACATTTAGATGTGTATGTTCAAGCCTTTGTGGACATATGGCAGAAGCCTCCTCAATTTGCACCTTGCTGAGAAAGCTTCGCACATGGAGATCAAAGCTCAGTTCATAATGAAGGGAACTGTCACCTACATCTCTCTTTCTCTCTTTCTCTCTTTCTCTCTTTCTCTCTCTCTCTCTCTCTCTCAGGCTGTAAAATCCACACTGCCATTGCCGCCTGTTTATACAGAGGAAATTACTTCCACTTTGCTGCTTGGTTAGAACTGTTTGCAAATCTAATCTACCCCCTTTACCATTGCTCCAAGCCTACCAAACATCTCTAGCTAGAGATTTGCTCACTGTATTGTAGATGGGTTACTGTGACCCTGACCTTTTAGGTTGGTTTCTAAATTGCTTTTGATAGATTTTAGTTGTACATAAAGTTGTTGACAATGAAGATTTTGTAATTCTGTTTCATTACTTATTTCTGGTCTATCGTTCAAAATATAGTTTTAATGTCTTTGAAATAAATAATTCTAATATTCTGATGTGGGCTCAAGAAACATTTATTATTATTATTATCAGGCTTGAATGGTTGGGCTGCTTAGAATTTTTGCTGAAACGGTGGTATACTTTTTTTCTCAGAATTTGTTGATGAATAGGAAGACCAATAGAACAGTATTTATTTGAAATCATCAATGTCTTTACTGTTGAATAAACAGTAATTTATTTTATTTAAATAAATAAATAAAAGAAAAAATAAAGAAATCTTCAATGTCTTCAGTTTCATTAACTGGCTAGTATATGCTCTATTGTTGCAACGATATGCAGACAAAAATGCAATCCTATCTGTTTAAATGATTTAAGAGTTATAAATTAGTTAATCGTTATTAAGTGCAGTAAAATAAGGTTAATAACTTGATATTAGTACTGGGTTCTTGTCCTCTAGTAATCCTTATGAGAGTAAATGCTGCTTTGTATCTCTTCAAAGTAGAACACATGATTCTTTATGACTTCCTGTTGGAAAATATGAGTTGTTTGCATTTAAAATGCTATTTGCCTTCTTTTCTGTGCAGTGTTTTAATCACCTGCATTTGATGCCTCATTAACTCTTTGTTTTTGTGGAACCGCATGTGCATTTTTAAATCAAATCAGTCATTTTCCATTTGATTCAGTAAGTGTGCCTTCAGTTAAATCTCGTAATTATGCACCTGTTTTTGTCCCACTTGCCCGAAGGAGGGGTATATTTGAGGAAGAGACTGGGGTACAGGGCAATTAATGTCAAGAGACAGCAGGACCTTTTGTTGTTGTTAACCGGTCGTATCCAATCAGGGACCATCACACTGGCTTGTTGGACAGTATTCAAGACACTCATGCTGACTAGAATCAAGACCGACTCCAGAATGACTTTTTGTTTAGGATGCTGTCTAGACGTTCATGTTTACATATTAATTAGGAATTCATTATCTAGACAAGTTCTGTGGGAACTTCCTGTTATTAATTTAATGCTTGGAATGTTTACAAGAACAAAAGTCAAATGGATTTTTATGGAATACTGCTTTGGTTTTTGTAGTTTCTTTAGTTTTTAATTAATTACAGAAACGTTCCTCACAGCTTTGCCTTGAGAACCTAAGAAAGGGCTTCCACAAAATGGTTTTAGTCTTTGGTCAGTAATAGTATCAGTACATTGCTTTCCATTTTGCTTATGAGAAATAATTAGTGAAGACTTTTAATTAGAAGAGTAAAATAATTAAATCAGTATTGGTGATGTATCAAACCTGTGTATCGCTTGTTTAGGTTGGCTGTCATTATATGAATGGAATTGGGTTACAGACTTACACTGCTTTGTAAAATTTGTCCTTTCCTTTGTTTCCAGAATGGATAGATTGAATGACGTCCTGCATTCTGACACTCAATCCAAAACACTGGATTAAGAGAAACACCTGGTCATTTGACGGTCCTTCTATTTAGCTAGAAGCATTCCAGTAAAATAGAGAAACAAAGGATCAGGTTTACTTCATCCCAGAGACCTCTCAGCACATTAAGGTTATTCTCCTGAGATTATGTGGCTGCCTAACACAGTGACTTTATTGTAGTCTGTTTTGAAGTTTTGGATTGAGTAGGAGGTTGAGAAACACTTTAACCATCCATTGGCTCATGTTTACGTATTGAATGTGGATAAATATGAATGTAACCATTTACAAAAAGTGTTTAACAGTTTGTTTCCCATTTTCTTCTTATAGAGGATGTGTATGGTAGGGCTGAACGATTTTGGAAAATTGAATTGCGAATATTTATATATTTATTTATTTGTTTGTTTAAACCAATATTGCGATTTCGATTTAATATGCAATTATTTTTTAAAGCTCTTTAAATCATTGTATAGTATGACCAACACAATATTAGATAGATTAAACCTAAATGTTTTCTGTAGGCCTATATGTTACCATGAAATTAGATGATGCAGGAATTGATATGAATGACATTATTTAACAACTACACACACAGTAGTATATTGACTGATTTGTTGAACTTCCAGCCTTGCAAGCATGTAATAATTATGACATCATAAAGCACTGACAAATAAGCCTGGTGTAAACATTATTATGAAAGTCAGTAACAAATCACAAAAACTAAAGTAGATTGCTGAAATATAAAAACAAATCTGTTGCTTTACCACATTCAGTATTTAGGTCACTGTCATAAACATATGTAAACATGTGGATTGCACTTTTTAAACACTGTCTGTTAACTTTAGACAGACTTTAAATAAATAAGAATATATATATATATATCATGTTTTCAACACATGAGCTCGGTGAAATGTTCTATGATTTGGTGGTAATATTCTGTTCAGTAATTGGTTAAAGCCGACATGGCTGCCGCTGCCTCTTACAAAAAGATAAAATATTTTTATGTTTGGCGGCGCCTGCTGTGAAGCGCTGTGCTCATGGAAGCGGCATGATTTTGGGTGCACGAGCACCGCTTGAGCTCCACCTCCACCTCCACGCCGATACCAAAGCCGCCCGTGCTTTGCAGCTTTCCGCATGTCTCCCATTGAAAATGAACTAGATCCCATGTGAAAGGGTCTTAATATTAATATATTATGCTGTCTCTCGCTGTACTTTGTCATTCACGATTGATCATCAAGTCAAACAAGTCGAATTACACTCACGTGTCACATGACAGAGTGTAATCGCAGCCTCTGCGGTTGAAAAATCGCGTTTTTTTTCATATCGCGATATTATCGCAAATGCAATTAATCGTTCAGCCCTAGTGTATGTTCGACTAAAAATATATACTCTTTTCCTTTTTTATAATGTCAGGGCCTGGCCTGCTATGGTCAATTGTCAAGAGCTTGAGTGAAGTTTCTTTTGTCAGGAGGACAGAAGCCTGCTGATCGTGTTCAGCTTAGATGTTTCAGTCAAAGTGAGTGAAGCTCTTGTCAGGAACATCTGCTGGAATGAAGGAACAGGCTTTTGTCTAAATGCCATGTCCTTTCATTTTAGAGACCTGACTGTATGGGTGCATTGTCTTTAACTTTGAATGCAGACAGAACACATCCGGATGCTATAATTGAAAGTTATTTTTAAAACTGACAGATTGAGACAAATGGTGGCCCTTGTTATTAATTTCATGTGTGGAAGTGGTCACCCTCCATGTGAAAAAGATGTTCAAACTTATCAGGTCTAGACTATCTAAACAATTTCTCTACAGCTCTTCATTGTATCTTATCTTTATTTTTCATCGTGTAAAATAAGGTAGATAAATTCACAAGTAGCAATGTAAAGATCCCTGCTGGTGACAAGGATCTCTCAAACTCTGAGCAATGATCCAGCTGGGATTAGTGGGTGCAGAGGAAAAACTCCTACTTTCTCAATGTGCCAGTTGTTTCACAGAAGTCTTTTTGTTCGTCTTGACGTGAGACATACCCACATTTGCAAGTGACATTCATTTTTGTAAACATGGTTAACTCTATGGATGATTTTTTTGTAAACTGTGCCGTTTGACAGGAAAGATAAGTCAGATGTTAGACTTTCAAAAGTCAGATGTTAGACTTTTTTTTATACCAGACTGTGTCCACACTTGTGTTCCCCTACATTCAAAATGTTGACATGTATAAATATAATTGAGTTATTCTTGTGTACATGACACAGTGTGTATAGAATATTTGAAGGACTACATGTCAAGTATCACACATGGCCCTGTCCCAAATCAAGCCCTAAACCCTCGCAGTCTTCCTCTGAGTCCACACTTTTATGACTTAATGTCACTTTGACTGTCAGGTAGAAGTCTGCCATGGAGCTAGCCTCAGTGCGACGGCGCATAGTTGTCTCAAAGGGCCCTTGAAAGCTAAAATGACGAATGGGACACCCTACGATCTCATGGACTTAACGGACATGTGCACATGGCGGCTATTGCAAGACCGCAAGTGCATGTGAAGTGTGCCATTTGGGACAGGGACTATGTCTTTAGGAGCATTCCAAGGCCAATTGTAGTACAATTAAAACCTGAAATACACTGCACAACTTTTGCCCAGATTTACAGTTTGGCTGAGTCAATGCTAGTTGCCAAGGGTCAAGTCAGCTCTACTCATGATGTATGAAAAGCTTAGGTGCGTGGTCCAGACATTGCAGCTGAACATATAAGTTAGAAAACACAACATAATATGGTTTAAAGAGAAACAATGTACAATAAAAGGTATAATATACATAAACAGTGTATGTCGCATGTCGATGCGCTGCCCACAAGGCAACCAGCGCCGACAAACATGTTTGATATTTTGAACCAATATTCAAATACTAAACTTTATTTGTCATGTATTTTCTTGCAATGAACTTAAAAAGTAGTGTGATTTTCAGTCGTATAGTGTATGATGCCCAGCTTTTCTCTGTAAGCATTTACAAAGGTGATGCATGTAAAATGTATAGTGTTTTAAAATGCGTTCAGATTAGGTTAGGGTTATTCATGTTAATGCTAGAATAAATTACATTATTTCAACCTCAGAAAACCCAGACTGGTGCGATTTTTCTGTCAGGTTCCTTTTATAGCCCATACAGCACATTTGACATTGTCAATTTCTTTTTGTGCCATCAAATCCGCACTAGAAAGATTGCCCCCTGGGAACTCTTAGAAATGTTGTGCTTGATGAGGCCTGTTCTAATTGGTTGTTTTGATGGCATGATGGAGCTTATGTAGACATGAGCAAGAAAGACACAGAGTCGTTCATTAGCCGTAGGTGTTTTATAATAGGATTCCTGTCTCTCACTGAAGGTCTGATTGAAGTGAGTAAAGATAATCAGGGAACGAACCCTCCCCTGATCTCCCCTACGCTGCCTTCTAAAGTTCAGCACTCAATGGAATGCAGTGAAGGGTAGCGTTGATGAATACTGAGCTGAAGGTTTGGGGCAGGAACAGGCACGTCTGAGGAACGTAGGTCTACTAAGGAAAGGCAAATGCCAAATATTCCTGGGTGTGAAAAATCCTGAGAATGTTATGTGCATGCACTGTTCAATTGAGTGCCCTCCATTTATGGAAGTCTGCCCTTTTTTAGATCTTTTGGGACACGTTTAAGACTAGCCATGAAGTAGGTAGTCTTTTCCTGTTGAAATCTGTGTGTGCTATGAGCAGATATCCAAACAGCAATTGGCACTCATGTCAGCTAGAAACCAAAAAACATCTAGATTTCATTGCTAGCAAGACCTGATTGGTTACAAACAAGAGGTCAAGGTTTGGCTGGTTAGCATGGTCTGATTAGCTCTGCTGGTAGATTTTTATTCTTGATGACATTGAGCAAAGATGGCAGAATTCAAATTTTATCTGCTGGAAAAATGCCATTGATATGATTGGGAATGGTAAGAGTTTTTCCAAGTATTATTGACCTCCTTGCTTAAAAAGTAACACATAAGCCATTATTTAGGCAATGTGTATATGTAAGCTGTAATTTATTTAACCTCCCACATTTGACTGTATGTGTTGTGGCAAACTGACAGCCTGCAGAGAGCTTGGTTGACTGATCACTGATCTCCTCAGGTTTCAGATGAAGGTGTCTACTGCTGCCTGTCAGACTGCAGTCAGTGTCAGCTAGGCCGATGTCCTCCTACACACTACCTTTAGTTGTCCAGTGGTCACACGCTGCCTGGCTTGTCTGAAAGCAGTAAAACTTTTTAGGCCCATATGATATAAAAAATATTCGAGAGCAGGTAGTTTTGAGAAACTTATTTTTAATGATTGGTGTTTGTGTATACTGTAGGAAGAGAACCACAATAAGTTATATTTTCCATTCACAACTTTCCATTATTATGCTTTCAGTAGTTTTTAATTAGTGTTAACATCATTGTTCTTTGTGTGCTTTAGGTGCAAAATGCTGTTAGAAGCTGCACTGTCATCTATTAACGTGAATCACCATAATAGATGTATTTAAAGTTTTAGAGAGCAGTCTGCACAATGATTCTTTACCTTACTGGTCCAACAAAAAAAGAAACAACTTGGGCATCACTATTCAGAATTTCCTCTCATTAAATCTTGTATATGTTGTACCAATGTTTGCAATTATTTATTTATTTTGCGGTCTTTCTATCTTCTGGCTTAAAGGAACACTCCACTTTTTTGGAAATAGGCTCATTCTCCAACTCCCCCAGAGTTAATAAGTTGAGTTTTACCGTTTTTGAATCCATTCAGCCGATCTCTGGGTCTGGCGAGAGATTTTAGCTATGCTAAAAGTGCTCTCGCCAGACCCGGAGATCGGCTGAATGGATTCAAAAACCGTAAAGCTCAACTTATTAACTCTGGGGGAGTTGGAGAATGAGCCTATTTCCAAAAAAGTGGGGTGTTCCTTTAAAAGCTTTTCTGCTGCTTTGGCCACTGATTTTTTTTTTTTTTTTTTTACTGATTCTCCCGTCTTCTCCACTGGTAAAGCACAATGAGTGTTCCATTGCCAATTTTTTACTCTTTGCATTTCCAAGAAACACTACACTATGAACTATTTAAACATGTACCTATCTACAAATGTGGCAGCCAGTGAGCATGAGGATTCTCTCTGACGTTGAGTGAAACAAGGCAGGTCATGTCATTTCCACATGGTAAATATGCAGGCTGAAAGTGACCCGCACCATGCATGATTAACATTTCTTAATGGGTTTATTAATAGTGACCTAAAATGAACTCAAAAGTTTTTTGTTTTTTTTTCCCTCAGATGGTTAGATATACAAGTGCCTTAATTACTGCTTTAGGTCATTCATTGATTAACACATCTAGTTCATATTTGGGGGTGTGAATGGGAAGGGCACCCTTGTTTTTGGCTAATACTCTGCCTCTCTAAAGGAGTTTGCACACCAGATGAGAATTTGTCCCAAATCATTGATTAGCCTACGTAATGTACATAATGACTTCACCATATTATGCTGGAAGATTGTGTATTACACATTTTTCAGAAAAACTTTGTGTTTCTTTAATGAAGTCTATATACTTCATATACGCTGTTATAAAAATGTACAAAAATCATACCCTTAGGAATACTTATGTGCACCTTTTAGGGGTTAAAGTACAAAGGTGTCCCTTTGAGGGTACTGCTCCATTGACAAGCTGTTGTAACCCTAAAGGTTCAATTTTTGCACACTTTTTTTCCCCACCTAATTTGAGACTAATCAGCACCATTTTGTTCATTCTTGAAGTAAACTTTTGCATTGAAATGAATGTGGTGTGTCTTTGTCCTAGCCGTGGTGCACCATAGTGCTTCTTATCCAGTGTTTGACAGGCTTGACTGTCTTTCTTTGTCTATATATGTAGTAGGGCTGTAACGTCCCAGTCGATTAGTCGATTAATTAGTCGATACGGTCTGGTTCGACCAAAATTCTGATTGGTCGATTTTTTGCCGCGCTCATTTCATCAGTTTGGCCGCGCTCATTTCATCAGGTGGAAAGCACTAATTGCTAATGGGGGTGTTTTCAGAGCACCCCTGTTTCACAGGTAACAGTCTGTTTTCAGAACACCCCCCATTGTTTTCACTTTTTTTTGGATTAGCCCAACCCACTGGAGAAGAGAGACAGATAAGTAGGCTTTAGAAGGTTTGATGCTGAATATTATTTATTTAATGCACTTTATTTGGTTTCTGCTCTTGTTTGTTTAATAAATATTCTTTTTTTATTAAAGTGGACGCGCCTTTTGTGTTTATTAAGAGTAAAAGTCTATTCGTGTCTCAGCCGCAAAGCTGAGCTCTTATGTTCAGCCTCGCTCTGTGCGAGCTGCGCAGAGCGGCTGAAATGATAGTGTCTGACAGTTATACTTATAACATATGACAAAAATAATTTTCTAAATTATGTTGCACATTCCTCAAAAGTTCTTGTGATATCACTAGTTGACAACATAGTACTGTTTTCAGAAATCACAGGCTATGATATTGCGCAGGTGCACGTAATGCACCGCTGTCAGAGACGACAGACTCGTGTGTCAGACTCATTTCAGTGCAAAATAATTAGGTCAAAAACGATTTAATATACTGCAAATAGCCTATTAGTTTTTTATGTTTATTTATAATTAATTTAGGCAGACAACAAGGCTACCAAGTACTGAGCACAGTGCGCATCTAATTAATGTAACGTACGTTTTTTTTTTCTCCACAATGTCATTTTTAGTCGAAAGTTTCAGGACTTCAGTCGACCAAGATTTTCTTTGGTTGATTACAGCCCTAATATGTAGTCAGTAGATGGTTGCTAAGTTTAAATCAGGCTGTCCTTTTCCTCTAAGCCATGCTTTTTGTATGCAGCTGTTGGCTCCTTTCCTCCCTCCAAAATAAGCCTGTAGATATGCGGCTAACAAAGTTTTGGCTAACTTGGTAGTAGTTAAAGGGACAGTTCACCCCCAAATAAATTCTTTATTTACCTCATGTTGTTCCAAATCCCTTTAATGTTAATTTTCTTCCTGTTGACGTTCTACAAATGTTTGTTGTGAACATCCTGTTAATTGCTAAACATTTGATTTCTCAATGATCTTATCTTAACTAGTACAAGCCTGCAGCCACAGGCTTGCTCTTTATGTTCAGACATGCTTCTGTTGATAACACATGTATAAATACTCTAACATGTGATTAAACACCACATGTGACATCAGCCTCATCTGACTCGCTCCCCTCCCCAATTTATCTAACAAACCGAATTTGCTAACTTCATATTTCTGCTTAAGATTAATCAGAAATGACCTGGCTATCTCTGTCTGTGTGGGATTCCGTTCTTAGCTTCTCTGAGCTCAGTGCTGAGCTAAAGCAAAGCCCAGTTCATAATCGTCTTCTCAGGTTTCTGTTTTCACTAATAGGGGCAGGTTCACCTAGGTAACCAAATGTCCATTTGGATTCAACCTTCTAATGTGTCTTTTCATCCACCCTTCATGCTTTTGAGAAAAATCAAACAAGTTATTTTTCTGACAGAAAAATCACACAGGGTTTTGGTGCATTTGTTTAAACGACAGAGCAGGATCTCACCACCTACTTTGTTTATTGAAATGAACAGGCCACCTGCACATCAACTTGACCTTTTTAGCTTATTAAATAGAAATGCTCGACATATTGAATTGTCTGTCGGACATAATATTCAGATTGTCAGAATATTAATAAACATTCTATGTATAAATTGTTGTCGCTGATGATGCCTGAAGTTTGAAGTGAGAGAGTTTGGGGTTATGTATATGAAAGTGCATGTAAATAAAACCTGGGGGCAGTTGGCGGTCATAAGTTACCTGCCGGATCTCATGTGTCTTTTGATGAATTGGTGGTTTATGAATTCAAGTATTCCAGAAGAATGTCTGTACGACAACATATGGGTTCATACAAATTCATATGAATTTGCCACTAATTCGTACGAAGTAAAATATGAACTACAATGAGTGTGTTTACAGGTTGTAGATCACAGCTTCTCAACTTTATCAGTTGAACTACATTAAGGGATGAGAGCATATCTCACACGCCTCTTGTAAATTTTGCATACACATAACCTAATCAATACAACCTAACATTTTATATTAGTTAAATTGGCTCACTTGTTAATATCCACTCATGCTAATGAGGCACCTGATGTTGTCAGGAACTGACCAAGTTTTTGTAGTTTGGCTCCAAGTGCGTGACGGCACAGTGAAGTGCTGATTCCAAGTTAGAGTCCAAGCATGACTTGAATCGTGACATTGCAGAGAAAGTTCGTGCATGAATGTAAGTGGATGCAAATAAGGATAATGCTTTTGTACAATAATCTCAAGGGATAACTTGAGCCTACAGCATATGTTCTATAATGCATTCTAACTCTCTAACTTTTCACAGATTTATCAAAGATACATTTGTATTGCTGCTTTAGTTAGTAAAAAATAAAATACAAAAGACACATTGGGAAACACTTTCAGCATATTTAGTTATTATAATCACCACATTTGCCTTTTGAGGCAAAGCTGCTTGATTTCTATTTTTTTTTTGCCTCCTTTTTTTTTTTTTTTTTTTTTTTTGGGATCAAATGCACTGTTGTGTGTAAATGTCTTGTGTGAGAGTGCTCGGACTGTGTAAAACTCTTCCAGGGGTTTGTGGTGTGATGACTTGATTAAAAATTCCTTAACCTCAGGCCTTGGCAGACGAGTATGCTGTACAGTGACAGATCTCTCCCTGAAAGGAAGATTAATACTGTCTTGATCTGGCAAAGCCTCTTAGCGACAGAGAACTGGTCATATTTTAAAGGATTCATTAGCCTTGAATGCATATATTTTGCATTCAAGTGTTTACCTTTTAGTTTTTTCAATTCTTCTTTATAAGATTCAAAAATCTCCATCCTTCTTTTGAAGAGTTTAGTAATCCGACGTAAACCCCTTTAAAACAGCCTTAAGGATAAGATGCAGGATTCTTAAATTCTGATCCTGATTTATTTCTAAATACCCCTCATTAATTTCTCTCTCTCTCTCTCTCTCTCTGTAATGCCAGATTATGTGCAAGTCCCTCTGACTGCTGCTCCAAACTCAAACATTACGTGATAGAACTCCTGGGCTCTATTTACAGGCTCCCCTGCATGTCCACAGCGAGAGGAGGGTCCCTGGAGTCAGCTTTGCGGTCGATAGACAATGCTTCTCCTAATTTGATCAGTGCTCATTGATTCGTTAAGCCATGCTCACAATTACTGAGCTCATTCCCAGGAATTCCTCTGGCGTCAGGGTCATGAACCAAGTTGTGTTCTGTAAGATCAGTCCACTTGGGGTGTCATGTCTAATAGACACAAGCAGCTTGTAGACCAGAAAGAGCATCTGGCTGCTCTCCGGCTGCCCACTGTTCAGCGTTTTGGAGCAAAATGGACACAAATTTGGAAGTATTTATTTATTTATTTACTTGTTAGCATTTCTGACCACACCTCTGCATGAAATATGAAACAACAAATATAATTAAAAAAAATAGTGCTGTCAAACAATTAATCGCATCCAAAATAAACATTTTTGTTTACATAATGTTAATGCTGTATATATAAATACTAACATATGCATGTAAATATTTAAGAAAAATATATAATCTGCAATAATATAAGTATTTGTATATTACAAAATATAAGAATATAAATGTATATACATGTAATATATTGTATATGTGTGAATTCATATATACATTATAAACATACATAGTACACATGCATATATTATGTAAAAAAAAAAAACTTATTTTGGATGCGATTAATTGACAGCACTAAAAAAAAAGATAATAAAAAAAATATAACATTTTATAACATTGTCAGAAAAAGTTATGATATATATGGTTGCATCTGCAAAGTCTTATTCAAGACAAATTTTGTGCATTTGGAACTCATTTGGAAATAAATAATAGATTTATTTGTTTACCTGTAAGACCTTCGTTCATCTTCGGAACACAAATTAAGATATTTTTGATGAAATCTGAGAGCTTTCTGACCCTGCCTAGACAGCAACACAACTGAAATGTTCAAGGCCCAGAAAGGTAGTAAGGACATTGTTATTGTCATAACAATGTCACGGAAGAGAAGAATTTGTTGAATAAAGTCATTATTTTTGTTTTCTTTGTGCACAAAAGGTATTCATAACATCACAGTTGAACCACTGATGTCACAGACTATTTTAATGATATCCTTACTAGCTGTCTGGGCCTTGAAAGTTTCTGTTGCATTCTGAAGATGAACAAAGGTCTTGCGGGTTTGGAACAACATGACGGTGAGTAATCAATGACAGAATGTTCATTTTTGGGTGAACTGTCCCTTTAAATGTGTAATTTTTAAGTAGAAATACTGGAATAATGTGTTTAACAGTTAATGAATGGTTCAGATTAATGAGATGATACTGAATGCATCTAGTAGTAAGTTTCAGCAAGATCTGATTCACTCACATTTTTATCATTTTAAGGCACATCTTCATATTATAATTTTCCTCACGAGTTCCTCCGGTTCTCAGAGCTCTTGTAATTACAGGGATGGCTTGGATGTGGGATTCCTGCTTTGATGTGAGTGTACAGTGACCTAAAGGGTCACAATGCCACTGTCTGTTCTCCTCCAGAGCTCACTTATCACAGCTCTCAACTTCCTGTGGAGAGTAGAGCTCCCGTGATCTCCACACAATACAGTGCATTATCTACAAGAGGGTGTGCTAGTATTTTCATAACCCTATGACCCTTTGACCCCTCACACCATAAACAAAAACACAATATTAGTCATGAAGAGCTAATGGTCCCACGGAGCTCAGCTGAAGTTATCCAACTGTTTCTGGTGTTACTTTTAAGGAATCTGAAGCAATTTTCCTAAATTGTATATCTTTGAGACATGTAATGATGAAAAAATTAAACTCTTTAATCACTGTGTATTCTATAGCTTTGCTGAGAGCTCTTACACTTACAAATACTTAAAGATTTGTTATACAAGTTGTTTAATTTGCTCTCATGTCTTTTATTAAATTAGATGCTAGTCACAGCTTTCAGCACTGTTCAGCTCTAATAACATGTCTGAACATTAAATACATTAAACAGGCATCATCATGTCCATGTGCAAATTCAGCTTTAGCTGTAGGGGACAGTGAAATTCATTGGTTGTCAGATGTCATGGATAGTGACTACAGCAGAGCAACAGCTGCTGCTTCATCCATGTATGTTTATACATTCCTTATGGCTGTGTTTGTTGTTTTTTTTCATTCTGTAAATGTCAAAGGATAAGTTGACATCATCCTATTGATCTCAGTATCTCTTTCTCTTTCTTCAGGCAATGCTTGTCATCTGTTAAAGGGTTTCTTGCTGCACGTTTTATTTGGAGAACGTAAGCAGAACTGTGGGCCTTCTCACCACTCAACAGCAGGTGATATTTGGTTTGTTTCTTTTCACTGTCATCCTTGTTTTGTTTTAAAGGGTCTGTTTAGACAAAAATCATGTCGTTCCAAACCCGTATGGCTTTCTGCTGTGGAACACAAAAGAAGATATCGTGAAGAATGTTGGAAACCAAACTGTTTCGGTTCTCATTGACTTCCATACAATGAAAGTCAATGGTAACCAAAACTGTTTGGTTCTCAGCATTTTTTGTCGTCTTTTGTTACACAAAAGAAAGTTCATACAGTCAAGAAAGTCAGGTTTGGAACAACTTGAGGGAACTATCTCATTAGGCATTCAACTTATTGAATGTTTCCTTTCCGTGGTGTTCAATTAGAGGCTTGTTTGTGATTTACTTTGGTTGCTTGTGTGTGAGTCCTCACACAGAGGCCTTTTGTGAACACGCTGGATTTGTCATTGGTTTTGTAGATGCTGCTGACACGTAGTCAACCACAACACTCATTATACATTTCAGTTTAGACAGTCAGAAGGGTCCATTTACAGACTATAATGTCTCTTTCAAAAGAACTAGGGAAAATACCGCACACACAAGGTGTTAATCTGGAAAATTATTATTTTACTGTCCTTGGCTAACCATTTCATTCATTCGTTTTGTAGTCTAAACAGCTTCTTTTCATGTCGTCTTTAAAAATCTCAGGTGATAAGAATATGGGTTACTGCTAATGTACAAAAGTATGGGGTTGATACAATTTCTTTATTTTTTTTTTAAATGTCTTTTGAAAAGTCTCATCAAGGCTGATTTATTTGGTTTAAAATACATTAAAACAGTAACATTGTGAAATAGCATTACAATTTATTCTTTTGATGGAAAAGCTGAATTTCCGGCAGCCATTATTCCAGTCTTTAGTGTCACATGATCCTTTAGAAAATCATTAGGATTTGGTGCTCAAACATTTATTATCAATGTAGGAAACGGTTGTTCTTTTCAATCTTTTTTGTGGAAACAATGACTTTTTTTTGTTGAAGATTTATTTAAATAGTTCAAAAGAGCAGCATTTATTTGAATTCTTTAAAACTGAAAACTGGCCTTGAAACTTTTAAACATCACAAGTATACAAGCAAAAATGTACTTTTTATTCACCAGAATGGTGATGTAAGCATTTTTTACAACAGGTTTTTAAATCTATCTTTATGGGAAGCAAGTCAAAGCCCCATCTAAGTATTCATGCACCCCCCCCTCTCACTATTGTGCAGTCTATTCCTGCCTCAGTTGTTATACAGGAAGCAATTAAAATTTCTACTGCCTGATTGTGTCTACTGCATTCGTTCTAGTCATGAGAAGTTTTACAGAGCATGCTTTAGTGCTCTGACAGTCCGACAGATCCCATGGGGAGAGTGGAACGGGTGGAAAAGT
The DNA here is from genome assembly GCA_036784905.1 of Acrossocheilus fasciatus. Taxonomy (NCBI): domain Eukaryota; kingdom Metazoa; phylum Chordata; class Actinopteri; order Cypriniformes; family Cyprinidae; genus Acrossocheilus; species Acrossocheilus fasciatus. Next base: position 17,764,508 of record CM071942.1, read on the forward strand.
GTGTGTGTGTGTGTGTGTGTGTGTGTGTGTGTGTGTGTGTGTGTTGGATGGCAGTTACATGGCATAAATGTGGGGGATTCCTCAAACTGGCTTCGTCTACCAGTGTCTAACCCAGATGGGATCCTCACAGTTTCTCTTCCTTGTCTGTGTGGTGAGACAAATCACTTCAGTGTGACAACACCATTATCTCTCTCTCTCCCACACTTGCTGCCAGTAAACAACCGAAAAGTTTTGGGCAACAAATAGCTATGGATTGGTGTCTCGTTTTGTTTTCTTATTTTTAACCTAAGACTTTTTTTGGCTGAAATTTTGTTGTCTAAATTGTCAAGATTTCTACTTAATCAAATTTCTGTTCCCACCAAGCTCTCCTCAGGTCTTTCATTCTCAGATAACATTATACGGCTTATCGTTTAGCTATGGGAATATGTCCTTTTTGCGTATCTGAGGACCTTAAAGAGCATCTCTCAGTTCCCGCTGATAAGCTCATGCCGTATTGGTCCACTCAATATCAGCAAGAATGGCCGAAGAAAGCTAGCCTTGGCCATGACGTCACCTCAGTAGTCCCTCTGGACCACCTCTACAACTAGAGACAAAAGGCTACCAGGATAGTGACCGGCTAGTGGAGATTCTATCTTATTTAGAGACTCATGTTGGTGTTGGACAGCTGGTCCTGTCAATGCTCAACAGATGGCCATGCATAAACGGTGGATAAGGGTTAGAAAATTAATTCATAGGGAATACATTAGGCCGCTAACAAGATCCTTTGCCATATTAGTGTTCATTTGTTGTTATTACATCTCTTTTTCGATCTGGAAGCTGAGATTGAGCCAGTTGTTGCTTTCCTTCACCTGTGTCTGCCATTGGCGTCTATTAGAGTGAGTTTCACAAAGCGAATCTGAGTACCTCCCTGAAACGTATTGTTGCCTGCTTTACGGTTGCTCACTCAATTGAAAGCATAGCAGATGAATGATTTCCCAAACTTTCACAGGGGATGCTCTGGGTCTTTGTTGTGCTGATTTCGGGCAGGGCGACAGCTGTGGATGTGGCTTCAGGATCATAGGGACCCGTAGCGTGGGGAGCAGAGGGAAAATTGATTTTCAATGCATTTTCTGACACAACCTGGTGGGATGCTTGTGCTAAAGCCAACTGTTCTGATGTGGGTAATTCCTTAGAGATCAGAAATCACTGTGAAAAGCTCTGGTGATGGATGACACTTCTGATGAAATGTGCCTCTGAGTTTGTGTATGTTGCACCAGTTCATTCTGCTGGTAATTGCGTTTTTAGAGGGTTTGTGTCCGTTGGATGCCAAGGTTTGCCCATTCCATGCATTTCCCAGCCTAATCCACCCCCTCCCTTCCCAGCTCCCCGGAATGGGCCCTTTCTCATTAGCACCATTATAGCCTAGCCAGCTCAAGTGGTTAAGCCAAACAAAACCCTTTAGCCTTTAAACGCAGCTCTAATTAAGGCTGGCAAGGTGTGTTTAGCGTTGGAATTTCTCCTGCTTCTTTGTAAATGCTGTCTAAAACATTCCTGTAGTGTCTGTCAACAAGGAGAACCCTTTGGGTTTCCAATGAATTCTTTTCTTTTCTTTTTTTTTTTTTTTTATTTGTCTTGTAAACAGTAAGTCTTTGGATTTAGCATGTAGGTGGGAATTGTAAGCATCTTTTGAATGAATATTCTTTTTTTTTTTTTTTTTTTTTTTTTGTCATGATCTATTTTTATATATCTTGTGTAATAAATATAATATGTATATTTAATAGATTCTTAATATAAGTATAACATTAATTGTGTGTGTATAAAACAATAAGTAAAAACATTAAGATATTAATAACTAAAAATAATTAATTTTATATTATAAATGTTTTATTTATTTTTAATATTTATTGTTATTTTAATTAAAATACTTTTTCTGATTAAAATCTATTTTTTGTATTAAAAACATTTGTTTATTTGTTACTAAATATTTCAATGTATATAATTTATAATGTTATAATAAATTAGATTATTTTAATAAATTACTAAAATGACTGAATTAACTAAAATATATTAATGTTTCTGTTATTTGTGGCAGTAAATAAATATTTTAAATGTGTATTAAATATTAAAAATATATTATATGATAGTAAAGACATTAAATAGTTTACACATTTTATATTTTAAAGTAACAGCCTAATCAATTTATATAAAAGCAGAAGATTGTACTTATCAGAAATATTTCATTCCCGTAAACGGTCCTCTGGTCCCTCGGTTGACTTTGAAAACTCTCTGGCTGAGGAAACCAAAAGCCTTGTGTCAGTCGTCAGTGTCAGTGGATTTGCAAGTGTGAACACAACTGAACATTTTTATTCCTTCACAAGGTTGACAAAAGCTTGTTCAAAAGAAACAAACAATTTCATTTTAATCCTGCAGTATAATTTGATATGCATTTTGATAAAGCATGGTATTGCAGCATTCAGTGGCCGTAACTCTGGGAGGCTCCCTTGGCCTCCAGCCCTCTCAAGGCTCTTTATCATGAGAAGAACGGCCGCTGGGCCTCTCAGTCTGCCTGGCTCCACTGGAGAGCAAAACAAATAACTGGCTCCAGTCTGTCCTTGGTCAAATGCACGGTTGGACAGAGGTGAGGAGATAGGATGGGAACGAAAGATAGAATGAAAAAAAATGCACATTGTTTCATTTAGTTACAAAACTATTAGAACGAGATGAGTAGAAAAAGACATCCATCTGTCAGAGAAATGAGGGGACAGATAGTGAAAGAGTGTGTGATCGATAGGGACTGCCCGCTCTGTGTGCCTGTCCCCTCTTTACACCCCTGTGGAGTGAAAGGGCTGGATCATTGTTAAATGAAGTGGCGAGTATGCTATGCAGCACTACGTGGAGTGAACTGTTTCCCCTCAAATGCTTTCATGCATGCTTCACATGACTTTTTTTCTCTGATGGAAACGGTGATTGGTTTATTGTTTAGTTTTATTGTGTTTGTGTGCTCATGCACTCATTCACTGAAACTGTGTATGTTGGAAGCCTGTAGATGGCAGTGTTGTCAAAGTTGGAAAGTTGGACTGCACTTGGACTCGCACAAAAGCCTTTTAGTATTGGCTGGCTCAGTGTAACCCCTATTTAGTCTGGTAGAGAAGTTGATACAGTTCACAGTGTCTGTTGGCATCTTTTATGTTCTCTGGCTGCATGCATACAAAAGTGGAAGTGTATTCACTGCACTACATTTCCGCTAAAGAGAAGAGGTAGAAGGTGAATAGAAAGTGTATCATGTTGGATGTTCCTGAAGCTGTTTGGTTCAAAGAACTCATTGCTACTGGCACTTTTGAAGACATGTTGGCTTTTGTGGGTTTATGGGTTCATATTCTAATCTCTTTGAAAACCAGTCTGTCGCTAAAGTCAGACAGGCACTCGTGATTCAGTTTAGGGAAAGAATAATTTTGGAAAGACAAAACAAGGAACTGTCAGACTTTTCCCCATTAGCTTAATTGAAAATTTAGTTTAGTTTCAGACTCCTGAAAGTGCAAAAGAAACTATCAGCTCTTGTCTTTGGGGTGTTTGTAGTGCTTAGCCGTATTTTGGGGGCAAATTTGTACCCAGAAGTTACCTAAATCTGACACAACCTCCATTTGGGGATGACCTCATTTGTATTTTTTATTTTTTTTTCTTGTAAAAATGCTGAAAGTTTACTGTTAGAGTTAGGTTATTATAACCTGAGATGTTCTTGTTTAGTGAATATGTGTGTGTTTGTGTGTGCTTTGTGGATTTGACCCTGTTGTGGTAGAGTCCCGTTTTAACAGATGAAACGCATTCCAAAAATAGATAAGAACTGGAATCAGAGGTGCATTCCGAATCAGCCTCCTAAATCTGCCCTCAACTTATGAATAGACACCAACTATTAGCAAATAAGTATAAAAGTACATGAAGTTATTGTATTTAATTTTATTTGGCCAGCTTTTTACTTTAGAAAGATGTCCCCTTTTTTTTCTTTTTTTTTTGTCCTTGTAACATGTTCTGCTATTTATATTGGCTCATGCAACCTTTTATCAAATTTTTACTTGGCAATTAGACAATTGATTTTTAGATTATGAAGGAAAGATCTCAGCTATTTTTCAAAACCAGCTATCATTATTGCACAGGAATGCATTGAGTGCAAATCAATATCCTGCTCTACCAGACATCTTGAAATTAGACTGTTCAATAGAACAGAGGTGGTGTTTCTGACTATTCATGCAAATAAAAATGTACTATTATTAAAGTTTGTCAAATACAGGAACAAGACTGGTCTTGCTATATACATGACAGTTCACATTTTGAGGTCCATAAGATTGATTTTTATTTTATTTATTTATTTAAAGTTGATTTTTTTTTTTTTTTTTTTTTTTAGCAAAGTTGCTATAAATTGATAAAATGTTACAGTACAGACTTTTATATTTTTTTCCATTCATTAAAGAATCTTGAAAAATATATCATGGTTTGCACAAAAATATTAAGCAGCACAACTGTTTTCAGCAGTGATGATAATAGTAATCGGCCTAAATGTTTATAGAGCACCAAATCAGAATAAATTATATTGTAAATTAATAAATTACATTGAAAAATGTATAAAAATAAAAAGCAATTATTTTAAATTGTAAAAATATTTCATATTACAGATTGTGCTATATTTTTGATCAAACAAGTGCATCCATGGTGAGCATAAGAGACTTTAAAAAAAAAAGTTTTACTAACCCCACACTTTTGAACAGTAGGCTATACTTTATCTATAGTCTTTCTTTTTTAAGGCAACAATCTATTTTCTGTCATCTTAAACTCTTTAACCTTTGACAACACTAGATAAGATGGTTTGGAAAGGTACAAATGGACTCTTCATATGGTCTTGCATTGGAGTCAGACTAATTTGTTCTAAATAGTCTCCATTTCAAACTGTTTGTTGTCTTGTTTTGATTTATAAAGTTGCTTTTTTCCAAAAGTAACAAAAATGTATTTGTATATTTCCTGGATTCCAGATATATTGCATATATTTATGTTTCAGAGAGCATGTGAACAGGAGGAGGCTGTAGTAGCTTAGAGCGATGTCCTTATTACTGATAATCAAACACTTTGCCTGCACTTACTAGTGAATCTAGAGTCATATCACAGGACGCCGTTTAAGGCAAACAGACCATACAAGAGGGTGATAATGACAAAAATAGGCTCTATGGCCCATGCGTTTCTCTTAACAGGTCTGTGGTTATGATCGAGGCACTTTCTCTTCGGGGTTCAAATGAGTCTTTATATATAGCTGACCTAGATCAGGTTTAGGACCATTCAGTCCGATCTTCAGTTTAAAACTGGCCGTCTAGTGCATCAGTCGCTTGCAGGAGTTTGCACTCACAGTTTGAAGGTTGACTTTTACAGCAAGTTGATGTCGGGTTCTTGGAATATCCTAGATACATTTGATTCAGATGAACCAGGTAATGACAATGTGGTTGATTGTGATTATTTGTCAATTATTTATTTAATAAACCAACGCAGCACTCTTAATATGCTGCATTGTTTGTCTGCCTTTGCATGTAAAGATGGTTTCTTTTGAGTTTCAAATTGCTTAGGCTGAAAACCCAAAGACAGAATAAAAATGGTCTGCGGTTTCAAAACCCCCTTGTGCCTGTCAAGATAATTATAAGCTTTGAAGCTGGATTTGGAAGAAGGGGGATCAGCATGGTTGTTGTAAGTAATGGTTGGGGGCATTTGAGCCCGGGTCAGACCTTTGGCCCCCCTGCCAGAAGCTAACACGAATGCACAGGTGTGTTCAGCCCCTCGCTTTTCTGAAGTTCTTTAGTTCTGGTTTATTTAAAAGCTCAGCACTGTAATGAAATTCAGCTGGCTGCTTTCATGGTCAAGTTGCCGCTGACAAATCCTCCTTTTCCTCCAACTCTTGTCTTCATAATGACTGTGGCTGGTGTTAAGTGTAAAATGGTGTTTATGAGTGTATTAGGCTGTTTTTTCACTCTCTTAAACATTGGTGTGGAAGATTGTGCATGTGAGTGTGTTTCTGGCGTATAGTTTGCAAGTTTCAGAGGAAAGTAGAATGATTTGGTCATCTGAATCTTTTCACTCTAGCATATACTCCTGCGCTCTCAATTTTCTTGGCTTCAGGTCATGTGACATTATGAATGTCAGGAGCCCCTCGTTGAAAATCGTCAATGGACACACCTGCAGCACCTCAAACTACAACAGCAATATCCGAAATGGCCTTGTGGCCTATCAGATGCGCCTCCTCCCCTGAGGACATAAAGATCATGTTACTTTGACCCATTATTTGAATTTTTGGGAGAGCAGTGTGAGGCTCTATAGGTGGTCTCAGGTTTAGAATGTGGTTAGTTTGAAAAGCTTCTTGAATGGTGTTAAAGGAAACTAAAAATCTGCCATTTACTCTTACACTGTATCGCTGGTGTTCCATGGGGAAAAAAGAAAAGTCATGCAGTAACTGTAGCCTTTCCTATACAGTCCTCAATGGATAAAAAGCAGCATACAATTAGCATATGACTCCACTATATTTCAAGACTACTGATCTCATATGATAACTTTGTATGAGAAACTGCATCTTGCCCTCCAATTTAGCTGTCATATGTCTGTCACACAAATATCGTTAAAAAGTTTGGGGTTAGACTGATTGATTTGATCAATTTATTTATTCATTTTAAGAAGTCTGTTTTGCTCACCAAGGCTGCCTCTGTTTATTAAAAATACAGTAAAATCCATAATATTGTGAAATATTACAATTTAAATGAACTGTTTGTTATTTTAATATATTTTCAAATATAATATGAATTTTCAGCAGTCATTACTCCAGTCTTCAGTGTCACATGATCCTTCAGAAATCCTTGTTGATTTGGTGCTTAAGAAATATTTCTTATTCTCATTCTCATTTCTCATTATACACTGAACAAAATTATAAACGCAACACTTTTGTTTTTGCCCCCATTTTTCATGAGCTGAACTCAAAGATCTAAGACTTTTTCTTTGTACACAAAAGACCTATTTCACTCAAATACAGGTGCTGGTCATATAATTAGAATATCATCAAAAAGTTGATTTATTTCACTAATTCCATTCAAAAAGTGAAACTTGTATATTATATTCATTCATTACACACAGACTGATACATTTCAAATGTTTATTTCTTTTAATTTTGATGATTATAACTGACAACTAAGGAAAATCCCAAATTCAGTATCTCAGAAAATTAGAATATTACTTAAGACCAATACAAAGAAAGGATTTTTAGAAATCTTGGCCAACTGGAAAGTATGAGCATGTACAGCACTCAATACTTAGTTGGGGCTCCTTTTGCCTGAATTACTGCAGCAATGTGGCGTGGCATGGAGTCGATCAGTCTGTGGCACTGCTCAGGTGTTATGAGAGCCCAGGTTGCTCTGATAGTGGCCTTCAGCTCTTCTGCATTGTTGGGTCTGGTGTCTCTCATCTTCCTCTTGACAATACCCCATAGATTTTCTATGGGGTTCAGGTCAGCCGAGTTTGCTGGCCAATCAAGCACAGTAACACTATGGTCATTAAACTAGCTTTTGGTACCTTTGGCAGTGTGGGCAGGTGCCAAGTCCTGCTGGAAAATGAAATCAGCATCTCCATAAAGCTTGTCAGCAGAAGGAAGTCTAAAATTTCCTGGTAGATGGCTGCGTTGACTGTGGACATCAGAAAACACAGTGGACCAACACCAGCAGATGACATGGCAGCCCAAATCATCACTGACTGTGGAAATGTCACACTGGACTTCAAGCAACATGGATTCTGTGCCTCTCCACTCTTCCTTCAGACTCTGAGACCTTGATTTCCAAATGAAATGTAAAATTTACTTTCATCTGAAAAGAGGACTTTGGACCACTGAGCAACAGTCCAGTTCTTTTTCTCCACAGCCCAGGTAAGACGCTTCTGATGTTGTCTCTGGTTCAGAAGTGGCTTGGTAGCCCTTTTCCTGAAGACGTCTGAGCGTGGTGACTCTTGATGCACTGTATCCAATATCCAGTAACTTCGCACAGCCATTGAAGAGGAGTGGATCAACATTCCACAGGCCACAATCAACAACCTGATCAACTCAATGCGAAGGAGATGTGTGAATGGATGTCTTTTGAATGGATGTCTATCTCAAAGTTCTGCATTTATGTAAACTTGACATGACTTTTCACATTGCCATTTTAGAGCTCTGGCAGAGGGAAATATTTTAACTTTCTATTTTAACTAATCTGCTTTGTATGTATGCTAATGTATAAACTGCTTTCACTACACTTTAAATATAATGCATGAATAATGCATTCCTCTAAATTTCTCCTTGTGTGTTCCACAGAACTAAGTCATACATGTACAGAAACAACACAATTAAGTAATGTATTTATTAAAAACAAAAAAATCTGCAAATGAACCATTTACAATGAATTCTGTGGAAGGTGTGATAGAAAGAGCAGTTAAATTAATGACAAGTGACAGGGAAACTAGGTGTGTTTGTGCATTTTTCTAAAGCAATACACCTTACCACTCCCATTTTAGATCTTTCTCCAGCAGTGGTGTGTGTGTGTTTGTTTGAACGCAGAACTTTGTATGGACCTGCACTCCATGTTTAAATGCTGCCTCTAGCTATGGTGTTGTGTCAGGTGACTGCCTCCTCATGCTACACTGCCCTCACCTCTGGAAGTGTACAATACCTCCCACAAGCAGGCCACGTTTCTCATGCAAGATTTTCTGTCACATTCCCTCTGTTTATGAAACTGTAATATAAAATATAGATTGCAACAACACTTTCTAGTCTATTTTCTAGTAGCCAGAACTGAATATTTTAAAAGTGTTGCAGTGCAGATTTATGAAAGGTATAAAACTTTCTTTTCTCATCAGCATTCATTTTCATGCTCTGTGTATACCTGTTAGCAAGGCATTACGTGTTGTCTTTGATTACAGATGTCTTAATTTATCAGTTTTTCAGCAGTTGTCAGTCTATATGACTCAAGTGTTTTCTTTATCTTTCACTGACATACCTGGAACAAATGTGAGGACATCTGTCTATGCTGTAAGCAGTAGATTGTTATAAATGGTATTTATGTAATTCTAAGGTATCTGACTGTGCATCTCTTTAATTCTTCCTTATGAAAAGTTGCTTATATTGTAGTATTCAAGTACAGACTTTGCTAACAGGATGTTGAGAATAGGGAGTGACACTGAATGAGTAAAAATTATAAAACACGCCTTTCCGATTCTTCATGCTATCAGAATTATACCTGCAGTGACATGTCAATCTGTGCTGGGCTGACCCTGTTTGCTATTAACAAGTAACCTTGTTTATGCCTTTGTGCCAATAGAGGACTTAACATTGTAAGAGTGTTTGATTAGACGGCATCTACCTTTTTTGCAGAAGGTCTTCTTGCATCTTTTCCTCTTATAGGATCTCTGAAATCTGAGCAAGTTAGCTAATCTTAGCTGTAATATACACTCCACGGTGGCACATAGTTTTTGTCTTATAACGCCATTCTCTGTGACTACATGTTGAAGAAGTTTAAGAATGACTGAGCAAGGTAGGTGCACTTTTTAGTGTAATGTCTCATGTGCATCTAATGTACGTGTGCAATAAATATACATTTTTGTCTGAAACTGAACTGACCTATGTCAGTTTTTGTCTGTAGAGTTTGTGATGCAAGCTAATCTGTGTGTGATTTTTTTTTTTTTTATAAGTGGTCAAGCATTCTGGGTTTAAAATATCTTCTAATTCAAGCCACAAATTCATTTTAAATAGCAGCTTTTTAGCATGTTTTGACAAGCTCAGAATTGACTTTCACCCACATGTGCATATTTTCATCAAATTAGCTTGGTACATGTTTGTGTCTTTTGAGACTGAGTGATTATATTTGTTAAAAGTTTAAACAACTATGTACAAAGTGTTGAACATGTCTCATTGTTTGCAGACTGAAGTGATTAATTGATGAGGTCTTTTGCTGTGCTCGGTAATGGGGAAAAGGAAAAGTTTGTCCTCTGCCTTCTATTCAAACAAATATCGAAACTTCACAAATATCGACTTTTGCCTTGGTGTCTGTTGAAAGACATTGCACAACATATCTGAGTGGTAATATCAGTTTGGATTAGAACTTTGGCCATGCTGTGTCTGCCCCCCCCCCCCCCCCCCCCCCCCAAAAAAAAGACATGTTGCTGTTATTGTTTTTGTGCAAGTTAGAGGAAATTCCATAGCGTGTCCTGTGTTTCATAATACTCAAGACTGGTCCAATCATTGTTTTTACTAGTTTCCCAAGTCTGTGTTGTTCAGAAAATATGGCAGACCTCCCACTGGTTCTTCTTCCTTCCGTTCTTCCACTAGCGGTTTATGAGACCCACCACTGTATCTGCTGCACACATGCACGTCTGCTGCTTTGCTTTATACAGTCCCAATCTGCTGTCTTTAGTATCTAAATGGTTGTTGGTAAAAATGCACAGCTTTTCCTTTACACAAAAAAAAGTTTGGCACCAGAATCAATATGAAGTTTGAGATGGTTACAGATGGTGTGCTGGTTGCCCCACATCAGTGTTTGGCCTTATTGCTTTTGAGGTTTGTTCGTTCCTTCCAGTTCCTGTGCTAATTTAGACTGAGTGCAGTTTTATTTTAGAGCTCTTATAAGGTGCAGGAATTTGCAACTTGGTTCAGCTACAGTATATAAGGCTGGCTTTGTCTGGACCTTTCAATACATTTCAACTCAAATGGAAAAAGATATCAAATGAATAGTTCATCCAAAAGTTATGAAATTCTATCATGCATTACTTACCCTCATGTTGTTCCACACTTGTATGACTGACTTTCTATCTTTAAAAGGTGAATTTTTGAAGAATATCCTGTCCACATTTTTACCATTTAATGAAAGTGAATGAGGACTTGCACTGTCAATCTCAAAATGATAAAAAAAACCATCATCAGTTTCATCATATAAGTTTCAGTGCTCATGTAAGAAGTGTTTTGAAGATACTATAGCTTTGTGTGAGAAACATCCTGAAATTTAATGAGTAAAAAATGATGACACTGTTCTAGTCTTTGGGTGAACTACTGTTATTTCTATATCCCCACCATTTGAAGGTTAAGATTCTATTTGTTGTTAAATATTAAATGGCCTTAATAAAAAGTTCATGTTTTGGTTAAACTTCCCACAAGGTCATGCACACAAGTACAAAATTGCAACACTAAGGTGCGTCACTAAGCTTAGGCCTCACCTATATCAGATCAGAGCCCATGATTTGTTTCCCAAACTTCACTTTTTTGCATTTTTTCATAGTGTGTTTGTTTTTGTGAATCATGCATGTGGCTTTGTCTGACGTTTTGTTGTTTTGTCCAGTTTGCAGGTTGCATGGCAAGCTGATTTGATGCATGACATTTGCATGAGTGCATTCAGGATTTCGAGCGAGTGTCTACAGCAATGGCCCAAACCATGCACGTTAACGGCAGTGCCTCAGGTAACACCCCTCCCTTTTAATTAGTGCAATTGTCTAATGTTCTCTAGTGAATCATCAGTGTTTATTCCTACAGCTATTCGCAGTTAAAACTGAAGTGTGTATTTTTGGCACCACTAAAATCACCAAATGGAATTGCAAAAATAATGACTCAAACAGGTTTCCCAAACACTCCCCTGTCTTCTAAAAGGTTCCACCCCAAACTCACGGCATTGATTGAATCAATGTTGGGCTTTGCTCTTTGTTGGGCTGCTTGCGATGCTCAAAAAAAAAAAAACTAAGATGGAAATAGAGTATTTTAACCTCCAAAAATTTACACACTTCAGCTTTAACTTTGCCAAGTGAAGACACAGGTGAGCATTTGAACAGATATATTGAACATGGATATACACTATGAACAACAGACGGTTGTGTGTTTTGAGATGTTAAATCTGTAGTATGCTGTGTTGGGAAAGTTACTTTGGAAATGTAATGTTACAGATGACAATTTACCCTATTTCAAATATAAGTAGTAGTGTAACTATTTCAGTTACTTTATTAATGTAACTAATTGCATTTGATTTACTTTTTAATTACTTTTCTAAATTTCAAATGAATGTTTTCAACTGTTAATCATTTTAAAACATTTAAAGCAAGCCGGGTTAACATTACAGTAGTACTCAACACTGATTACTGTCAGACTTTCAAAATCCTTCTTCACTTTAATTAAGATTTAACAACAACAACAACACCAAAAAATCCTATTCTGTGTCCTAAACTCCTGAAACATTGGTGTCTCATATTTTAGAGCAGTCGATGCAATTTGGGAAAGGAATCAATTAAATCTGTATATGTATGTGAAGATATATATGTGTAACCCCCTTTGTATTTATTTACATTTTCATAAGTACCTGTAATTTAACTTATACATTTTTATCAGTAACTGTAACTGTAACAGATTACAGTTACATTTGTTTTGTAATTAAATTATGTAATTCTGTTACATGTAACTAGTTACCCTACAACACTGGTAGTGTTATATTTTCTGTCATTGTTTTTGTCTCTGTATTCTGCTTTCACATTAATTTCATATAGAATGTAATGTATGTTTAAAGACTTTTCCAGTTGTTGAGCGCTGTTTTAGGGTACAAGTCCATGATTCTGTTCAGGACCTGCACAGTGACTGCAGGTCTAACACGGTATAGAAGCGTGACTTTCGCAGAATGCTGTGAAATATTGCTTGTCAGCCTTGCACAGCTTCTCAACCGTGCTCTGAACACTCAACCACAACATCAACACATTCCACTGTGCATTCCTCCTGACAATAAAGTGAAAGAGCAACAATATGAGTAATAAGAAGAACTCTTATGTCAGTCACTTTATATTGAGCAATTCAGTGCAATTTAATTGAATTATGGGTCTTTTTTGGCCAGCTTGTGTTGACAGAAGGTCATTTTGATGATACTTTAAATGTCAAGCAGGCATGCTTTTGTTGTAGATTAGGGAAATCATCTTAATGAAACTAAGAGAGTCAATAGATAGATTCTTTCTTTAAGATATTGTATCTTCTTTGGGTATTTTGGTTGTCTGTGTCACTGAACCTTCACCTTTGATGTTTACACAATGAAATTCAGGTCAGTAACAGTCTAAAGGAGATTTTGTGTTGTCTTGGACCCTTTCCATATGGCAGCTCCACAGCAAACTAAGGCCAGAGCACTTGATGTTAAACAAGGCTGTCAAGCTGTGCCATTATGAAGTCTAGAGTTCTAGTTGATTAGAATGTCAGCATTGAAGGGCTAATGGACGTGCTAAATTGTTGGACGCTAGTGTTCCGGGTACTTGATTACTGTTGAGTTACAATGATCGTCTCTATACAAGTGATCTGGTACCTCATTAACATTTAAACATCTTTGTAGTTTCTTTGTGTATTGACTGTCAGCAAAGTCAAGTTTTCGTTCTTATCTACAGTGTACAAACTTTCAAAGCCAATGTGTGACTGCTAATATATTTTGTGTTAGAGCAAATGTGAGTAGATTAATTCAATATTAGGTACAGTACAGTTTAGTTTTGTAAAGACCCATGAATTTATGATGAAGGTTTTGTGGCTTGTAGTCCACATCTGTTAGCTTTGTGGCCATCTGTGGTTGAACTTGAGAAAATTATTAGATATTTACATTTAAAATGTGCAGTTTTTAATCCTGGAAAATTGGCAAAAATGCATGCAGGGGTGCATAACATATTTTGTCCATTACTGCTTAAGAAAATCACACTAGCTGTGATGTACAGGTGCATCTCAAAAAATTAAAATATTTTTGTAACTGATTTCAAGTGAAACTTTTTATATATTCTAGATTCATTTCATGTAAAGTAAAACATTTAAAAAAAACTTTGTTGTTTTGTTTTAATTTTGAGGATTAGATCTTACAGCTCATGAAAGTCAAAAATCCAGTATCTCAAAATATTAGAATATTTCCTAAGATCAATCAAAAAAGGAAAAAAGAAAAGTTCAAGTTCTTTAAAGTATGTTCATTTATGCACTCAATACTTGGCCGGGGTCCTTTAGCACAAATGACCGCATCAGAGGTGTGGAATGGAAGCGATCAGCCTGTGGCACTGCTGAGGCACTATTGATCTGTATTGTTGGAAGCGACTGTTTCTCATCTTTCTCTTGAAAATATCCCATAGATTCCATATGGGGTTCAGGTCAGGCATGTTGGCTGGCCAGTCAAGCACTATAATATCATGGTCAGCAAACCACTTGGAATTGGTTTTGGCACTGTGGGCAGGTGCTAAAGTCCTGCTGGAAAAGGAAATCAGCATCTCCATAAAGCTTGTCAGCAGATGGAAGCATAAAGTGCTCCAAAAAAATCTCCTGGTAGATGTCTGCATTGAATTTGGACTTGATAAAACACAATGGACCAACACCAGCAGACGTCACGGCACCCCAAATCACCACTGACTTCGGAAACTTCACACTGGACTTCAGGCAGCTTGGATTCTGTGCCTCTCCAGTCTTCCTCCAGACTCCAGACCTTGATTTCCAAATGAAATGCAAAATTTACTTTTATCTGAAAAGAGGACGTTGGACCACTGAGCAATAGTTCTTTTTTTAGCCCAGGTAAGATGCTTCTGACGTTGTTTCTGTTTCAGAAGTGGCTTGGTAGCCCTTTTCCTGAAGACGTCTGAGTGTGGTGACTCTTGATGCACTGACTCCAGCTTCAGTCCACTCCTTGTGAAGCTCTCACAAGTGTTTGAATCGGCTTTGCTTGACAGTATTGTCAAGCTTGCAGTCATCCTTGTTGCATGTGCACCTTTTCCTACCCAATTTCTTCATTCCAGTCAACTTTGCATTCAATATCCTTTGATGCAGCACTCTGTGAACAGCCACCCCTTTCAGTAATGACCTTCTGTGACGTACCCTCTATGTGGAGGGTGTCAGTGATTGCCTTATGGACCATTTCCAAGTCAGCAGTCTTCCCCATTATTTTGGTTTCAAAGATCAAGAGATGCCCGCAATTTATACTGTAGGGATAGTCAATTAAAGAAACTCAAATAGAAATATTCTAATATTTTGAGAAACTGGATTTTTGACTTTCATGAGCTGTAAGCTCTAATCATCAAAATTAAAACACACAAAAAAAAACATTTCAAATGTTTTACTTTACATGTAATGAATCTAGAATATATAAACGTTTCACTTTTTGAAATAAGTTACAAAAAAAGATAACTTTTTCAATATATTCTAATTTTTTTGAGATGCACCTGTATACTTTGCTTCCATTGTCCTCATTTGTAAGTTGCTTTGGATAAAAGCGTCTGCTAAATGACTAAATGTAAATGTATACTAAAACATACTGGATTTACAAACGTTACACTAACACAGAAAAGAGAACTGCACTCCTCAAGCCATTTCATAGACTATTTAAGTTCTTTTCAGAACATTATGCATTTCTTTTCTGAAAACTTATGCAGTCTATTACTAAATGAGTGGTGAGTGAAACTATGATTTAGCCTTACTAATTGTAATTCATTTGAAGTTTATTGTCTACAACAACAACATACTCAGAATCAGAAAGAGCTTTATTGCCAAGTATGCTTGCGCATACAAGGAATTTGTTTGTGACACAAGCTTCCAGTACACAGAGACAAGAACACAGACACACAAATAAAAAGATGAGAATAAAAAAATACACACATGTAAATGTAAATAGACAAATTGAAAAGTAAATAAATTGTATGTACAGTTGTGCTATATGATAGAATGGAATAGAATAGAATAGAATGAGATGCAGGGATGTGCTAGGATGGAGGTGGTAACACAAAATATACGGTTATTGCACATTTTTATTGCATAATGTGGGGAACATTTAACTGTTCATAAGGTAGATTGCCTGGGGGAAGAAACTGTTCTTGTGCCTGGCTGTCCTGGTATTTAGGGCTCTGTAGCGCTGACCAGATGGCAAAAGTTCAAAAAGGGGGTTACTGGGTGTGAGGGATCCAGAGTGATTTTCTGAGCCCTTTTCCTCACTCTGGATGTATACAGTTCTTGGAGGAAGGGCAGGGGAGCACCAATAATCCTTTCAGCAGTCCGAACCATTCTCTGTAGTCTTCTGATGTCTGATTTTGTAGCTGAACCAAACCAGACAGTTATTGATGTGCACTGAACAGATTCGATGACGGGCTGAGTAGAACTGTTTCAGCAGCTCCTGTAGCAGGTTGAACTTCCTCAGCTGGCTTCTTTTTTTTTTTTTTTTTTTTTTAACAATGGAGTCGATGTGAGTGTCCCACTTCAGGTCCTGAGAGATATTGGATCCCAGGAACTTGAATGTCTCCACTGCAGCCATAGTGCTGTCTATGATGGTGAGTGGGGAGAGTGCAGGGGGGTTTCTCCTGAAGTCCACGGCCATCTCTACTGTTTTGAACGTGTTCAGCTCCTGGTTGTTAAGACTGCACCAGACAGCCAGCTGCTCAACCTCCTGTCTGTAAGCAGACTCGTCACCGTCCTGTATGAGGCCGACAACTGTAGTATCATCTACGAACTTCAGGAGCTTGACAGAGGGGTCTTTAGAGGTGCAGTCATTGGTGGACAGGGAGAAGAGCAGTGGGGAGAGAACACATCCCTGAGGGGCACCAGTGTTGGTGGAGTGGCTGTTTGACATGAATCTCCCCAATCTCACTAGCTGCTGCCTATCTGTCAGGAAGCTGGTGATCCATTGACAGATAGAGCTAGGGACAGAGAGCTGGGTTAGTTTGGTCCGCAGGAGTGTTGGGATGATAGTGTTGAAGGCTGAACTAAAGTCCACAAACATGATCCTCACATAAGTCCCTGATTTATCCAGATGCTGCAGGATGAAGTGCAGTCCCATGTTGACTGCATCATCCACAGACCTGTTTGCTCGGTAAACAAACTGCAGGGGGTCCAGTAAGGGTCCAGTGATGTCCTTCAGATAACCCAGAACCAGTTTTTAGAATGACTTCATGACGACAGACATTAGTACCACAGGTCTGTAGTCGTTAAGTCCTGTTATCTTGGGTTTCTTTGGGCCAGGATTGATGGTGGAGCAGTTAAAGCAGGCAGGGACTTCACACAACTCCAGAGATCTGTGTGAAGATGGGGGCCAGCTGGTCAGCACAGGTTTTGAGACAGGCCCAGACAGTGTGACACCAGCCTGGTTCCTTTCTTCTCGTTCTTTCTGAAGACCTGACGCACATCTTCTTCACTGATCTGGAGTGCAGGTGTGGGGGAGAGGGGGGATACAGGAGGTGTTAGCGGTTGTGTAGAGAAATGGTCAGGACAGGTGTGGGGGGTTTCAAATCTACAATAAAACTCATTCAGATCATCAGCAAGTTGTTGATTCACCTCAGTGCTGGGGGGATGGTGTCTTGTAGTTGGTGATGGCTTTAAGACCGTCCCACACTGAAGCGGAGTCATTGGAAGTGAACTGATCTTCCAACTTTTTAGCGTAGGTCCTTTTAGCCACTCTAATCTCCTCATTCAGTGTTCCTGGCCTGATTGTACAAGACCCTGTCCCAATTTCTGTAGGCATCCTCTTTGGCCTGACGAAGATGTCTGAGGTTTGCTGTAAACCATGGCTTATCATTGTTGAATGTTAAATAAGTCCTGGAAGGAATGCATATATCCGCACAGAAACTAATATAGGATGTTACAGTCTCTGTGAGCTCATCCAGATCGATGGTAGCAGCTTCAAAAATGCTCCAATCAGTGCAGTCGAAACAGGCTTGTAAAACCCACTCTGTTTTGTTGGTCCATCTCTTTGCAGTTTTTAATACAGGTTTAGCAGATTTAAGTTTTTTTTCTGCAGGTTGGTATAAGATGAACCAGGCAGTGGTCAGAGAGCCCAAAGCTGCCTGTGGGAGAGAGTGATATGCATCTTTTATTGCTAACAGTGATCCAATATATTACTGTCTCTGGTGGGACATGTGATGTGCTGTTTGTATTTTGGCGGTTCACGGGAGAGATTGGCTTTATTAAAGTCCCCGAGAATGATTAAAACACAGTCCGGGTGTTGTTGTTCTGTGTCTGTGATCTGATCAGCGAGTTTCTGTAAAGCTGAGGTCACGTGTGTTTGCGGTGGGATGTAAACACTCACGAGAATGAACGAGTGAAACTCCCATGGTGAGTAGAAAGGCTTGCAGTTAATGAAAAGCGCTTCTAGATCTGAACAGCACATCTTCTTTAACACCGTTACATCTATACACCACCTCTCATAGATGTAAATGCATGTCCCGCCGGCGCAAGATTTCCCCATTGATTTTGCATCGTGATCCTCTCTGAACAGCTGAAAGCCCGGCAGACTTAATGCGCTGTCCAGAATGGCGTCGTTCAGCCAGGTTTCTGTGAAATACAGAGCAGCAGAGTGCGAGAAATCCTTATTTGTCCGGGAGAGCATAAGTTTGTCCGTTTTGTTGGGTAACGGTCTGAGCTTCACGAGTGCGCCGGCTCGCTGCCCACGTCTGCGCGTCCTGAAGCATTTGAACAGCGCCGCTGCTCCCCTGACCACTATGTTCAGCAAAACGTCCGAATAATCGAAAACCAGTAGGTGATTTTGTGGTGTTCTGCCGAATGTTCAGCAGTTCATCCCTGGTGAAACTGATCGTGTTTGAAAAACAAAAAACAGGAAAAACTAACTAAAACAACTGGAGAGCGAAGCACCATCTTGTATCTTGTATATACTCTGCATATAATTTACCGCCATTCCTTCTGATATTCTTGGTTCAGTTACTGTTAATATTGGCTGAATTAGCTTTAGTCTGGGATGTACTCCAGGTTTAGTTATGAATGCTTAATACTGAATCAGTTTTGTCTGGGTTTCGCTCTGTTCTTTCATGGCAGGACTATTCTTAGAGAAGCTTCTGTATCTGTTCCAGCATTGTTGTTGTGCTTGTTTAATGGCTCTGTGTGTGTTTGTTAGTGTGGTCTTGAAAATGACGTGGATTTCTGGGATAATTAAACTAGGAGACTGACGTGGTTTCCATGGGCCGGGTCAGGAAATACCAGGCCAGAGTGAGAAAAAGGGCCTCTGTTTTCTCTTCTGTGTGTGTGTGTGTTTGAGAGAAGACTGATATGCTCAGACGAGTAGTGCTAGCCTGCTACAGTACTACTTGTCAAACTCTTGCCCAGTAAGTCACAAAAACTTATTATATTCAGTGCTCTAGGCATTTAAAGGTAGACTGAATGAATAGCCACCAAGTAAAACAGAAGAAGTGTTGTAGTTACAGAATTACTAAATGCATGTCAACTGTGTTTTGCTGCTTTGTTTATAGAAGAGAATGTTAAAGAAGTTGCATTTGTATGTTTCATGTTTCAAGCTATTTAGTTTATTTGAAAGTTTCCATTTAAGGGTCTTGCACAAGTTTTTTTTTTTTTTTTTTTTCTTTTGTTTTTTTTTTGTGTGGAAACATGTTATCCACTGGGCAATGTCACGCCCCTTTTCTTTATTTTATATTACCAGTACAGTAGGTAATGTTGTTACTTGCATTGTCAATGTTTTAGACTGTTTGAAGAAAACTGTTGTACAAATCTGGAGGCCATTGATGTGGGTTTTAGTTTTTGCAGTGTACATGTCTGAAATGCCTTTTGAAAGACATCGACATGTTCCAGGTGCATGTTTCAAAGATGACCAAAATGTCCATGTTCACAAGCTCCAGCTGGGGCTTACAGGCTTCTTTTATCATAGTATTTGCATACTGAATTGTAATTGGTCATGTTTTCTCTGTATATATTTAGGTATTTACAGCTGAAATCAACTCTTTATCTGGTTTATCTCTTTATCTTTGTTTACTTGATATCAAGTACTCATTTATACGTTTTTAGGTAAAAGTAAAAATAAATGCAAATGTTCCTGCAAACATATTGTAGGCAATGGAATGTTCAGGGTTTAGCTGTCATTAAGTTGATTTTGTTTGGGAAATGGTTTGTATATTCTTTGAGTATGAATCTTCACTGTAGAATTTTTGAAAAGCAAATTATTGGATAACTCACTCACACGGGATAACAAACCTTTCATGCTTATGTGAACCACTTGTATTTTCCTGCTGTGAAAGATAACTTGGGTTTATGAAGGTCATTTCTGACATGCTAATCTCTTAAATTTCCATATAGGTTTTGTGGTTGGCAAAACAAGCTGATTTATGAAGTTTGCTTTTCCTCCCACATCATGGATTTGGGCATCAAAGGCCAGACATTCAAATAGACATTTATTTTCATTGCTAACATTCAGCAGATCCGTGCCCAAGGTGATCCTGGACTCTGTGAGAGATCCGCTGAGATTTCATTGTGTTACATGAGAACTGAAAACATTGTCCTCGGGGGTTTGTAATTGGTAATGAATACTCTCATGAGTGTTGTATTGGAATAGACCGCAAGTGTAATAGGCAGAACCTAAAAGAGGCCAAAAAACAAATTTGAACTACAGATTTTAGATAAGTCTAGTTAAAATGTTTCTACTTTCGCAAGGCATCATGTTGTCTGGTGCCAACGTAATGCTGATCCCTCAAATATTTAGCAGCTACTTGCTGACATGTCTTCAGACATTTAGTCAGACAGTTTTTGTTAGACACAGAAGATGAGCCATGACATTTTAAACTCAAAGATTGTGAGATACACTTGTACTAATGCCTTTCTGTCCACCTCTTTTAGAAAAAGCAGTGCACAGATCAAGCAAGAAAAAGAGCAGGGCTATCTGTGGACGTCTATTTTCAGCTGTTTACATGACACTAATGTTACATTTGGTCAAACATGGATGTCGTGTGAGACTTTAGCTCAGAGAAATCACACCATCCAGTCTGTTGGCAAATGCAAGTGAAAACACATTTTTAAAAAAAGGAAAGAAGAAAGAAAACACCCCTTGTTACATATTTTAGAAATACTCCTATGGGATTTTTCAAACTATTTCCCCTCTACCAAATCGGACACATATTTTGATCTTTTTAAATGGTCTTGACAGATTGGACAGTCATTTAAATCACTAAATAATGTGGGCTGAATGTACTTAACACTTAACTTTTTTTTATATTGACATGATTTGTCATTATTGTTTGAACAATAAAACTTCCTGCAGATATGGCACCATTCCATGCCTTTTACAAACAACATTTACATGTTGTCTCTTTCTGCTCATTTTGTCCACAAATATCTTCATGACAACAGACATGCCAAATGATCGTGTGTCATGTTTGTTTGTCCACCTGTCAGAACACTTCCTTTTTCTGCTCTCTTACTGGCCACAGCCATATCCTTATATTTTTGTTTTTAGCCAATCACATTTTCTCTTAAAAAAAAATTCACTCGCAATTTTCACTTTCATTTTTTTCCTTTGTCAAGGACTTTAACTTGCAGTCTAAAGCAACCTAGGAGTAGGAAACCTACACTCAAAATAGGAGTGGACTACCATCCGTTTTAAATTTACACAGGTTGAGTGTGAATATTTGTCTTAAGGATATATTCTGTAAGTACTGTCACATTTTTGAATCTTTAACTTGCTGCCAGCTGGTTGCTGAACTTTAAACCAGCCTAACTCATTCCATTCAAAGTGCTTTCCAACATAAAGTAAGTTTGCTTCAGTACGTTGCCCGTAGCATAAACTATTTTGATCTGAACATCCTCGAGGCTGTTTTTGTGTCTGATGGTGGGTAGTGTAATTCTAGACTGCTAAAAGAGAGTCTGGGTGGATTATTCTTGGAGCTGCTTCTCACACTGCTTTGGTTCGTTTCCCTAGCTTCTCTCTTGCCCCTTTAGTGTTGTAGGTTTACACCCCCCACCCCCCACCCCCCACCCCAACCAGTGAGGTCAGCATTCAGCTGCCCAAGTGTCTGTTCTTCGTACCAGACAAGCCTGTCTCGCTCTCCATGACATTGCTGTTGTGCTCTTGCTATAGTCAGCAAAGCTAGCTGGTGTGTTGAACAAGCTAGCAATTGTTGCAGTGCAAATACAGTAAAAGAGATTTTGTCAGTGGTGTTGAATGATTGTACATGGTTAAATAAAGAATGAAGGTTTTTAGTTTAGATGGAGCATTTAGAAAATGGCTTTTTTAAAATTAAAATAAGTGTAAAACGGACATGTTCACGTCACAATATATTGGTGTTTTTATCTGTAATTGTGAACATTAAGAAGCAGCAAATGCTTAAATGAACCTTGTATTATGTGTCTGGTGAGTTTAGGCTCCTTAATATGACAAAGACATGCCTGGAAAGAGTGCTTAAAAAGGGACCACTGTTTGAAGGGGTTACGAAGTGTTTAAAGAGCACTTTGAGAGAGGCAAGACAGAAGAAACAGTGTAAGTGCTGCATGATTGGTGGAGGCATTTAGCCTATCACAGGCTGCGCTGAGCTAGGCTAAGTTTACACCAATAGTGGAATTTTTTTCCCCTTATGGAGTGAAGGTTGAGAAAGTGCTCAGTGAGTGAGGGGAGGCAGCCTGCAGCTTGTTCTAGTTATAAAACTCTATTACGGCTTGTAAGGGAACAAGCACCACTGCATGAGGACTGCTGTTTGACTTTGGGTAAGTGACGCTTAAACAATGAGGGATTAGGTTGCCTTAACCTTCTCAAAACCCCTTTCAGTTAAGTCTATATAAGGGACACAGGAGGTTGTGTTACATGGCCAAGTAAACTTCCTTGCATTTTACATATTTAATTAAAATGTACCAATAAATGCATTTAATGGTTTGTTATTTGTTCTTAATGCACTGTGTCTGCTCTCTAAATCATCTAAAAGTGTGTTGGCTTCCAGAGAGTTAATCTGTCTAACTGACGGGAGGAATTCTCTGTCTGGTGTGGAATTTGGACTGTGATATAAGCTCTGTTGATGGATATTCCTTGGCTTCTAGCTGAAAAGAAACCATTAACGTTTTTGCCTCTCTGTCAATGCATTTCTTGTCGGCTAGGTAGTGAGTGAGTGAAATGTTTAAGATATAGCCAGTTGCATTGGACCGAATAGATCTTTGGGTAGAAAGAAATATTTGCTCTCCTTGTTTTTCCTTAACCCCACCCCCAGTTACCCTCCCCGTGCAAATGCTCAGCAAACACATGGAGTTTGTTTTGCCATGAAATTGTGTAGAAAACATCTTTACAATCTGGTGTTGGAAATCAATTGATGGAAAAATAATTTTTTGTTAGTTAATGGTTTAACTATTAGTGGAAAAATCTTAGCAAGTTGTAAGTGGTGTTGGAATGACACTCACACTGTTATGATTACTGGGTATAACCATTATCACACCTTTGGGCTTGTAACCATAGGAGTGACACCTTTTGCAAAGAGAGTTGCATACTGTATTTGTCTTAATGTACCAGGCAGTCAGACTGGAGAAACATTGTCAAATTTAAAATTTATTTTTATGTTTTTACTAGCTGGCTGTTTTAAGTCCTTTTGGAGATTTCCTTGATTTAATTAATTTTTTGTTGTTTTATTGCTTTTGGTTCAATACCATGAATTGGTTTATAATATTTGTATGATACTGCAAGGAAATCATCATATTTGGGGAACAAAGTTGTATGGTCTTATAAAGCTTTAAAAAAAAAAAAAAGTATAACAAATTTTAAGGCCAATTACACTTTGTTTTCTGACATTATTTGGCATATTTTGAGGAAATATTTGTATAGCTGTGATTAGATAATTTACTCAACTAATTTTTACTTTTTTTTTTTTTTTTTTTCAGAAAAAGATGAAGATGAGAAGGACCCTTACTGTTTGGAAACCCCGTATGGTTATCAGCTAGACCTGGACTTCCTTAAGTATGTGGATGACATTGAGAGGGGCAACACCATCAAGAAGCTGAACATCCAAAGGAAGCCAAAAGTGGTCAGGTCTGCACCTCCTCCTCAGAGTAGCTGCAGTGGCCAGACTGAGTGGACTTCAACAGACTCCTTATCATCTTCTAACAGCGATGAGAGCAAACAGTCACCAGTCTACTTTACACCTCAGAACCAGGTAGCCCCCCCTGGCCATACTGCCCAAGTCCATGAAGCTCCCCAAGCCTTTGTGAACGCCCCTGAGACCAAGCAGCTGCTGCCTCCACCTTCTCCCCGCCTTCTTCGCCATAACCCCCAAGTGGAGAAAACACTGATGGAGACCCGAAGGCGACTGGAACAGGAGCGGCTCCTGATGCAGCCACCAGTCAATGAGCCGCCTCGTCGGCGACTAGCCAGTTTTGGAGGAATGGGCTCTTCCAGTTCCCTGTCCTCTTACAGTGGCTCCTATGGGCCGAGCCAGATTTCACCCAGCTCACATTCTTTTCAACATAATGGACATCTAGGCAATGGCGAGTACAACCCCTACTTCACATCCTCTATGGGCAGTTCGATCCGCCACAGTCCCCTCAGCTCAGGCATGACCACACCAGTGACCAATGTTAGCCCACTGCATCTCCAGCACATTCGAGAACAGATGGTAGTGGCTCTAAAGAGACTAAAAGAACTGGAGGAGCAGGTAAAGACCATCCCAATCCTTCAGGTCAAGATCTCAGTCTTGCAAGAAGAGAAAAGGCAACTAGTGTCCCAGATGAAGAACTCCAAGGTAGCGGGGCAGAGTCCAGGTGGAGGTTTCAGGAAGCGCTCCTATAGTGTTGGCAGTGCTGAGCAGTATGAGCCCCTGACCCCGCTCAGGACAGGCTCTGAACTCCACATTGAGGAGATGGAGAACACTGAGCAGAGCACTCAAAGGCTACAAGAGTTCAGGCAATTGACAGCTGAAGTGGAGGCTTTGGAGAGAAACCTGCAGGATAATGGTGAGGAAAGGAAGCACAGCTTTCACCAAACAGAGGAAAAAAGAAACCAAAACGTCCAGCGGTTGAGGCGTGAGAGCAAGTCCATTGGTGTCGGTGCTGATGAGAACATGAACAATGTGGTTGTATATCGGAGGTCACCTGGACAGTACAGAGATGTGGCTGTGGGAACAGAGCAGGAGTTGAGGAGCACAGGAGTTGGTGTGACTGAAGCCATGCTAGGTATGAGCAGTGAAGTAGAAGCTGAAATTGAGATGCAGCACCAAACCATCGAAGCCCTGAAAGAGAAGATCTACAGACTGGAGGTTCAACTTAAGGAGACAACTCACCAAATGGAAATGGGAAAGCTAAAGCTTCAACTTCAAGAGGCTGGATCGAGAAAAAAGGCAGACAAGGGAATAATGGCAAGGCCAGAGATGTACAGCACTTCAGTGGAGGCTAGAGTGTCCACACAGAGCCAGTGTGTGGGCAACCATGTTGAGTTTAGCAATGCAAGCACAAATCATGTCCAACAAATGAATTCAGTAGGCATTATTTGCAAACCAGAGGCAAGGCATGTTTCAGTGGGTCCAGAGTTGCCAATGGAGCGGTGGATTGTACAAGAGCGTGCAGAAGTTAAGGAACAAGGTGTTGGCAAGCAGGTTGTTATGTGCAACCAGGGTGTGGGAGTGGAATTAAGTGTATGTGAAATGGGGATCAACACTGAATTAACAGCTGAAGGTTTAGGACTATGCAAAACCGAGGCTGAACAAGCCAAGGAGTTCAGGTCTATTGGATGTGGAGATTGTTCAGTCGATGTAGTGGTCAGGCCTATCAAGGAGATGGCAACCCGGAGCACAGCAACAGATGAAGTTCACAGAACTGACTTTGGAGTCATGGTCTTACCCATGTGTGCCTCACAGTACACAAATACAGAAATTGAGACAATAGGCAAGTTAACCAATACAGACAAGATAGTTCTTACGGATTCCAGTACCACTACACAACCATACTCAAAAGACAAACAAGTTAGCACCGTACCAGTGGAGACTCGTACAATTGCCATTGGTGATGGTCTTGTAAAAGATGTGCTGGCCACATTAAAAACGCGCTCCGTTTCAGTAGGTACAACAGCATCTGAAGAAGGTATGCATGACAAGTCGCCATCTTACAAAACCAAAGAGACTGGGGTTGGTCTCACGAACATAAATGAAAACTTTTTAGTCGGTCACAAGACAAGGAACATTGCATGTGGCCCTTCTCAGTCTTCTACCTTGATCGAACTTGAGAGTGTTCCTGTGGGATCAATGTCATCAGCAGGACCCATCCACTCGCAGGCTGGGGCAGGTGTTGGTCTCGATCACTACATAGAGAGAGTGCAGAAGCTCTTGCAGGAACAGCAGATGTTGCTTGCTCAGAACTACAGTGAGCTGGCAGATGCATTCGGCCCACCTCAACAATCCCAGTTTAGCTCCATCAATAGTGAGCTGGTTACTACTCTATCATCCATCAATTCAGTAATGAAGTATGGTAGTGTTGAGGAACTCTCCAATATGGACCTTCTGAGACAGAAGGAGAATTCAGACCACACCGTGAAAGGTAAGTTGCAGTTTACTTGATCCTATATGCTATATCAGTGGTGTCAAACTCAGTTTCTGGAGGGCCCTAGCCCTTCAGAGTTTAGTTCCAACCCTGCTCCAACACACAAACCCATCTAGTTTTCAAATAAGCCTGAAGGACCTGATTAGCTGGATCAGGTGTGTTTAATTAGGGTTGGAGCTAAACTCTGCAGGGCTGTGGCCCTCCAGGAACTGAGTTTGACACCCCTGCGCTATATGAACCAAAGAACATACTTGCAGAAGAAGAAAAAATATCTCTGCATGTTTAATATAAAGCACTGCTGTACTCCAATTGCTATATTTACATTTAGGCCCCCTTTTCCTGCTGAGTATGGTGAGGAAGAGGAATGAGACAAAAGGGTACACAGTGCATTTGTGTCTGTAATGATGCCTGACACGATCTGACAGGGCTCGTTTTCTCTGACCCTGAAAAATACATAGGGGCTTTGGATATAATCCAACAATGATCTCATCTCTTTTGGAAGGCAGCAGCTTGTGCTAAATGGCTAGTTGTTGTTGCCTTTGCTGATGCTGATTCATAAGTCCTCAGTGTTATGTAATGGAGAGAAGCTTTGTGTAAAGACTTTCTCTCTATAGGACCAGACTCGGGGAGCATATCCAAAGTGTCTTTAAGTATGTGCACAAGTACTTTGTTTTTATTTCCAGGAAGGCTTAAAAGTCACAAGAATCTAAAAGTTCTTAGTTCAGTGGTCTCATATTCCTCTATCATCTTTTCTTTAGAAATACAAGGCTTTTAGCCTGAGTTTTTATGGAATGCTCTGAAGTTATAAATAACAGTTGCTTCTACTCTGCAGGGAATCGAGAGAGAGAATTTTTTTAGACATGCACTTCAGAGGATTATGGCCAATGGTCAGTCAAAATTGCTGCCAAGATTTTAGTGTTTCCATGTCTGCTGTGAACTGATTTGGCTCTAGATAAAGCAGGAGATGTGCACAGGTATTCTCCATATCGGACATTCTTTTGCAGAAATATTTTTATTACGTTACTACATTTGGTTCATGACAATGAAAGACCATCTGATGTGAAGAATATCTAGAGGCTAGAATACCATAATCCTTGCACATATTATTTTCAACTGTGAGAGAATTTGTAAGCACACTATGTGTGTTGTCCAAAGTTGTCCTTTTTTTGAGCAACTTTGTTTTGGCAGCAGCTATATTTTAATGTCTTGGACGTATAATTTGAGAGTGAATTATTATGTACAGTATCATACCTTGTCTGCGGCTGCACCTAGAAAAACCATACCTTATTGGTTGATTTGCAAGGCTTATATCGATGGTGTCCAACAAGTCTAAATATAAGCAGCTACTGACATGTACCAAAATTTGGTGTTATTTTTGTCCGCTGCTGTGTAATTTTGAAGGCTTTTAGCTTTATTGCCAAGTTGTTGTTTTATACCGCTGGACGTTTTTATTTTTGTTTTTTGGCCATTCATGTTAAAAATTAGTTCTTTTAAGCTCTGCAAGGATGAATTTCAGATTTTCAAGATACAAACAGCAAAACAATTTCCTGGTATTTTTGTTCCTTATCACACTCAAAACCATAAAATGCAATTAGATGAAAGGATCTGATATTGAGGGGTTTCAAATGACCTTTTCATGTGTTATTCCTTTTTATCAGCAAAATGCCAATAAAACAAAAAAAATTTTAAGAGTTGATTGTCCTGAGCTATTAACAAATGTGTTTTTATTTATTTTTTTATTTTTTTATTTAAACGCAGTGCTGTACCTCATGAATGTCTTTTCCTGTCTTATTTCATCCTGTATATTCAGAAACACAGATGGTCAGTTCGAGGACAGAGGTCACAAGGATAGAAAATGTGTGTACTGGCGATGCACATGGTACAGCCACACAGAAAAGCCGCATGGACCAGCAAATGTCCACAGCATTGCATGGTATGCCCAATTCTGTCACTAAACAAGCAAGAGATATTTGTACATATATTTTTGCAGTTCCAGTCAGTTGTGGTTGACAGCAGCAAAAACTTCATATTAACACACTGACTGTGTTTCCATGTGTGCTGTCAACTGATTTGGTTCTAGATAAAGCAGATGTGCTCAGGTATTCTCCATATCGGACATTCTTTTGCAGAAATTGTTTTTAGTACATTACTAACTTTGGCTCATTGCAATGAATAGACCATGTGATATGAAGAATATTTAGAGACTATAATTCAGATTCCTATCATAAACTAAGAAAGAATCAGCTAGCACACCATTCTGACTGTGTGTGATCATAATTTGTAGTTGTAGTTGACAGTCAGTGTGTTGATTTGATGTGCTGTAAGACTGTGATTAACCATCATAAAAGAAGCCACTTATTTATGTTGAACTCCCTTTGATGGATGGCTTTTCTGATGAAAAGTCCCTTGTGTGACTGTCTCAGGAGAGCATGTAACAGATTAACAGCTTTAAGACACAGTTCCCAGCATACATCTGCTCTCACCTGTCAAAAAAAGGAAAACATAATGAGTGCCTTCACTGCATACGATGTTAAAGATACAGACTGTTATAGAGGGAGTGTGTCCATCTGTAGGGCATGTTCTGGCAGTTCTCAGAACTGTTCTTTTTTCAGTCTTTGTGGAGAGGGGCGGCGATCCTCTTCGGTATTTGGCAGTGCGAAGCCTGTACTTAACATGTTTGCCATAGCTTTAGGCTGTGGGTTGTTTCTTTTGCTTCACATAATTTTTTCAAAACTCATGTTTGATATGCAACTTTTCTTTTTTTTTTTTTTTTTCCTTCAAACTAGTGGTGCATGATTATTCCTTCTTCTGTTGAAAAGGACAACAAGAGTTGGACATTGTACATGTCTGTCATATTTGAACATGTAGCCAGCTCCAGCTTATGGTCTTGATTAGCTGTTGCTGCCTAACATAGATTTAGCTTGTTCATTTCCAATAACACTGTATATAATAATAAATCATGTTGTCAGTGTTATGCATTTCTTTCCATTTTGATTGGGTGTGTAGATTTTGTTCAGCATTTTTGGTGGAAACAAAATGTTCTTTGCAGATCTATATTAAAACTTTTTTTTTTTTCACTAACAGTGTGTATGTAGGCTTGAATATACCTTACCATTACTTATACCTGGAATAATATTTGATTTAAAATGTAAACATTTTGGTTCCACCTTAACAATATAAAAATTACTGATCACCTGCATTTCTCTTTTCTACTAGGCAGTCATAGGACCCTGAAATCCATCATGAAGAAAGATGGTCATCAGGGGCCTAATGGCACAAAAAAGAACCTGCAGTTTGTTGGTGTAAATGGAGGGTAGGTTCTCTTTCACAATATGAGGAGAAAACGCCTTTATTATGAAAGAAGTATTTTCAAAAAGTTGTGTCCCAAAAATAAGTAAAATAAAAACAAAAAACTGAGGCTTTCCAATGCAAAGCTTATTTACCAAATGCAATATTGGTTTGAATATTTGAGGTTAAATTATTTTACTTTATTTTATTTTATTATATTAGTTAGTAGTTTAGCTTAAGCTGCAACAATATTACAATACAAATATATTATTAGTAACCTGCAGTGTGTTTTACTTTTTTCTATGGACTGGTGGGTCGCTTACCCATTTAGATTTTCATTTTTACTGCACTAGCTAACTGTTTTGAAACACAAAATGATGACAATTAGCTATTTTAACTTGTGCTGAAAGGAAGACAGAGACCACAAAGTGATATGACATGAAAAAGCAGCTATGATTTGTTGCCATGAAGAACTATGAAATATATGATTTAGCAGTCATTTTACAAAATCAGCGCTGCAGTTGAACAATCAGAATCAAGTATTCCGGAGCATCATGTAAACATGAAGTGATTTAACTATGTGCTTTCCATGTCTAGCTATGAGACAACATCGAGTGATGACTCAAGCTCAGAAGAAAGCAGTTCCTCTGGGTCAGAGGATGAAGAGGAGGACAAAGGCAAGATGGTGAATGTGAGAGAGAGGAGGAAAGAAGAATTCAGGAATAATGAAGCAGTGGATGAAGACAGAGACACTGAAGATTTAGGCCAGGACAAAAGGCAAAGGCAAGTATTGCCAGTAATTCTTCAGTGTTGCACCATTTTTGACTGTAGACCAATTCAAAAGTCTCTTGATACCAGGAGAATTTAAGGTATTTTGGATGTTATGTCTGCAAATTTTTTTTTTTTATTATTATTATTTTTTTTTTAAAGGAAAGTAGACTGTTTGGAGACACAAATGAAACATCAGATCTCTATTATCATATCATTAAAGTGTCCTGCATACCAAACCTGACATGAGTTATGAGAAAGAGTACTAAAGTATTACCCTTCATAATCTCAAAGAAGTCCTCTTTCCACCTGGAAATAATATTATTTCCTATCTGGACAGTATCTGGATATTCTTTTGCTAGAATGCTACAAGAATGCTTCTTTAGCTACACTTTGCATTCCAGTGTGTATCCAGTGTTAGATAGCGGAATAATTACACTGGACACGCAAAATGGAAAATGCCAGTCATTGTCATTTTTTTTTAAATTAGTAAATGGTTGAAAATGTAGAGTTCATCCGGTCTATTACGTTTCCCTACTTTACAAGCATTCCAACAGTAAAAGGTGCTAATATAAATTAGAATTGAAAGGGAGAAAAAGGTTTAAAGCACCAAATTAAAAATAAACTAGGAGAGAAATAAGAGACTCCTACTGTAGTCCAGTAGAATAATTCATAGGATATTGTTCATTAAATTGCATAACCAAATCACAAGACTACAGTGTCTGTTGTCTTTTTCACATTGTGAAAGCCAAGAAGCCACATTGCAACACAAAAGACAAAAAGAGCTCTAGCCACAGATGTTTTTAAAACAAATACCAAGCAGATTTTTTTTCTAATGAGTAAAAATAGAGCATTACAGAAAACTGACTCAGAGTTGTGGATAATAAATATTTTTAGCACAATCTCTACATTACAGATTACCTACTTGAATGTGGATAATGAAAATACATTAGCATCTTTGTCAAATGTGGTCAGTCCAGAATTCCCTGACCACTTCCAAGTCTGGTTTCCACTTTTGATCCAAAAATGTTATACGCAGGGTTCTTTGTCCGATACTGGTTAGCACTCAAAAGTGTCATGCATTTAATAGTTTTTTTTTTTTTTTTTCCCTCAGGTATGAGTTGAATGAGAAAATGCTTTCTGCATGTAACATGCTGAAATCCCACCTCAACGACCCCAAGGCTTTATCTAGTAAAGATTTGGTAAGTTTTAGCCATGTCTAAACCCTCAGTGCACAAAAATAATATCTGTGATTCCAGATTAGTACAATTATTTGGTGAAATCCTCTATTTTCTTAATGCCTTTGATGGTTTTCCTTAGTCAGCAATTTGTCAAACAAGCGAGTTTTAGATGTTTCTTCAAGCTCTGCTTCACTGCACTAGAAACAGGAAGGATATTGGCTCCTTTGTGGTTAACGTGGTGTAAAAGAATGTTGGATCAACTCTTATTTCTGCTGACCCCCGAACAGAGGGTCTGTGATGTGCCCAGCTGTGTGCTGACTTGGCTACTGTTATGTCAAAGCTGTATTTGTCCTGAATTTCAGAAAAGCTGAGTCTGATAAGTGAATGTAATTTAGACTAATTAGGATTATTATGTAACAAGATCCTGGATGTTTCTCTTTGTTTTGGATGTTTTCTCTTCTCTTTACACATTTAGCTTTTTTACTTGATTTGGAGGTTTCTGAACTGTTACTACGCAAATAGCATAATTCATGTACAGTAAGTCTTCTATAATACATACTGATCTTGCTCATATTTATCATTTTGTCATTTCAGAGGCCATATGTGAACACAGTGCAGCACGAGTGGTTCCGAGTGTCCAGTCAGAAGACAGCCGTGGCGGAGATGGTGGAGGACTACCTGGATGCTTTCAGAGGCATCTCCCCTGCCCTGCTGCAACACATCGTAAACATGGCCGATGGCAACGGCAACACTGCCCTCCATTACAGTGTGTCCCATTCCAACTTCCACATTGTGAAAAAACTGCTGGATGCTGGTAAGTATTTGACTCGCATTCAACATTTCCACTTTTTTTAAAGCCACTTGCAACCAGCTTTTTAGCAGAGTGGTGATTGACAAGTGTGAAGGCGGCATGCTGGTGTTGCATCAGCGTGAATAAAGAGTAACGTTATGTGATCAGATCACAAAATACTTTGGGCCCATTTAGCCCTGAAGTTAGCGTGGTCCATTTGCGATTTGATCAAGAGAGATGAATGTTAATAACAGTTGTAAACATCAGTGGTCTTTTGAGTTGAACCAGTAAGCAACCATCCAGAAACCACCTTTCCACCAAAATATTAAGTGTATCAAATATTTTCAACATTGATGATACTAAGAAATATTTCTTGAGCACCATATCAGCATATTAGAGTAATTTCTGAAGGATCATGTAACAATGAAGACTCGATTAATGGCTGCTGAAAATTCAGCTTTGGCCTCACAGGAACAAAATACATTTTAAATATATTAAAATCAGAGCTGTCAGTCAATTAATTTTTATTTTTTTTATCGAATTAATTACATGAAGTGTCGATTAATTAATCTAATTAATCACAAATTACATTTGGCTGTGAAAATACCCCCAAAAGATTATTTAAAGCTATTTTTGTGTTAAATGAGAAAGTATTAAGTAAACATTACAAATAGTAGCTTTAGATAGAAATACTATATGATTCAACATAAAATTTATTACACACAAACGTTTAGGCTACAATGATCTAACATAAACTATGGAACATAAAAGCAGATCATTTGAGAAACATCTCAGTTTTTTTTTTTCATTCATGCAATGGAAGTCATTGGTAAACAAAACAGCTCTGTTACCAACAGTCTTCAAAATACCTTGTTTTATGTTCCACAAAAGAAAGTAAGTAATTTAGGTTTAGTAAATGATGACATAATTTACATTTTTGGGTGAACTATTCCTTTAAATCCCCCCCCCCCCCTTTAAATGAAATAATACTCTAAATAAGAAACTAAAACTGGCAGCAGGTGGCAGTAAATGTCTTCATGAGTCATTAATTCCATTAGTTCAAACAGCTGATTCATTAAGGAATTCAGTAAATTGTTCACTTTATGAATGGGCTTTTGAATAGTTGATTAACGTTCAAAACGCAGATTCATTCAGAAACTGAACACCACTGTATAGCTCGGAGACTTTGTGTAAATTCACGTTTGCACTCGTTATATTCAGGACAAACAGCACTCGTGAGATATTGCTTATCATATGATATAAATAGCAGACAAAAATTCATACAGGAGGATTTTTGCCCCAATATCTTGAATTTTAGGGCATAATTGCATTTATGGAGTTGTTGCCCTGCATCATATTTGTCAACAGTCAACTGTATGAAATGTAAGATGATGCACAGGTCTGGGGGTGGGGCCAGTGCATTAACTGCATTAAAATATATTTTAATCCCGTTATTTTTTCATAACTAATCGATTAAGTTAACACGATAAACTGACAGCCCTAATTAAATAGAAAACAATAAACATAAATTTAATTTAGATTGCAATAAGAAACTTTCAAAAACCAAAAAAATCTTACTGACCCCAACTTTTGAATGGCAATTTACATGAGCTAATAGCTAATCCTCCAGCCACATCCAGACTCATGCAGTTTCCCACTGTTCCCTCTCTAAAAAGCACCAAAGAGCTCTGTGAATACCACATGATGAGGTGCCTTGACTCCTGAAAATAAAAGCCCATTATCCCAATGCCTTTGTGCTCCTCTACTATCTGACTCTTTTGGTGCGGCCCCCATTGTCTCAGTTGTCTGCTTCCATTCTCAGACCCTCTAGCCATCTTTGCCCCGTTGCCAGTCAGTGAATCCCTGCTTTGGTCCTTCTCTTCTTCCACAACCCATGACTCTCAGTCTGAATAGCCTGCATGTCCCCTCTCTTAAGTTCAAACAACAGACGGCCTCCTTCCAAATGCATTTACTGTTAGGGTGGGCTCAACGGTCTCTCTGATTCCCTTGTTTTCTCTGTTTCGTCACAGATGTCTGCAATGTCAATCAGCAGAATAAGGCGGGCTATACTCCCATCATGCTGGCAGCGCTCGCCGCCGTGGAGGCCCAGAAGGACATGAGGGTGGTTGAAGAGCTGTTCGGCAAAGGCGATGTCAATGCTAAAGCCAGCCAGGTTAGTGTAATTCTACTGTTGCACTTAAGCATTGCTTTAAACTAAACTAAGCACATTATTAGTCATTTTTTGCATAGATGAATAGTTAGTTAAGTAATATGTGACAATGGCCTACACTCTTAAAAATAAAGGTTCCAAAAGGGTGTTTTTGCAGTGATTCCATAGAAGAACCATTTTTGACTCCCTAAAAAACCTTTAAGTGAACAGTTCTTAAAGGAACTATTTTGAAGAACATTTTAAAAATCTAAAGAACCTTTTTTTTTGACTATTGAGAACCTTTTCCGCATTTGAAAGGTTCCATGGATGTTCAAGGTTCTTCTTGATAAATATTCTTTGATGAATAGAAAGTTCAAAAGAACAGCATTTATTTGAAATTAATAAATGTTTACTGTCACTTTTAATGAATTTAATACATTCTTGCTGGATAAAATATTAATTTATTTAAAAAACATTATTTATACAAGAACAATAGACAATTAACAATAGTATACTTACTATAAATTAGCATTAAACTAGATTATTGGCTTTTGAGGAAGTCTCTAAACTGATCTCATTGACTCTGTGAGTCCAGGCTGGTCAGACAGGGCTGATGCTGGCTGTCAGTCATGGCAGAATGGACATGGTGAAGGCTCTGCTCGCCTGCGGTGCAGACGTCAACATCCAGGATGACGAGGGCTCGACCGCGCTTATGTGCGCTAGTGAACACGGCCACGTTGAGATAGTCAAGCTACTGCTGGCTCAGCCGGGTTGCGACGCCACACTCAGCGATAATGTGAGTGAGCAGAGTCTCAATTTAGCCTAGATAGTCCACCAAATACGTTCAGTGAACATGAAA
Organism: Acrossocheilus fasciatus; assembly: GCA_036784905.1. Classification (NCBI taxonomy): domain Eukaryota; kingdom Metazoa; phylum Chordata; class Actinopteri; order Cypriniformes; family Cyprinidae; genus Acrossocheilus; species Acrossocheilus fasciatus. Next base: position 17,799,806 of record CM071942.1, read on the forward strand.
TATATTTATGCAATGTGTTCAACTCATTTCTCATAGTGGATACTGCTGTTGTTAACAGAAAACAAGTAAGGCTAATGAGGTGTTTACCATTTGTATGTTTGTTTTCTTGTCTCTAGGATGAGAGCAATGCCCTGTCTATTGCTCTGGAAGCAGGTCATAAGGACATAGCGGTGTTGCTGTATGCCCATATGAACTTCTCCAAAGCTCAATCACCAGTGAGTGATCGCAATTCACATACAGCTGATACAGCTGATTTTGCAATAAGCAGAGTTTAGAGCCAGAAGGAGGCCTATTACAATAGCTATGAATTTTGCAACTGACTCATGTTTGGCTCCGTTTACTGTAAATCATATCTTTTATGTCTGTCATCTGTTCACAGGGTACGCCTCGACTTGGGAGGAAGACTTCACCCAGTCCTACAAGGAAAGGGCATGTTTGATCATAGAGCTTCTACCCCACCCTGCCTGAGCTGCTATTTTTTTCAGGTTCTGCCATGCCTACCATTTTCATCAGCTAGAAACCAAATCTACAGCTAAAAGACTGAAAACTTACTTCAAACCTCAACTAATGACTAGTAGGCAATTATACTGAGCACTTTTTTTTCAAACTTCTCCTGGGTTATGTCTTTCTCCTTGGCTTTTAGATTATAATACAAATGGACTTACTAGCTAAGAGTCAGTCCCTTAAAGACCTCAAATGTGTACTCACCCTGAATGTATTCAGAAAGTATTCTTCTGCCTGAAATCACCAGCGTAATGTCAGAGCTAGACGTCAACTGGAAAGTGGCTATGGAGTTGCCTTCAGAATATTGTTATTCTCATATAAATGTTTAATTTTATAATATATGGATATATCTTTGTATTCTTCCTCCTTAGAGTGGTCTAAAGCTTAAGTCAACATTTTTTGTTCCCTCTTTTTTTTTTTTTTTTTTTTTAAATAATCAATAATTTATAATTCCAAGATGTGGCCAATGTTGCCTGGCAATGAGCTTTATATTTGAACCATGTATATGCTGCCCAATATGTTCAGCCTTTGGGATTTAAATCTTTTCTTCTTCATCAAATCCCCAGCAGAGATGTCCAGTGGGCATCAGAGGTTGAAACACAGACTTTCAACATGTTACTGTAAACATATTTCTAGATTTGGATTTGGTCCTTACTTTTATACTTGCCATTTTATCTATTTAAAAATCACAGTATTTAGGACATTTCAGATTCACTTTGTAACATGAAGTTATATATGTACCTATTAAAAGTTTTTATCGGAAATAATTGCATTTTGATTGTATATATTGTGTTTGCGATAAGTGGATGCAGTAGCTTGGTTCTTCATGTAATAAACTTAAATGTCGTAGGTGTAATATGTGGCTTTTCATGTAGTCACAAATAGAATAACAGATAACTACAGATAGTAGCCAATAACCTGATAATAAAGTACTAAAATGACATGGCTTGTGCCCATCTCTCTTCTGAAACTCTTCTTTCAGTTAGTCCCCTTTCTTACAGGTCAATAGTACAATGTCTCCCTCTACTGGAATCGACAGATAATGTGTATTTCTAATATATTTTGACATGATGGCTTGAACTCTCTTTTCTTATTAGGCATTCTTATTCAAATAGGAAATATTCAGTTGAAAATGTAATTGTTAAATGTATACATGTCTTTTTGACATCATAATTTAATATCGAACATTTTAGTTTTGATATTTAAATTGCTTACAAGTTAGCTCGACTCCTTGGAGGTGGGGAGATCAGCAGGCATGAAAATATCAAGAGCAGCTTTTCACTTGTATTAAAGCTGTATTTTAGATATGACACTAAAAAGAAAGTTACAAACATGATCAGTATCCTGGTTTGGCCCGTTAGCCCCTGCTGGTCGACACCGTAAGTGCACCACTATGCTGCAAAAAGTGTCTTCCTCCACTGGCAGTCATATTGAGAATTATTATTGATAATTATTAGTGATAATTAGCTATGTACTTAAGCGAAACCGCAGCATTTATTTACTGCAGTTAATTTAATATCATTTTAAGTATAAAAATTACTTCAAATATTATAGATGTAAAAAAAAAAAAAAAATACTCCGTTTCTGTTGACTCTGCTTTTTTCTTCCCAAAATCAAAGTACTTATATATATATATATATATATATATATATATATATATAGCTAAGCCTGAAAAGAAAATATATAAAATAATAATAATTAAAAACGAAACAAAAAATCTCATAATTTCTTTACTTTTATCTTACTGTTGTTTTATGTGCAAATAAATTTTTCTCTTTCTTTCTTTGCGTTACTTTGATGCTTAAATGCCAACAACTGACTGGTGCCCATATCAAATCTGTGACACACTTTCACTTATTACAAACATCTTATTCCAAAATATAAACCCTTTATGCTCGCATTTTGTTTTGTATCTTATGATCCATTATTTCATGAGACAGTTTGGCGGTCACTTGGTCTCAGTAGGACAAACTGAACATCATCTCCCACGCGCGCTCTGGAATGCACAGGTTCCTCGCGCCAAACTTGAGTATCAAACCTCAGACCTCTGCCCTCCCTTTATAAGCGCTTTACAATCGGCTGGGGTGACATATTCTAAGAAGCAGCAGCATCTTTATCACCTGCCGGCATGAGCGAGGAAGAGCAGAATAACGCCTCGCTGTCTGTCAGGAAACCGTCTCGTATGCCGAAGTGTTCTCGCTGCAGGAACCACGGCTTCGTGTCGCCGCTGAAGGGCCACAAACGCTTCTGCAACTGGAGGGACTGCCAGTGTCAGAAATGCAGACTGATAGCTGAACGACAGCGGGTCATGGCCGCCCAGGTAACGTTACGCTAGCCATCCTCGACTAGTCTCTTATTTTATTTTATTTTGTTTATTTATTTATTCATTCAGCGTTCATTGTATCTCCCGCTCTCTTGTGCTCTAATTTCACTGTTTAACTTACTTAACGTTAGTTATTTATAATTATAAAAGTAAGTTAAACCTACTCAATATGTGATGCCTTGCCTTCCCTATTGTTTTTATTTTTTGTCGCGTGTTTACAGTTGAGTTTACAAATAATTGGATTGTTTGTTACAATAATAATAATGATAAATTGTTTACAATAATAGTAACGTTTTGTTGCTAGTTACATTGTTTGTCAGCTAGCTGCAGTTTGGCGCCTTAGCGAGATTTTTTTTTTTTTTCTGAAATAAGGTAGACCGTAGAAAAACATCCGTTTTATTCACTTTAGTTTGTTTAGTAGTAATCAAATTATAATTCAAATGCCTCGTGGTAGCCTACTTTTATTACGCAAGGAGTGAAGTGGCCCTGGCGTTTCAGGCCTTGAGGTGACTGTTTGTCATGGTAGGTGGCGTTACGGAGGCAGCAGGCCCAGGAGGAAGAGCTGGGCATGTGCAGTCCGGTTAACCTGTCCGGTTCAGACACTCTGGTGAAAAACGAGGCCGCCGGTGATAACGTGTTTACTATCATCTCAGAACCGCCATCACCCACCGCCAGCAGTGTTACCGTCTCTCCCACCAACCTAGGTGAGTAAACCGGATTCATTTGATTAAAAAACAAAACTGACTCAAAAATACAGATACACAAATGTGTATTTTCCCAAGAACTGGGTGTTTACAGTATATTTGTTTCAAATAAATAGCTAAAACATTGTTTTGGGAATTGATTTTAGCAGACATTTCCAACATCAGTATTTGTAATAGCTTTTGGGTAACAAGTTAGGTCAGTAAAACCTCACTGAGATATATTTTGGCAATAGTCAACTATAGAGTCTGGGAATGTGTCGTCACAGCGGCAATGCATTCTGGGAATTTAGGTCACGGGAGATACAGCGGAGACTGAGTGGTAGTGAATGTAGACGTTTTATATTATTTAATGTTTATATTATTCTACTTAAGATCGCGTTGCAGTGGATAAGGCTTATTGTATCATCAACTGTCATATCCCTTTAAACAGCCGGTGTGAAAAACGTGCTTTCTCTGCGTTAGAAAGCCGAAAAAGCAGAGGTTTTACCTGCAGACATTGATGATAAAGGCTGTGGTAATTGATCATTACAACGCGATCTAAGTTAAATCATAAACATTAAATATGTCTACATTCACTACGGAACTCAGATGAAAATTAAACTGAAAATCGTATGGTAAATATCTAAAATAAAATGTGGCTTTATAATTCATCTCTGTAGATTTAATATATTATAGATACAGTGATTTGCATAAAACTGTAAATCCTCACACCACTAATAGAAGGAAATCATATATGGAAATGTTATTTGCGGCAGCTCGTTAATACCAGGCGACTTTTTGTATGGATTAAGTTTCCTTCATCTATTTAATCGCTCTCATCGTTGTTCGGCATCGCTAGCAGGAATCTTCAACTTGGTTCGGTCAAGTCAATGTATTTATTTGCATAGCATCCACAATACACATCGTTTCAAAGCAGCTTCTAGTAAGTTGTGTTACCTTTATAATGGCCTAACTCTTAACACTGAGCAGTTTTACCAGGCAATATGATGATATAAAATGATCCACTGTTTGAGATCTAGCTGTGTATTCTCCCCTTACAAAATTAGCCATGGTTTTGCTACTCTAACCATAGTTTATCCATGGTATTTAATAAGATTGTGGTTATAAGAATGGTAATACATACACCAAAAACACGGTCGCTACACGTTTACTATAGTAAAACCATGGTCAATTGTCGTAAGTGTTTTAGCAGTTAGCATATATCAGTACCACTGTAGTGAAGGAGACTGATTAGTAATGAATATTTGCAGCCTCTCAGACAAACAACAGAGCAATTTTTTATTATTTAAAGAGATCTACATATTAGTCTGTTTTATTCTAAGCGTATGTAAGATGTTTTTCAAAAAATATGAATGTAAAACGGTCAGCTTTTTCTGTGGTGATTTGCATTTGTTCAAGCTGTGTGCTCCTGAGCGTGACCTAAAAAATGGCGGAATCCGACGCGGCGTGACGTAGTTTGCCAAGCTCTATATTATCAAGACAGATTGAGATTTTAACTGAAAGGGCATCTTTCATGAATGTCGTCTTGGGGCAAATTATCACGGGTTACAGCTGTGTCACAAGTTTACATATGCCTTGCAGAATCTGCAAAGTGTTAATTATTTTAACAATACAATAGGGACACTCCAGCATATTTAAACTATTGAACTGGGTAATTTTTATGAATTCAATTATTTTGCCTTTTTGAGGACAGAACTAAAAAAAATTATTTTGTAAAAATGATTAACATTTTACAGATTCCTCAAGGTGTATGTAAACTTTTGACCACCGCTGTATAGTATATGTTGTAATTTTATGGAATTTATTTAATTTCTTTTTTCTGTTTAATAACTTTTGTAATTGTTTTACTGAAAATCTGAGAAGCCATTAAATATTAAAATATTATCATTTTAATTAGAGATATGTTGTGTAAGATGGCTTTTATGTACTTTAGAATGTAGTATGTAATATTACAAAAAAAAAAAAAGATTACTGACTTTATTTTTTACAAAATAAGAGTTATCATTTAAAAATTGCATATTTTTTTTAGTTTTGTCCTCAGAAATACATAATAGATGTTTACATAGCCCACAAGACAAAATAATTGAATTTGATAAAAATTACCCAGTTCGATAGTTTAAATATGCTGGAGTGTCCCTATTTTTTTGTTAAAATAATTAACACTTTGCAGATTCTGCAAGGCATATGTAAACTTGTGACACAGCTGTAACCCGTGACAGGTTACCACTTACTGTGACAACTTCCCTATACAGTGTTAAATGAATGGTATATTTTATTTCCTTTTGGAAATAATGTAAAAATTCAGTAGATTTTTGTAGATAAATGGTACCCAAATTAGCTAAAATAAAAAAAAAAATACCCTGAGAAATTAACTGAAGCAAACATGTGGAAGCTAGACCCAGTCTTCCCTAATTTAATGTAAACATACTTTTTGTTTTGAATTTGCTTTTGAAATAAATTTAATCAAATTATGTTGTCATAAATGCCAGATAAAGTACAAAAAAAAGAAGAAAAAAAGGCGTACTTCAGCTTATTGTGGAATAAATAAGTTCTTGTTTTACAGTGTGTGATATGTCCTTCTAATTATTTGTCCATCAATTTACTCCCTCTTTTATTAAAATAAAACCTAAGCTCAACTTGTGGGAAGTTTCTGTGAATCAGGTCTTTGTTTCTTGGCTATGAGAAAATGAGGAGATAAGCACCTCTTCTTGACCCCCTGAACTGTCCATGACTCTGTGAGTGGCGGAGAAAAAAAATGAAAGGATCCGTGACCATGGACATCTTGTACCCATCCCATGATTCTCCATTCTGCCGCCCTCCTCAGAACACAATACAGTCAGTGAGGTGCACCTCCATTCTCATATGAGGGGAGGGGAGGCTCTCAGCATAAATGGCTATTGTGCCATGCCAAACCATATCCACGGAGGGCTGTTGTGTTCAATGAACACGAGAGACATCCTGTTCCTAGTGCTCCGATAGCACTGAGGAAGGAGTTTGGATATCACACAGGTCAAGGCTGCATATGCTCTGTAATTGTACTCAGCTGCCTCTTTGGTTGCTGACAGATGAAACAGGAGTTACTGGAAGTTTTCAGTAATTGTCGTCAGAGATAAAGTGACACATGGCATAACACACATGCTGAGCCATCTGTAATAGACAAAGTAACTTCTTATATGTGACCCTGGACCACAAAACCAGTCTTAAGTTTCTGGGGTATATTTGTTGCAACAGCCAAAAAAATACATTGTATGGGTCAAAATGATCAATTTTTCTTTTATGCCAAAAATCATTGGGATATTAAGTAAAGATCAGGTTCCATGAAGATATTTTGTAAATTTCTTACTGTAAATGTATCAACTTCATTTTTGATTAGTAATATTCATTGCTAAGAACTTCATTTGGACAACTTTAAAGGCGATTTTCTCAATATTTAGATTTTTTTTCCCCCTCAGATTCAAGATTTTCAAATAGTTGTCTCGGCCAAATATTGTCCGATCCTAACAAACCATACATCAATGGAAAGCTTATTTATTCTTTTTTAGATTATGTATAAATCTCAATTTTGAAAAATTGACATTTAAGACTGGTTTTGTCGTCCAGGGTCACACATTACTGTGAATCCGCCATCACGTTCACTTAAAGCACTAAAGCGTTTGGCATTTGTTGACCATATACATATGTTTTATGCCTTGCAAACATACAGTAGATGAGGTTTGTTGTCAGAGAAACTGAACAAAGTGAATGATTTTAGTTTATGCTTCAAACAAAAACAGATATGTCAGTGGGGTATGAAAAAAAATAGTTTTCTTCAAAATTAGGTAGATTTTTCTGAGCCCATTGGCAGATATTTGTTCTTGTTTTAGTCATACATTCATGGCCAAAAATATCAGCACCCTTGGTAAATATGATCAAAGGCGGCTGTGAAAATTAATCTGCATTGTTAATCCTTTTGATCTTTTATTTAAAAAATTCACAAAAATCTAACCTTTCGTTGGATAATAAGAATTTAAAACGGGGGAAATATCATAATGAAATGTTTTTCTCTAATACACACTGGCCATAATTAACGGCACCCTTTTATTCAATACTTTTTGAAACCTCCATTTGCCAGTTTAACAGCTCTAAATATTCTCCTATAATGCCTGATGAGGTTAGAGAACACCTGACAAGAGATCAGAGACCATTCCTTCATCCAGAATCACTCCAGACCCTTTAGATTCACAGCTCCATGTTGGTGCTTCTTCTCTTCAGTTCACTCCACTCATTTTCTACAGGGTTCAGGTCAGAGGACTGAATGGCCAGCAGAAGCTTGGTTTTGTGCTCAGTGACCCATTTTTGTGTTGTTTTTGAGGTTTGTGTTTGGATTATTGTACGGCTGGAAGATCCAAACATGGCCCATGTTTGAGTTTGCTGGAGTTTGTTTTTGGATGAGTTATAGGAGAATTTTTCTTGAAACCCTCCCAAACAACATGTAATGATGTAGGTGCTGTTTGACAATTTTTCTGCCCCCAAGACTCAACTGTTTCCCCCCATTTTAAATTCTTATTATCCAATGAAAGGTTAGATTTTTGTGAATTTTTAAAATAAAAGATCAAAAGGATTAACAATGCAGATTAATTTTCACAGCCGCCTTTGATCATATTTACCAAGGGTGCCGATGTTTTTGGCCATGACTGTAACTCCATTTTGATCAATTTGTTATAAAACAAGACTACTTATTTTTATCATTTTGCTTCTCAAGTAAATGTATCTTAATTTAAGAATTTTTAGACATTTGCACTGAAAACATGAAAAAAAAAAATACTGATGAAGAACACTTTTTGCAGCTTGATCAGGGTTCATTGAAAGTTATTTTCATATTCAAGTGTTTTTTTGTTTATTAATTTGTATATCTGGCATAATTATATAAGCTGTATAATTTCCAATTTTGCATATTGTTAAATATGTCTTCTCATTTTAAGGCATAAGACTAAAGCTGATGAGCCTGCCAGAGAAGAGACCTCATTTTGACCAATTGTCTGATGTTTCAGGGAGCCGTTCCATGCTTGCTGTAAGTCCTGCAGCGACCAGCAGAGGTCACACTGAGGGCACGTCTGACCTGATGGTGGATGCCTCCTATTACAACCTCTACCAACCCACACCATACTCATCCTACTATAGCAACCTGTACAACTACCAGCAATACCAGGTGAATGTCAAGTGCAATTAAGCACCGCTTTTCAGTTTTTAAAGTAATGTTATAAATTTATTTGATGCAAATATGTACCACCATTATATGCTAATAATACTAATTATTATTATTATTATTATTATTATTATTATTATTATTATTATTTCTTCAAACGGGACTGGATAGTTTAGGGTTACTTCACCTAAAAAAAAAAAGAGTTCTGTCATTATTTACTCACCCCCATGTTGTTCCAAAATATCTTAATTTGTGTTTCGGGGAATAACTTTTAAGTCTTATAACAGTAAGTCTTATTGTATATATTTTTTGGTTACACTTTATTTTAAGGTGTCCTTGTTACAGTGTAATTATACATTTAAGTACTGAGTAATATTAATTAACTACAAGTGCTTACTATATGGTTAGGATTAGAGTTCGGCTTAGGGTTACTTGCACATAATTATGCATAATTTATTATTATTATAATAGTAAGTACATGTGACGTGTAGCAAGGACATCTTAAAATAAAGTGTTACTTATTTTTTTATGTTTATACCAATGTCTTCTTATATGATTGATATTTTCTTGGTAGTTTTTTGGTGAACTACCACTTTAATACATATACACATTAGGTGCAATAATAATAGTAATAGTAGTAAACCTGATATTTGTAAGATACCCAGTCCCTTTTGAACCTTCAGGCACCTTTATTGTGCATGTAAATTTGTAACCAGAGTTGTTACACACGTGTTGCATTACTTCTTCAATTAATTATTTTTAGTAGCATAATTATGCACTGAAAATAGCATTGCTTTTCTCCTGCTAAAAGTTACACATCTTATAGTTCTAGCTTTAAATTAGATGAAAAGTGTTGTTCATAATGTTTTATAATTTAACGTTTTTATATAATTTCTTACACATTAGCTGTGGTATTTGTTTAACTATAAAATGAGTTGTTTAATAGTAAAAGTAACAGGAACTGTTTTTTGTAATGTTTATACTTCCAAAAATGATTTACATTTATTTTGAATTAATCTACTGACCCCAAACTTTGCCCCTTACTATATAGTATCTTCAAACCAACCCTTCAGACATACAGTACCTCACACTAGCACTCTAGCAAACATCCGTGTGAACGCCAGCATGGTGCACACACCTCCACACTCACCCAGTCTGCGTCCCATGTAGCCCAGGCCACGGTAATAAGGTGATTAAGAGTGTTGCAGCCGTGTTGATAGGGGCTGCTGTCATTGGACCCGTCTGGCTTGTTGAAGTTGGCAGGCCGTAGTGAGCTTCTGTCCTCGGTGTACAGTGATAATACCTGTGCCATCGTTCCAAGCCACTGGCCAAACACAGCAGGAAGGTGTGGGGCTTTCATGCACGCTACACCTCTTACAGGCTGTTTACATTTCCCTGCTCCCCCCAGCCGGAACTGCAACTAATTCTGTCATTGGAGGTTTTTTAACCCTTATCCTTGTTGTATAGCTAACTATCACAAGAAGACTGATATATCAAAGTCTAAATAATCACTGCTTTTAATTAGTTTGGCAGTTATTGCTTTATAATAACAGTTATATGTTTTTGTTAGTTTAATATGATATTAAAAAAAAGGTCCTAATCTACGAAAATGACACACTTTCAGTTTTCTCATCATGCTGATCAGGCATTGACACTCTCACTCTTCTGGCAGTAAATATTATTTTAAAACTAGCTTACAGTTGTAGCTGTTGTATTATATTACATTTTAATGTAGTATAATATAGTGCTAGTGTAAATTACCATTCAAAAGCTTGGGGTCAGTAAAAAGAATTTAAAAAAAAAATTTAACAAGGATGAGTTGATCAAAAGTGCTGTTCTTTTGAGTTTTCTATTCACATTTTTCAACATTGAGAATAATAAGAAATGTTTCTTGAGCACCAAATCAGCATATTAGGATGATTTTTGAACAATAATGTTTACAATGTAGACTGCAGTAATGACTGGTGAAAATTAAGCTTTGCCATTCTAGGCAACAAATTAATTACACAGGCAAAATGAATCGCATTTTAAAATGGAAAACATTTATTTTAAATTGTAATAATATTTCACATTAATAAATCCATCCTTGGTGAGCATAAGTGTACAGTACAAGTTGTAATGTCAAAACTGTTAAAGGAAATCTAATCTTTTGTGCAAAAGATTTATGTGGTCAGTGTCACAAATTAGCTGCAGAATAAGTGGGTAGGGGTTTCAGTTTGTAATGATAGAGACATTAACATATTTTAACTGTATGGTTAAAGATTTACACCGATGTATAATGACATGTACTCTACTGCAAAGTAATTATCAGTTTCTCTCAGAGTCAGATGCAAACCATGCAATTCTGAGACCAGGCACATGAATCTGTCCTGGCAGCAGCTCTCCAGTGTGGATGTTGTCTGCATCAGACCATGCTGCACAAGTTTGAAGATGACTGTTAGAAGATATCAAACTGGACAGCATGAAATTGAGGGCATCCTCAAAGTCATGGCCCGTTCAACTTTGATATACCATCATCGCATTGCAACAGTTTTACAAGCCTTATTAATCAGCCATCATGACATAATATGATTTTCATATGGAGATCACCCTGTGTATATGGACTCTGATTTATATGGCAAAGTATCCTCATTGTATCAAATCTGATCTACTCAAGTGTGAAGTAAATTTAATCTATATTTCTCCAGGGAGTCGTTCCTGAGTGTTAAGTCAGTGATGGGGCCATATTTTAGCATATTTGTGCAGTTGGGACCCTGATGGCGACATATTGCTCCAGGGTCACCGCCTCCATCTTTTTAGTGTGTCCCGGGGTTTGAATTGCAAAGGTTAATGATATTGCTCATATGAAGATACAGCTCTGTAGAGGGGGAGTAACTTTAATTCTGAACTCCCATTACCAGAATTTGACTATTTGGAAGATGAATGTTGGAAATATGCTATGATTCTTTTGGTGTCTTTTGGTGTAAACTCTTTTCTTGGTCCCACTTTATATTAGGTGGCCTTAACTACTATGTACTTACATTTGCACTTACAATGCATTTATTGTGTACATACATGTTTTTACATTGTACTTATATTTTTAAAAATACCTATATGTAATTACATCTGTAATTAATTTCTGTGATTACATTTATAATTACACTGTTGACCCATCCCTTACACCTTAACCCACCCTTAAACCTACCCATACCACCAAACCTGTCCCTCACCTTACCCATATCCCACCTCAATAGCAGCAATAGTATTTTGCAGTACAGTATGAACACAATAAGTACATTGTACTTCTTTTTTAATGTAAGTACATAGTAGTTAAGGCCACCTAATATAAAGTGTGACCCTTTTCTTAGTTTATAGTTTCATTGTCTATAGGTTTTTTTTTAGCTTTTGAAAAAAAAAAAGTTTATGTATGTAACATTTAAATTTAGCATGTTTTATTTGTGTGACAGTGTCATTATTTTATGATTAAAATACATTAAAAACATTCAGTTCGTACAGACACTGACTTGAACACAGCTTTTATTTTCTAAATGTTTCTCATTTCTTAATTAAAATTCAGTTAACACTTTATTTTAAGGTGCCCTTGTTACAAGTTACATGTAATTACTATTATAATAACAATAAATTATGCATAATTATATACAAGTAACCCTAAACCAAACCCTTATCCTAACCCTAACTATATAGTAATTACATATAATTAATATTACTCAATTCTAATAAATGTATAATTACACTGTAACAAGGACACCTTATTAATCTTATGATGCGATTTCAAGTTTTCCTTTGTCTTTGGAGTGTTAGAAGCTGTTTGTGCATATATAAGATCTGTAAAGTTGCAAAGATTAAAGTCTCAAATCCAAAATTCTTTGTAAAAGTTAACAGACTGCCACGCCCTCCTAAAACGGCTCATTCAAACACGCTATGTCACAGTGTGGGAAGATTTGCATAACACCGCCCAAATGTACACGCAATGAAAGAAGGCGTAACTTTTATTCTCGATGTAGTATTGTTGTTGCCGCCGCCATGTCGTGGAGACGCTATGTGTTTTGTTGTGAAAGTGAAAGTACTTTGTTTGGCCTTCCAAATGAGTACACAACTAGAAATCAGTGGTTGTTATTTACAACACTGTTCCAGAACAGTACAACGCAAATATTCGAGTGTGTGTGCAGCGCATTTGGAGGACTGTTTACTTTTACTTTTAGTCATTTAGCAGACGCTTTTATCCAAAGCGACTTACAAATAAGAAAAAGTAACTAAAACTAAAAGTTAAAACTCTATAAATACTATATATACACATTTAAGAAAATAAAGAAATTAAATAAAAATGACATGCATACAACATTTCAAAACTACACATTTAAATGAAAACTAAAAATAAAGCTCAAAACAATTCAAAATACTAAAACAACAAAAGGTATGATAATGATTCTAACATAACACTAAGCCAAACACCCAAAAAAACAAGTACATATGTGCACACATATACATACATGTATAATGTATATGGGAAAAATAAAAAGCGATACTTATATCCCTTGTCAGTTTCCCTGAACCTGGGAGAGAGTAGCCTACAATGTGAATGTGAACACTATGAATGGCTGTGAACACTATAAAGTGGGGCAATTCCAATGTTGCAAGGACAGCCTGGTGCTTTTGACTCACAGCCTGTAAGTACGTTTCGGTATTTAAAGAGTTTGCTATTGACTAATCAAACTCGAGTTTTGAGCTGTGTAGAGTAGCACTTGTTTGGCGTTTCTACGATCACAAATACAGACATGGTAATGTTTACGTGGCGCAACGCATAAAAAGACCATATGAGTCATTGTAATCCGTAAGTATGTCCTCACTGAATGCAACAAATGCCTCGTTTATAGTGGGCTTTATTGTTTTAGTCTCATTGCGCCAGGACACGGCATCACAACATGGTAAGGGGCGTAACATTTCCATCACACGCTTGAGGCATTCGGCCAATCAGAGCATACCTCGCTTTTCAGAACAATGAGCTTTGTAAAAATCGGCGCGTTTCAGAAAGGCATAGCATAGAGGAGCAACAATAATGTACAGTATGTGGAAAATGTGTTTTTTGAACCTCGAACCGCGTAAACACATTGCATTACACCAAATACACAAAATAATGTTCTTTTTGGCAACATCATATGACCCCTTTAAAATAAAGTGTAACCAAAATTCATTTAGCCTTTTTTGTGGACCATTTAAAATTGCAAAAAGTTGTTGTAGCAGAAGACAAAAATGTCCCATGTAAAGGCTTAACTTCTTAAATAGTTTAAGTACAGTATGGTAGTTTAGCTTTAGTAGATTCATTAAAAAGTAAAGGAGCAGTTTACAAAATAATGTTTTAATGGCTTGTTCAGCAAATCAAAGACAATGTAATTCAAGCCATTTTGAAGAAAGGAATAAAACCATAATACTGGAAATCATATATAAACTCTTGTGACTTGTATCATTCAGTTTCTTATTCTTATATCAGATTATTTGATCTTTTGACATGAAGGTTAGTTCAGGTTGTCACATCAAATGGAATTACATAATGAAAAGTTGCGATGTCCATGATTGATTAATTCATTCTATATTATAAGTATAAAAATCGTTGTTACCATGAAAAATCTGGTAGTCAATAGAGCATGAAGCATGAGGTCTTTGTTTCTGCAAGAACAATGAACCTGTAAGAAAGGCGTTTTTGTGATTTTTAGGTTGCATCACTTAAGGATTGTAATCCAGAAACTTCACAGTTGTTGGTATGCAGTGGTTTGTTGGACATTAAGATGTATTCTATCTTATGTTTACGAAATCATAACTTGTTCCATGAAACTTTCCATCATAGCGTCTTCTCTTTATTAGGGTTCATTTGATAAGGAAGTAATAGGGTGAGGAGCTCATCTGGCTTTTATCTTAGTGTGTCCATCTCCCGCCCTCTCCCACCTCCAGCGAGTGGGGCTCCGCTGCACTGCAGGTGGAGAATGAAAATATGAGGGTTGCGTAGAGGATCCAGACAGCTGATGGTGCCAGATAAGAGCTCACTCAGGGAGGTAAAGGACTCCAGCCAGCCCTTATTAATGAGGCTGCTCTGGATCCAACACAGCAGAGGTTGCACAACGCTAGCAGGCCTGGTCATTTCTGTGGGCAGTTTTTTTTATTACATGAAATCACAATGCACTTTTAAACTGCTGAAGCTGTACTAAGTAAGCACTTAGCAGTGTTACCAGATTTTACCTAGATATGTTCATACCTGAGATAGGGATCGGAATCACAGGGAATGACGTTGAATGATGCATGAATTTTATTCCACTTGGACTTATTTTGATATAAGTGTTATGGTAGGTTGAGTGGCATAGAAAAGGCAGGAAATAGTTGAGTAGCATAGCAAAAAATTTGGGCACATATTCAGTGTTTGTCTCTTGCTTGTTGTGGCACATGCTTTTTTCCCACCTCGTTTTATTTCATGTACGCATTGGTGGGGTACTGTTGAAAAAATTCAGTTCAATTTGTATTATATTTGTCATAGGCAATATAAGAGGCTGACATTGTTTAAATAACAGTTTATAAACCTGTCAAGAGTTGATGGGGTGGACAGTAAATGGTGACATATTACTGGCTGACAGAAATCAAATTCCATAAAAGTGAAATTGAAAACACCCTAAGGCCTCTGTGCCGTCAAGTAGACAGCTTATTTTAAAGTTCTCGCAAGAGGGAAGAAAACTTGCCAGAGCAGTTTGTTGCAGTTTATTTTGAAAAAAGAAAAAGAAATAAAGCAATCTAGGCAGGAGGTCAACCATAACACATACTGGCCATTTTTTTTTTTTTTTTTTATCCTTCTCGGACTAGAAGTTTATGTTGTCACACACAGAATGTATAGACTCTTTTACTGAAGCACTGAAACACTTGATAAATGCACCATGCAGTGTGTAGATAGAACTCAAGACCAGGTTTAGGACCGTCACTGTTGAGGTACCATACACCTTGTGTCCAATTGTATGATTAAGTATGTCTTCCGGTTCAAACAGAGACTGTATGAGGATGAGGGGATGGACCAGTTGTATATAAACAAATAAAAGGAAGAAATTTCAAAACTCAATATAGCATCTGTAATAAAGGATGTTCAGCCTTTCAAGTAAGACTTATTGGTAAAGCCACTGTATAGTCTTATTGTTTTGCAATTTACATGAACATTAGCTGGACCAACATTTTAAAAATAGAAAGAGTCAGTGCATCCTTGCAGAATAAAAATATTAATTTCTTTAAAAAAAAAAAAAAAAAACCTGACCCCCAAACTTTTGAACAGTAGTGTACTTTTTTTTTTTTTTTTTTTTTTTTTACTAAAGAATGCTTGTTGCATTCATATTGCTCAGCATTCATCGCTTCATTCATTTTCACTACTTTATCAAAATTATTTTTTTACTATTTTATTGAAGAGTAGAAATTAGACAAGCTGTATTAAAATCTTGCGGTATGCTGAACCTTGCATATTGACGTTTTACAAATTTGAAAATTATGTGCGAATGTCTGCACCTGCAACTTTCAAAATTTCATTGTCTTTCTTTTTGATTCTTAACTGTTGATATGATGAGATTCTTTGTGTTTAGCTAATTTGTCTTTTTTTGCCTCCCCCAAAATCATATCCCTTTGAAACAGATGCCAAGTGGTAATGGTCGCCATAACGTGTCTCCCCAGTACCGAACGCACTCCTACTATTCATCTTACCTGAGTCAGGGGCTCGGCACAACTGCATGTGTGCCACCCAGCACCTGCCCTGAACCCAAAGCAGCAGGTCAGTCCCACACACACACACACACACACACATGCTCTTAGGGCCATAAACTTTTATCCAGAGATTATCAACAGTGTGAGCAAGTACATCTGAGGGAGGTTCATACTCTGAGTCAAGGGCGCTGTAAAATTTATAAAAAATAAATAAATTCAAAGGTAAAACTTTTATGAGAGTCATTTGTTCTGGTGACTTCAGATTTAAAGAGACAAGGACCATGTGCTAAGCGCTCCAGTCTTAGAACATAGAAATCATAAATTGTATTTTCAGATTTTTCCTGTGCCTTTCACTTTGTAAAGCTATACAGTTTGAACTGACACTGTTTAAAATTATTTATAGATTTTAGAAACAATATATGGCTTAGTGTGCACAATTTTGAACAAATTTAGAGTGTTGAAGGACATTTTAGTATGATTATGGGCTTTCTGTGATCCACCATTCCCGTATACCTCCAAGCTTGCCACCTGCCCTGGCTGTTAACGATTTTTACATGCTGATTTCCAGTGGTTTCAACATGAGGGTGTCTGTCACCCCCACTATCACTGCAGGGGGTGTTATGTTCCATTACACGCAAAAGACTCCAAGCTGGGTGGTCCCATCTCCAAAACAAACTTACTCTGAGCCCAGTGAGGAGTTTGTGGTCTATTATTTGTTTCCTGTACCTTTAATGCAGGGTTTTTGGGGTCTGGGGATCCACTAAGGAGTGGGGGGAAAAATATGATTTTACCAATTTGTTTTAGCAATGTCAAAGTTAACGCGTTAAGATATTGAAAAATTATTATTAATTAAATATGTACAGTATATAGTGGTTTAAGGATGCACCCCAAGCTAGTTCAAAATCTAAAAATAAAAAAAAACAATTCAAGTCTGTTGAGATGTTAAACGAATCACAATACAATTGGGGGTGGGAGTTTATAGGAATCTATTTCTTCAGTCTTGAGAAAAGTTTATGTAGTATTTTCATTTCATCATGCCTCTGTATAATGCATATTGAAGTAGTGTTTATAAGCACATCTGCTTTGTTTACAGTGGCAAACACTGTAAAACGCTGTATTGCTGCTGTTCCACAAGCACCACCTGCTGTCAGAGAGTGAATTTGTGTTCTCATGCAGCCAGTCTACTGTTTTTGTTTTGTTCAAATATGTTTTATGTAGTGTAAATTCACAAAGCTAAAGTCAGACTATTCTGTTTTTGTTGCAAATTTTGAAATTATACAATCCAATTTAAAGGGATAGTTCTGTCATTAATTACTCACCCGCATGTCGTTCCAAACTCATAAGAACTTCGTTCATCTTCAGAACAGAAATTAAGATATTTTTGATGAAATCCGAGAGCTTTCTGACCCTCCATAGACAGCAAGGGTCCTACCTTGGTCAAGGCACAGAAACGTAATAAGGACATTGTTAAAATGGTCAAAAATAACGACTTTAATTCAACAATTTCTTCACTCCCTGGACAGTCCATTATTGGCGCATGCGTGTGATGCTGCTAATGCAGAACCCACATGTGCTGTTCCTTATTTATAAGCAGAGGAAACCATTGCATATGCGACGATAATGGGGGATGATTGTCCCAGGAGAGAAGAAATTGTTGATTAAAGTCATTATTTTTGTTTTCTTTGTACACAAAGTATTCTCGTAGCTTTGTAAAATTACGGTTGAACTACTGATGTCACATGGATTATTTTAATGATGCACTTACTGCGTTTCTGTGCCTTGACTGTGGTAGGACCCTTGCTATCTGTGGATGGTCAGAAAGCTCTTAGATTTCATCAAAAATATCTTAATTTGTGTTCCGAAGATGAACACAGGTCTTACGCCTTTGGGTCGACATGGTGGTGAGTGAGTAATGACAGAATTTTCATTTTTGGGTTAACTAACCCTTTAAATCAAAAACTGCTCATGTGGCATGTATGTAGCATCCACGTTTGGATGGTAATTAAAATGCAGTGGTTGACGGAAAGAGCACAAGCAAAGCATTAGTTTGTTTATAAGCTATTTCTTTAATTTGTAATATTTGTTTTAAAGGGCTCCTATTATGCTCTTTCACAAAGTCTTGATTTTGTTTTGGGGGTGTATTAGAACACGCTCTCATGCTTGGTGGTTCGAAAAACACATTATTTTTCACATAATTTACATTATTACAATACCTTTCTCCCCAGACTGACACAAACTGCTCGATTAGTTCCGGGTTTGATTAAGGCCCGCCTTGCAAAAAAAATGAAATGTTGTGATTGGTTAGCTGTCCCAGTGCATTGTGATTGGCGAACAGCTTAGACAGCGTTTCGGTACTGCCCCCATTTGTAAGTAGGAATAAAAGATATGTTAAGTTAATGCATGAAGCTGGGCTAATAATTTTTAACATCCTGTTCCAATCCTTTGATTAGTGAACATGGCCGAATGACACTGAGTGACCATCCAGGCAATGTGACCTAAGTTTGATCCTTTACAATGAAGTCTGCACTTCCCTCTTCAGTCAGATCCCTAAACATCTCATGGTGTTTTTTTTTTAGTGTCAAATTAACAACTTTTATAGTCAGACCTGATTAGCTGCCACACTCTGGATTTTGTTCCCATAATTGTTGTGTTATAAGTAACCATCGTACTGTTAGGAGATATTTAAAAAGAGGCAGCTCAGTAAATGACAAGCATTCGAGTTTCATTATTTTTACAGTAACGTTACAGTGAGATACCATGTGGTGTGGTTTTCAGATGACTTGTCTCTTGAGTTCTCTGCACTCCATCTGTGCCTCCAGTGCTTGTGCGGGAGTGTATTTATTTTCCCTAGCACCGGGGTAATCAGTTGGCCAAATATGAGGCCAAATAACCTTCAGGAGTGCGACGCTGTCCTTTCCGAGCGGCCCCCACAGCTGTCTCTGGAAAATTGCCTCTGGGGTTAGTGAGCGGGAACAAGTTAAGATTTACAAACAATGATGAAGCTTGTCATGCGTCTTTCTCCATCCGTCACGAGCGGCGGCCTGCCGGGGCGTCGAAGTGTTCTTCATAAAGCTCAGCTCGCTGTGAAATACGCCCCTATGTGCTCTTTACTGCTGGGAGCTCGTCAGCAGCGCTCCGCCATAAATTGCCTGGGCCGGAGGTGACACTGCACTCCATCACCCGCCAGGGCAGCCTTACCTCCGCCTGCATCCGCCCCCACCCGCGGCAGCCGCCCAGCCCGTGAGATGATGTGCCCGCTGTGAGTTATGTAGAAATTTCAGTGTTATACGAGACAGTCTATGGGTTTTACCATTTTCTCTTGTGCTCCGTTTTTTTCTCTTTGTCGTTGTTTATTATTGAAGGATTAAAAGTTAGTTTTGTTTGCAGACTGGGCAAAGTTTACAGCGTTAGAGAGAGTAGACAGGGGTTTTTTGTTTGCAAACAAAACACATTTAAAGATAATATGGGGCTTTCAGAATAAATTGTAAAAACATTGTTTTGTAGTGCAAAGCTTTATCCAAAAGTAACACATTATTGCATTCTTTAGTTAAACTTTTAGGTAACCCTTTATTTTAAGGTGTCCTTGTTACACGTTATATGTACTTAGTATTATAATAACAATAAATTATGCATAATTACGTGCAAGTTAATTCACATTTCTCAGTACTTAAATGAATAATTACACTGTAACAAGGACACCTTAAAATAAAGTGTAACCCACTTTTACAAAGGTGAAATAAATATTGAGTAATATTTATTAACTTGCTGTAGGGTTAAGTATAGGGTTTAGTTTAGGGTTAGTTACTTATTTTTTTACAAAATGTGTTGTTAGTGTTATAATAACTATAGTGTTATTACTGCAGTGAGTACATTTAACATATGTAATTACGCCACCTTAAAATAGTGTTTTCTTATTTTAGACATGGTACTAAGGGTAATACAGTGTTTTATTTGGCTTATATCAAGCTAATGCCATGCAATTCTTTGAAATACCTTCTACAACCCTGAAGATATAGCATGAGGCTTCTTCAAGACCATTGCACGTTGTAAATAGTGCCATGGCATTATCATCTCATACGTCAGTACTTTTTTTTTTTTTTTTTTTGTCGACGTTTTAATTTTTTGTTGCTGTCAATCAGTAATGCTTTTATTTGAATACAAATATTTATTTGCAGGTAACTAATTACACATTCAAGTCACATCGATACTTGTGGAAATCATATTTAATGTGCTTGTGACATATATTGATCAGTCTGATGCTGTTTACAAACCACAAATTTAATGCATGTAATTCTTCGCAGTCAGAATGTGATATCGTTTTCAGAGGTGGCAGATCCCCCATGAAAAGTTCCAGGAAAACACAAAATCTCATTGGAGCCATCAAAGAGCCCATTCATTCTCTTTCAGTGGAGAATAACAAAGGGCAGTAATGATTCTCTGCAAGCTTCAAGCACAATTGAGAGGTAGCGCTAGAGCAGGAAGAGGTGTAACGTCTCATCTGACAGAGAAGCCGTGGAGCTTTTTTTAACATTTAATCCATCCTGTTTGCATTGTTCCTCTTTGGAACATGCATAGAACTCCGGCACAGCCTGTGCCCTCAGGGTTAAGTGCTGTTACATGTGTCCCTTTATTTGGTTGTTACACAGTTTCACTGACCTGACTAAGGTTATAGGAAGGGCAGGAGTTCATAAGAAGCTGCATACACTAAATGCATTGCTGATTTTAAAGGAAAGCTGGTTAATTGCTGTATGATGCCAGATTATACTGTTGCACTCTCCTTATTTACCTGCTGACAATTGTCGATTTTTCTATTGCAGATCAGTTGGAAAAAGGTTTTCCCTTTTTCCCTACCTACACACACACACACACACACACACACACACACACACACACACACACACACACACACACACACACACACACACACAAAACAGAGCAAAGCAAGCACTTGATAGCTTTTGTTATCTTGACAATAAGTATGTTAGTAGTACGGATGACAAGGATGGCTAATGTGCCACATAATGCATTCCAAATCATTTGAAAGGAATCTGTAAAGCCTGACGTGTTTCATTCAAGTAAATCATAGGGTGAATCAGTGGCCTGCAGGCAAAATCTGTGGCTGGAGTGTTATTTAACCGCACAGTCAGTAACTCCTCCGTGTCATGCTGTCTTCCCTTCTCCAGCACTGATGCTAAATGCTCAGTCTTTTCTCTCTATGGATCGGTTAAATACCAGTGTAATTGGCTGCTCCAGGCTCAAGTACTGTTGTAATGTGTTGTACAACATTTCCATTAACACTTGCCCGAGGCACTGAGGAGATAAAATGGGTAATGACTGCTGCTAAAGGTTCTGCTCTCTTTAGCACACTGTCCTCCTCAAGAGACTGTCTGTGTGAAAGAAAGCCTAATCTCAGTTTATATAAACTACTAGTGTTCAAAAGTTTAGGGTGGATTTCTTTTTTTTTTCTTTTTTAAATGGAAGACATTCAGCAAAGATGCAATAGTTTAAGATTGACAGATGAGATTATAATGATACAAAAGATATACGTTTCAAATAAGTACTATTCTTTTTAACGTTCTATTTACCAAAGACTCATGGAAAAAAATGTATCATGCTTTTCACAAAAATACTGTTTCCATCATTGATAATAAATCAGACACCATATGAGAAATAGCTAACTTAAAACTGGCTTATTTCCCAGGTGTTTTAGAAGTTATTTGATTGTTTTTATCAGCAAATAAAATCTTTTTAATTTTACTAAACTTAATGAAAACATGCTGTCATAGTTGCTGCAGAGAGCTTTGTTTTATGGTAATCTTTAGTTATTGAACCTTGTCTAAATTGTTAAAAGGCAGGCATATTTTGTGTCTTGTCTTAATTGCTACTAGTTTAATTAACACTTTAGTATAGGGACCAATTCTCATTATTAACTAGTTGCTTTTTAGCAAGCCTATTATTAACATCTTGGCTGTTTATTAGTACTTATAAAGTTACCTAAACTTAAAATAAAAATACCTAAACTACCTTACTAACTATTAATAAGCAGCAAATTAGGAGGTTATTGAGGCAAAAGTCATAATTAATGGTTTGTTAATAGCAAGAATTGGACATAAAATAAGGTGTGACCATGGTTTCTTTTCCACACAGATTTCTTAGAATTAGTTATTTGTGATAGCATTTTATTCATTTTGCTTACTAATGGAAAGTGGATATTCATTGTTGACCAGAATGTTTTCGAAGTATGGTCATATTCAAACTTAACCCGGAGTGTAACATAGTTAATTCAGCTGAATCTATTAAGTCATTTATTTCACCCGGGGGGGCTTTAGTCTCCCTCACAGCCGTGCTAACTGATGCCTGCGACGCTTATTCTGCACTTGTCATTATTTTCTCTCCTTTAAAGATAATGACACAAAATCCCTCAAATCATCGATCCTATGTCTCAAGTCATTATAGTATATCCATAATGTTTCGACGGAACGGAGCGCAGGTCGGGAGAGACAGACAGGTCATTTGTAGGGACGGCAAAGCGCTGTATCAGTGCCAGTGATTTAACAGGGAGGAGGGCCTGTCAATTCTCACAGAGACACTTTGAGACTGGGGACAGATTGGGGAACAATACAGGTCTGGAGGTGCTTATGTGTTTAATTAGCCTCTGACCCTGGCATGATGCCTCCTGTCAGACGTTACAGGCCACTCATGCAGATCTCTAATAGACCGATAATGGGGACTGAAGTGTCCGATGAACTCACATGTGAGCTGAATTTTCAGCAGCGAGAACTCCAGTCTTCAGTGCTACGTGATCTTTCATTAATCATTCTGATATACTGATTTGGTATTCTAATCAAGAAAAATTGTCATCATTGTTGAAAATCGTTGTGGCACTTACTATTTTTTTTCCCCAGGATAATTTCGTGAATAAAGTTCACATAAAGAAACATTTACATTTATAGTTTTCTATATTTTATCTCCTATGAAGTGTCTTTTTTTTTTTTTTTTTTTTGCACAAATAAAACAGCTTCACCACTCACATTTTCTTCAAAATCTAGTTCGTTATGATACTATAGATGTGCCACCTATGCACACTGGAAAAAAAATAATTATCTGAAGGTGCTATGAAATATTATACATAAATTAGAATTTTATTTGTGCTTGGCTTGTCATTAAGTGTTAAACACTTCTGCGTTCACCTCCTTTGAGTGCTTCAAACTCCAGTGCCAATGTGATTATGAGTGAGAGCTCCACTCCGAGAACAACATCCGTCTCTCTGCAGCAGCCACGGCTCTTCGCTCTTTGAGGAGTCAGCAGCTGTTTAAAGTGCCGCCTGCTTGCTGTAGGCCTGTGTTTTCTGCGCCATTAAGTCCTGCCACGACTCTAATGATTGAGAGAGACGTGCATGTCATTCCTTGAGGGAACTCCATCTCCCCCCAGCACATCTTCAGCCAAGTCATGTCGTACAGATGTGAGTGTTTGTTTCTGAGGGTGCTTTCATAGTTTTTGGTGCCAACCTGAGTTCCTTTGACACCAGAGTTGGTCCATTTGGTTATTGTAAAAGTGTTTTTGTAGTTGTGTTTTTTTTCAAATTTGAGAATGCATGAATGAAGCACACCCAAGTCCACCGGGCAAGGTTTAGGAATTTGGTTCATACGAATGTCAATATGGTTTAGTAGAGGGATGCACTGATATTACATTTCTCACTGAAAATCTATAACTTTATGACTTATAACCGCTAAATGGCTGCTATAACGCTTTTTTCTATTTTGTCATAATAAAATGGTAAAATTAATTGTTTGATATTTATTATAATATGATGATGTGGAGTATGAAAATGAATATTCATTTTGAGATTGCCTAAAGATTACGTTTAACAGTCTGTTATTAGTGTTTGTAAACAATTAAGTGTAAAATGCAAAAATATGAATGAATGAGCATGTTCAAATAAATATCCAATATCTAATAATATTGTTAATTAAAAATCTCTAATATCAGCCCCACTTTTATCTTAAACATGACTTGTTGGACAGCTTTTAATGCAAGTAGTTTGAGATTTTCTGTAGTAAGCTCAGTAACACTTTATTTTAAGGTGTCATAATACAGAGTAATTACCTACTTAAATACTTAGTAATAGCCGTTGTACTTGCATAAAAAAAATGTACTTACCATGTACCTAAGTTATGGAATAGCATGTAATTACAGTTTGTAATTATGTAGATGTAATCGGCAGCTACTGTTACACATATGTAACAGACCGAGTCTGTTACACAGCTACTAGTACACTTAAGTACAATCTGATACACTTTATTTTAAGTAGTTTATGTCTGTGTACTTACATTTTATAATTAAGTTGTGTAAAGTCTGCAACACAAATGTAACAATCTTGTGGTTACATAAGTAGCTGTGTAACAGACTCATATGTGTAACAGTAGCTGCCTATTACATCTACATAATTACAAACTGTTAGTATAGGCTGTTCCATAACTTAGTTACATGGTAAGTACATTTTGTTTCATGTAAGTACAACAGCTACTACTAAGTACTTAACTAGGTAATTACTCTGTATTATGGACACCTTTAAATAAAGTGTTACCGTAAGCTCTCTTAAGAACTTGTTTAATACAGTCTTATCAGAAATTATTTTAGAATTTTAAACACTGTGTATTTTTTTATTTATAGTATTTATTTTATTGTCGTAATTATACAGGTTATGTAATTGGTTAACAAAAAAAGGAACCTCAGCTGCTGACATGGCATTAAACTCTCAACTACATGCCTATGATTAATATCAGCCTACGATTAATATCAGCCTATAACATCTTAACTCGGTTTAGACTGATTTTCATACTAATACAACGGAGTTTGACTGATACAATGAACTATTAGGTTTATTTTTAATGACTGTAAGCACGTGTGTATGGTTGTATCTTTATACACGTTTGAGCATGTATGCCTGTGTGTGTGTGTGTGTGTGTGTGTTTGTGAGTGCCTGTGTGCGTTATCTCTATGCAACTCTGTGTTTATCTAAGTGCAGGCATTATGGACCCTCATGGCCCAGCGCTGGCAGTATATGAGTTGCAGAGGAAAGAGCTTATCCACAATAGATCAACCCTGAATTACCATCTTCTCTCACATCTGGGCTTTTGTTCACTTTTTCCAAACTGCCAGAAATGATTGAGCTTCTTTCACTGTTTCCCCTCCCCATTTCATGCTCTTTTTTTTATTTTTTTTTAAAAGCTTCCTTTTGTTAAACTACACAAAGACTGTTTAATAGTTTGGAAATCTAAGATAGTCAGTCGAACAAGGGTGAATAGGGCAAAAGTTCAGATGGGAGAAAAGTAAATCCTCTCTTGTTTCAATACTGTTTTAGACTTGACAGACGTGTGATTTTTTTTTTTTTTTTTTTTTTGGGCAATTGTTCCTGCTAATGTGTAGGAAATGTCTTGTTTGGCAACTTTGTGGAGGTTTTTTAAATGTTATTCTTATTCAATATGTGCCCTGCTCAAAAACTTAAGTTGAAGTTGGTTTTAGCTGGTTTAAAATGGTCTAAGCGGCCAGCTGTAAAGTACCTAAATCCCCTCTAAAAACCGGCCTGGGAGACCAGCAAACTAGGTTAGCCTGGTTATTTTATTTATTTATTTTTCAGCAGGATGGTGTCAAAAAATTAATTATTTTGAGAGACATTTCTTCAAAGTCATAATACAATAATGACTATACGCTGTATTTTACAAGTCAAGGAAATCCATTTACTTGTTTTGTTATTATTTGGTTTTATCTGTATATTTAAAGGCCTGATTGTCTGTATTACAGAGTGTTTACGACCGATCTGACATTAGTTTATATTAAGCGCTAATGCAATGATAATCAAAGGCAACGAAGCCATGACACAGAACATGTCCGCTTGCCAAACAGCCCCACAGCTGATTTACCGTCCCTACAAACGACCTGTCCACTCACCCATGAGAGCTTCCCTTTAATTACACCATAGATTTCCCCCTGATGAACTCCCTCAGAATTAACACAGCCACGGCTAATTCCAGCCCCTCCTCTTTCACCCTCACTCCATGTATTATTGCTGTACAGAGAGCGCCGGCGCAGTTTAGCTACACAAACATTAGTATTAACGATTGGCCAGTTTGGAATTGGTGACAAACTGCGGGTGGAGCGCAAAGTTTTGTAGCCTGAAACCAATCAGGAAGTTAATGAGGAGAAAAATTACTCCTTTTCGCCAGCACCCCTTAATTACCTCCACACCAGAGCAGCGCAGATGAAAAAGAGGGAGGGCAGGAAGGGATGAGAGGCACAGTAAGATCCTTTATGCTCCTTTTCTCAGGTTATGAAGGTCAGGAAAGCAGATGAGCAGGATTTGCGCGTCACCCCTCCTGACACTCGTAACTTTGATAGACTCGGTAGAGACTGTAATATATTAGAATCATATGCATATTGAGATGAGCGGTGACCTGGCTCAATGCACAAACCACCGTGCGTGTTTATAGGGAACTATAACGTTTGTGCTGCTAGTGTTTCGGTTTTACATTTACATAAAGTAATTTATTTAAGCAGATGATTGTAATCCAGTGTAACCCAATAACTATCAGGGTTTATTTAATGCCAGTCAGAGCATATTTATATTTTATATTTACATTTAATATGAAGTTTTTCGCTGTGCGCACGGGCACTGGAGAAAGTCAGGACAGTACAGACTTGTCCTGCGCTATTTGCTCAATAGCCGAGTGCTCACTCAGCAATCTGTCTTGCTCAGTACGCGTATCTTCAGCTTGAGTGAGTTTGCCAAAGTAGCCAGAACACTGCAGTGTGTGATTCATAAAAGGCAGCACTGTCTTTACTTTGTTGTCATGTGGAGAGCTGACAGCACTGCTCATACAGTTAATTGATGCTGTTTGGTTTAACTGGAGCAGCTGATAATCTTAAGATAAGAAGTGCTTCAACATTACTTTTTCTACACTAACATTGCATTCTGTTCAAAGAGTCCGCTTGTTCACAGATATTTTTTGTTGGCAGAATTCAAAATGGTAACTTTTAAGCTGATGAGCTTTTAAATACAATGGACCCCAACATGTTTGGACACTTTAAATGTGTATAATTTCTGAGCCATTTTTACAATTATTTTCATTATTTTATTTTTAATCTGCTTTCAAAATGGTTGTTATTGGATGTGCATTGCTGTTCAAAAATTTGGGGTTTGTAAGATTTTGTTTTTAAGAAATTAATACATTTATTCGGCATGGATGCATTAAATTGATCAAAAGTGACAGTAAAGAGTTATTCGTTGCTATAAAAGATTTTTGTTCAAAATGAAAGCTGTTCTTCTGAATTTTCTATTCATTTAAGAATTGAGAACATTTTCCACAAAATCTTAAGC
Organism: Acrossocheilus fasciatus; assembly: GCA_036784905.1. Lineage (NCBI taxonomy): Eukaryota > Metazoa > Chordata > Actinopteri > Cypriniformes > Cyprinidae > Acrossocheilus > Acrossocheilus fasciatus. The sequence continues at coordinate 17,827,618 of CM071942.1, forward strand.
AGCACAACTGTTTTCAATTATAATGTTGAGCATAATGTTGTTTATTGAACATTAAAGGGATAGTTCATCCAAAAATGAAAATGCTGTCATTAATTACTCACCCTCATGTCGTTCCAAACCTGTAAGACCTTCGTTCATCTTCGGAACACAAATGAAGATATTTTTGGTGAATTCCGAGAGCTTTCTGACCCTCCATAGACAGCAAGAGGATCCTAACACGGTCAAGGTCCAGAAACGTAGCAAGCACATCGTTAAAATAATCCATGTGACATCACTGGTCCAACCGTAATTTTACGAAGCTACGAGAATACTTTTTGTGCGCAAAGAAAACAAAAACAATGACTTCATTCAACAATTCGTCTCCTCCGCATCACCCTATAGCTCCATTTTGGAGAGTATCACATGCGTAAACAATGCTGTTCTGTGTCAGCAGCACCGTACGCTTATACGCTGTTTACACTTTGATCTGAACGAAAACAATGAATGCGCATACATACGTAGTTTACGTCTGTGATACTCTCCAAAATGGCGCTAGGGTGACGCATTACTGTTTCTATCAAATAAATGCAGCTTTGGTGAACATAGTTACCCCAAACACTTCGACAGTAGTGTATGAAAATGGTTGCCCTCAAGTTCACACTAGTTTCCTGTCAGAGTAAGCACAGGTGTATGTTCAGATCTATTGTTTATTGTTGTTTAAACCTTAACATTCAGATAAATGCTGCTTGGATTGATATTTTGTTTCTAATCCAAAGACATTCAAACACTTTTATGTGAGGCTTAAGTGTCCAAATACTCTTTGGCACCATTGTGCTTTGTCAGTAAGTGTGAAAATGTCAGGAACCAAAATGCTCATGTTACATGCATGCTTCAGGTTTCATGCATTACAGGTGCCATAATCAGATTATGCTCTTGCACAAAAAGTCTTCAATGCTAAACAAAAAATAGTTTGTCATGATCCATCTCATTTCAGTTTTCTCTGATGGAGCTCAAGACGCAGTGTCCATCAGCTCAATGATCAACCCTGAGAACAAGCTGGAGTGTGAGAGCAGCTCAGAGTCGGGAACCTTCTCTGTCGACTCCATCATCGAGGGGCCAACCAAATGAAAAGCCCTCACCAATCTCCCATCTAATTCAATCGTTCCTGTATTTTAACTAAAAGTATTATGATTTTGAAAGCAAACCCTACCTTCTTGTTCAACAGTTTGTAGTTGGTACTGATCAGGTTGATCATTGTGGTGTTTTTCAACTTTTCAAGATTTTCATAGACATGGGTTATGTTTTACTCTTAGTTTCTCAATGATCAGAAATCCAGTTTACAAGGCTGGCTATGTTTCATACTGTTTGATAGCTTCAGTTTGTTTACTTTGATGCTGCAGTTTTTAAAGATTAGAAGGATTCCACTCTCATACACTAGTGAAAGAAATAGCAGAGAACAATGATTTATTGTCATATATCAGCTGAAGCTCAGTATTGCTGTCATTGGCCTAATGGACAATCTAACTTCTTTCCATGACCTTCAAGATGCAAAGTATATGAGCTCTTCTCCAGCATCTCCATAGTGGCTGTGGGACAGTTGAGTTAGAAGAGATACTATTAAATTATGCTTCAATCTCACAGTGAACGGCTTGTTTATTTATGGCCATCACTAAAGAACATCATTTCACTTTTGATGATTTGCATCTACCTTGTTCCTATGCAGGATCCAGCTAATGTTCAGTACTCTTCTCTGCTTTCTTTGTATAATATGAAGCTGTGCCCTTGATTTTAATAGTGTTGGCACAGATAATGTCCTCAGTCAAGTCACGAATAAATGGTAAAGGAGAAGAGGGACACACAACTTTCTTTCCTTTTATGCTCAGTTTGTTGCAGACATATTTATGACTGCATGTTTAACTAAAAATGACGACATTTGACATTCGACATCTGATAAAAATTAGCCATATCCATGTTAAATGCATTTTGGAAATTTCTCAGTGTAATCAAATTTTTACATTATTATAGCGAAGGGCCATTTAAGATGCTTGCATCTGTGTTTGTTTTGCACTTATATAGAGCTCAGTATTAATAACTAGCTAACTGAGACTTAAATTAATAGCCTTTTTCTACAAATGAATGTAAAATCTCGTAGGAATATGCATACTGTATATTCTAATATTGAACAGTCAAGCAGTTTTGATTTGGAGATTTTGTACAATTGTTAGACTAACAGTTCATGGTTTGATTCATTTGTTAATTTGTTTTCCAGACGCTGGTTTTGTGTAAACATACTTACTGTATTTTGCTCATGATGTGGTGAGCTCTTTTTCACTGTCACCATGATGTTACAAATATTTTTATTATTGTTATGATTATAAAACAATACAAAAGTTAATTTGCAATCGCTGTGTGTTTATATGGTCTCATGTTCAGTGGAAATAAAATCATTCTTGATGACCGACTTTCACAAGCCATGCCTGTTGAGAACGTGTGATAAAAAATCCGAAATGAAAATTACTTGTATTTTCTTTGCTCTGCACCCTGAAAACATTCATTCGATTCTGCCCCATCTGCTGTAATCAATAACCTGACCATCTTGTTTTTTTTTGTTTTTTTTTTTATTAAATGCACTTACTCTTAATTTCATCCCCCAGTGGTTTTAGTGAGAAGAATGTGGAGTTACCTATATGGCTTCGGCATTATAAATCACTTCTGGAGAGCAGATTGTACAGCAGTATCGATTGATCCTGATATATCACAGAAATTTACTGTCACTTCTGTTTTCAATTAAAGATACAATCAGTCAGATAATGACTTAATTGGATTTTACAGAAGATTGAGTTTTATTGTCCTGTGCTTTACGAGTTTAGTTAAGGAAGGCCGCTTTATCATAGGCTGTCAGCGCTGGGCTCTGCCGTGCCGCCGTGTCCTTCTGTTGCTGCTTCAGGTTTGTGTTCCAGCGACAGCCTGAAAAGTGTCTGTGGATTTGTTTTCCTTGAGCTGCTATTGTGCCATCAATCACGCTGGCTGCATGAAAGATAAAGCCGCCCCTGTCCCAAAGTCTCAGTGCATACTGGGACAGGTGCTAGAGCTGCATTTTCTTAAGTCAGGGCTTTTGGATTTAAGAGAGGAAGAGGTCATCATAAAAGTGTTTGATGACTGTATGGTCTGAAACAAGGCCCGGTTTAATCTGTAATAATACATTTATTTGAATTGAATGCATTTTATTTCGAAGGGGTTGTAAAGATGATAAAGAAGATTACTGGACAGTGGGGTTAGAATAGAAATTGCAACATTAATAAAACCTTGACAGTCAAATTTATGGAGAACATCTGGTTGCTTGTTGTTTTGAAATACTCAATATTATGTATTTTCGAAAAATCAAATATCACCATACTTGACGTATAACCATCTGTTTGGATGATTAGAAATACTGTGTCTGGGTACAACAGTATTATGGTTGCATATTATTTGCCAACATATCAATGGGGCTAAAAAAAACAATTAGTGTTTTACATAATTTAAAAATAAACAAATTTGGGGAAATTGATCATTACATCTCTTGCTCATCAGTGGATCCTCTGTAGTGAATCTGATTTGCCATTAGAATGACAATTCAAACAGATAATAAAAACACGACTCCATTCCATCAATTAACATCTTGAGAACTGAAAAAGCTGTATTTGGAATAAACACATCAATCATTAAGGCATTTTTAACTTAAAAACTTTATTCTGGCTAAAGGCCCATTCACACCAAGTATGATAACTATAAAGATAAAAATATTAGCGTCCAGCGAACGGATGTCTGTTTATTATTTGCCGCTTTAAATTCTCGAGATGGATTCTGATTGGGTGTCAATGTTTGTATCGTTCATCAGCTGGAAATAAAATCGTTCTGAAAGTGATTCCAATGATATTGTTTCTCTGTGCCTTTATCGTTATAGCTGTGGTGTGGACTCTGCTATTATTTAATATTGAGAACAATTTTTCTTTATAGTTATGGTTTTTTTATAGTTAACGGGCCTTAAAATATGAGTCCTCCATTCATAATATTACTTTCTCCAGTGAGAATGTTGATGGAGAGAAATCAGGAGAGAAATATGCACCCATCAAGCACCATTTACAAGCAAAAACAGTCCTTAACAAATATGTCTGTGAAGTTTGATGTGAATTATTGTGATGTTTTTAGCCGTTTCATCTGTTTGGATTCTCATTCTGACGGCACCCATTCACTGCAGAGGATCCATTGGTGAGCAGGTGATGTAATGTTGAATTTCCCCATCTATATCTTAAAACTCATCTATATCTTGGATGGCCTGAGGAAAAAGGAATTTTCAGCAATTTTTTATTTTGGGTGAACTGTACCTTTAATATGATTCATTTAGTTCATGCCCAACTAATGTCAACAATGTGATCAAGCACCCGTGAATGTAACGGAATGAATATGAAACCCTTTTTCCCAGGCACAGAAGTTGTAAAAGAATACACTAACTGTGCAAATAAGCTGTAAAAAGTCTAATTGATTGGATATGAAGCTGTCAGTCAGTTACTGTCAATGCCTTATTTTTTGTTCTAACTTAAGAGTTTCGGTTGCACTTACTTGCATAATTCAAATCCCATTAGAGTGGGTTATAGAGGCAGACAACTATTTTGTTGTCTGTCTTTGTTCATGTTGAGATGGAGAGGGTGTGGCGGGGAGGTGTGGGTCCTGTCAGAGTCTCAGTGATTTGGGTGCCCTTGGAGGCTCTGTCCATACAGACATTTCACTGGACAGATGTCCTGTCATTACTCACAACATTGAAACTATTGGCTGCCTGTCAGAGAGCCGCAATGAAAGAGCAGCCGATTGGCTCTCAATAGACAGCTCACAGACTCAACATCGAGTCTATACATAATTACCACTATAAACCTCAATCAAAACCGACAGGAAATACAAAAAGAGCAATCAAATTAAATAAAAGAGCATTGCTGAGTTAAGTGCAGAAATCAAACTATATAAAAAATATACTTCAGTCTTACGAAGGTCTTTTTTTTTTTTTTTTTTACATGTGCTAGAAAGGTATTCGGTCAAAACTGTAGTATCTGTACAATAGAGTGCAAATATTTCGATTAAACATATTACGTGGGTGGATGTCAGTGCTCAATGGCTGAAACCTTAGAACCTCTTACAAGCAGAAATAACAAGTCATCTTTTGTGTCTGTAACCTATGGTAGCACTATTGTTCCCTCTCTGAGATTAATCTCTTTTATTCTCATTTGTAAATTGCTGGGATAACTGCATTTGCTAAATTAATTATGTAATTGTAAATTATTAGGGAGTACAAGTACCTCCCACACTGAGTGGTTGACTATAGGTTTAGTTTGTGTCATTTACTTGGACCTGAGACATTTACTGGCTTTATTCTGTCCTTCAGTTCGGTATAAAACAGCTTTTGGGCTCCACATAGATAGCTGCTAACAGTGGTTCACTTAATCCACAGAAATAAAGAACTTCTTTTATTTTTAATTAGTGGTATTATAACTTTATTACTTTTAGGAGTATTGTTTTTCTCTGTCCAAACATCAGACTTTCCTTGTCTATTCTCTCCCATGTCTAACAGAAATTGTTCTTTCAGAAGCACTTACTAAAATGATCTTCCTAATGGATTTAATCAGTAAAACCGTCATGTAGACAGATTCAACTCGTTACATCTTAATCTGAATTTTACTGGTAGGCATTTGGCTTCATTCATTTTCTTCACCATATGTAGCTATGCTGTATAATTAATTACCTTCAAAAGAGCCAGGTATGTATTTATTTATTTATTTATTTGCTGGTTTGAATTTTATGCTTATTTCATTTAACATCTTTATGTCTCACACAAGACTAAAGGCAAACAAGTTTATCAAAAACACTCTTTATTTGTAAAAAAAATAAAGTATTGTTAACAACTGGATTGTGCTCCTTTTACATTTAGAGGATTTGTGTAGATGGTGTTCATCATGTTCATCTTCATTTCTCTTTATTCTTTATATCTATGTCCATTGATACCAATCACATTCAACATAAAAAAATAATAATTTTAATGCAGAACATAATACATAAATATGAAAAGGCCTACATATATTTAAATATAAATATTTGCAGTCTATGTTCAACAATATTTTGAGTTTTTTCTATATATATATATTTCTCTCTCTCTAAAAAAAAAGAGAGAGAGAGAGAGAAATATATATATATATATATATATATATATATATATATATATATATATATATATATATATATATATATATATATATGTAGCCTATTCATTTTCTGCAGTGTTGGCGAGAGACGTAAATAATTTTATTAGCATTTGTGTTGTCCTCCCACTCCCCTTGCTGTGAATTCCCCTCACCAAACACAAACTGCATGCGGCATTATCGTCACCTTGAAATTTCATCTGCTATTTTCCAATTAAAAGCTTAATAGCCCTGGAAACCGAGTTCATGTGGTGAAGTTTACCGTGGCCCCCAGTTCTCAAAGTTGTGCTGCCGGGATCCCATTACGTGCTTGAATAAACCCATTTAGGAACAGAAACGGGACTCGAGGGTGCCCGGTGTTGAGTTTCACTGGACTTTAAAAGCGATGGGCATCAGTTTAAGAAAGGTGTGCTGCAATTTACACCCTACGTCGCGCGCCAAATTGCATTTAAAATCTATGTATGTTTACTGTGTGCACAAAAACAAATAAACTTGTTTAATGCAGTTGACATCGCCCAGTTCGCTTGATTCAATTAGTTTTTTCATCCGATCCTTCCAGAATTCATTTGGTACAAGTCCAAATCATATTGCTCAGTTAACTCTTGCTGCATGTCGGACTATTCAACATTTTTCATGGGAATAAGTTAAGAGCTTATTCAAATGCAAACCACCATATTATTGTCGCCTGTGTTTAATTCGAATTCACAGCGTGAGGTTAAACTAAATACCAAAGTGGTTGCAGGATTTTCATGAAAAGCGCACAGCAGTGATGTGAATTCTTCTCTACACTCCCAGTTAATTCTTGAAATTACTGCACTCCTTAGATCCTCATACGATGTTGAAAAATTGCTGTGGGTCCGAATTCAAACAACCAGTGAAAATGATAGATTATTATTGTTTATTTTATTATGGCTAGGCTAATTCTCTTTATTTTTCCGCAGTTTGCGTAGAAAAATGGAAACCTGTTAAAACCCGTGAATTGAATTAGACAGTTTAAAATAATGTAAATTAGGCCTATTCAGTTATTTTCGGTATTTTGCTAATTAAGCTTAATTTCACGGAGCAGATTCGTTTCTGGTAGCCTATAGTTAGCAAACGAATGAATGAATGATGATGACAAACTTTTTGTTTGTGATATATCCTTGTGCTGTGTGTAAATGTTTAACAAAATTAATAAATAGATAAACAGCCTAAATAAATTACAACAATATGTTCTGTTGATGTAGCCTACCATCCTATAGCCTACAGTTCCTATGCAGACTATTAACTTTTGCTGTTATTTAAAAACGTTTTATTAAAACTTAAACGTTTAAAATATTAAAACGTTTGAAACCCCTGAAGCCATTTATGTTGACTTCCTTGGGAGGACTTCAAGCTTTCACAGGTCAGACATGTGGCTAATTAAAAAAAAAAAAAAAAAAAAAAAAAAAAACATTATTAAAAAATGTCAAATTTATGGCTGTTTGAGGGTTGCATGTCGGCAAAATAGCCCACAAAATTCTAACTGTAATTATAGAAGCGAGACTTTCTCCCTCCATCCATCCAGTGTCAGAGGAATGTAAATTGCTCGTGACCGTGATGTGAGAAATAGAAGTCACTCGTTAGTGCGTGTCAGATCGCCTGATGCACTTCTTTATTGCGGGGCGAAAGGTGGATCCTCGTCTTATAGAGTCAACACCTCTCATCACGAGTGTAGCGAGCAGCAGAAGGGCTTGATCTCTTGACTATACTTGACAGCACTCTTCCTCTACATCTTATCTGATGCACTTGCGCCTCTGGCACCTCTGGAAACGACTTGAGAAATGAATGGGTACGGATCGCCCTACCTCTACATGGGGGGCCCGGTGTCCCAGCCGAGAGCGCCCCTCCAGAGGACCCCCAAGTGTGCCCGCTGCAGGAACCACGGGGTGCTATCCTGGCTTAAGGGGCACAAGCGTTACTGCCGTTTTAAGGACTGCACTTGCGAGAAATGTATTCTGATAATCGAGCGACAGCGGGTCATGGCGGCTCAGGTGGCGCTGAGGCGGCAGCAGGCGAATGAGAGTTTGGAGAGTTTGATCCCGGAGTCTCTGAGAGCGCTGCCAGGCATCACGGTGGGGAGCGGAGAGCAGAGCGCGAACCCGCGATCAAGCGACATAGACCTGCGCTGGAGCTCGGAGACGGTGACCCCTAAACCGCCGCAAGGTAATCGCTTGTGTTAGTTACACAATATCTGAGACATTGTAGCTTACTCTTTTAAACTTCGTTTTAGGAACACTAAAGACGACGCGTATTGCGTTTTGCACGTGGGAAGGTTCTCTCAAAGTAATTATAATCCATTCATTCATTTTTATTCATTATAATTATCCTATTATTTTTTATTATTGTTACAAAATGTATTATAAAAACGAAACTGATTAATGATCTTAACTAAGAACACGACTGAGTTCTCTTGAAATAACTTCACAAAAAAAAAAAAAAAAATCTAACAAAAATGATCTTTGCAGTAGTTTCAGCAACAGTCTTACTGATCGAGACTACATGATAATGCAGAATGCGGGCATTTTTGTTTCCTGGAAGTATTGCCCGTTTTCCTAAACCGGCAAAAATACACTTATAATAAGAACTGTTATTATTAATTTTGTTCTAATTAAAAATACCTTTTATTATTATTATTATGGTGTTGTTACTGAAATTTTAACTATCACAAACACATTTATTACACCAACATTTTTTTTCAGTGTTTGCGTTAGTTACATTAGATTAAAATACCTACATCCCAAACCTGAATGTTCTGCTAAATTATTTAGTCCGAATAATTAAAACACAAATATTTAGGACAATCCGGCATGAAGCCGAACGAAACTGGCATCGCCCACCATCCGTCGTAAACTTGGAATCTTGAAAGATTATTATTTTTGTATTCTGTTCAGGTAACAGGGTATAGGCCCCGTCGGTCATTTCAGAGGAAGGTCAAGTTGAAATGCAAATGAAGTCCGAATGAATGTAAAATGTTTCTAAAGTAATCAGTTTGCAAAACTGTAGTTAAGTGGAATCGACGAGAGATTCTTCAGTGCCACCGCGTCAGCGTTTTTATGTGAACAGCTAATAAAGTCGCCCATTATAAATCACAGCAGTGCTGACAGGTCTATAACCTGAGTGTTGCTCTTCTAGTCTGCAGAATCGGACAGTGTTTGAGTATAGCGAGTTAGCTGGACTTTAGTGTGTTTACAGTTAATCTATTAACTTTAGCCATTTAAAAAAAAAAAAAAAGTCAAGCCTTAAAATATTTAAATAAATGTTACAGTTAGATTGACAGTTAATATAAATTGTTATATATTGACAGTATAACATTTTAATGTTACTGCAGCATCACTGTATTACCATCTTTGATTATACAGTGCATAATGCTCATGAAGTATTTCCTCGTGTGTGTTTTCCAGACCTAAATGAGGACCTGTCTGGTGAGCAGTCTGGTGGAGAGAACGGTGGTAGTGCCAGTGACAGAGAACCAGAACCAGCCAGCTCCCCTGAGGAGTCCAAACCTAACCTGTGTTGCACCCCTGACACCTCAGACCCTACTCCCCAGGCTGAGGAGACCCGCTTTGGCCTGTCTAAATCCTGCACCGACCCAGAACCCAAAGCTGACAACCCCAAATACTCCCCTGAGCCCAACATCCTCATCGAAGGCCTCTCAGGCTCTGTATCTCTCCCTTTCAGCCTGAAGGCCAACCGACCTCCACTGGAAGTCCTGAAGAAGATATTCCCAGCCCACAAACCAGCAGTCCTGGAGCTCATTCTGAAAGGCTGCGGTGGGGACCTGGTCGGAGCCATCGAGATCCTGCTCTCCAGCCGTTCTACGATGAAACCAGAAAAGGTTCTGTCTGAGAATTCAGATGCTCTGGTTCTCCCCTCAAACGGCCATCTCTTTGAGCACCCGCTGAGTTCGTACCCGGTCTCGTCCTCCAAGTGGTCGGTCGGTTCGGCCTTCCGTGTTCCTGATTCCCTGCGCTTCTCCTCAGAGCCTTCTGCTGGAGTTGTACCAGGTCCTCTTAGCATGCCGCTCCAGCACGGCTTCCCCCAGCCGCCTCGATACCCCCTCATGCTGAGGAATTCATTGAGCCGTGGCCAAGCCGGGCCCTTCGTGCACAACGATGTGACTCTATGGAATACCATGACATTACAGCAGCAGTATCAGCTGCGCTCACAGTACATCCCTCCGTTCTCAGGCCCCTCAGCCGGAGTGATCCGCAGCTCACCGCTCCTCACCAGCAGGCCCACCGAGGAGCATCGAATCAGCATCCAGGAGGAGAACTGTCCTGTCATTGCCAAACAGAGCATGTTTGCTGCAGATGAGGAGTATGATGAAAGATCTGACTCCTCAGACTCCAGGATCCTGAACACTTCCTCCTAACTCCTCAGCGGTTTGAATAGGTGGATGGAAAAAAAAAAACACTGAAATATGTTTCAAATGGGTTCTTGAAATGATACAAAAGAGACACTGCTCATCAAGGAGCGCATTGAAAAAATATACAGTGCATTACTTGAGGTATTGTATTTCTAACAGATTTGAGGTTGTTGTGCCAACTTAATCATGTGTGGAATAACATTAGCTTTAATTTTGGGGGGAAATCATTAAGGTACTATTATTTGACCAAAAAGTTTGAATAACTTAATATATTTGAGCACAGTGATCTCTAGTTCCACTTTGCATGAAATGTACCATTGATAACAGTTTAATGTAGAAATATTCCAGCAGTCCTGCATGTAAAAGTATGGCAAATAAACCTTCTATGTACTGTTACTGTCACTGTGTTTGCCTCAGTCAAATACCTACATGTATTAGATATCAGCAAAACAAAACAAACTCTTTAAAATAAAACAAAGAAAGAAAGAATGACAAAACTGCCTTAAAATATAAAATATGTCTAGCAACTCTTTAGAATAAAAAATCAAATAAAACTTAAAGGGACACCTTGTATTCTCCTCGTATTTAATCCCCCACAAATTCAGGTTTCATGCCTCCATTTATGCAGAAAGTACAGCTGTAAGGTATGCCATATTTTAATATATTTTATTTAATTATGTAATAATTAAGTCTACCATTAACAATACTAAATACACTTCTCGTCATCGTTCTCTTTATTTGTTTATCATTCATAATAAAATAACATTTGCTGTTTATTATCTGATGATTTACGTTATTTAACGTAAATGTGAAAAGCGTGATTATAAAATTAACACAGTGGGAAAAAAGCCTTTCAAATGGATCAAAGTGTAAGCGTTTATCAGTGATGAACTGAGCAAAAAAATGAGCTAACTGCGCCATCTAGTGGACATTCTTAACAATAGCGAAACTTTCAACAATAGTCCTGCTTCCTGTGTGGCATTATTCGTAGAAACATAACCAACACACCTAGCCAACATCAATACAATATGTTAGACAATATGTTTAGAATGCATTATTTTATAGAAAACATCAAGATTCAATTAAATTACATTTACGGTAAATCTAATTCTCCATGTTAAAAAAATACAAATAAAATAGAATTGTTCCATCATCTTTTTGTCAAATTTTATCATTCATACTGTATTATTATTATTATTAATCATGTAAATATATTTTTTGATGTTCTGTTGCCTCAAGTAAATGGGTTCTGTGTGCAGGAATGCCTCACTATGAAAACAATGACTCAGTAGCCTACTGTCAATTTGCGAAGAAGACGGCGTTATTAAAGTTGTTTGCTATCTACGCCTACAATACGACACAGCTTAATGTTAATTATGCAAATGTAAAACAGAACATTACTCAGGTTCTGATGTAGGCCACTGTCGTACATGATAAAACGTAACTTACAGGCTACATTCATTCAGAACTAAATGGCGTATTGTTGTGACTTGTTGCTTATTTAAGACACCCTGTTTAGGTTTCATAGTGTTTATAAACGTACAATGTGATGCTAAACCAGCGGTCGCTGAGTTTGCAGGTGTTGCAGTTCTATTTAACACATCTGTTGACTTAACCGAGCGACAGCTTTTAATGCTGACATTTGAATTTGTGCCTCTAAGTCAACAAGACCCTGTTTTCTCGTATACATCAGCCGGACAGACAAATTATGAGTGGTTAAGCATACAGCAGGTTGCACGTGTTGCCGATCCATCAAGCGTCTTCAAATGCTAATTAACATAACAGGGAATTCAGTGAACTCACAAATCTCTAGTCTACACTCCGATCAGGTTACACTGCAGACACACCCTGAACCAAACAAGAAGGCCTGCCACTGATCATTGGTTGTAAATAAATATCCTCGAACGTGTCTGAGGGCGTTTTGACCATGATAGACCTGCATTTTCACTGTAATAGAAAGTAAACTATTTGAATAACCTGACTCCTGAACAATGCAGGCTACTAATAGGCCTCGCCTCGCTTCTCAACACAAGTCAGCAAACATATAGCCTGTACGTACTTAGGGGAAATAACGGGATGACAAGTCATTTTTGGGTAATAAAACAATCACTTGTGTAGGATATTCTATAAATCTTAACGCATAGGGATTACTAAACAATAAAGACACTACGATCTCCGTTTGGCATTGTCATAGGCCTATGTGTTTAGAAAAAGGAAAACGAAAAGATCAAAGCATTCCACATGGGGAAATTGCACCCTGGGTAGCAGTTGGGTTTTCTGGCCGTAACCCTGCTAATAAATTAAGAGGGAAAAGAAGGGCGAGTGGCAAAGCTGCACCTGCACAGCAAACATCTTCACCACATGTGAGTAAAGCCCGAAACACACTGCACGATTTTCGGCTGTCCCAGACGAAAGACTGGCATCGTGAAGCAATCGCGGCGATTTCTGATTGGCCACGACTGGGACAGCCGAAAATCGCGCAGTGTGTTTAGGACTTAACAGAGATGACGGAGCAAGACCAGACAGACAATTGACCGAAATCACCCTATAAATAGCTACCATCCTGCTTACCAATTAAAGAAAAACGTGTTGCCAAATTTCCCTGGATAGCCTAATATAGGCCTAAACTAGTATGAACATTTTCTAAATCCTTATTAACTATTTTGTTTATTTATTTATTTATTACATTTGGTTATGATAGACTATTCATTTATTGTTTTTAATAGCCTATACAGGCCTATAAAAATATAGCTATCCTAGAAGACAAATTTCATGAATGTAGCTTATTGATAGGCTATTCTGGCGCCATATTTAGGCTATTTTTTTTTTCACGAACGAAAAGGAGGCTGTGAGAGATGACAGCTTGTTTTAGTTCTATGCATTGTAAATGCATAGAACTAAAATGCCATAAATAAATAAATAGTTTATATAAAAGCTGGAAACGTCTTATCGGCTAGTCTACGAGGCACAAACTATAGCTTACGGTGAACAGAATATAGCCTATGTCTATCCGCGTTTTCATTCGTGATGAAAATAAACGAGCCTTCAATAAAGTCCATTATTATTATTATTATTATTATTATTAGGGTATTAAAAAAAAATCAATATATAGGCTATATTTTTTTAAAAGGCCGTATTTAAATGTATAGGCTATCGACAAAATAGGTTACAGACATTTCGTAATAGCCTAACCTACAAATTACGAAGGACAATTATTGTGGACAAAATGCCTCTCTGGATTAGAAAGCCTAAAGTTGTGTGCAAACTCCAACCACATATTTGTTGTTTATTTAAACCAAACAAGCTTTACTCTCCCACGTCCCGCATGTGCTGCAAACCCATCACGAACAGTAGCTGTGACATTCTTTAGTGTCAGTTGATTTTACTTTGTTTTGAGAAACATCACACATGCTAGGTCGATCGGGACAAAGAGAATTGTGTTTTGTGTAGCCTTCCCGCATGCTTAGTCAATGTTTTTTAAGTAACGCTTGTTGTGTCAACTGTCATATCACGCTATCATATCTAGAGCTGAAAACTGTGTGTAAATGCATCCCCGAAGGGTTGTGCATTGTCAACAGCAACTCAGAAAGATATTAATTGGTGTAACAAGAGATCTAGTGTCTTGTTAACAGCCAAACTAATTTGTCAGACAAGCACTCCTAATCATTAAATTATAAATGGGTCTCTCTCTGAACTGCAATCTTTATGTAGCCTAAATAATTATAGCCTAGTGTATTGCAGTGTAGCCAAAATATAGACAGATGTCTTAATTAACAAGATGAGTAATTTGAAAATATTTAGGCTATTCAACGTTTAAGATGTGATGTGTTTTAAGATTAAAAAAAAAAGAACACATTAATGGTCGTCCAATTCGTAATCCGCCTAATATTTATATAATATGTATATCTTAAAGCAAACAAACAAAAACAAAAAAACACCTGTATGGCAACGCTGTTAGGCGCATTTGAATAAAAATGAAAATCCATCGCCAGTTTTTGCATTCACCAGATGTAATTTGAATATTTTCAATTAGTGGTTACTTTAGCCACTGCAAGCACATTAACGAAATATTACAACGTAACTTGCAAAAACGCTTTTGCTATAATATTGAACATCATAATTATGTTGTCCAAACATGCAAGGGTAATTTAATAAATGTAAACCGAGAGTATAGCCTAATAATCACAAAATATGAAAAGCGTTTATTGTTTAAACAACCGCCAAAGTGTCAAGTTTTTTTAATTAATTATTATTTTTTTTACAAGTACCCTACTACTCAGTGCCGTGTATAAGCTGGAAAAAAATAATTTAACATACATGATAGTATTAGCAATAAATAAAAGCCTATATGAATGCTCCGAGACATGGGGGTTTGAAACTAGACGCATTAAACAGCTGAACCCCCATTGTCCTCCGTGATTAATTGATAGTTTCCTAGGAATGTTTTATTTGTAACTTCACCCCATTAAGAACTTCGTTCAGAGAGTGATTCCAATTCCAGCCAACTGGGAAGCTCCGTTCACATCAAGCCAATCGGGACATGCTGTCACACGCCGTCTCCTGATTGGCTCGTTGTGAGCGGAGCTTCCCCATTGGCTGTGGCAGATTTGCTGCGCGGATCTTAGAGTTGAAAGGCTGAGAGAGGCTCTCATCACATCGCAGTGACAGATCAGGTAGAGTAAATGTCGCTCACTGATGTTTATGTGAAGGTGGCCTAATTTCCCCTGGAGCAGCGCTTCTTATCGCTTCAACAGCTCTGGGTTCTAGTCTTATAGAGACTCTTGGATAGCCACTCATCCTGTTTTGGTCTACGTTTGCTAGGTAAGTGTCTCTGAAAAAACTCGGAATGCCACTATTTTTTTTTTTTAAATACACTGTAAAAGTCAGAACATAAGTTTAATTGGTGCTTAATTTTTTTTGTTTGAAAAACTAACATCCAAGTTACAAGCTGCGGTGCTAAATTCATTAAATGTTTTGAATCTATGCTAATCTAATTTGACTCTTTGAAACCTCGTGTAGAAATGACAATAATTAATTGACACCTTAAATTATTTAAAAATATTTATTATAGACCTCCTAAAATAATTTACTAATTAGTCCTCTTTTCTTGTGGACAGCATCGGTTTAGACGCGTCCTGAAAATGACGGATCTTTCCAGCTCGGAGTTTGAGATCGACGTGGAGGGCCTGGAAACGGAGAGCGATGATCAGGCGGTGTTCACCGGCACCGGGGAGGACGACGTGGGGACCAAAGACGACGACAAAACCAGCCGATTAAACCTCGGCTCAGGAGACCAGCGCAAACTGAGCCGCACTCCGAAATGCGCCCGGTGTAGGAACCACGGCGTGGTGTCTTGTCTGAAGGGGCACAAGAGATTCTGCCGGTGGAGAGACTGCCAGTGCGCGAACTGCCTGCTGGTGGTGGAGAGACAGCGCGTAATGGCTGCTCAAGTGGCACTGCGGAGACAGCAAGCGACTGAGGTGAGAGCACGCGAACGAATGACCCTTTATTGTTATCAGTATCAAACTGAGGAAAACAAAATGTAAGCCTAAAATCTTGAGTAAGTGAAACAAAACGGGGGGAAGGCAGACTTTTCTGAATGTACTCAGTCAGATTAAGACTACTGCGTTGCAACAGTGAATTAAAAAAAAAAAAACGGTTTAACTCCCCATAATCTAATGCTACGTTATAGAGTAAAATTTCTTACAATTATGTATCATTCAATTTTAGGACAAAAAGGGAATATCCGGGAAGCACATACCAGTGGAAAGACGAAGTATATACCAGCGACACATCCGCCCATCGACCATGCTGGCAAAAAGTATTTTAGAAGGTGAGTTTAAAACAATTAAACAAATCGCATGCATAAACTGAGAACTCTTCCTTGCTTATTAAAAGCTGATGGTTGATCTTTCTGACCTTTTGCCCCTTTTCCTTCTTTTTAAAACTAATTTTACCCCTCTTTTTTTCCTCTTCTCTCAGCCTTTCTTGGACTTCTGTCTATTTCATATTAATTCACTTGGTTCCTCTCTGGATGTTTTCATGGCGTAAGCTTCTCTCAAATACAGCACATGTTTAGCTTCTTGTTATGCATAATAATTAAACAAATATTACAAATAAAAGCTGTGCATGATATTATTGATGCTCAAAATTTAATCAACACAATAAAAATTCCATTGGGAAAAAGGTTTAAATTTACTTTAGAAATTCTTAACAGAAAGAGGCATAAATCTTGTCTTTTGTTATGTGTAAATAAAACCAAATTCATCTTCTTTGTTAACAGGATATCGTCCAGTGCAGAACGACCCATTTCTGGGTGCCAGTCCTGCTCTGCCCCCTCCTCTGAGCGACCGCATGAGGAAAAGACGAGCCTTTGCCGACAAGGAGCTAGAGACCATCATGCTGGAACGAGAGTATAAAGAACGAGAGCTTCTCGAGTCCAGCCAGCCCAGCTCTGCCTCGCTCTTCCTCCCTGGCAGTATGGTCCACGCCGCTGAGTATAACTCCTACAAGACGGCTTTCTCATCCTCCTCAGCCCCTTCCACGGCCGAACCTTCTTCCAAAGATCTCTGTGGTTTTCTGCCCGGCTGTCTGGATCTCTCTCTGCAGTATGCCGCCACAGGTGGGACGACAGCTAACGTGGAGCTCATCTCCTCCAATGTGAGCGTAGCGACCACCTACCGCCAATACCCGCTCTCACCGCGCTTCGTAATGTGGCCGCGGGGCAGCAGCGGTATTAGTGATGCCCTGTTATACCAGCAGTGTCTCCTGAATGCCACTGCAGTCCAGAACTTGAAACCTGGAGCTGTTTGGGATCCAAAGATGATGACCTCCACCGAGAGCCACCCGCCCGAGCAGGAGCCCGCCGCGTCCAGGCTCGAGGGCTCTCGAGTGGCTCCAGAGCCGTGTGAACTCCAGCCGGGGCCCAGAGAGGCTCAGACAGGACTCGGCCAGAACGGAAATGCCCGTTCAGCCTTCTCGCCTCCTAAGAGGGTGTATGGACAAGCTTTCCCTCCGCATGCAGGGAGCCATGAGCATGTGATCAACAACATGAGCAAAGACACTGCCAAGCACACACTGTCCATGAAGCTCAACTCCTTCCATTCCCTCATACAGCAGACACTCAATGACAAGAATCCAGAGATGAGTGGGCCGTACTGTAAGGAACTGCTGGAGGAAGCAGCAAAAAAGTTCAGGGAGGGTACCGCCAAAGACACAGTGGGACTCAAAAGCTCGGAAAGAGCGGGAAAGGACCTCGTAGCAAAGCCAAGGAGCACCAAGGTCACCGCAGGAGAGTCTCTGTCGTTCTCCGTGGAGGCCATATTAAAAAGACCCGCACTTTCTTTAAATCGGACATCCCAGTAAGGTTTCCTGTAAAAAAACAATCCTAAAAGTACTTGCTTATTTTGTACTGACTGTATATTTATTCACACACACATACATATATTTGGAATTTTAGCAGAGAAAAGACAGAAAATCATTAATCTAAGCAGCATCTAAAACAATTTTTGCTGCTTTTTTGACGCATCTGTATATATAAAAATGTACATACCATTTCAGACATGCATGTTGTACATTATAATACATTCATAATGTGTAGAGTATTTAAATGTAAATGTTAATTTTGCTACTTTAAAAGTGTCAATAAAATGAAAAAATGTTCCTATATTATTTTGTAATTGTGCTATTATTTTCACAAAGTAATTGTGTTTATAATAAAATAGGATTTTAATCAATGCCGTAACGATCAATTATATTATTTTATGGTAGAACATTATTATAAAACAAAAGGAAAAAATAAACAATATAAAAATTGTTCATTTAAAATATGAATACAAAAAAAAAAAGTAAAATACTGTAGAACAATTATAATGACTTTGGTACATTTTAACAAATAATTATCACTTGAGATGTTCATGTTTTAATTTTTTTTATTTAGATCCTCAGTTCCACAAACACAGCCACTATATTGTTAAGTGTCTTAAGAACTAGCGTGACCAACTAGCATTTAGCCAAGTGGTAATCAGTCTTACTTTTTAGATTCAAATTAGACGATTTTTTTAATGTAGTATTTTAAAAAGTTATGACCAGTCTTTAAGAAAAAATCAGATGTCTAACTTCTAAGGCTTATCTAAGCATTTTAGCAGCTGGCCCCAGGATGGATTGTGGCTTTTACAGAACAGCAGCAACACTGTTTGTTGTTACTACATTCTAGAGTCTTTGTAAATATTTGCAAATACTAAAACTATATAAATGTGATTCTAATTCAAGGTTCAATTCTGGACAGGACTGATGAGTATTTTGTGTACACTTTTATAGAAGTGACAATTTACATCAGCCAATACGTTTATAAAGTAACCGTGAAAAAAAGGCAAATGATTCTGTTTATACTTATTCCACTTTATGTGCAAATATGGAGCACCTGCTCAAGACATTAGTTATGTCTACATGTGTCACAGATGTCGTTGATGGAAACATGAGAAGTCCATAAATTGTAGAATACCTTTTACAATTCTTTTTTTTTTTTAAAAAACATTTAATTTTAGCTGACGTCAGATTATGCTGAGCTGTATGTAAATGCAGCGATTGTATGAAGACGACAGATTCAGAAAGTAAAAACGGACAGCTAAATGGAGAAAAGGAAAGTAAACAAAAGATCTTTTACTACATTAAGGCTTGTGTCTGATTTCATTCTCCTACGAAAAATGATAGAGTGTTTCTTTAGTGCGACTAATAAAGTGAAACTACACATACATTAACTACAAATAATTGTAAAATTGAAATTGTAAACGTGAACAATATAAGACTAAGACATTATAGTTTAAACACAGTTCAGATGGAATCATTTCTGGCTTCAAATGGAGCAGGGAATAGTCTCTTAGGAAAGACCTCTGCACGATATCTCCTAAAACGACTGAGAGCCTAGCATGAAATTATAGATTGACTGCAGCTGTTCTGTTAGTCAAATTCTGCTTTTTTAGAAAGAATTTAGATCTACAACCCTGAAAACATCCTGCTTAGACAATACGTCTTAAGAAACGCTCACATCGTCTGTATCACTAGAGGGTTGTTCTGTGCTCATTTTACCTGTTATCTCCTTACTTATTTGCTGTAAACAGCGTCTTTAAATGTTTCTTTAACCTTTGCGATGTGGAAAACGGGTCAGTAATTATGCAACAGAGGAGAAGATTTTTAGTTCAAATACAGTGAAGTCAGTGAGGGTACATAGACGATTGTAGCAGAAGACACTGGAGCTGCTGATGTCAAGACTGACGAGCCCTGTTCTCATAGTGTCAGATTTAGCACATTAGCAAAGTGCCATCACTAGTATTGCCAGCATGTTTGTTTAGTTTCTTTTACTAGGCCCTTATGTCAGTCCAAGTTAACTTGTCTGTTTAAACATTGTTGCTACTGTAGCACATGAGGAAGGCAGGTCAGATTATGTTAACAAAACCCACTGTTCCACATTTACATTTCCTTAAAGGAATAGTTCACCCAAAATTAAACATTAGATGAATTTGTTTCTTCTTTAGTACAGATTTGTTGAAATTTGGCATTACATCACTTGCTCTTCAATGGATCCTCTGCAGTGAATGGGTGCCGTCAGAATGAGAGTCCAAACTCTCCAAAATCACAATCATCCACAAGTAATCAACATGACTCCAGTACATCAATAAATGTCTTGTGAAGTGAAAAGCTGAATGATTGTTAAAAAGTAGTTTGGACTCACATTTTGACGGCACCCATTCACTACAGAGGATCCACTGGTGAGCAAGTGATGTAAAACTAAATTTCCCCTATCTGTTTTGATGAAGAAACAAACTTATCTACATTTTGATGTACTTCAGGTGGACAATTCTATTAGGCAGAGTTTGGGAGTAAGTATGATAACGAGGTTTACGTGAAAAAAGCAGTTTCCTCTTTCAGCACTAAAATTTTCAAGAGTGAGAGTGAGATGATAAAATCAGATTTTGATAACAGCCAAAACATTGTCTAAATGCAGAAAAACATTCATTGCAAAAAAAAAAAAAAAAATCACATTCTTAATCAGCATTTGTTTTTAAGTGAAATTTGCAAAATATTGCACCCTTAAAAATGGCTTTTATTTGAGAAGCAATCTTTTAAGAATAAACCTCACTAAATGCAGTTAGATTTATGCTTAAAATAAAAAGCACTTCAATTCACAATTCACTTCTCAAGTAAGAGTATCTTGTTATAAGAATGTGTAGAAATTTTTACTGGAAAACAAGGTAAAATGCTCATTAAAAATGTTTTGTGCAGTGTTAATAAAGCAACGAAAATGCACTTTTGTTCATTTGCATTGCTGCACAGTTTACACCCAAAACATTTGTCTGTCCAGAGTAAGTGAGGACAACTCAAATTGGCCAGGCCACGTCATTGTTCCGACTAACACCTTCTGTTTCCCTCTTGAACTCGTTGCTCCCCAGGTGCAGAGCAAACCCATCTCTCAATCTGTTGACTTTGTCGCCTCAGTTACTCAGCACACTGGCCGATGCCACGCTGCAAGACGCTGCACTTTTAACATACAGAAACTGAAGAGAAGTCACAAGTCCACAGGTTCATTTTGACATATGATATAAATGGCATACTGCAAATTCTGCAATGCATGAACGAAAGGGGTAGGATCCCAATTTTGTTACCATCATTTCAGTACCAGCAGCTTTTGTGTGGAATTCCTGCAAGGCAACTTGTAATATAATAAGAGATGTGTAGCGCAGAAACTTTTGTCAAATTTGCGGCTCTTAATTACCATGTTTGCTAAGCTGACAGCTGATGAAGTCAATGCGGGCAGTTGAAGTTGTGTCTGCACACACACACACACACACACACACACTACCACCATCCTAGGTTTCCATGGTGGAACCTTGTCATGCAGCTTTATATCATTAACACCTGTGGGATGTTTTTCTTTTCTCCTTCCTTTCACTTACCCCTCTCTGTCAGTGTTTCACCACATGTGCAAAGGTCTTTGTTTTACAGCACTCACTGTATTCTCCAATAAATACACAACAGCTGAGTATATCAAGAGTGTCGCCCCTAAACAAATGATGCTGAAAATCTCACCTCCCCCCTTTCATGACAGGTTCATAAAGTAATCAGCCAAAGTGACAAGAAGCGGAGCGTGTGAATTGTGAAACAGAGTAGCAATGAATATCACTTTCAGAAGTTCATATCGAAGCCAAGCCATGTTGCGCTTGTAGTACTTATTCAAAGGGATTATTTACATGGACCCAAACAATAGTACAGTCCTGACCTCCTCGCTGTGCTCCTGCGTTTAAGCTCTCGTTTTTCGTTGTACTTTGTTCGCAACATTTCCAAGACATTCAAGTAGATAAGCAAATCGCCTCAAGTTCAATGCAAATGCTTGTAAATCCAAATGTTTGTGAAGCACAGCCTGTAACAACATTTCGTCTTGATCTGCTCTGGTTGGCCTTGGCACGTATGTCTATTGCATGTTTTTGTATCGCTTATTCGACTGTTATTGTTGAGGGATATTTTGTGTGATTTTAGCATGAGTGTTTTGTATGTACAAGAGCAGCAAACTATCTTCTGTATCCAGCAATGCATGGTCTTAATTTGCTTTTCTGAAAGGAACATGGAAATTGTATGGAAATCCTTGGAGAGAGGCATCAGATTTTACTGCAAAAGTCATTTTCGAAGATCTTCGCTTAGGCTCATTTACAGTGTCCTAGCAAGAGAGCCAAGCAAAGATGCTGTCACCAAAACCACAGAGGACAACATAATCGAAAAAAAAACTTTGACCTGTTCTACTGAGCTTTTAGGACAATAACTGCTCATTTTGCTGATTTTTTGCAGATAATTGCTTGGCTGTAACCACCATAGGCACTGAGAAAGATACACTGCTGATTTAATTTTTAATAAATATATTAAATATTTTAGAAATGTATACTTTTATTCGGCAATGATGCATTGAATTGATCAAAAGTGACAGTAATGATTTTTATATTGATACAAAAAAAGTTTATTTAAAAAAAAAAATCATGTTTTTTTTTTTTAAATGTTCTATTAAATAAAGTTTCCGGAAAAAAAAAAAATGTTTCACACTCCACAAAATATTAAACAACTTTTTTTTTTTTTTTTTGAATCGCTGATAATAAATCATTTGAGCAGCAAATCAGCATATTAGAATGATTTCTGAAGGATCATGTGACACTGAAGACTGGAGTAAATTCAGCTTTGCCGACACAGGAATAAATGAATGAATAAAATATTATATTACAGAAAATCTGAAAAAGAAGAGAGTTATTTTAAATTTCTAATAATATTTCACAGTATTACTGTTTCGCTGTGTTTTTGATCAAATAAATGCAGGCTTGGTGAGCAGAAGAAACTTCTTTCAAAAACATAAAAAAAGAGTCCAATTTGTGAATGGTATAGGGTTCATTCAAAATAGTGGTTATAAATGGCAGATTTTGACCTCTACGGTCCTTTTAATTATTATGAAATATATTTAGGGCCATTTATGTTTCTCAAGCACATGTAATGCATTCAGTGAGGAAGCATTAAGAAGTCATTAGAAGAGGGGGCTCAGCTCCCACGGGGGCTCTCATGCGGTAGCTTTGCTAAAGAAGTTATCACCCATTATTGGAGTCCAATGACAAAACACAGCTCTGTTTTCCCAGAGTGCACGCTGCTGGCTTCCCAGCTCTGTCCACAAACCCTCAGCTTGGGGTTAAGAGTCCGGCCCCTGAGGCTACTTGACATCTGCCCTGGCCGTGGCTCTCTGATTCCTGCTCTCTGAGCATTCTTGGGGTGCTGCCTGCTGAGAGAGAGGTCTCGCTTCCCTCGCGCAAGCAGCCCCAACAAAGTCTTGCTGAAAGATCAGGCGAAGGGGAAGAGATTACATGTCAGGTTAAGAGCGGGTGAGAAGCAAACACACAATCCCCTGATGAGAATGTGAAGAGGCACTGAGGGAGGAATGTACACAGGGGATTGTGTTTGGGTTTCTTCTGGGGTGGTTATTGTTCAGTGGCAACGAGTGGTGAAAAAATTAAAATGGTTATATAGAAAAATGTACGAATGTAGAATTTTTTTTTTTTCTCTCTAAGGCTGCATTCACACCATAACAGTATGATTTATTTATTTTTTATTTTAATACCATCTTAAATTAAACACATCATAATTAGCAGAAATTATACAGTTAATAAGTATATTATTAATTATATATTTTCTTTTCTTTTTCTTTTTTTTACACAGATCATCTTTTTTGTTTATACTTTAAATTAATTAAATGACTAAATAAATTACATTACATTTATTTACATTAAATTAAATTTGATTTAATTCATTTTAAATTGCAATCATGATGCACATCCACATCATAATTATACTTTTCTCAAGTTAATTGTTTGTGTGAAAAAGTATAGAATATATGTAACTATGTAATTATTTTATTTCCTTTCAAGCCATCAACAAACCATTAACTACAACTTTTCCCTCAATAAATTCCTAATTTGCTGCTTATTAATAGTTAGTAAGGTAGTTGTTAGGTTTAAGTATTGGGTAGGATTAGGGATGTAGAATATGGTCATGCAAAATATGAGCTTTATAAGCACTGAAAAACAACCAATATGTTAATAATATGCATGCTAATAAGCAACTATTTAATAATGAGAATTGGTACCTATACTAAAGTGTTAACAATTATTTGATTTGATTTGATTTTTTATTGCATTTTATTTTATTTTAGTTAGCAGGTTTCATTATTCTCTTTTCTGCAATCTTATAAAACATCACTCACTTTCACTTCAAACAATAGGAGCCTGTTAAACTTGATAGCCATTGCTGGCCACGCTAGCACATTTACACAGCAGCGTCAGTGTGGGTAGCGTGCTAGCCTGGCAAGATGGTAGCTAGTTGTTGCCATAATGGCGGATATCCAATGTAGGACTGACAGAAGCACTTTTTACAAGAAAGTCATTGAATGACTCCTTTTATGTGATGCTGCTTATAATGCAACACACTATTCAAAGGAGTCATGATCACATTTTGAAAGTCATTAAAGTGGATTTCTCGTGCAAAGAAACTTGTTTGGACACACACCACAAACTTAACCTTGCTGGAGGGTAAAGACTGAGTCGTTGCTACTCTGACACTTAGACTCTATTTAGCCAACAATATGTGTGCTAATCTCTGTGTTGCCATGTAAACACAGATTGTTTCCTGCACAGTGTTGTGCAATAAAACTGGTTCATCTTTGATCCGCTCTGAACATTAGGGACGTGATGTCTAAATACCAGCCAGCAGGGGATCTTATGACGATCCAAACATCTGCAGGCTATTTGATTTGACACAACAGGCGCAGACTGACCACTATACCACTTTTTCAGTTTTTGGCCACAATCAGCATGGGCTGACCACTACAATAGCTGATTTGAATTGATTTGAATAACTCATTATCGCTAATGTGGTTTGGGCTTCTATTATATAGGAAAGTGAAACAGGGAATATCTGCACTGGTCTAGAGTGGGTAAACACATTTGTAAACGATTGAATTAACTGTGTTTTATTAAACAATGTTCTATATGTTCTAAAATAACTACAATACCATTCAGAACATTTGGAGGTTGCTCAGATTTTTTAATGTTTTCAAAAGTGTGTCTTTTATTAGATTAAAAAAAAACCCACATTAATATTGTGAAATATTATTGCAATTTAAAATGATTGTTTTCTATTTGAATATATTTTAAAATATTATTTATTTCTGTGATGGCAAAGCAGCCATTACTCCAGTTTTCAGTGTCACATGATCCTTCAGAAATCATTCTAACATGCTGATTTGGTGCTCAAGAAATATTTATTTTTGTTATCAATGTTGAAAACAGTTTTGCTGCTTAATATTGTTGTGGAAACATTTTCTTTGCTGAATAGAAGATTCAAAATAACTATTGGTGGTAACACTTTATTTTAGGGTCTCTTAACTAGTTGCTTACTAGCATACATATTACTAGAATATTAGCCATTTATTAATAGTAATTAAGTACATATTAATGCCTTATTCTACATGAACTTATTCTACGTCCCTAATCCTACCCAGTACCTAAACCTAACTACCTTACTAACTATTAATAAGCAGCAAATTAGGAATTTACTGAGGGGAAAGTCGTAGTTAATAGTGGATAAGTGTTCCCTATTCTAAAGTGCTACCAAACTATTTGTCAGTTAATTGCAATAAGGAATCACACAAAACACACAGACTTTAATGATAATATAAACATGATACTTGTACAAATTTGGAAAAACTATGAAATCATATGGCTTTCAAAGACTTGGAATATACAATTACAATCCAAAGAACAAGAATTTCCGGTCACACTTTTTTATTTTCAGGTCCAATTCTCACTCTTAACAAACCATTCACTGACTTTTGCCTCCATAAACTCCTAATTTCTGCTTATTAATAGTTAAGTTTAGGTATTGGGTAGGATTAGGGATGTAGAATACGTGCTTTATTAGAACTAATAAACAGCCAACATGTTAACAATAGGCATGCTAAAAAGCAATTAAGAGTCAGAATTGGTCCCTAAAGTGTTACCGGATTGCTTTACTATTGTTGTAACTGCACTAAAAGTTGCACAGAGCGAATACTGTTATGACAACATGCATCGTCTCAAAATACCATCAAATGAAATTCCTTTGGGTCCACCTGTTTCTTTTAAGAATAAATAGCAACAGTAAATATCTTGATTTGTGTGCTGTGTCTAATTCTCTCACTGAAGGCCTCTGCATAGCGGAGAAGTTAGGTGTGATGAACTGTCACATCACAGATATTTAGATTTAAGACTCAGACCTGCCTTACAGGGGAAATACTACACAGAGGAGCCTGTTACTAAACTGATCCATACCATATCTGACAATGAGGAAGAGCTGTGAACATATCATGTTTCCCCCTCTATCCAGGTGGCATTTCCTCTGCCAGCCCCTGCCTCCCTCTCCCCGGACCCCGACACCATCATCTGGCAATGGGCTACACTGGACTTTATTGTGGAGGTTACCTGAGATGGGCTCCTCTGAAACCATGTGCTTCGAGAGTTTGCTGACTTTTATTAATTGCAAGTTTGTAAAAATGTGTGTGCTATTGTATTACAATCAGATTTCATGATTTACAACAATACGCATTTCACTGCCAAAATAGTAAGTTAGCATTTCTTCTTGTACATATTGGTTTCTGGAGCACAACAGTAAAAACGCACACTTGACTCCTCCTTTAAATTTCACAAGATGTGTTGTCTTTTATACAGCAACATGAAAGACTTGAGCGGGAACCTGAGAGACTGAGGGGTGATGCCCCTCGTGTCAGTTTGGACACTGAAGTCTCTTGAAACACAGCTACATAGCCTTACTTTGATGTGTAGGACTGAGATAATAACTGTCCTATTGCTGTGAAAGTATTATAACACATCATGCACATTCACATCATAACTGTATTTTTGTCAAGGTGATCGATGTAAACAATAAATACACTCTTAAAAATAATGGTGTTTTAAAGGTTCTTCATGGTGATGCCATAGAATAACCATGTTTGGTTCCACAAAGAACCATTCATTCAAAGATCCATCTCTTTCTTACCTTTTTAAGAACCACCACAAAGAACCTTTTGTGAAATAGAAAGGTTCTTCAGATGTTAAAGATTCTTTATGGAACCACTTACACACTTAGACCACTTCTATGGCATTGTGAAGAGATTATATAGTTAATAATTTATACAGTATATAGCCTGTATAAAGCTGTTTAAAGAGAGTGTATGTATACACACACACACACACACACACACACACACACACACACACACACACACACACACACACACTATTTTGATTTGACAGTATTTTTTTTAAACATTTTAAAATTGAGTATATATATATATATATATATATATATATATATATATATATATATATATATATATATATATATACACACAATTATTTAACAAAATTTTTTTTAAGTTGTTAATACACTGAGATTTTTTCCTTACATTTGTGCATGCTCTATATTTCCAGAAAATATTTTATCCCTCACATTAAGGGTTTCTAGAGTCTGATACAAAATTCGATCAATCACACAGGGACGTCTACATTTCTTGGTGCTGTCACTTTAAGATTGCTTTGAATGTGTGGTAGCAAATGATTTATGTCTTAGAGCTCATTATAGAAAATTGACGAGTCTTAAAATACTCTCACCTGCAGAACAGCTTTTGGAGCATGGCTATCACTTGATCAAAGGCGTTCTGGTGAAATCTATGAGAAAAACCCTCATGTTTTCTTAGAGGGAAAAACTTATATCACCCCTGTAAAAATGAACTGTGTGCGGCGCTCCTTGCTGAACAACTGCAAGATCATATGTTAGGACATTACCGTTACTGATTTACAGGAATACAAATTTGCCGTTAGTAGTGAGTGTTTTGTTCAAAGATGATAATATGATAACTGAGTATATTGTAAAATATTTTTCTCCTCAGAAATCTATTAAGAGGCCCTTTGAAAGGCATGGGGTCTAACATGTGCAGCTCAGCTGCTAGCAGCAGCCAAATGTAAGACTTCCTGCACACATTACAGTAACAGAGTGAAAGATTTATATCTGCACCAAATATGACCCCATGAAGCAACGTTCAAAACCATCATTATTAGTCCCACACCCACAGGTTATATGCTTAACCAGCACATATATGTTTGCCGTTATAATTACTGCACTTTACAATAGCGTCATGTTAGGAAATTGTATCAACCCATACACAATACATCTCTTCTGTTTGCTCTGTTGCTGTCACTTGAGTCATGACAGTGATTAGGAAAATAAAGGGTGTGTTCAAGCTTTAAATCCACACAAACTAATTGGATTCAAATGAGCTCTCTTTGCCAATGGCAGTAAACAATCTGTCATATCTAGTCCTGCTTATAATAGAAACATCCAGCAAACTAATTCACAGGTTTAAGTGCTGTTGATTCTTTAAGGAAATGGGGTGGATCGCTCTGTTTGATGAGAGCATGGCTATAAATAAGAGACGGCAATGGCCAAGTGCCAGCTTCACTCTGTCACTCATCACATGGAAAAAGGTACTTCACCAAATACATGTTTCTATGCGCCCCTTTCACTAATGCTCTTCATAAAGACCAACCCTTTCTGTGAAACTAAGAAGCATTATCTTCAAGTGATAGTTTACCAAAATGCACACATATACACAAAACAAAACAAAATAAAATCAATTATTTACCCTCATATCACACTATGTATGACTTTGTGTGAAACACAATAAAAGAAATTTAGTACAATGTCCAAGATGTTCTTTTCTCTGGTTCCCATCCACTTTCATCATTCACTCTCAGAAAAAAGGTACAAAAGCCAAAAAAGGAGTAATATGTACCACTGAGGAACAAATATGAACCTTCAAGGTACAAAAAAGGCACTGCAAAGTCAAACAAGATTGCCAATCAAAAGCATCAGAATAGCATTGCTTTACCAAACGGACTTTCAAAAACAGGCAGGGTAACAAATTAATATGATTCAACATATCCTAGCATTTTACAGAAATATTCAGATTTGCAATCGGTAACATTTAGGTAACTGTACTTTAAGTACACATTTTTCTCAGTAACTGTAACATTTATTTTGTAATTAAATTACGCAACAATGTTACATGTAACTCCCCAACACTGATAACTGTAATGGCCTAAAGTATCTCTTGAATCTTCAGATCTTCACACTAAATGCAGGGGCTTGGCAGCAGAACTGGAGGACAGAAGGCTGCATTTGTAATGAATTACAACAGAGCTGGTCACATTTAAGAAGTGGCCTCTGTGCAGTGGACGGCCCGTCAGCCATGCTTGATGTGATGGTAGCGTCTGCAGAGGTGATGGAAAAGCCAGACCACTAGTGCAGTCTTTTACTGTTTCTTCCTCAGTGGAAAATCCTCATTTCCACCGAACACGTTGGTGTCTCAGGCACAGAGTGACCAGAGAAAGTCTATATAGGGCTATACCATGACATGTGTAAGAGGATATTGGTGCATTTGAAGTTTTAAAAGCTTCTGCCTGAAAGATTTAGTAGGAAGAGAGAAAGGGGAATTGTATATGACACCTTTGTGAGAGCAGTCTTATAAATTGGAATCAATTTTTCAAAGGAAATAATAAAATCTTTTAACCCCTCCCACCCACTGCCATACTGATGGGCTCCTTTCAGGCTTGACAATCCACATTTTTTACAATTACTGCTAAGTATTCACTTCCAGGCCCGTACATTCAATGGCTGCTCTTACAGTCCAAGCTAACTTTTTAATGGTCCAATTCAACCATTTTTATATCACTGCAGAAAATATGGGCTATTATTTTGGAGGAAATTCAGAATGTATACTGGACCGTAGAGAATGACAAAAGCATCGATTTGGTTTTAAATTGACGAACTGATGGGAAAAGCAAAGTGCATATAATAGCCTGTGTGACTTCAAAAAGCACCACATGTTGAAAAAGGAAAAAGGAAAAAAGGATACTGTTCTGGTGTGTCATGCTTGACTGCGCTGGCTTGTAACAAACTTGACCCAGTTGAGCTATTGGTGACGCAAGACAGACGCAGCGACATGTTCACAACGACTTGTTTGAATGTTCCCTGCTTTCATAAGGACTCAAACAGTCTTGCCAAAACGATTGGATTTACTTGATATCATTTTCAGGAAATGAAGTCTATTTCAGCTCATCAACATCAGTTACCTCACCTAAAGGTTAAAGGTCATGGTGAATAATTTATTGGGAAAAATGATCAAATAAATAAATAAATAACATTTAAATGTTTGCAGTCAGCTTGATTTTTGGGTTACACTTTATTTTAAGGTGTCCTTGTTACAGTGTAATTATACATTTATATGGTTAGGGTTTGGTTTAGGGTTACTTGCATGCAATTATGCATAATTTATTGCTATTATAATAGTAAGTACATGTAACAAGGACACCTTAAAATAAAGTGTTACCGTGTTTTGTTTTTGTTACATATGTTCAACCAGGGTGAAATTATTTAAACCATATATATATATATATATATATATATATATATATATATATATATATATATATATATTTATTTATATATATATATATATATATATGTGTGTGTGTGTGTGTGTGTGTGTGTGTGTGTGTGTGTGTGTGTGTGTGTGTGTATTCATTTTAATGTATTTTAACATTTTAAATATTCCTATTCAACCAACATTTCTTTTTAAATAAATAAATAAAATTCTTGCTAAATTAAAAAAAATTGACTAACCCTACACTTTTGAACTTTTAAACATTTTTTTGTAGTGTATATTTTTTATTATGATTTTTTCATAAGTAGTCTTACTGTAATTATATAATTCAATTCAGAGTCATAATTAGGACAAAACTCTTAAAACGAACCAATCAGGTGGCTGCTTGCAAGCCAGCAGGGAGAACCTAATGAAAGTCCAGCGTCAGGGATTGTAGTACTGCCACCACCCTCTAAATCTCTTTCAAATTTCAGTGCATCTCACATCTGTTACCTCGGTGCGAGAAACCCCAACCTGCTGGCCCTGAGGACCAAACATGCATAACCTCCTATTTCCAAGCTTGACCGTTACAAATCTCATCCAGAGGCTCTGTTGTAACAGCAGAAAGAGTTATTCATTCATGTAGATGACACCTGTGGTTCAGATGGCTGAGCCGATCCCTCTTCTCCACAGCCGCTGAACTCCATTACCTTGTATGCACAAACATGGCTAATAAATACATCAGATGGACAGTGTAGGGATGTTTTCCCCTTGTGATCAGAGAGGTCGTTAAACCCAGTTCTGCTTTATCAAAATGAAATTTTCTGCATCTGTAATAAGTATCAAAACTCAGCCGCTCTTCCTGCCTCAGCTGCTTCCCAATGGAGAGGGGTTATTTACGAGTGACCTGGCGCAGAATCCTTGTTCTTTTGAGGGAACTTGAACACAAGCAGTTGACAAGTTCTAGAGCAGTATGACAGTCTGGAGGTGCCTAGAAGATGGCATGCATCTCCTCAACCCCACCCTCCAACCTCCATTCTGGTGGACGTGTCCTTCAGAAGGTCCCAGGAGTGCTTCTGACTGTCAAAACTGCATCGTCTTGGAAAGGCCATAATTGTAACCAGACCTTTCAGTCAATCTATATTTCTTTCAATGTCTTTCAGCTCTATTCGTCTTCTTCAAGATTTGAATGATGAGCTATTGTTGGGATGATTTTCACATATTCATTTTGTATAAAAATCTTGGTCTGTTGTAGCGGTCCATAAAAGCCATTTCTTATGTAACCAAAGGGCTTGACATGGCTCTCACTGGATATCATTTGGCCCTTGAAACCTTAGTTCGCTCAAAGCCTGACATGTTAAAGCCTTCCAAACACTTTGTTGGATAGTCTTACCGCTTCTTAAGAACATTTAATCCATATAGGCCCTGGAAGGTAATCCATGGGAGACTGGCAGGAGAGGTCCTGGAACACGGGTCCTTTTTTTGGTATAGAGGCCTTACAGGTTTCCACAAGTCTTCTGCTTCACTCTCACTGCGGCTTTGCCCTTGTGCTCCCCATGACTGCGCTATTGTCCTTTTTAGAGTTCAGATATCACACCCTCATGTTAACCATGCCACAGCACCAAAAGCACCAGATTACAACGCTTCATGTGAGAGGAATCTTTCGTAAGAAGAGACATAAACTGAGCAGCAGGGGTGGGAATATGTTTTAGCTCTGTTTGCAAGCAGGTATGTGGCTGAAGCTCTGCATTACGAATTGGTCATGTTGCTTATTCAGAGTTACAGAAAAGCTTTCATAAAAAAGATACTGTAACATTGGCTTAACCCATAAATCATATAATTTACAAGAAGGAATTCACTGAAAAAATAGTTTAATTCCTTCAAAAAAAATAAAATAAATAAAATAAAATAAAGCATCACCAGTTTTGTTTTAAAAGCATAAATCCCACAAAATTTGTTGGGGTAATGAATCAAATAAATTCATTAAATGGGAAAAATGAATTAAATTTGAGATATTGGAAAACATTTTTTCTTCTTAATATAATAGCTGTTTTAAGGATGTTTACTGGAAAACGAGACGTAAATGTGAAGTGGAAATTCTGAAGGTCTAAAAAGGAATGCAAAGAAATGTTCTGACATGTCCCTAAATATGTCAAACTGTTTCTCATAATGGTGCCCTATCAAAAAGAATAAATATGATCTTACTCTTTTTAGCGTCCATTTGAAAGTGGGATTTCATGCAACACTCATCCATCATGAGATCAGTTACTGAGTCTAATATTATCCTGGGCACAGAGAAGAGTACACAAAATACAATACAAGAGACACACACACTTAGTAATCGATGCAATGGAAACTTACAAGTCTTACAAGTTTGAACTTCTAAGTGTTCTTGTTCACTAATGTTCTATTTATCTTTCTTGGGATGTCAAGTGCATTTGTACTGTTTCCGCTGGATTTGTTTGTCCTTTTGGTGTGCTTTTCCCTGGTGGGAGACTAGTCGTTTAACTGCAGAGGACTCAGCAGGACACAGCAAATGTCCACTTCCTCTCACACTGCCAGTGCTTTACTTGGGAATGTGATATACTGTTTTGAAGGTACAGCTCTTTGACTTGACCCCTCCAATGTATAGAGATGACTAAACAGGCTCTGGCACACAATTAGATAAAGTGTCACTCTTGTTTTAACCGTCATGTTGTGTTCTGGCCAATCTGACCCTGAGAGGATTTTCTTTTCCTCAAAAATACTAGTTAATGTTATTGTATTGGACTGTCATATTGACCCATTGTAACACTTGTGGTATTCCTGGTCAAAAATGACCAATGCAGTCACACTTTATTTTAAGGTCCAATTCTTGCTATTAACGAACCATTAACTAGGATTTTTGCCTCAATACTCTATTAATTTGCTACTTATTAATAGTTAGTAAGTTAGTTGTTAAGTTAAGGAATTGATTAGGAATGTAGAATATGGACATGCGGAATATGTGCTTTATGAGTGCTAATAAACAGCCAATATATTAATAATAGGCATGCTATTATTGCAGCTAGTTAATAATGAGAATTGGTCCCTTTAATAAAGTGTTACCAAAATTGCTTATAAATTTCTTGTTATAAATTATATACTGTAGAATTCTATGTTACCTAATATTAGATTCAATCTTTTTCTCAACTTGTTTTCTTTCAATTAGAATAAGTTTAGTATTTATTTTTAATACTTACTAATTTTAGGGTTTATTGATCTGAGCTTGTTTTTTAAGAATGAACATTGCTAAATTTATTCACAAATAATATTTTTATTTTTTATTTTTTGCTCAAAAACTGAGGTGCTTAAGCTCAGATCAGTGAGGCCTATGATCAATCACTTACAAAAAGCAATACAAAACCTGTGCAAACTGAAAGAAAACAAGTTGACAAAAAAAAAACTGAATCCAAGATTTGGTGATAATCTGAGATTTAAAGCAATTTTTAAAAGTCACAAAACAAAGCACATAAAAACAAAAAAGTTCTAGCTCTCCAAACCAGTACTGTTAACCATATTCTGCAGCTGTGAACATTGCTTTTATGTTCTGTGAGCACAAAACACTCAACCTCAGTGTAAAACCCTGCCCAAGGACAAGAGAAGTGTAAGGCGGTGTCCCTGACCCTGCATAAACACTTTCCATAAAAGTTAACACAAAAGATTTGAAGAACCACAGGCCTTGAGGTTTGTGTGAAGATGAAGTGGCCAGATCCGCTTTGCTTGAACACGAGCAGATCCAAACAGACTGCCTGCAGTTACTGCAACGCCCTGCCGAACAGGGTGATGCAGCTATTTCCGTGAGCGTACAATACCAAAGGAATGCACAGAAAGCCATAAAAGAGAAGCAGATCTGGATTCTAGATTGGAATATATAGAGGAGAACATTAATCTCTGCTAGAGGTTTTCCTTTTGTTTCTGGAAGACTCTTTCCAGGCAATTCTGTCCTTCATCTGTCCACTGTTTTTTTTTGTTTTTTTTGAGTCAGGAGCTCTTTTCCACCTCTCAGCCTTTTGTAAAAAGATTTGGGAGGGAAGCAAATGTGTAACGGATGTGGGTGATGTGATCTACCGAACTGATCTGTTCTTAGATACACTAACCTTTACGGATTAGAATAAATCAGAGGTGAAGCCTCAGTCTTCAACCCCCAACCTTCTTCTTTTATTCTCTCTTCTCTCTCTCTCTCTCTTTTGTGCAATTCCACATGTGCTCAATATATCACGTAAAGTATATCACCTTATCCTTTTGTTTATTATCTCCTAGGATAACCGTGTGGAATCCTCATGCTCATGCGTTCCATGTCTATAGTATTTCCAAGCGCATTTTACAAGAGATCAGTTACTGAGCTTAATGCTTTGCAGCAGCAGCGCTGGTAGCGCACATGATATCTTAAATGTAACAATCAAAGAAGCATGCAAGATTTTGGTATTTCCGCTGGCCTACAGATGTGCCGATGATTCTCTCACCCCATCGTCCAAAATATGTCATGTCAGTTTTGGTGTAAAAAAAAAAAAAACTTCAAACACACTAACATCTTATCACCATGTGTCAATTTGACGTTGAATACAGAGCAGATTTATTGTGGCAAGCTATTTCTCCTACCTCTGCTGGTGTGACACAAAGGGCCAGATTTACTAACTCGCTGCCTTGGAATTATAAGGTTATATCTGCATTCTGAGCAGCTTTGAGATATTGAGCGTCAAAGTTTTTGTGTTCCATAGACATCTGTAGATATATATATATATATATTAAAAAAGGCTCAAAAACCTTATTGCATATGTATTTGTTGGATTTTTGCTTTCAGATGCAACATTTATGGGAGGATTACTGTGATTTACTAATTAAGGTTTGCGGTAGTCAGTCTACTGGTATTTGTACCATTATTTTTAACGCCACCAAAAAGCATGTCTTAACCCGTTTTGCACTGCGTCCCTGATTTTTCATTTGCGGACTGTCAGTTGATCAAGTGCAGAAATTTCCACTCCTATTGGTGCTTTTATAGGATTGCTTTCTCATCCTAATTCTGTATATATTTTGCATAATGATTTATATAAAATATATAGAATTAGGATGAGAATAAAAATAAAAAAATACAAAAAAAGAAAGAATACAAAAAAATAAAAATAAAATAAAAATAAATCCCATATAGACAAAATAAACACTGTTGTTGTATAATTTAAATAATTAAATGATACACTATTTTAAACAATTTCCTTGCTTTGGTTTGAAATAAACTTTGCCATGCTATCTGGCAATTTACCCATATTCAAGATGCTACTTTTACTTTCTTTAATTTAGTTTTCTTGGTATTGTTTTATTTAGTAATATTTTTTATATACAATTAAACAAACAAAAATACAAAAAAAAAAAAGAAAAAAAGAAAAGAAATCAGATCCTTATGACACCATTCTTCAAGAAGTGACATTATTTTTGCTGGGAAAACAATAGCACAAACATTTGTAGATATTAAAAACATTCCATACAATACATCATACTATACTCAGTATGTTAATAATTGCAAAATGTGACCCTGGACCACAAAACCAGCCTTAAGTGTCAATTTTTCGAAATAAATAAGCTTCCCATTGATGTATGGTTTGTTAGGATTGGATAATATTTGGCCGAGATACAACTATTTAAAAATCTGGAGTCTGAGGGTGCAAAAAAAAATAAAAAATCTAAATATTGAGAAAATCGCCTTTAAAGTTGTCCAAATGAAGTTCTTAGCAATGCATATTACTAATCAAAAATGAAGTTTTGATACATTTACGGTAAGAAATTTACAAAATATCTTCATGGAACATGATTTTTACTTAATATCATAATGATTTTTGGCATAAAAGAAAAATCAATAATTTTGACCCATACAATGTATTTTTGACTATTGCTACAAATATACCCCAGCGACTTAAAACTGGTTTTGTGGTCCAGGATCACAAATATATATTCTTAAACTTCAAGGTGACACCCTAATCTGGGCAAACTCTCAATCCCTGAGAAATGGCAAAAAGTTAATAACTTTATTTCCATCCTGTTAGGCATCCTGAATTTTCTTGCCATTGTTAAAATAATGAAGCTATCATTAAGTTTAAATGTATGGGCATGTTTTTTTCTTTCTTTCTTACTGAGCACATACAGTAAGGTGCCGCATAACAGAAATGACCCAAATACTAACAAAAACATGTTTTATGATTATAATCTGATCCATCATGTCAAGTATTTCATTTTCATTTGAAAAGAATGAAATCTGAGGCTATCAGTCCTCACTGCACATGTGGAAATTATCACTTTGTTAAGCTAAGTAGAAAATTAATGTGCATGTACATACTCAGTTATTCATTAGTCATACCATGTAAATCCTCTACGGAAATTATTAATCTCTAAGGATTATTAATGACCAGTGACCATTTTCTAAAATAGCATCTTTTTGACATTTGAATGAATGAAGGCTTAGAGTGACTCACAAGCTGTATGTGCACGAACAGAGCCAAAGAAAATGAAGGAATAAAAAAAGGAGTGACACTTGAGATAAATGAGCTTCCTTTCAGCAGGCTGAGAAATGAATGTGGAGTCAGAGAGGAGTAGGACGTTCCATCCCACACGTCAGCCAATCAGTGCCTTCACAGAGAGACCGGCGCTGTCTGCTTCTGTACGGCTGGCTGACGGGACAAATGAGCTTTTGACTGATGACGAACAAGTGAAAGACATGTCCGCACTCAGTCGGCTCATAGCCAAACCGCACCAATAGCTGCCTGGTGACTGTCTTGTGCCTTCATGAAATTGTTCTCAAATGTAAAGCTACGACCAAAAACAATTTACATTCACTTGGCCAGTATTTAGATTTTTATTTGGCTGGAAAAAACCCCCACACATTACAACACAGGCACAGGCCTTATCAATATTCAAACACAGGCCCTTATTATATCATCTTGTATTAGTAACTATTTTAAAATATAGTCTCAAATATGTTACTTGTATACAAACAGAAGCTCAATCAGTATCAGATTTCATTGTTTTTTAAGAAGAGAGTAAGGATTTTGTTTTACAATGCTTGTCCACATTTGTCTTATATAGACACACACACACCTCACAGAACATGTCTATCCATTTCCCTTGGAAAAAAAGAAAAGAAAAAAGAAAATTATTGTATCGAATAGACCAAAAGGTCAAGAGGAGGCAGCCAGATATGGTGTGTTAATGTGACCAGGAAAAGTGGAATTAGTTTTAATGTTTCACATGCTAATATTTTTATAGTCTCCCACAGTTTTGTATTACATGACACTATAGAGAAGGAGGGGGGCACCTTTCAGATATTGAAACCTTATGAACGCTGCTGTCAGTGCTCCAGCTTCATGTCTGCTTGAATGGAGATGCACAGCCAGCTCTCTCTCTCTCTAGCAGTGGTTATTGTTCACATGCACCCGGTGAAATTGTTAATATGTTTTTGAGTGTAGAAGGGATGAGGGTGCAAATGTTTTAGGAAACAGAGTCTTGTTTGCAGAAAACAAAGAGGGTGTTTAAGTGCTGATAAAAACATGTGGCAGTATTAACAGAGAATAAGTTTTTCATATCGGAAATTTCCATGAACTGAAGAATTGGCTGGTCTGAGATGGAAAATGTTTGCTTTGTGTAGATTATAAACAGCATGTGTGTGTGTGTGTGTGTGTTACATTAAAATAGAATTAATACATTATCACAAAAACTCAGTGTCTACACCTGCCAGTGAATTGAAATAATTTATCAGCCAAAATATTTATATTACAGTTTGATATGAAAAGAATCTTGTTCATATGACAGTGGGACTAAACACAAAACAAAACAAAAAAGATTGAATGGCTCCAAAAAGTAACAAGTAAATAAAATTAAATAAAATACAAATATTTCTCATATCTGGAAAAAAAAGTCATGAATATTATGTAAGCACTGTAAGTATGTGTGTTCTGTTGAACACAAAATAAGACATTTTGAAAAATGTTTCTGGTTCCCTCTGACTTCCATAGTCATTTTTTTTTTCATACTATGTAAGTCAATACCTATCAACTATTTGTTTACCAACAAATCCTTAAAAATATCTTCTTCTGTATTCAACAGAAAAAATAAATTCATACAAGTGAACAATCTGAGGGTAAGTAAACGATGACAGAATTTTCATCTTTAAGTAGCAGTTTAATGCCTTGTCACATGATAACAAATGTCTTCCTGCATTGTTTATGTTGATGCAATCGATATTTTGCAGGAAAATGTTTTTCAATCATTAATAATATTTCTAAAACATAAGCGGTGAAGCGATTTTTGTTTTAAGACATAATATTGTTTTTCACTTCTATTTTTCTAGATCTGTGACCCATTTCTGGTGACCCACGAGCTGACCTTCGCTCTAAAGCATCTAATTGTGTAAATATTCAAAGAGTTCAGCAACACCTGATCTAACACAAGGCCTTCTGAACTGCGGGAAAGCTGCACAACAGCTTGTGAGACAACGAGAAAAAGAAAAAAGAGAGCAAAAA
Organism: Acrossocheilus fasciatus; assembly: GCA_036784905.1. Classification (NCBI taxonomy): domain Eukaryota; kingdom Metazoa; phylum Chordata; class Actinopteri; order Cypriniformes; family Cyprinidae; genus Acrossocheilus; species Acrossocheilus fasciatus. The sequence continues at coordinate 17,866,771 of CM071942.1, forward strand.
AGTGGGAGAGAGCATAGATGGCCAGATAACTCATCTATCCTATTGTGGACCTCTTAATGCTCCTGCATCTCAAGAAAGCAGTCGATCATATAAACAGATATCTCTGCGTCAGCGAGAATTCATCTTCATGCATACCTTTCTCTGAGATAACACAGCAAAGCACAAGACAAGTCCTGTCTGTTAAGTATGATTTGTTTAGAGAAATACATGTAATACACTCTCATTGAGGTTATTCATATATAGAACTCTTAGGCTGCAGAATATTTTTCAGTGGGGGGCCAAAAAAAAAACAAGCAATCCTTAAATTCTCCAGAACACAGAGCACATTTAACTCACTTCGTTATCAACTGTCATGACTTACACTGTGAATGAAAGCTTGTATCCGCACTTAATTTTTGTTTTATAGCCAGAGTCCTTAATTCAGAAAAGCTGATCCATGTTTGAAAGCTACAAAGCAGCTCCAGTTCACAATACGCCGACCATCTGATTAGACACATGTTGAAGTCATTGCTGTTGACTTCCACTCCATCCAAGAGTTGCATCAAAGAGACGCTGACAGTCCTCATATAACATAATCCTTGGCAGGTGGAATAAACCAACAGATCTGGCTCAACTGCATGGATTCTACGTGGTGAAAAAAAAAAGAAAAAGAGGGGGGAAAAAAAGAAAGCAAGAGAGAGATGGTGAGGAGAGACAAAGTGAGAAAGAAATGACATATTAGCTCTTACAAGGAGGCACTGAAAAAAGTCTGCACACACACACACACACACACATTGGTTTCCATGTTTTATGGGGACATTCCATAGACGCAATGGTTTTTATATTGTACAAACTGTATTTTCTGTATTTCCCTCACACAAAACTTTATGCATTTATAGATTTTCAAAAGACTCTGATCTGCAATATTATGGATGTTTGCACAGTGATTTTATCATCTTCACATTATAAAATCATTATGTTAAATTATTAATGTGGGAAAAAGTATTCATGGGCTCCAATTTTCCTAGTAAAATATAAAATAAAATATCAAGACAAAACATTTAACAAGATTGGTAAGAGAACATTGCTCAAGAATCAAGTGACATTACTTCATCACATCACAAACACAGATGAACTGCACAGTCACAAATATGCCAGGCCCTCTTGTTTGTCAGCCACATGATAAAGAAGTAGGAAAACTAATCATGACCAAAGGAGTGAAAGGTTATGCTGAAGCAATTAGACCTTGGTGGTGGTCCATGAGTCGGCCCATAAAACAAAAGATCTAAACCAGACACAGAAAGCAGGCACTGAGTTACAAAAAGAGGAAAGATGAGTCAAATCATCTGTCACTGTTAAAAAGCATTAAGCTGAGGAAGTCTAAATCAACTTTTACAATCTGCGAAAAAAGTGTAGCACATTAGCGCTTTTTATAAAAATGTTAAAAAGTTGCTAATCCTTGAGGAATCCTGGCATGCTACTTAACTGAGATTTTACTAGCCTCAGTGATAAAAAAGAATATTATTGATCTAAATCATGTCATGTGCACATGATTATGTGTTAGGTGCTGTTAGGGTTACAGTCTCTATGTTAGCGCCAGTTATCTAGCTTGTAATTGTAAAACCATGCTCCTGAAGGAAGTGAATGATATCAAAGCAAACTGAACAAAACTACAAAATTGAGACCAAAATTACCTCATGGCACAGGCCTTATAAAATGTCACCATTTGGCAATATCAAAAATATTTTATGACAAAATGGCATGCAGTGTTTCAACAGGACTGAGGAACCATAAAAGGTTTAAATCATTCATGTGTTCTTTCCTTTTTGCGGTTTCTCACGAAGAGTTGATTTCGCATATGATGTACAGGAAAATCGCGCTCGACAGAATGGCATTTATCACTATTAGAAGTTGTCTAGTCAATAAAATGATGTTTATTGTAGGTGTTTTTGATGTTTTATATAAATCTTTTGGTAACACTTTATTTTAGGGTCTCTTAACTAGTTGCTTATTAGCATACATATTTCTAGAATATTATCCATTTATTAGTAGTAATTAAGCACATATTAATGCCTTATTCTACATGACCTTATTCTACATCCCTAATCCTACCCAATACCTAAACTTAACAACTACCTTACTAACTATTAATTAAGCAGCAAATTAGGAATTTATTGAGGGAAAAGTTGTAGTTAATAGCGAATAAGTGTTCCCTATTCTAAAGTGTTACCAATCTTTAAAAAAAAAAAAAAAACCATTTGCATGCATGTGCTAACATGGGCAAAATTAAATAAAATAGGGTAACACTTTATTTTAAGGTGTCCTTGTTACATGTTACATGTACTTACTATTGTAATAATAATAAATGATGCACAATTACATGCAAGCAACCCTAAACCAAACCCTAATCCTAACCCTAACCATATACCATAGATTTCTATTTCAAATAAATGCTTTGAACTTCTTTTCATCAAATAATCATGAAAAAACAATTCAAAAATATTAAGCAGTAACTGTTTGGAGCAGCAAAACAGCATATTAGAATGATTTCTGAACGGAGTAATGACTGCTGAAAATTCAGCTTGCATGAATAAAATCACATTTTAAAACATTAAAATATTAAAAACAGGTTTTTCAAATTGTAATAATATTTTACGGTATTTCCGCTATACTGCATTTTTGATCAAATAAATGCAGTTTTGGGGAGCATAAGAGACTTCTTTCAAAAACATAAAAATGTTATCAGCACCAAACTTTTGAACAGTGTATCAAATTATCAAAACCTTTATTCTTGGTGCGTTTCCACACAATCCCTGTCAGTTTTGAGGAACACAGTGGCAGAAACAAATGCTAACACTCGGATGTAGAAGGTCAGTGACATGATCTCAATGGGAAACATTCCCCACCTCCATCCATTATATCCTTAATTTGGGTGTAAAACTGACAAAGGCACTTTGGAGATTTATGTGCTTCTTTGTACTGTTGACTCCCATGTGTGCAGCCTGTTAAGATGGTGACTGGACAGGCTAGCTAAGATTTTTTAACACAAACCACAGACACCTTTAATCTACCTCACAAAAACCCCTCGCACTCACTTGTTTGGATTAGATGTGGCCTCCACACATGGAGAAAGCATAGAGGGCAATTAAAAACACACTGTATCCCTGCCGGTGGCCTTTTGCACTGGCAATGGCTTCCACACTTTTGAGTGGGGTGCGTCTGCTAAACAGATAAAGCGTCGTTTGGCTTCTGTTACACTTTGCCCGCCGTCAAGCAGAAGTTACACATCCGTCCACTTGAAGCCGCCCTCTGTTTATTTGCTTATACAGCTTGGTAGGAGGCCATACGTTTGGTCGTTAAGACTTTGATTGCCACCTGCACCTGTCTCAGACAACGCTGTTTGTTACAAAGTCTGCTACTTCATTCGGAGCTGCAGGGGAACATCTGATGGGCGGGGAAGCCTGAAGTGAGGGATGACGCTCTGTTCCACAGCCTTTCACTCTCTCTTACCGGTCTGTTTGAATCAGCCTTTGTACAAAAGATGGAGTGAGTGGCCATAGGGTAATTCTATACCGCATTTACCTCCAAATGAAGCAGCAGGATGAAGTGAGTCATTTGGTTCAGATAAACAAATTTGTGCAAACCTCAGCTCTGCCCGGCTCTGGAACTCAGATGTGTCTTACAATGCAGCAGAAGTACTTTAACACGAAATGACCGAAAGTAAACTACTGGTAGATGATACTGCTTGTATTTATTTTAAGAGAGCGATTTACGCAGTGAAAGCCATCTAATCCAATTTTTGAAGTGTGAAGTGTGCGATCTTTAGTTCTGAGTCTTAGTCATACTTTAAAATCTTAGTCCTGTTGACATACGATTACCTTATAACCATAAAAGAAAAACGACAATGATCTGACCCTTTTAACATATGCCATATATATCACTTCATATTTGTTTTTGTCTGAATGAAATTAAAAAGGTACTAAACTGACCTAATTTCTTGAAATTGCAATTTTATATCTTACAGTGTAACTTATTTTATTCAATTACATGCTTCATTTTTCAATCTGAGAGAATGGGTTTCCATATGTCTGATGGCAAAACGTGCAGAAGGCCATTTTATATTAACCAAAGTATTCATTGCAGCTGCAAAAAGTGGCTATTTTTCTGGCAACATATTGTGATATAAAAAGTGGAACACAAGTAAGAACAGGTCTGTTTTGTTTCATTCATGGTAAGCCACGCCATGCTATGCCTGAGTGCACAAATCATTCTAGTCTTCCATGAGAGCCCAGCTATCTTGTGTAGGAAGACACTACAATGACATCTAAATCAGTGATTCTCAATGAGTGCTGTTGTTTTAGCATTTGACTTGCTTCTGTTTTACTGCCAGACCGCTTTTGGCTCCGGATTTTCCTCTTCAGAGGCCAACAACATGCACCAAATGTTTCACATTATCGGTGTGAAAATCCCCCAATTCTTTCGCTTTTTTTCTTTACAAGTCCATGCATCCGTGGAAACTTGATATTTCATATTTCATTCTGGTTTGCGGATGTCATCACGAGAGATGCTGGTTCACATGCAACCGGCCGCCCGAGGCCTTTGATCAGCCTGACCACGACTAATTTCGAATGGAGAACGACTGAAAGAAATATCGAGAGATTTCATGGGAATTGGCACAATGGCCCGAGCTTCCTAATTCCAAACGTTCACTGAATGTTCACTGAAGAGGCAATGCGTCTTTTCAAACTGTATGTTATGGTGTAAAATATAAAAGAAACAACACCTCAGATGACATTCAAGTATACATTAAAGTACATTTGTCACATGACACAACATATATATTCTGTTCGAAGAATATGCTTGGTTTCAGATCCAAACTGAAAGTGATCGTACTACAATGTTAATCTGTCGAATGTGACTATTTGAGAACTAAAACCATGTTGAAACTTTGACCAGGAAAGGCAAACATATGTGATTCAGAGCATTCGAAATAAAGACCTGCAGCTCTGGAAAACAATATCCCTGAGCTGAGATATCAAGGGAAAGATGTAAAAGGAAATTTAAAGCAGCATAAATGTTCTGAGTGTTTAAGAGTGGTGCAAAGGTCCCAGGGGTCTCATCTGGCAAAGGCCTTTGTTCACAGGGCAGGATGTATCCAGCAAGATAGTTTCCTTTCCATAACATTCCTCATCTCAGATGTGCTCCATTGTATGTTCCTTATCAGTTTACTACAAAACTACAAACTACTTATTTTAACACAATTGGGATGCCAAGAATGTTCAAAAACTAAACTGGAAAGCAAGCAGCTGAGATGGCATGATAGTCCACATAGTTTCTGTGAGGCATTTCTAAAAGGCTACAGATTTTTTTCCAGAAGAGATGCCAGGTCAAGCCTGGTCACAGCAGCAGGTGACTCAAGTGAGGTCATTATGTGGTCGTTAGAGTGATTTGAAACCAGCGAGCAACTGCTGGGTTCGGAGGTGAGAGCTGTCACACATCCTGCAGGAGTGTTTTTGTTTTCATTCGGCTTTCTTTTTTTTTTTCTAGGGATGCTGTCTCACACCAGGCTTTTACCTTTTCCTAACAAGCGCGAAATGCACGTTATCTTCAAAAAAGAATGAAATTAGTAAGACTAGGCGCTTCAGACGAGCGCTTGACCTCTTATTGGCAACAGTGATTCATGCTATTTGAAAAAAAAAAAAACCTTAGTTTGAAAGAAGGATTTTTCATGGACGTCTTAATCGACACAGCTACACTGCTGCTTTTGTCATCAGCGTTTCCGTAATAAATCAGAAAATTACAAATGCGTGTCGTACTTTTGTTTCAATTGTTCACACGGACAAATTCAAAGCGTTTATGGATCCATGAAACCCATTCTCCCATGTTTTGGCTGACTTTCCCAGACCATTCTGTGATCTGCCTGGATTCATCTTACATCTCTTTCTCTCCTCTGTTTGCAACAGGTTCACTGCCACAGAAAGCGAACTGTTCCACATTAAATCCTCTCAACTACCTGTCTGATAGTATGCCAGCTGTATCAAGGTCAGCCAGGCCTTCCCTGCAGGGCTGGAGAGCACAGACAGTCTTGGCCTTCAAAGAGCTTCATTATGACTCTGGAATACACTTAGGGTGGTATTTAGAAAGGTATTTTAGAAAACGTAAGCAGTTTTTTTAATATATATATATATATATATATATATATATATATAAATATAAAAGTCAGCATTTTTGCTCTTACTTGTTCAACTGTCAAGTGACATCATTTATGAGGGTGAGTAATTAATTACACAATTTTCATTTTTGGGTGAAATATCCCTTTAAAGGTAACTAAAAACATGTCTAAGAAAATCTAAGTTCATTTTGAGAAAAGCTCTATAGCATAATTTGCTTGCAAAACTATTTAAAAACCCTCTTATCGCATTACACAGTAAAAACAAAGTCTTATTTCAGACATGACCTGTATGTACATTCTTCATCATGTTATTTCCTGAGCATCAGCTACAGCTTCTTCTGTTTCCTGGACTTCTGAGAAAGCCTCTTCAACAAGTGCAGCCATCACATGCCACACAAGTATCTAACTACTGTAACCAAGTCAGAACACATGGGCCAATGAGAACACACTGGATCTGAATATCGCAGAACTATGAAGTTTGTCATGCTGGAAGATTATCGGCTGCAGAGCGAAAACACATGTGAAGAAACAGAAGAAACAGAAATGTTGATCGATTTATAACACTGCACATGATTTATTAAAAGGTAAATAACCCGCAGTGCCAAAACTATCTCTTTTATAACAATTCCTACACCAAGTAAAGTATGTTACAGCACCCTTTCTTTTTTAAATACAGTTGTTGGGATAAAACGTGCTGTAGGAGCAGAAATCATGCCAAGTTCTTCAGACAGACGAGTGAAAAATGTGCATCTGTTGATACTTCTGATTAAAAGTAGCCATGGTTTGAGGTAAAAAATAACTTGTGTTCAAATGGCCTGCAGAATTCCTGTCCAAAGACATGCAAACCGATTTAGTTCTACACAGCATGGCCATATAATGGCGAGCCACCTGGCCTTGGCACTTTTAATGTGGGAAATTTCAAACTAATTCCACTTCAGAACATCAGCTGGGGTTCCCAAGACAATGCACCTGATACTAAAAAGAAATTCACAGGACTCTACAGAAAGACAGATCACTCCCTTGAGGATGATCCTCACTCTCCATCTCCAATCCACTGGCACCTCTTAGATTCTCAATTGGTCTCATCTAAGTTAGTACAGTAGGTGTGTGTGTACAGATGGGTCTCCTCAGAGGTGTTGAAGATGAGGAGGATTAGGGTTCAGGGCACTTATCATGGAGTTGTCTATGTCCCAACTCGCACACGGCACTGTTTTGAATGTGGTTAGTAATGGAGAAATGGCTGTTGTATTCTCCACAGACCATGTAACTTGAGGAGGCCGCCGTTTCTGCCTGGAGACATGCTGGATCGAGGCCACAGGTTACTTGACTCTTTCAGAGTGAACCTGTAGGTTGCAGCCACCTCTTGGGTCCTTCAACCTCAAATGCGAACTCCATCAAAATATCATCTCTCATGTGCCGGAGACACCCTGCTCATTTCGTCAACCCTTAACACCTATGAAACCAAACAGCCTAGATACCTCCACAGGCCTTTATTACTGCTCAGTTTTACAAAGATTTGACACAAAAGAGTCATAAAGATTACAAGATCCATACACCTTTCTATAAAAAAGTGGCAACCAACCCAAAAGTCAATGCTATTATTTCAGCAGGTCTTTCTCATTCCTGCAGTAACAGAAGATTTCTTTTATTAACCTGGTTAGTGGAAAAGCAGAGCACCTGCTCTAAAGAAAAAAACAAAAAAACAAACAAAAAAATCTTACCGTTCAGTTTTGGGGAGCAACTCAAAGTAGATACATTACTTTGCCATCTAGAGTAAGTTAAGCTGTTAAAATAACAAGCTAAGATACTGTTTTACAAGAAGTAATGCAAACAAAATGTTATAGCTATAGTTTATTTATGTGGTATATACTGTATAAGCTGAAAGCGAAACCAAACGTGCTCTTCTAAATGGCTCTCAAATGTAGCGTTGGAAAGTCCAAATCATTACGTGAATCAGTCCCTTCGCATAGTTGTGTAAATTAACCAATTAAATAATGATTCCTTGATTGAACTCTGGTGCGGCATTTCAGGAGAGTTTACAATTATTTAAGAAAAAAAAAAAATTCATGAATTTACTAATTCGCCTCTTCAGCTTCTCTGATTACAGTGAAAAATCAGTTCAATTCTGCAGTTCATTACTATGACTTTGATGTATGCATTCTAGCTTTATTTAGTTGCATTTACAGTAAATTCCTCCAGTAATTATCTGCTCAAATTTAAAGCTGTCATCCTATTTGACATGTTTTATCCAATCAAAAGCCCTCATTGTGTATGTGAAAAAAAAAAAAAAATTCTAATAATAATTTGACTACACCTACTTAAAAGATTAGCTCATCCAAAAATGCTTTTTATGACTTTCTTCTGTGGATGAATAAAAATATATTTTGATAAAGTTTTTAGTTTCTTTGTCTATGCAGGACATCAATTGACTCTAACATTCCCAACGTTCAATAAAATATTTCAATTTGTGGTCTGAAAGAATGACACTGGAATGGGTTTGTAAATGATGACAGAATTTTCATTTTTAGGTGAACTATCCCTTTAAAGGTAAGTACAAACATGTCTAAGGAAATCCAAGTTAGAACTATATCATCAATGTAGTTGATGCACATAGTCAAATTGAGTAGTTTGTATATAGTTTAGTAAGCAGCTTATCCAACGCTGATTTCCATGCCTCAGAATAATCTATTAAGAGAGTGACTGAAGAAAAAAATTTAAACTTTGAATTATTCAGTATTTCTGACAATATGGGTGGGCTTGGGAGAAAGGTGCAAGTATGCATACTCATGACACACTGCTGAGGAAGGGGGAGAGGACCCATCATGCCATCAATAAAATTCAGATCTTTCACATGTAGACATACCAGACCATCCATCACACAGCAGGTAGTCGAGACTCATGTGCACGTCCTCTAAGGCAAATCACACAACCATACGGAACATGTGTTCTCAAAATGTGTGACATCTTACCCACACTGCACCTCAAAGTGCAGGATTTCAAAGGCCCACTGCGGCATTTATTGTGTCTACCTGGACTGTATATTTTTTGCACAAAAGCAGTTTAGTTTTTATCAGCTTGAGAAACAGTTTAGACTGCTCTAAACCACGTCACACATAAACTCTTTGTTTAAGATGTAAACGTGTAGGCGTATGTGTCCCGTCACGTTACAGGTGCTCGTTGCGATGATGGTGTGATGATTTAGAGCAGTCAGAGTACCGAGATAACATCTTAAGTGAGTCAGTTGCAGTTGCGTCTGTATCTTTTGGAATCACATCAACTACAGATTGTTATAAGCTACAAGATTGTTGGGAAAGATTGTGCTGAATTTCCCCAGATGACCACTAGAAAGTCTAAATATGCGGGCATTAACCCACATTAAGAGTATAAGAGTGCAGATAAGAGTTGATAATATAGCAGAGAAACGATACAGAACAGAGATAATGTAATGTTAGATGACCACTTTCATTGATCACATGCATCATGGGTGAATGCAATTCTGACACAAAAATTATGTTTCCACTCACACTGCTAAAAACACTCAAATAAGCAAAGTTTAAGATCAAAATGCCTCCATCGCATTAACAGAGGCGTGAATTTTCATCCCTTATGGTCAGAATCTCACGTTCGATCAGCAGTTTCTCAGGTAACTTCTCTGATGTGCCAAAATGCAGCAAACAACACCTGCATCCCAAAGTATTTTGCCATGCTTCGTCGCTGCGACAGATACACCACCACTGAAAGAATGCAGGGACTTTCTCAAGAAAGAAATGACCAATCAGACACAAGGAGTGCACCGAGACCGACTCCATCTGTCAAGTCCATGGCCGAGTCATGAACCCTCCTCTTCTTCCTCGTGCTTTGAGCGCCGAATGTGAGCTCTTGTAAAGGTACCTGCTGCACTGCAGGTCTGATTAATGCCTCCAGACGTCTGACAGGCTTTGAAGATCTCTACATCCATGCATGCAGCAGGTCAGCGGTGGAGGCCGTGTGGTGGCGTGATGTAATGTTGTTTGTGGATGTTAAAGCTGTCTTCGTGTCCAGCGATTCTCTTTACTTTCGTGATTGCCCTGATAGCGGTTCTGGTAGGGGTGCAAAATGTAATTCAGGATCAAAGCTGAAAACACAACATAGAGATAAATACAGGTGGTGTTCTGTAGTGCTCAGTCAGCTGGTAGATAAGACACATAAGAGGTTTAAAGGCAAAACACTGAAAGAAAAAAAACACAAACTCAGTGCTTTGTGGCAATTTCACAAGTTAATTGAGTCGATAATGACTATGCTGTTTTTGAAGTAATAATGACAGGCAGTTGTGTGCAGTGCCGTATTATTCATTTTAAACAAAAACAATGCATGATTTGTGTAGCACAATGAGAAAAGCTGTTTTTTTTTTTTTGCTGATGCTATGAAAAATGGTATGAACAGAACATCAGCCATAAATGGGATACATATGGTAAAGTACTTTGAGAATGATAGAACATACTCTCTTTCCTCAATAGGAGCACAGTCGCTGGGGAATTATTAAGACTTCCTAGAGTTCATATTTGTGCTTGAAATGGCCTATAAAAGGCCAGATGATATCAAGCTGTGCTGAGGTATATTTTGTGGCATCCATTTTTAGTTGAAATATACTTAGGCGTATATGAGTTTAGAGAAATGACATGCATGCAAGGGGAATGATTAATTGAAGGTGCAATGTCTGTTTACATTTAAATGACACAAGTTATGATTTTCTTTTTTTTTTTAAATAAACTATTTAAATTTCTATACATTCAATATGTAAATAAATAAAACATGGCTACAAAGTTTTATTTATAGTATACTATATTACATTAATAATTTAGTATTCAAGTATAATTCTGACATGACTAATGACTAGACAGTGGAAAAACTCCCACAAATGGGAGCACCGCAGCACTGAATCATCTTACCTGTTATGTGTTGTTTTGTCATCGGTTACAGTTTATCTTTGAAACAAGATTATAAAGTTTGTCTATACAAATACAGGCAGCCCTTGTTTATGTAACAGACCTTTTTAAGAGGTACATTTTCTTTATCAGAAATCAGTATTTACCAACAAACACTGCTTAGCTGTTCAGTTCATTGTTCGGCTATTAAGCTTTTTTCATGGATGTGTAAATACAAGGTCAAGGTGTCTGACACCTTTCTGAGAAATTTATTTTTACTACACTGGTAGCTGCAGTAAACAAAAAATAAACAGTAAATATTAAGCATAAAATGAACCTGCTGTAACATAACCTCTTTTTCCTCTTTTTTTTCCTAGCAATTAAGCAAATGTCACTTAAAAAAGTAAAAGATTGACATATTTACCACAAAATACATATTATACAAATTACCTCAAAAATTCTGCTTCTAATTCTAATTCTTAAGTTCTGCTAAAAAACATGGACTTGGTCAACAAATCAAGCCAATTAGCAATACTGCAAATAATTAGATAAAAATGAATAATCATGACATTATGAATTCAAAATAAATGATACAAAAATTCTGATAATTAATTGTACCACAGTGCCTGGATTTAAACAACAACAACAACAACAACAACAACATGTTTACTTCAAGAGGCAGTTGTCAATAATGTGGCAGCAATCAAATATTTGAACATCTGAGGCTCAAAGTAGTAATAATCTAATAATAATCCGGTAACTGCCACCTTTGTGCCCTTGAGGGAAAGGCAAAGCTGGCCATGCACTAAGTGAGCTTCAAGTCACTTTGGATGAAAAATGCCTGCTAAATGGCAACCAAAACAGTACACGTCATGTCAGTTATTTCAGGAAAAATGACTGTTTTCTTCAAAGCGTTTACAGTGGTGTTGTAGGTCTGCCTACACATTTGCACTTTTCAAAGGGTCAGCTTTCTATAGAATTACAGCACTTTCATTGTATAGGTTAAGTCAGAAACAATAAAGAAACTGACAGCACACATAACTTAAGGCATGGTCACATTTACCATTGTCCAGCGGATTTAAATAGGAATCCACAAGATTGGGAACTCTGAGAGAGGGCCAAAGATTTCACCATTCAGACGCATCAAGAGAAACAGAAAGCTGCTTAGTTTAAAAGGGACTTCTGTGTGAGCCATGCAGGCATCATATGCTTTTTCCCCACAAAAATTCACTAAAACTATGTGCATTGTGAGTTCCCTTAAAATTCCATACAGTTATTATATTATTTAATGTTTTCTTTTCTTCACAGAATGTTGTTATTCATTGTCTTGCCAGTTTATTTATTTGTTTTCTAAAATTGTTTGCCAGTTCACAATGCCTCAAACACAAAAATACACTTATTTCTCAACATCTGCCTCAGTTATAGTTACAGAATCCTAGGTTCAAGGACACTGAACAGAAAAGAGCTCTTTATGCCTCTTCTAAAAGCAAACACATTCAGCATATCTCAGATGTACGTTGTATAGAATTGCTGTTGACATGACAACTTATCTCTTTGGCAATGAGCTGAAGAGGCTTGTTACATGCTTCTGTGACACTTCCAATCAGCACTAGCACTAAAGTGATAGTGAAAGACAAGGAGGCAGAGACCCAGCCCAGTCACTTTGCCTGGGCCCATTCATCACTGGAACCGCATCATGCTTTATTCCAATAAAGCCTCGTGAAACAAGAGCTGATTTCTTGCTAAATTCCAACATTAGTCACAGGTCCATATTTCAGGATTAGCAAAGTCTACGGGGAGTAATTGTTACCCTAGGAACGAATGAGGCCTGCCTGGGTTACCGAACCACTCCATTTAAAGACATTTGTTTAGACATTGCTTTTTAAAGAAAAGTACTGTTATGCTACTGGATCAACTGCCACAAATTCCAGTCTTTGTAGCTGTCAGTGAAACCTTGTGAATGATGCCTGAGGGGCAAACGAAAAAGGAAAGTTACGGAAAAAAAAGAAAGAAAGTTAGGTAAAGAGGCTTCAGCGTGTGTTGGAGTTGTCTAATGGTTACCTTGCAAGAGCTTAATTGTTACCCAAGTACCCAAGTAGCTCCAATTTCACAAGTTTATATGAGGAGGATCAAGACGGGAGACCTTTCATCAGAAAAGCACTTAAGACCTGCGCTGATATTCAATAGAACTTAATCACTGTTTAGAAAAATTGGCGCCTGTCTAAGCACTCTTGGATTGGGTTCCTTCATTTCCATGAGTGGATTGTGATTTCTTGGGGGTCTTGCATTGACTCGTATATGATCCCCAAACATTCCAGGTCACTCGTTCATTCAGTCGTTTTCAGCACTGTGCTAATGCTCAATGTGTCTCTTGAGAGTGTCAGTTCTTAACAGTTCTACATTAGCATTTTACGTTTAACCACATGCTAACATTCTCACAACATAGCTTCACTCCTAGCATTTTAACCATAATATTTAGTCAGCCCATCTTCTGTGGTTTAACTGAAAGTCAACTCCTGTGAACCACGATTCCTTGGTTCTGCCAGCGCACAGTGAACTCTGTGTGAACTGAGAGCTAATGAATACAGCGCTAATACACTGTACGGGTATAATGTAAATGTGACTGACTCTGGGTCTTCTTATGTCACTCCATGCGCTACAAGAAAAATATAGGCTATATATAAAAGAGAAAAATATCAGTTCTCAAATAACCAAGCACAGCTAATCTGACAAGATCTTGACAGAATAAATTATTTCACAGTAATATACATCATTAAAATTTGAATTTGACATCTAGGCAAATGAGAGTAATATTTTTCAGCAGATTTGGGTGTGTGTGTGGGGGGGGGGGCAAAATGAATAAATGAATGAATGAATGAACAAACAAACAAAAGAAGCAATAAATTGATTACAAAAATTGTATAACAAGAAAGAATAAAACACATTGGGTAACGGTATTTATATCTGTTAAACATTGCATGTACTTACTATAGAAACAACAGTAAATTATGCATAATTACAAACAACTAACCCTAAAACAAACCCTAAGTACATGCTGTTAAATAATTTTACTCAATACCTCTTAGTGTAATTACACTGTAACAAGGACACCTTAAAATAAAGTGTAACAAAACATTGTAGATGAGTTATTTGGATCAGTGACTGGGAAATAACAAGTCAGCGCAACCCTGCATTTAGCCTGTAATAACTTGTGATGGATGAGAAATAAAAGTAATGTGTGTGAGAAGGGCCGATATGATTAATGATAAAATCTTGACAGCGTAAACTTTGAATCAGACATCTGTGGAGAGCAGATCTGTTGTTATCAGACAATCGGGGGAAGTTTCTCTCTGTTTGTGCACACTTACCAGGTGAAGTCGAGACTTGTAGAGCGCCACGGCCATTGAAAGGCAACAGAAAAGCTCACGAGGACTGTTTGGAGTTTGGACACATGAGATCTGTCTGTGAGGGGATGTTGCTGCTTGGTAAAAGGAGAGGAAAAGATAATCAGCTTGAGCAGGATGGGGGTGCACTGTGTTTGGTTTGTGACTTCACGGATTTGACCTTGAACAAGGTCAACCATTTAAAAGAACCTATTGCAAAGTAAAAGATTGCAGTTTACAATTACAAACGACCATTAAAATACTACACAGAAATAAACTGATATTAATAAGATGATATCTGATAATCATACAACATTTTATACTGAATTTTTAGTAACACTTCAGTTTCGGGACCAATTCTCACTATTAAACTAGTTGCTTATTTGCATATTACTAGCATATTGGCTGTTTATTAGTACATTTATTTGTAATGCTTTATTTTTAAATCACTTCTAAAATTATGTTTTTTTTATTGTCACAGATATGAATTTTGTATGCTGATATTTTTGTGCCATTATAAAGTATAATGTTGCAAAATAATGCAAATATGCATGGGAAAAGATCTAAAATTAACAGGTTTCATTGAAGTGAAAATATTATTAAACATCACTGAATCAACCTAAATACATTAATTTATACCAACAAAACCAAATGTTAAATCAGGTAGAAAAAAAGTTATTTACGGTAATAAGTGCAGGTTACCACATTTTACAGTGATGTAGACAGTCATCATTAGACATGAGTCAATAACTAGTCATTTACACTATTATTCCACAACAATGTTTAGTAATCTGTTGTGCTGTGACACTTTTGCTTCCAAAAAAATGTAAATACAGCATTTTTAATACATTGAAAAAAAAATGGTGTGGAAACAAATTTCACTCAGAAATTGCTAGTAAACAGTTACAAAGAAATGGCAAGTAGCACACTGAATTAAACATTACATTTTGAAAACTGAAATAGAATGTACTCTAATAATCTTTGTTTTATTTACAACTTTGAAAATCATTTTGTGTGTGTGTGTGTGTGTGTGTGTGTTTGTGTGTGTGTGTGAGTAAGTATTAATAAAACAGCAACAAAGGCTCAAAGAATTTCAAATCTCAAGCATTCAAAATAACCCATTATTGTATTCTTTAAGCAATCAACCGCAGACAAACATATTTTAGATTCAGTATATAAAACACTAATGATAAACTACACAGGTGCACAACAAATGAAGCACAGAATGTGAAGTCTTTTCAAGTCTGTCAATCAGCAGAAAGTATTAACTTTGCAACACCTTCCACTGAGAAACACAAATCACACATATCAGTCATATGCCAAATTTGTTTCAAGTGGGTGTTGTTGTTTCAACAGTACAGAAACACTCCTCTCTTGTGAAGGGTGGACAAGTTGCCACTAGCTAGCAAATAATTCTCTTTTTATGTCTTGTTTAAAAAAAATCACAATGAACTGAATACCAGCACTTAACACTATATAGCCTACATAGAAACAACTTGCCAATCCAGTGTGGTTTGCTGGAGCCAGTCCTGCTTGTGAATGCTCTCAGCCATGATTGTCTACAGATGAAAACTCAATCCATTTCTTAAATGAATTGAATTGTATTGCATGTCACATATGAGTGAATGTCAGCTGCATTTTTTTTTTTTTTTTTTTACTTGCCAATGCGTTGGCCCTTAGTAAACCTGAGGCTCTTTCGAGCAGAACTGGCTATAGCCCAGCATGCCTGAATTTTGTCAGAATCTCCCATGCATTTATGATGAAGAGTATATGATTACCTTTTGTGCCAGAACGATTTTATTATTTTGCACAAGTTGGAGACCGAACCACTTGTTTCATTGAAAACAGGTGTCACATTTTACCACTAGTTTCCATCGAGGGGCAGCTGCCCTGGAAATAACGTTCATCTTGCAGATTTAGAACATTCACGTGTGTGATTTATTGACAAAAAATGACAGACAATGGGAAATAACATTGTGAACCAATTACAGAAAAGGTCTGACTCCAACAGTTAAGCATTTTTAAGGAAGTCCACAGCACTGCTTTATGTATAGAAATGATATGTTAATGCATATTCATTAGCCTAGAAATACTGAAACACATTTACCAGCTATAACACGGAACATTCTAGCAAGGTTCCAGAAACATTAATATAATGTTTGCTTAAAGTAATCTGGTCTTTAACAATTTTCTCAATACATTAGCACAAAAAATAGTAAAATGCTAGTAAAATATGGCAAGTAACACATTATAATCAGTAGTAATCAGTTTATTTACAACTTATACAACATATTTTATACAGTGTAACTGTTTCTGAATGTTCAGAGACCATTCAAAAGTACCTTTCTTATAATGTTTGCAAAATGATAGTTTGCATAACTAAGACATTTATAAAAAAATAATATAAACATTGACATCTTGAGAAACACTTAATGGGGGGGGGGGGGGGGGTATTTTTATGTTTTAAATAGGGCTGTCAAATAATTAATTAAAAAAATCTAATTAATTAATTACATAATGTGCTGATTAATTAAATTAATATCAAATTAATGAGATTAATGAGATTAATTAATTAACATGCATACTAGTTTTTAATATAATAGTTCTTAATAATAACATATGCATAATTAGTTATTATTAAAGCTAATAGTTATTGTGTTAACTTACAAAAAAAACAACAACAACAACAACAAAAACACTGAATAGACATACAAAAAAGTAGCTTTAGAAAGAAATATTAGTAGCTTTAGAAAGAAATATGGTCCCACTTTATATTAGGTGGCTTTAACTACTATGTACTTACATTTAAATTAATCATTTGATTCAATGAAGTTATTGTGTACATACAGTACACTGTGCTTATATTTTTAAAGAATACCTGCATGTAAATGCATCTGTAATTAATTTCTGTAATTACATTTATAATTACACTGTTGACATCCCTTACACCTAAACCCTACCCATGCAACCAAACTTGTCCCCAACCTTACCATATCCCACCTTAATAGCTGCAAAAGTGTTTTGTAATACAGTATAAACACAATAAGTACACAAGTACTTATTTTGTGATGTAAGTACATAGTAGTTAAGGCCACCTAATATAAAGTGGGACCAGAAATATTTTAATTCAACATACAAAAATACAAATAAATGGTGAAATATGAAATTATTTAAAAAAAGAAATGATACTCTAAATATAAAACTAAAAGCAGCAGTAAGTGGAGGCCAATCCCTGTCTTAATAAATGAGTCATTCATTCAGTCGATTCCATACGGCTGATTAATTCAGAAATGAAGCAAGTGACTGCCTTTATGAATGGCTCACTGAATCATTGACTCAGTTCGTTTAAAAATGTGGATTCATTAATGAAACACTGCTGTGTGTTGATCAGAGATGCACAACAATTCTCCTTTATATGGCTTTATTTTCATTGGCGAAATTACTGACAATGTGTCTAAAATGTAATTATTCACACCTTTGCCTTATCTTCATTTTTAGGTAAAAACCTTTATGTAACCTATTTTTGTCTTTCTACCAGCCAATGATGATTCTTAAAGAAAACACACAGTGTTTGTTATAGTAAGACATGCATTCAAGCGCATCTGACTGACTTTATGGTTATTTTAGCAAATAGTTGGCTCCGTAAATTCAGTTCAGCTGCCTTAATTTGAAGAGGGTACACTTTATCACTCGACTGAATCTACACATGAATTTTAGGTGTTCTTTTTAGTGTTCTGTCCAAGCAATAAATGCACGTCTTTGAATAAGCACTGTAGTACATTCTTTAACCGCTCATGTATGTCAATAGGCTAGCCTTCATCTGACCCCCCCCTCTTCCTTACATCTAGTTTTGATGTCAGGAGGGATCAAGCTTTCTTTAGGGGGGTCAGATCCCCCCAAACCCCCCATAATTCACACCCTGGTTATTCTTGACACCCATTAATGATTAAAATGGACACAAAATAGCTCATATGCATAACATGTAGTTTGTAACTGAATGTAAAGCACTATCAAGGAATATACTGAACTTTCTCCTTAATGAATCAAATGAAAAAAGAGGCTGTATCATATACTAGTTGTTGCAGGTGAGAGTTTGCTAAGGCCTTATGTCAAATGCCATTCACCTGATGACTTCTCTTCTCGCAACAAGTCATCACGAGCATAAAACAAGGTGAAAAAGTTACATACACACCCGTCCTACACAGCAAAAAACCCTTCATTGTGTTTCCAGTGCTGAAAAATGAAAACAAAGATTTGCCTTCTGAATGCTAACGTGAGAGGGCAAGGACGTTCGAAATGATGTCTATGTACATAGGAGTCAGAAATTAATTACAGATGGGGCAGCTGTCATTCTGCCAGTGGCAGCTCAACAAAGCTGAGCGGAATACCTGAACCGTGAGTTTAGAGGGGTAAACACTTAACTTATTCACTGCGCCTTCATATGGCATCTGAGCTTCTGTCAGAAAAAGACAAGCACTGTTATGTCTACAGTCAATTGAGAGGCAATTACGTGGGACTAATCTGTCATTACTGCTAAAACGAACTAAGCCCAGAGACATTGTATCAAGTCACATGCATCTGACAAAGCATGCCCGTCAGATAAGCTCGTTGCATACCAATGAGCACAGCGCTTGTGTACTCAGGCATTGCGTGAAAGAGAGAAAAGGTCAATGTTTACTGTATTGTGGCATGTGAAAGGCCGATTAGCTCAAGTTGTCAATGATACAACAGATCTGCCTTCTTCAGAGTGGTTTTGGTTTACTTGTCACCAGAGCGCCGTCGTTTATTAATTGTCTTTTACTGCCATCCATTTGGTGCCTTGATGATTCAGTAGGCTCCGTTATGGCCATCAGCGTTTGGCCCTTGAGAATATGAGACTGACAAATTAAGATAGAAAGTCAGGCCAAAACAGTTTCTCACATACCACAAGCTTCATGTCATGCTAAAGTGTTTTGAAAACCCGAGATCTCCACTGACATGACTAGCTAATGTATGAAACTCCTCCTCTACGGCCTGTATTCATTACATGGTTCAGAATGGCTAAAGACACTGACCGGTCCTGTGCTGTCTTACTCTCTGAAAACAATATCTTAATCCGGCAGAAGTCCTCAGAGGGCCGGACAGGATGTGCAATTGATTTTTTTTTTTTTTCTCCATATGCATGTATGCCCTAGTAAAAAAAAAAATATATATATACTAAAAAGTATGTGAAACATTTATTTTGTGCTATTTACATATTATGTACGTAATAAAACTACTTTCAGTACACTAAACTGATATACTGACAATTTGCTAAACTGGAACAACTTATTTTGTGCTTAATGCACTTTAATTGTGCAGAAGTAGTGCTGAAGTCCAACTAAAGATATACTAAAGAATATTTGATTGTGCTGAAGTGGAACTATTGCAGGTATACTTTAAATATCTTGCCGATATTACTCAAAAGATCACACAATCCCCATCAATAGTGACATTAAAACACATTTTAGGCTTAATACTAAAAAATGTGCATTGTGCACAAGTAGTACTCCAAATAAAGTGTACCATTATGTAATATGTCAGTGATTATGTTCACAGATTTGAACTATACTTAAATAAATGTATTTTAAATATATTACTTTTGGACACTGCAGATGTTCAAGATATCAAGATATTACACAGATTTATGTAATTTCTATAGCACGTGTGCTGACATTTTAACATTTACTGTCTCTCTCTCTCTCTCTCTCTCTCTCACACACACACACACACACACACACACACACGCTTGACACTAAGGGTGCAAGAATAAAGTAGCTCTAACTACTCCCAGATGCTAGTTGGTCGTTGGTGTTAGTCAGGTATTTTGCTGACATCATCCCTCAGGAGTTGAAAGTATTCAGTGTGACAAGTTAAAAACACATTGTGAGCTTAAATTGCCAAGCTCATTGTGGTTTGAAGCTAAAAGGTAAAGCTAACACACTATTTTCAGTGCTCCAGACTAAAGAAAATGTCTAGGACTGACTCCTAAAATTAAATATTTAGGAGTCAATGGACATCTTAATTGACAAATTATAGAACCATGCAAAAAAAATTAAAAATTAAAAAAATAAAATAAATAATAATACAATTAAATAAAAAAATGTTCAGAGGCAATTTATTTCCTATTAGAAGCTTCCATTGTAGTGATCCTTATCGTATCTGTGCTATATAAATATCCATTTCGCAAGAATATGTATGTGTGCTTTAAAAAATATTGGTGGTCCCAAAATGTCACCCAACCTGTCTTTTTACTGCCAGTCAAAGATTCCATTATAATAGAATCAACATAACAACAACCGATTTTTTGTTAAATTTTAGATTTTTTTTTCTTTGATACCGATTCATGATTCCTTTTGACCTTCCTTTGCAAAACAGATATCACAGCTCATCACAGTGCATGCAAGAAATGACTACTTTATAATGGCGACTATATTGTTTTAAAGTGATTGGAAACAATAATTAAATACTGTTTTAATTATTCTGGTGACCAATTAGGGACAATTTGTAACCCTATACTTTTAAAAGTTAAAGGAACAGCCTAGTTCACACAAAAATGACTTTTTGTCCTGTGGAACATGAAAGAAAGTATTTCGAACAATGTTGGTAACCAGTTTTGGTGACCATTGACTTTCATTATAGGGTCACACAGAGACATTTCTCAAAATATTTTTTATGGTCCACAGAGAGAAAAGATACAAGAAATAATTTACCTTTGCTTGTTGGATCAGCGTTTACTCTTCTTAACAACTATTTGCAGATGTCTGACTATCAGACAATGACTTCAAACCTGAGTGCAGGCCATACCTCTGATTCTCAGTAAACCAAGACAACATGTTAAGCGAGCAACTACCCAGTCCATGGACCTAATTTTGTTGATTCTCTGTATTTTTAGGGCAGATTCTCTTTCCTTATAGTAATGTGTCTTAGTTTAGCAGATGTCACACAGGTAAAGATGATGAATAGACAGCAGAGGATAATAGTGAGTGGCAGAACACCTGCAACAAAGGCAACTACAAAGAGGTCTCACTGACAGCGCTTCCTTCCCCCCAGCCTGTATCTTGACCCCTCTGGAATCCCGCACCATCTTGGAAAAAGATTTCCAGCACTGCTCTTTATCAGATGCTGGTCCCAAGAGCCTGTTAAAAATCCCGGGGTTCGCAAATCGAGTACCGGAGCGGCGAAATTAAAGGGTCAAGTGATGGAAGGTGTCCCACACCTGCGGATAAATCCACTTTCAATGGGATGACAGAGGAGCAAATAAACATTGGCCAGAGCGTGCGAGATAAAAAGAGGAGGATGTAGTCAGTTGGCCAAGAGGGATCTTTAAGAAACCGTTTATTGCCAAGGACGGACAAAATAGACACCGCTTAGATTCTAAAAAGTCAGATATAGAGGTGCTTGACAGGTTCATTTGTATCTCTGGATGTTTTATTTCACAAGAACAGACATATATATAGTGTCTGTAGGATGATAAAAATAACTCTAGTTCATTAGGCCACAACTTCTCGCTGAAAAACAAAAGAGCCTGGAACAAGAGAGTGTCATGCACTGAAACACGACACGAGTATATTCAAACTTTTAAGTATCATCCACAAACTGATATTTGTTTTAGTCATATTGGGTGTCAATAACATCAAATTCAAAAGTGTAATGGCTCACGACAGACCCCTTTGTTGTGTGGCTTCATTTAAATACAAAAGGCTTAATAAGGAAAGTTATCCACCTGGGACGCTCAGAATACCAACAGCACCACGTACAAAACAAACAAGCCCCCGAAACAGATGTCACATGTAAAACTAAATATAACGTGCCTTTGGTTGGGTCACACCTGGAAAACACAGGCAATTAGCCAAAGCAGCCCATGAAAGCCACTCCAATCCATGACATATATATTTAGCTGTGGCCGCTGTGCAAATACAGAGCGTGGTGAATGCCGATACTGCCGTGGCGACTGTAATAACCGATGTGTTCATATGATGCCCACACGAGCTAAAATTGTCTTGAATACATTACATTTGTTAAAACACTTGGGCCTATAGTAATGCACATGGGATTGTTATTATAAGGCCTATTTCCATAAAGCAAAAAGCCTATATGTGTTTATTTGACCTGGTAGTTAGAAGGCATTTTTGAGATTTAATAACTTGGCATTAAGCTGCTAAGTGTCATTTAACATATTTGACTAATTCAAATATGTATAGTGACTGAACACCTGACTATATGATGAGTACAGGTTAGGCGACTATGCATGCCCTAATTTGGACAGTGGGCAAATTTCATGGTGGGCAGCCTGAGGAGGTAATGGTTTTAAGGCAAATTGATTTTGAAACCACTGTCCACTGTCATTTTCCATGTCAAATGAACGCTGGTCTGGTCTTTCCTGACCAGTGAATCTGAAGTGGAGGCACTAACCATTCAGGTTATTTAGAGGCTTTATTTGGATGAATTTACATTCAGGAACCTTGCACACATCCTTTTTTGAAAATGGCAAGAAAATAAAGGATTACTGACGAAAGGAAGCAGAGGCAGAGCCAAAACCATATACTTTGTTTACCTGTCCAAAGGCTATTCAAATACAACCTTTAGTTTGTGCCTTGCAGTCCAACAACTTTTAATTTGATTCATTTCACTTATATGTTGTTGATCGGATTTGAGAAAACGCAACATTAACAGACAGTTCATAGTAATCATAATGGACTTAATTACTTTGCTCAGTATGACCATTTTACATTTTATATTCTTTGTGACCAGTTAATTATCTGTTATAAAATAAAATCGAGTATTAAACTTGAATATCAACCTGTATATAATCTGCAGCATGGTTTAAAACATCTGAAAAAAGCCTTACACAAGGTATTCTTTGCTTTATGTTGTTTCTTAAAAACCCCGAATAATGTTCTGAACAGTGCATATAAAATCTCCACCTGTGTGACAAAAGGTCATTTATTTTACCATGCGGTTGGAATTGACTTGATAAGAGAAACAACCATAAGAATACAATCTGTCATTCCAACACTGAGGTCACATTCAACAACATGCCTATCTCACCTGATAGTATCAGCCAGGTGTCAGAGAAAGCTGATGGGCGATAAGGTTACACTGCAACCCAAATTACGTTTTGTTAGGGCTGCTGTTACAAGTTGTAAATACACGATTGCTATCCATAAGAAAAATGTATCATTTTATTGTTTTAGATATTTTAATTAACTGTACAATTTAAGAAGAAAAAAAACTAAACAAAACAAAGATTTTAATTACAACTACATTAAATGCAATTTCAGTAATTAAAAAAAAAAGGTTAATCTTAATTTTGTATAAATGTAATGGATTCCAGATTACAATGTTGATGTCATCATAACTAAAACCTGTTAGAAATGCTCCTCACCAAACAAGACACAATCAGCACTTTTCAGCTTAACAATTAATGTGACAATTATGTCATAAATTATATCAACATCTAACTACTTTCTATTCATTTAACCTTCAACAATAACAGTACAACAGAAGTGCAAAAAAAACAGAGAGCTTACTCAGAGCCCTTTTAACTTAATAAAATCATACTCCTCCATTAAAGATAGAAACTATTTCCATTCAGTACAATAGAATGCAAACTGATTTACATAAGTCCCTCAGGTACAACTGAGGGCCAAAAGGAAATTTTTGTATTAGCAAGTTGTCTTGGCTTTCCTTTATTGTTTGGTTTGTTATGGAACAGAAGTAGACTTTGCCTAACTGTTTTTTTTTCCTTCATTTATTTATTTTATTACTCGTTATATTATACAGTATGTAAGCTATTTTTTATTTTGCTAAACAGCAGTGCAAAACTATGACAGCACTGATACTGTTGTTTTTAGGGCTTTGTGGTTTAACCTTCATCTCTCAAGCACTCAACACCACTTGTATCTGTACCTGTACTGTGTTTTTAAAGACATTTGAGGTTTATTCAGTTCTTGATTTCTCTTACGCGTACAAACAGTGTGCTTTATTTTAAGACGCTAGGAAAACATTTACCAAGAACATGAATTTAAATGTATATTAATATTTATAATTTCACTAACGATGAAATTAACAATTTTATAACACTGATGCTATTTCCAATGACATGAAAACTATTGTAGGCCTATAACTATGATCTTTTTTTTAATTATTGTTATTTTAATAGATAATTTCGTTTGCATATTTGTGTGCATTATTACATGGTTGGCAAATTAGATAATTAATTAACTGATTATATAAATGAGTTACAATGTATTAGTGTCAAAACATGAATCACGCTGTTAACACTATGAACTGACTGCTGGCCATAGCTGTTGACTGACGCATGTAGATCGCTTTTGAACCTCACTGAATTCTTGAGCACTGCCTCCCTCGTGTGGTTACATTATAAAACTGACGTTTTACCACAATTTTACACCAAAAAAGCTCTAATAGTCGCGTTAAACCTAACGGCCCATTCAATCTAACACATGAACCAGTATATTATAGGCTTTTAAACAGTAAAAAGGAAATGCAAATTAATTGTAAAACGGAACGTCCAAAAGAAAACATTTCGGCCAACAAATATGAATTCATAAATTGCAGCCCACAACTATATAAACGTGACAACTTGCCTCATAAGGTGACACTCATGAACTATAGTTACCCTTGTCCTGCAGGAGAGAACTGCTTAACATTTTGTTAAATATTCTTCATGCCCAACAGATGTTAAATGCAAAACTATGGTGATGCTGGAATTGTATTTCGGATTCACTATATTCTAATTAAGAAGCTTTTGTTGTTGAAAATGGTTACGATTAGGTATGGGGGTGGACTTCACAGATGGGGGCCAATCAGGCACAGCCCTCCAAGTGTACGAACCAATCAGAAGCAGAGGAGTTATTATTTTACGCTGAGTAAATTTTCGATCCAACAATTATTGTTACCATTCATTTAAGGAAGAAACAGGTTTCATTTATCACGCTTGTTTTACACAGCAAATACAGTGCATTGTTCAGCAAACAACAACATGCTTATGCAACCATATGCAACGCAAGGAACCCGTAGTGTAGTGATAGAAAAAACAAAACGCCTCAGATAAGTAGGGAATAATTCAGGCGTGAATACAACATTCAGTCCTGTGTCTGTGTTAAAACGTGATAATTTTGCGTCCCCAAACGCCCCAGCGGACGGCCGACAGTTCCAGCACTTTCGCTGCTGCGAAGTGAAAGTGCATTTGAAAGGCCCCGCCCCTAAATAGTCCACGAGGTGATCGATGTGTCGCTCAGCCAATCACACCAGAGAGACGACTGTATTTCCTGCGCCCTCAACGAATCAGAAACGACAAAACACTAAAAAAACGCGAACTTCAACTTGTCAGCAAAACAGAGGGGGAGGGGACCAACATATGGCAGTCATATTTTTGAAGCTGAAATAATGTGCTAGACCTTTTATTGTGTTGTTTACCTCGCAGAAGGTAATTGAGTTTAAATAATCTTTGCTTGGACATTTATACTAATGTATATATGTCAGTGGGCAGCATTTTTGGCATTTGGCATTTGCTGATGAAATGTAGCGGACTAGCATGCTAACATAACTGTACAGACGGTTAGCGAGCTGCTGCTCAATTATAGTAGACAGGGGGCTTTACTGTTTGCTTGCTTTTGACTTTGACAACATAAAAGCAGGTGAATAAACTGCTCCTCGAAGAATACAAAACTGTTTATAACGCCAGGAAAACGAAGAGCTGTTAATAAACGTGCATTGATAGTGCGCTGTGGTGGGAAGGTCCCAGAAAGTTTGAGATTTCAGGAAACTGCAATGGCGTGAGGGGAGACAGTCATGACAGCAGGTCGAGGAAGCCATGATCCGATCAGAGCAACTCTCTTCAAATTACAGCCTTGCGCCGCGCTAAATGTACACTTATTAATGAATTGCAATGATTCTATTTTTTAAATAAGCTTTCCCCCATTTTTACGGGTGACGCTGGCCACTCCTAATTATCAGTTGCTTTTAAAAGTTTTCGTCATTCTGCTTTGGACCGTAAACTTAGGCCTGCATGAGCGCATTTGTGCTGTCAACAACGGATTGATTGTTTATTCCGTTTGTTCGGTTTTGCATGTATGAACTTAAATCCTTCATAGATACGCGAATAATTACTGTAATTTTCAATAGTGGGTGTAATTAAATGTTAACGTATGATAAAAGAGTACCATTATCTCACCCTGTGCCTGTTTGTTTATTTATTTATTTAACTTATTTATTTTTAAAACCCCTTACCGTCATTATTAGCGTCCTGTGATCCAGTTAATTTCCAGGAGCGCTGCTCGGGGGGCGTGTCAGATCAGCGCGGGTCATTGTTATGCAAATGAAAGGAAGAGTTTGCTTAAATTTTGAACAACTCTATTTCAGGCCTCTCTGTTTGTATGTTTCCCCTTATATGAGCTTGATACCGTATTTATACCTTTCCCTCTTCTTTTTATTTATAACAACAATATCAACCATAATAATAAAGCAATATAACAGCTAAGCAATATTAGAAATAATAATAATATATATAACTTGTTTAATAATTTGTTTCATTTAATTGTGTGGGCGTGTCCATTGTTAATAATAGTAATGATGATGATAATAATATAATAATAATAATAAAGCAGTATTAAAATGTAAATGCATTTTATTTATTAAAAATGGTTTGGGCTTTTTTCCTTGTGGTACTACCTCATAAAATACATATTGGGGTTTCCACAGTCATGGAAAATTCAAAATGTTGTTTCCCAAGCCAGGAAGAAGATGCTAAAATTCATTACTCAAAAATGTGAATCCTGAAATATCATCAGACAACTGCATATCTTTCCTTATTATGACAGAACTTGGCTTTAGGTTATTTATATATAATGATGCAATAAGCCACAAGAAACTGAAATGCGCAGCCTCTCTTGGCTTATTGCTTTTTTTATGATAAAAGGCAACAGATTTTGTGCATAGTTTCATATATTAATAATCAGAATTTAATTGAATTTGTGAGCCTAACTAGCTTTGATAAACAATGTAGCAACTTACCACATTCTGATATAATTTATTAATATTAAGTTTAATAGCAATGTTATTGTGGCTTCTTTTTCATAAAATGTTAATATTGACTTACTATTTTGAAAAAATGCTGTCATTTGGGAGTCAAACAATCTTTAGAATATGGAAAATAGTGAGAATCTATCATTTAATTTCAAGTAGGTTCAAGCTTTTTCCCCCTCCTTCCCACAGACTCTCAGCCAATAGATGTCCACCCCCAACGAGCCACCAGTTGGGATGTCCCATGCTGGTCCCTCACCAGGTGCTGGCCGGTCTCCGGGGCCCATCCTAGGGCCCAGCCCTGGACCCGGCCCCTCTCCTGGCTCTGTACACAGCATGATGGGCCCCAGCCCAGGGCCCCCAAGTGTCCCGCATGCTATGCAGGGCCAAGGGGCTGGAGACTACTCACAGGACATGCACCCATTGCATAAGGTAGAGAATTGCTTTTGGCACTGATTATATTAAAATAGATCAATAGTTGTCCAGTGAATGCAAAACAGAAAAATGCTATAAATAAATGTAAAAGCACTTGCTGCAGGTGCATTTTGTTTGCAACAGTATGTTTGATGTTGCTAGTATGCCAGCAGCATGTATGATTAATCTCCTGCCTCTATTCAGCCTATGGAAGGAATGCATGAGAAGGGGATGGGAGACGAGATGCACTTTGGCCAGATGAAAGGGGTGGGAATGAGATCCCTGCACAGTGGCATGGGTCCTCCACAGAGCCCAATGGATCAACACAGTCAAGGTACAATTACATATTGACCACAATTTAATAACTTAAGCACTCAGCGGTTATAATTTTAACCATAATTGTAGTTCACCAAAAGAGGCTCTTGTTCTTCCACCTCTGAAGGAGGTACGTCTACAATGGCCTCAGAGGTAATTAAGGGAATTATCTCACAGGGTTTATTTATTTTTTTGCGCACTTATCTTTGGGGCTGCCTTTATGTTACACTAATTATCCTCATATGGTAATACATAAGATCTTTTGTACTTTGCTTTCTTCTCACCAAGATTTTCTCTGATCTGTACCTTTTACAGTTCTAAATGTATCTTTAAATGTTCATAATTAAATATTCTGCAAATAAAAGGAATGGATTGTTGAACGAAAATGTAGTGTAAATGTTTATTTATAATTGTTGTTGGTAGCCTGAAGGTGTGGTCAGTGAAATTTAGTCGGCAAAAAAGGTCCATCGTCAATAATGTAGAGATGCATGAAGCAGAGCTCACACAGAAGTTTCTTTTCAAACCAAACAGCTTTCTTTCAGTCAACGTGGTAAATTTTTGTGACCAACTTAACCCCGAGAAAAATCTTTGTGGGGAACATTTTCACCTTTATACAGAACTTCCAAGCATGCGGATTCCCATTGAAATGGATTTCACATTTCACAGACTGGCAGCAAATGTGGCCACACCATAATTTTTGAAAATTAAAATAAAAAAAAAAAAAAAAAGACAAAATGTCAAAAGAAATACAAATAACTTTGGTATGGCAGCGATTACCTAGTACACTTTTAAACTTCACCTTTGACAGCAATAAACTTCATAAATCTTTCCTTTTTTGCTGCTTAGGCTACATGTCCCCTCATCCCTCGCCAATGGGCCAGGTGTCGGAGCATGTGCCCAGCCCTATGTCAGGAGGAGGTCCAACCCCCCCGCAAATGTCTCAGGGTCAGTCACCCATGATGCCCATGGATCCACAGGGGATGGGACAGCAGGCCAGGGGTCAGTCTGCCTTCAGCCCAGTCCAGCTACAGCAGCTCAGGGCTCAGATACTCGCGTACAAGATCCTGGGTCGTGGTCAGCCTCTGCCTGAGAATCTGCAGTTAGCTGTCCAGGGCAAGAGGAGCCTCCCCACCATGCAACAGCAGCCCATCAACACCGGTCCCTACAATAGACCTCCAGGTGAAAATGCTTATGGTCGTTTTGGTGTTAGTCAGTAAGTCCGATTCCCTTTTGTCCAAATTACAGTTGTGGAATTTTTTCTTGTACTTGTAATTTTACAGTGTTTTAAAGCCTGAATACAACTGGTGATATTCTGTATGAATGTGGTCGTCATGTTAGTTATACTTTTTTGTAATTCTTTTTTGGCTTTTTGTGATTCATTTATTTTTTTGTTTGTTTTGCTAGGTATGCCAATGCCTCACGGAGGGCCTGCAACGGGCCCATGTCCTTCTCCAGCCATGCAGACTCATACCCAGAGTTCTGGGCCAAAACCGTGGCCTGAAGGTGAGTGTGGGATGTATTTATTCTTAAGCAGTTGCATCTCTGCATTCCACTAGATAGCACTGTTTTTTTTTCATCATTTACTCACCCTCACGTCGTTCCAAACCTGTATAAGTTTCTTTCTTATGTTGAACACAAAAGCAGATATTTTGAAGAATTTTGAAGAACCAAACAGTTGTTGGTCCCCTCTGACTTCCATAAGAGGGAAATAAATACTATGGAAGTCAATGGGGACCATCAACTATTTGATTACCAGCATTCTTCAAAATATCTTTTGCGTTCAGCGTATGAAACAAACTCATACAGGTTCGGAACAACATCAGGGTGAGTAAATGATGACAATATGTTCATTTTTGGGTGAACTGTCCCTTTAAGTGACTATTTTTAAGTGAATAATTTTAGTTTAAGTGTTGGTAATCTTGTTGAGCTTTTATCATTTTTATTTGATTTTGTGTTTTTAGTATTTCTTGTTATTTAAATTTTAGTTTCAGTTATTTTAGTTCTTCAACTTTTTATTTCAGTTAGTTGCTGTCCAGCGTCTTAGACCAGATGTCTAGTTTTACATTTTTCATCTAATATTTATATTTTATTTTAGACAGAAATAAGAATTCTAATAAATTCTTACTTTATTGTGCTGCATGTAGTAATTGAATCAAAACATCTAATTTACGTCCATAAAAATGGCAAAGGTGAATTGTGAATGTAAGCCAGTAACCTTTCTGAAAATTAGACATTTAAAGTGCTTTTTATGCATCTGTATTTGTTCAATTTGCTCGATTTTGTTTTTTTTGTATGTAATGTAATGCTGTCTTGTATTTGCTTCAGATACTACTTAAGTAGGAGAAAATTCAGATTTATAGATAATATTCTTGTGCACATAAAAATGCTCCATTTAAGTGAAGCTTTGAAAATGATTCAAAACTTGCCAAGGGGCAACCTTATAGAGGTTAAATCCCCTCACTAACATGCTTTCAAATGATAGTGAATTAATTCATGGATTGTTAGATCTTTTTGAAAAGTCACCCAAATTAAAGGTCATTGTTCATTTTTCTTTTCAAGTGAACTTGATTGGTGAGTCAGCTTGGTTTAATTGTAATGCAGTGATAATTGGCTGTACTTCTGGAAGATAATACGCATCACCTCAGGTCAATTGACATGTTCAATGCATTTTTGCTCGATATGAAATGACTATGGACTGTTGCATGCCCTCATGGCAGGTTCAACATCTGATTGATTGTGCCCAGCCAGAAATAAAGATCCAGAACTTTTTCTTCTGAACATGCTCTTGAATCATCTCTTGTGTTTATGTTCTCATTTAGAGATGCCCTTTACAAAGTTTCTTTAAAGGCGTTAAACTTGGCTTGGAACAGGTCATATGAGTCCTTGTAAAGATTTTTCATTTCAGAGGTGGACGTCAGTTCACACTGTGCTTTGAACTGTCTTAAAACCTTCAACAACAGCTTTGATGAACTCTTTGAGTATGATCAAACATCCTAACGACAATGGGCTTCTGAAATATAAATAATATTACTTATGCCGTTTCATAATGGCACATATTGATTGTACTGACAACAGCGTAATGGATCACTGGAAGCTTAATGCTTTTTTGTGTTCAGGAGCATTTCTTTGACAGGCATGACATTTTGATAAATCTCACAAGACGTTCACAAAGAGCATCTCCTTTATTGTCAGGTCAAGGCTCAGAGACCCCAAACGCTCCACAGAAGCTGTCGGTCCCAGCTCCCGGTGGCAGACCCTCTCCAGCCCCCCTGCTGGCCCCCACTGGCACACAACCTGTGCCCAGTACCTCCCTCACCTCCCAACCCCAACCTCAGCCACCGGCAGGACCAGGCCAGCCCTCCCTCATCATCCAGCTTCAGCAGAAACAGAATCGCATCACACCGATTCAGAAGCCTCAGGGTCTGGATCCTGTTGAACTCTTGCAGGAGAGGGAATACCGGTATGTAATGAGTAATTAAATTCAACTTAATCTACACTAAACAGTCTACACTGGTCAAAGGGGTCATGAATTGCATTTTTTTTTTTTTATGATGTTTCCTCAGATACACTTATAATGTGTCTAAACACTGCAGTTAAAGGGGCATGTCTCTAAAACTTTAGTGTTAATATCTTTATACGTTATTCCAAATGTGAATGTGTACTAAGTTAAATTAACTGCTATATGTATATATATATATATATATATACATACAACCCGAATTCCTGAAATGTTGGGAGGTTTTTTTTTAAATTTGAATAAAATGAAAACTAAAAGACTTTCAAATCACATGAGCCAATATTTTATTCACAATAGAACATAGAGAACATAATAAATGTTTAAACAGAGAAATTTTTACACTTTTATCCACTAAATGAGCTCATTTCAAATTTGATGCCTGCTACAGGTCTCAAAAAATTTGACACGGGGCAACAAAAAAGCAACAAATTTTGAAAAGTTTCAGCTGGGAGAACATCTAGCAACTAATTAAGTTAACTGACATCAGGTCTGTAACATGATTAGCTATAAAAGGGATATTTTAGAGAGACAGAGTCTGGGCAGAGAGATGGGCAGAGGCTCTCCAATCTGTGAAAGAGTGCGTAAAAATACTTTCAGAAACCACTGTCGGTAAACACAATCCGCCGTGCCATCTGTAGATGCCAGCTGAAGCTCTATCATGCAAAAGAGAAGCCATATGTCAACATGGTCCAGAAGCGCCATCATGTCCTGTGGGCCAAGGCTCATTTAAAATGGACTGTTTCTAAGTAGAAAAGTGTTCTATGGTCAGCCGAGTCCAAATTTGACATTCTTGTTGGAAATCACGGACGCCGTGTCCTCCGAGCTAAAGAGGAGGGAGAGCGTGTTATCAGCATTCAGTTCAAAAGCCAGCAGCTCTGATGGTATGGGGGTGCATAAGTATATACTGTATGGGCAGCTTGCTTGTTTCAGAAGGCACTATGAATGCTGAAAGGTATATAAAGGTTTTAGAGCAACATATGCTCCCTTCTAGATGACGTGTATTTCAGCAGGACAATGCAAAACCACATACTGCAGCTATTACAACAGCATGGCTTCGTAGTAGAAGAGTCCGGGTGCTGAATTGGCCTGCCTGTAATCTTTTACATATAGAGAACATTTGGCGCATCATTAAACGAAAAATACGTCAAAGTCGACCACAAACTCTTCAGCAGCTGGAAATCTATATCAGGCAAGAATGGGACCAAATTCCAACACCAAAACTCCAGAAACTGAGGAGATGCTACACTATGGTAAACATGCCCCTGTTCCAATTATTTTGAGACCCGTAGAAGGCATCAGATTTTGTGCATAAAATTGTAAAATTTCTCAGTTAAAACATAAAATATTGGCTCATGTGATTTGAAAGTCTTTTAGTTTTCATTTTATTCAAATTTAAAAAAATGTTCCAACATTTCCGGGAATTTGGGTTATGTATGTGTGTATATATATATATATACTTTTTTATTTATTTATTTTTTTGCTGGAATATTTTGTCTTTAGTTTTGTTGCTTCAGCATTATATTGTAAAGTCTTAATTTTACCAATTTGAAAAATTCCCACCCATGGAATACGCAAAAGAAAAGAAAAGGAAAGAAAAAAAAAAACACTCTGGAAAAAAAAAAAACATCCTGAAAAAACCGTGCTGCAAAGGTTCTGCACAATCCTCTTGTTCGTTCATCATTGGTATGGCAAAATGGTATGGCAAAATTGACGCCATCGTTAATATTTGCAGTTACGCAGATGAAACTCACGGTTATGGTAATGAGTAATCTCCTTTCCTGAAAACCCTCTAAGCAGTTTGCAAATCACAACAAAATTTTGATATGGATTCAAGCAAAACAACCGGTCTTTCATTTCTCGTCTGTCTCTAAAATATCACCAGAACTATGGTTGTTGTTTTAGTGGGTTTTGAGAGCTTTAATGAATGTTAGAGGAGGGTGAGGAACCCTCTTTTCTGAGGTTTCTGAAAGTTCCTCAGAACTTGGTGATTACACTGTCTTGCACTGTCTGAAGCAACAGACAGATCAACTGTGTTGATTGTTTGATGTACCTTGAGGTCACCAAGACATGGTGTTTTTTTTGTTTTTTTAACCATCTGTACTATCCATTATTTATGGAGTAAGAGGTTCAGATTTTGCAGGTGATTTATACTTCTGGAGAACTGTAAGGTAACTAGAAATGATTAATGCCTTGTTCACCTTCAGAGGCCTCAAATCTGATGACCTGTGCTTGATTGACAGCTTTTGCTCTCATATTTTAATTTAATGAGTCTTCAAGTCTTCAATTTCTTTTCAAGTCTTCAGGCCAGGATTGCTCACAGAATTCAGGAGCTGGAGAATCTGCCAGGATCGTTGCCACCTGATCTGCGGACTAAAGCTACTGTTGAGCTGAAGGCCTTAAGACTGCTTAACTTCCAGCGGCAGGTGGGTTATTGACATGGGACTTGTTTTTTTTGTCAAATTTATTAATTTATTTAAAAAAAAACAAAAAAAAAAAAACAATTCATACAATGACTTAACGCACACCTCTTCTATGATGAGGAAGTTTTTAATCTATAAAAATGTATATTCAAGTGTTATTTAATCAAATATTTATAAACATTTACTCTTTTTTTTCAGTAATTGTTTTCAATATTATTTTTTTACTACTAATTTTTTTTTTGTTCAATTTTTTTTTTATGGGTTGTTATCAAGGAGCTCCCCCTTGTATTTTATGTGACTTCTGTGATTACTGTGTATTTTCTGTGTATTTTCTACACCCCCCTCACCCCCCATAACCACCAAGGGGGAGTGCCAAACCCCCTCAAAACACTCCACCCCATACCACCCCAGAATTCACAAAAAATTTGAAGTCATATGACCCCCATACTCCAAACAACCTCAACTGTGATAATGATAACAGTATTGGATGAAATCTTCCTCATGCCTCCTACAAGAGCCTAAAGAATATGTATCCTGTGGTGCGCATTGCTTATTTTAGGGCTAAGATGTAAGGACAATATTACTTTTTTATTGATGGTTACACTACATGACGTTTTTAGAATCTTTTAAATGAAACTTTCCTTCAAAATGATATAAAAACATTTCAAAACCCTTGATACTCATATATTATTGATCCAGGAATAAATTTCATTCAAAATAAAATAAAATAAATATTAATAATAATAATAATAATAATAATTCTCACTTATACCGGTGCACATAACTGATGCAATTTTCGGCATATTTCCATAATTTATGGAAATGTTTTACTCATAAATCACACATAAATTGGCAGACACTTCTAATTAAAATCACTCACGTTTGCCGTTTCTTTACAATAAATATAATAATTTACAATAAACCAAGTTGCTCATTCATATCTTTAATTCCATTGAGATTTGTCCTATTCACATTGAGTGTAAGGGGATGGTGTCTGAAGTTGTGCTATTAATATTTTATTTATGCTGTACAGTGGAACTCACCATTAGAGGGCGCTCTTGTTGTATTTGTAGCACAGTCTCTTCACAATTCACAGCCTTGATCTGCTGTAATTAGCAACAATTATGAAATAAAATGTGTGAAATGCATCAGATTATGATTATCATTTGATGAAGCTCATTAGCTTAATGCATTTTGCCACAGATAACTATGATTGATTTTTTTTTTTTTTTCTCTCAGCTGAGGCTTGATGTTGTAGCATGCATGCGCCGAGACACAACTCTGGAGACGGCCCTGAACTCCAAAGCCTACAAGCGCAGCAAGAGACAAACACTTAGAGAAGCTCGCATGACAGAGAAACTAGAGAAGCAGCAAAAGATCGAGCAGGAGAGGAAGCGCCGCCAGAAACATCAGGTGATCAATGAATAATCATTATATTAAAGGGGGTGACGTGTGGCCAAGTATGGTACTTAGAATTTGTGTATCCCACACAAGTGCACACATACCCGGAGTAGTGGGCATCTGTTTTTGCTGCGGCACCCTGGGAGCAGTTGAGGGTTCGGTGCCTTGCTCAAGGGTCTCACCTCAGTCGAGGTATTGAAGGTGGAAGAGAGTGGTGGTCATTCACTCCATCCACCTACAATTCCTGCCGGTACCAAGACTCGAACCCGTGACCTTTAGCAGAGTCCAACTCTCTAACCATTAGGCCACAACTGCCCCCAACTATTAAGTGTAATCAATTCATTGGACTAAACAAACTCAATGCATTGAAAAAACAACAGTCAAGTTCCCACAGCAAAATGCTCATATACATGATTTATGTGCTTACATACTGACTAACTGATAAAGATGTTTTTAGAGGGGTCATATCATGAGGAATCAAATTTCCTTGGCATGCACAGTCACGGTGTGGCAATTACGAGGAAGTATGATAGTGCTGTTATTTCTAAACACCAGAAAACTGAAAAAATGTTCCTCCTGGAAGTGTGTAATTCCTGATGCTTTGTCTGACCTTTTGAGGGTGGCTAGAGTTAGAAACAGGTGGATAAAGTTTTTTAAACATGTTTTTATTTCAATCTGACTTTAACAGTTTGTGGAGCTAAAACTCTGAGCACAGAATGTTGTTTTTTATTATTTAATACACAAAGGCAGCATTCACATAAAAGTCTTCAAGTAGCAAGCAGTTTTATTCTTAGCGACAGAGAGAGTTTGGTAATTATCAACTAAATATGATTAGAAACCTTGATTAGCATGAACACTGGTGCTGTAAAGTGGGCTCAGTCATTCAAAAAATATAATGTTACAGAAATCGTTTTAAATTTCAAATGAATGTTGTTCTTATGAATTTTCTGTTCAGAAAAGAATTTTGTTGAAACGTTGATATGTTTTTTGAGCCCCAGTTTAGCATATTTTAATTATTTATGAAGTATCATGTGACACTGTGGACAGGAGCACCGTTGCTAAAAATTCAACTTTGCCATCCCAGTTATTTTAAATTGTAATAATATTTTACAATATTACTGTTGATCAAATAAATACGGCCTTGGTAAGCATAAGCGACTTTATACAGATTTTGCTTTTTGATTCATGCTGTGTTGTTTTCTTCTTGTTGTAGGAGTATCTTAACAGCATTCTGCAGCATGCAAAAGATTTCAAGGAATATCACAGATCCATCTCTGGAAAAATCCAAAAGCTGTCTAAAGCAATCGCAACATGGCACACCAACACCGAGAGAGAGCAAAAGAAGGAGACGGAAAGAATTGAGAAAGAGAGGATGAGGAGACTGATGGTATGATGCACTGTTTCCAGTATCATATAGCCTACTGTATAATACCTTTTTGCATCGTCTCGCTGACTTCATTCCAAAATGAACATACAGCACATGATGCAGTCTAGTTCTTGAATAAATGGCCCAACTGGTGATTTTCCTTCTGTTGATCATTAATTCATTATTTTTAATTATTATTTCATTAACAGATTGGTGAATCAGTCTGAATCAGAGTCATTAGACCGATTCATGGATATGTGTCATTCAGTAACTTACTTCACCTGAGAACAAGTGTGGAGTACTTTTTGAATGGAATGTAAAAAAAAAAAAAAAAAAAAAGCAAAAAAACACGTTTTAATAAAAATATAATCTATAAGGAAGAGGCTTTCCTTAAAGGTTCTCACAGGCTCTCCATCTGTTTTCACTAGGCTGAGGATGAAGAAGGTTACAGGAAACTAATTGATCAGAAGAAGGACAAGCGTCTGGCCTACCTTCTTCAACAGACAGATGAATACGTGGCCAACCTGACTGAGCTTGTCTATGAACACAAGGCTGCTCAAGCTGCAAAGGAGAAGAAGAGGAAGAGAAAGAAGAAAAAGGTGTGAGGCGACAAAGAAACCATAAAATCACTTATGATGATGTTTGATGTTGTTACTTTAGATATGTTTTATTTGGTTCAGTCCCTTACAGTTTATCCCGCTGTGGTTTTGTAAATCTCGACTCCATGCAGTAGCTTTAGGGCATTTCTATGATCATCAAACACTCAATGCTTGTTTATTTCTTTCATGTTTAACCTTCAGAAGGAAGCTGGTGATGCTGAAGGAATGGGAGCCATCGGGCCTGATGGAGAGGTAAGTAAATCGCTATGAATATGAAAGCAGAGTAGACGTGAATAACCGACTGATGTATGTCCTTCCAGTAAACTCACTCTGTCAAACCTAATCTAACACAGCTTGTCACAGAAAACCTGCTTTTATGTTTACTTATTCGTGCAGCTCATAGATGAGAACAGCCAGATGAGTGAGCTGCCAGTCAAAGTCATTCAGACAGAGACGGGGAAAGTGCTACAGGGGACAGATGCCCCCAAGTCCAGTCAGCTAGAGGCCTGGCTCGAGATGAACCCTGGGTAAGCTGTCTTTACATTGCATCCTCTGTGTGTCTGGTAATTGAAAACATTTCCATAAATATATAACCAGTCACTTGCAGGGTTCGTACAGGTGCTTGAATTCCTTGAAAATGCTTGAATTTTAATGTAGTGTTTTCAAGGTTTGTAAAATGCTTGGATTTTGGATAAAGTGCTTGAAAGTGCTTGAAAATGCAGTTGAATTGGTTTTGTAATAATTTGCTTTCTTACTGAATTGTTCGGCATATTTTACATAAAACAGAGCGGGAGATAAAAACGTGCCGGGAGGTTGCTGCTTCAGTCAGCGATGGCTTGAAAACGACAAAGAGAAATTATGTTTAAAACGAGATCTACATACTTGAGTAGCCTCCCCGTTAAGTTTGTTTTTTTCATGGAAGAGTCTGCACTTTCGAGCCATATAAAAGGTAAACAAAAATGCCCCTGCTCAGTTAAACTAAATCCTTTAAGACTGTTGCAATTAAAGTGAAATGTAAAAATGAATGAAAACTGCTTAATGCGGCATACGTTTAGATCTGCTCACAATGCATAAAATTTCTTTATTATAACAAATCAAACACGCAGATTAGTCACCAGTGAGGAAAAATCCGCAAAATGCTACAGCTGTGTTGAGTTCATACGCTCACTGAATGCATTCTGCACTCTTGCGAATACTATCATAAACAAGAAATTCATTTTGCGGTGTAGACAGCGAGTTCCATTGAACTCATGCTAGACTGAAATCTTCCGTTTCAGAGATGAGTCCGAACCTTTGTTGCTCATTTTCTGTACGTTTTATTCCCAAATTGAATAACCATTTTGTTTTTCATGCTACTAAAATAACCAATGTGATAACCAAACCAAACGTAATCGACATTAATCGTCATTGTCACTTCAAGCTTAAGGACATAAACATTTAATTCAGACTTAAATTACTTAAAACTTCTTTTCTTGTACCTTTTAAGTTAAAAGGTACAAGAAAAGACTTTATTATAATTTGAAGATGTCTTAAAATTTGAGGATGGAAAGACAAGGATCATGATATGGCTTAATGTGATGATTAAAGGGTTAGTTCACCCAAAAATGAAAATTCTGTCATTTATTACTCACCGTCATGTCATTCCATACCCGTAAGACCTCCGTTCATCTTCAGAACACAAATTAAGATATTTTTGATGCATCCGGTGAGCTCTCTGACATTCCCATAGACAGCTAGTGTCCTTACACGAACAAGGTCCAGAAATGCTGCAAGGACATCAGTAAAATAATCCATGTGACATCAGGGTTCAACCGTAGTTTTGTGAAGCTACGAGAATATTTTTTGTGTGTAAAAGAAAAACAAAAAACACACTTTATTCAACAATTTGTCTTCTCTGCATCTCCTCAGCTGACACAGAACAGCATACGCTGTTTACATTCAGTGGATACTCTGCAACATGGCGCCATCTTGAAATTATAATAAAGTGTTTTCTTGTACCTTTTAACCTGGGAAAACTTGATTTTCGCTTTGGTCTGAATGAAAATGCAAATTCATTCTTAGCCACTTGGTGCCACTTTTGGAGCAGCAAAAATGGTTGTTTCCACGGTAACGGCTGTACACAAAGTAGCACTGCACTCACAAACACTGCTTTATCAGGCATGATGAAATGAAAATGAAATCAACCAGTCAGACAAATCAGACCAATCACTGCAAATTAGCATAACACAAAGGAGGAGTTTGGAAAAATTAATCGCTGAGCAAATCGTTTGGGAGTCTGAGCAAATAAGGTAAAAATATAAGTATTGTATAAGACAATGAAAGTGATCTTTCATGCATGTCAGCCTGTTGTTGGGGACTCCCAAAATCAAAATATTAATCTTTCATCACCCATAATAGGGGCACTTTAAACTTCATAAGGGTATGATTTCATTGAATAAACAAATAAAACAATGTCAAAACACGGCGCAGGTGTTTTGGGGGCGATCGAGACACTTTGGCATCAATTTCAGGACACTTGCGGCACACTTGGGTTTTGGACTTTTAGGATGTATTAAGCATACAAAGACCTCTTCTGAATCAAAAGGGATTGAGGGAAATTTGGTTTCTCATGTTATGGCCCCTTTTACCTAACAAGATGGACACTGTAGTTCACTACAATAACATTAGTTGTAATTGTATTAATAATATAAAAGTCTGCATGAAATAAATGCACGTTATAGATCTTAAATTAATTGTAAACTTAAAAGAAATGTAAACAATTCATCTGTTTCTTTTTTATATGACCTCATAATCCAAACAGCAGTTGATGAATAGAACCAATTCCCCCTACATTTTTCTTTTTCTGTAATCTGTTATGTACATCACAATGCAGAAGAAAAGATCTGTCGCTACTTCCATTTCATTGTGACCTCAAAACTGCTGATTGCTGCATTTGACCAATGAAAATTAAGTATCCCAGAAAGCTGGGTAAAAAAAAAATCAGCATTGAATTTATCAGCATTTTGGCATTTATATAATTCTAAAAAAAAAATTATAATAATATTGAAAGGTGTTTAAAAGGTTAATTTATAATTTGCATTTTCATGTTTCTAGACGTTTTGGCTTTGGCTGAGAATGTTCCTGCAAGACATATTAATAAGACACTGCAGCTTTGTGCAAGCCTCCTTTGTAATATATTTTTAATTTAACAGTGGGGGGGGGAGCTTTGATAACAAGCACCTTTTTGAGCTTGTGTTGTCAATAAACCATTCTAAGGCTTCAAGTGTTTACTAGTGCATTATGCCCTTTACAACAGATATGAAGTTGCTCCACGGTCAGACAGTGAAGAGAGCGGCTCGGAATTTGAAGAGGAGGTGAGTGTCCTCTTATTTCTGCTCATTAAGCATTGACAGCTCCTTGGTGTGGAGTGAGTCATACATGAGTACACAAGCTCTCACGCATTATTATCCTTTTCTCTGCATCCATAAAGCATCTCCCATAAGCCTTTTAGCATCTGCCTTAGTAGCTCCTTTCTTTTTTACTTATGCTGCTATATTGTGTAAGTCAAGCAATCACTGTGTGTTAAATGAGAGTAATCTGCTAATACTCACTTTTAGGATGATGAAGAGGTGGTCTCCAGAGCTGAATCGGAAGAAAAGAAAGTCATCGATCCCAACAGTGATGAAGTATCTGAAACGGCAGCCAAGCACATCATAGA
Source organism: Acrossocheilus fasciatus (assembly GCA_036784905.1). Classification (NCBI taxonomy): domain Eukaryota; kingdom Metazoa; phylum Chordata; class Actinopteri; order Cypriniformes; family Cyprinidae; genus Acrossocheilus; species Acrossocheilus fasciatus. Next base: position 17,908,006 of record CM071942.1, read on the forward strand.
GTATGTTGCTTGTTCTCACTTCAAAGCAAAAAATGCCTTGTTGAGCAGAAGTGCAAAAAAGTAGGACGGCAAGATTCAAGTGTCGATAGCTGTTATGTGTTTTTCTTTTTTTCTAACTTTTGTTAGGATCTGCCTTAGTTGGAGTTCGCCTTTTGTTGGACAATATATGTACTATGTACAGTGATGTTCAAAAGTCCAGCTGTGAAAATGCTTCTATTTTGCACTTTTCCAATTTTATAGATTTTTTTTTTCATTGCAAATTATATTATCATCTTAACAATTTGATCAAAAATTGGAAATTCAGTGAAGTCTCTAAGTCTTCACTTTGTATCTCTTTTACTTCAATAACAGCAGCAATTGAACTGCAGGAACTACTCAGACTTTTGAACCTGCACATGCTATAATTATTAGAGCTGTCAAACGATTAAAATAATATCAGTTAACCTGTAGATTTTTTGTAGTTAACACAATTAATCTCAAAGTTTTTTCTCTAAATACACTCAGTGAGCACTTCAGTAGCTTCATAGTCACACTGCTTCAGTCAGTTTTAATGGCAACTCACTGCATGAAAACATGCACATATGGTCAAGAGGTTGAAACATCAGAATAGCCAAGAAATGTCACTCAGACCATGAAGTGATTGTAGGTGCCAGATGGGGTTACAGTGTCTCGGGAACTGCAAGATCTCCTGGGATTTTCACACACAACAGTCTCTAGAGTTTCCAGAGAGTGGTGTGAAAACTAAAAAGTACCCCGTGGGCAGTTCTGTTGGTGAAAAGTCCTTGTCAATAAGAGATGTTAGAGGAGAATGGGCAGGCTGGTTTAAGCTGACAGGAAGATGAAGTAACTGAAATAACCACACATTAAAACAGTAGAGAATGTCTGAATGCACAGCACGTTCAACCTTGAAATAGATGGGCTATAGCAACATAAATCCATAGATCAGTTTCCAACAAAGGAGGACCCCATAGGGGGAGTTGTAGATCTTGTCAACATTGACCATAATCTCTATGGACTGTTTCCAGCACCTTGTTGAATTCTTGCTGTGAGGAATTCAGTCATTTACAATATCCAATGTTACATTGCATTTTATACATTCTACCTGTACATGTGTTCCCTGGGAATTGGACCAAGGTACTTTGCACTGATAGCACTATGCTGACCAGTGAATTTACAGGAAATAATGAAGTGGCCACAGACTGCATATAGAGTGTATTGTATATTTCTAAAGTGCTGTGCATCCAGTTTTAATGTATTTATTTTACATATTAGACACATTTAGTTTTAGTTTTAGTGAAAGATGCAGTTTTACCTTGCTTGTTGCAAGTATCATAATGGACAAAAATAAATATTTTGGAGACACTTTAGTTTAACAATCAATACTCATTATTAACTAGTTGCTTATTAGAATGTATATTAATAGCTTATTGGCTGTTTCTAATACTTATAAAACGCATATTAATACTTTATACTGCAAGGCCATGTTTTAGATCACTTAATCCTACCACATACGTAAATTTAACAGCTACTTGACTATCTGTTACTAAGATGAATGAAAGTCTGGTTTGGGCTTGGAACAACATGAGGATGAGTAGGCTAAATGATGAGTAAACTATCCCTTTTGATGTTGGACCCTGTATTGCAGGTCTGCTAAGCAGGATGTGGATGACGAGTACAGTGTTCAGGCAGGAGAGACCAGCTCCCAGTCTTACTATGGAGTGGCCCATGCAGTCATAGAGAGGGTGGAGAAACAGTCCACCCTACTGATCAATGGGTCCCTCAAACAGTACCAGGTAAAGCAACAGTTAAACCAAACTCTAAACAGACACCTCCACATATACATTATACTCAGAATCCATCTTCTCTGAAAAGAGCTGTGTAGGTTTAAATGATATTTCAAGGGATTATACTCTAGAAATGGAAGAGGCTGCTGGAAAGAAATCACACTGAGTGGAAATATCAAAAATTGAGTGGTTTGTATTGAATCTGTTATCCCCTTTGGGCAGTAATGGATTTCAAAAGGAGAAAACAGGCCCCTTTTCTTCTAATTTTCTTTTCTTCCCCACCTGATTGCTGGAGTGTTTAAAGAAAACTACAGGGTTCTCTATTTGTAATGATTCATGTGATATCACCGCCATATAACACAAGTCTTTTGTTCAGATCCAAGGTCTGGAATGGATGGTGTCTCTGTACAACAACAACTTGAATGGTATTCTGGCTGATGAGATGGGTCTGGGGAAAACCATTCAGACTATTGGACTTATCACTTATCTGATGGAACACAAGAGGCTCAACGGGCCGTACCTCATCATCGTACCGCTTTCGTAAGTCCAGCAAACAAGCTGTGAATAACGTGAAAAGAGGTGTAATGAGGTGAGCTGCCTAAGAGGAGTTACAGTGTAATGGCTTCATTAAGTAGCTAAACACTGTTACACATAGTTCAGTTGACCTCTAATGACTGAAAACACAACAGTGATTCATGATAGTGATTTGTGATGTTGCGCTACAGGTCACTGAACAGTCGCCATATTGATCATGCATGGTTGGTTGGTTGATTGGTTGAGTTTAATGGATTCTCTGATGGCAGAATATCTTGTAACATTATTTGTGTAGTTATGGGTGTCTTATATTCTCATTAATGTACATTTAATCTGCTCTAGCATATCCTTCACCACTAATGTCACAGAGACTTCCTGTCTGTAAAAGCCCCTATGGGACATGGTGAAAATGGCCATCAGCACTGTTTTAGCTTAAGTTATTGTGATTGATTTGTGCAAGGGCCAGAAATGTCCTCAAACCGCCTCACCTCACATCCATCATTAACTCTGTTCCACGATCACACCATCACATATCATTTTATAGATGTGACTTCATTTAGAGGTAAAACGTTTGTTTCATATCATTGGCTTCTGGTATAAAAATGAAAATATTGATTTTTGTTCCTCTTTTTTATAGGACCTTGTCCAACTGGGTTATTGAGCTGGACAAGTGGGCACCAAGTATTGTGAAAATTGCCTACAAGGTAGCCATTGATTTTTATTATCACTGTGTTTTGTTACTGTTGACGATATAATTTTATGATGTAATATAATATAAAGGTAATAAAATCAGAGGTAATAATGGTTCTGGTTTAATTTGTCTAAGGGCACACCATCATTGCGGAGGTCTTTGGTGCCACAGCTCCGCAGTGGGAAGTTTAATGTCCTTATAACCACATACGAGTACATCATCAAAGACAAGCACATTCTCGCCAAGGTAAAGGCCACATATTTACATTTATGCATTTGCAGACATATTTATGCTAAGTGTCTTACAGTGCATTCTATATATAAACTTCCATTCAAAAGTTTGGGGTCGGTCAGAGTTTTTAATGTTGTTGAAAAAAGTATTTTACGCTCACCAAAATTGCATTTATTCTATCAAAAATACAGCAAAACAGAAATATTGTGAAATTTTGTATTTCAGTTTTCTAATAAAATATAGAAATCAATCTAATACGCTAATTTGGTGCTCAATAAACATTTCTTCTTGTAATCAATGTTGAAATCTGTTGTTTTCTGCTTAATGTTTTTGTGGAAACTGTGATACCTGTTTTCAGGATCCTTTGCTAACTAGGAAGTTAAAAAGAGCAGCAATTATTTAAAGGGTTAGTTCACCCAAAAATGAAAATTAGCCTGTTTTACTCAATCTCAATAAAGGCCTCCTGTAGGGAATTGATGCGTTTTTGTAAGAAAAATATTCATATTTAAAATGTTTTCTCTCACTTCTGCTTACTGTCATATGTACAAGCCGTTCCGAGCGGATGACGTAGGATGTATGCGTATGACGTAGTATGTATGTATGATGTATGTATGACGTAGGCACATGCCTTTGAGATATGCTAGTCTCACGAGTTTGTTTACAGGAGCAAGGGAAGCAAAATTTCCTTACTTTACCAAAGGAAAACCAGTCTCCTCTTGACTTGTATCGAAATCCTCCTACATTTTTCTTTACAAATCCTCATTTTGTATACATTACAAATGTGTTATAAATATTATAAATGTGTTTTCCTCTTTATTTCAAATTTATAACAAGATATAAAAGTGAAGGAACATCAAAAGGCATGAAAAAAAAAACTGTATAGCCTAATTTATAATGAAAAATAATGTCTCATTATTGTAATCGGAAAGATGATTGACTCACATGCTGCTTAAACTGAAGCGAATACAGCGATCTGTCACGCCACATTAAAGAGCGTGAAATACCCATTATTGTAATATACATATTGTTTTTATTTCACTATAAAACTGACAGATTTTGAAAGCTGAGACTTTGGAATAGCCAATCTATATACTCTCAAAATATTACAACTTTAATCTTTATTCTCGAAATATTTTGACTTTATTCTCAAAATATTTTGACTTTATTCTCATAATATTTAGACTTTATTCTCATAATTTCAAATTTATTCTCGAAACATTTCGACTTTATTCTCGGAACATTGCGACTTTATTCTCAGAACATTGCGACTTTATTCTCAGAACATTTCGACTTTATTCTCGGAACATTGCGACTTTATTCTCAAAATATTTTGACTTTATTTTTGTAATATTTCGACTTTATTCTCATAATTTCGACTTTATTCTCAAAATATTTCGACTTTATTCTCAAAATATTTCAACTTTATTTTCAAAATATTTCAACTTTATTCTCAAAATATTTCAACTTTATTCTCAAAATATTTCAACTTTATTCTCGTAGTATTTCGACTTTATTCTCGTAATATTTCAACTTTATTCTCGTAATCTTAGATTTTACTTTTTTTTTTTTTTTTTAATGTGGCACTAAAATGCCGTCGTACTTTACTGTCCCTTTTGATCAGTTAAATGCTTCCATGTTAAACTATTAATTTCTTTTGAGAAAAAAAAAAAATACTGGCTCCAAACTTTTGAAGGGTAGTGTAATTTTTATATGTTCATTCATTCCCTGGGACTAAAGCCCATGACCTTGGAGTCACTTTTGCCAATGCAAAGCACATTTGTAGAAAAATCAGCACCTTTATGCTTTAATAGTTCAATCTTTTCTAATTCCCAGATTCGCTGGAAGTACATGATAGTGGACGAGGGCCACCGCATGAAGAACCATCACTGCAAACTCACACAAGTGTTGAACACTCACTACGTTGCTCCCAGGAGGCTGTTACTTACTGGAACACCTCTGCAGAACAAATTACCTGAGCTCTGGGCCCTGCTCAACTTCCTGTTGCCCACCATCTTCAAAAGCTGCAGCACCTTTGAGCAGTGGTTCAATGCTCCTTTTGCAATGACAGGGGAAAGGGTAGACTGTTATATTTCACCCTTGTAGACTTAAATGGCTGTTTTACATCTCGCATTGTAGCTTAATGGGTTGCATTGGTGTTTGTTAGGTGGATCTAAATGAAGAGGAGACCATCCTTATCATTCGTCGTTTGCATAAGGTGTTACGCCCCTTCCTTCTACGCAGACTGAAGAAAGAGGTGGAGTCTCAGTTACCTGAGAAGGTAAGTAGCCGCTCTGTTTTTTTAAACAGTTTTTATTAGACATTGTTGATGATAGTAATTTGGATGTACTGAAATGTCAAAGCAACTAAATGATTTAATATATGATTGGAAAACAAATCCAGCCACAAATCAGTATGCAAATATAACATTTACTGTAAATATTTTTTAAATGTTACATTTTCTTAGCATGTTTTTTTTTTTTTTTTTCAAAAAGAAAATTTACAACATTCTTCTCAAAATTATTTTATTTAATTTAAGAAAAGAAAAAGAAAAGCATTGTCAGCACCCCCCCCCCCCATTTAAAAAAAAAAATAAAAATTAAACAAACTTAAAAACAAAGTTTGAATGAAGTCTGTATTACATGTGAGTCAGCCTATGTTGATGCATTGGCTCTTCATTTGTCACAGGTGGAGTATGTCATCAAATGTGACATGTCAGCCATCCAGAAGGTTCTGTACAGGCACATGCAGGGCAAAGGCATCCTGCTCACTGATGGATCAGAGAAAGACAAGAAGGTAAAGAGAGAGGCTGTATGCTAACTCACTGTTATGCTGCTGTGCAGATTGAGCTGATCTTCAGTGGTTTATACCTTAATGTGTTTTTGTCCACAGGGTAAAGGAGGAGCCAAGACCTTAATGAACACCATAATGCAGCTGAAGAAGATCTGTAATCATCCCTACATGTTTCAGCACATAGAGGTATCACCATATGTTTTAGTACACTGAAGTGTCCATCAGGACAGGCCACTTTCTGTTTCCAGTGAGTTAAAATGTATGACATTTACATTCACATCAACTCAGATACATTTGAAAATGCATCTTTTTCTTTACTTTTTTGAATTTATCCACACTGAGACAGAATTTTAGTCCAGCAAAAACTGAGCTTTATAAATTTATTTTCACATTATAGTATGAACTCTGAAAATTGAGGTATTCGAAAAACAATGGTGCATGTTTGGTCATGTGATGCATATTTTACCTGATTTAATGTCAAGGGTGTCCAATCCTGCTCCTGGAGGGCCAGTGTCCTGCAGAGTTGATTCAGGAGTGTTTAATTCGGTTTGGTGCTACACTCTTCAGGACAGTGGCACTCCAAGAACAGGCTTGGACAACTCTTTTAAAAGGAATACTTCACTCAAAAATGAAAATGACCCTATGATTTACTCACCCTCAAGCCATCCTAGATGAATACAATCTGAGTTATATTAGAAAAGTCCTGGCTCTTTCAAGCTTTATAATGGCAGTGGATGGGGTTTACGATTATGAAGTCCAATAAAAAGGCATCCATCCATCCATCCATCACAAAAAGTGTTCCACACAGCTCAATAAAGGCCTTCTGAAGCGAATCAATGTGTTTTTGTTAGAAAAATGTCCGTATTTAAAACTTTATAAAACGTAATCTCAAGCTTCCACTAACCGTTGTACGTACGTGAGAGAGTGAGTAAAAAAAGGCTAATTTTCATTTTTGGGTGAACTAAACCTTTAAGATCGTTGTGACATTGGATGTAGCCTTAAAGGTTCACCCAAAACTGAAAGTGCTGCCTCTGTATTACTTTCTTTGTTCTGCGGGACTCAAAAGAAGATATTATGAAGAATATTTCAACTGTTTTTTTTTTTTTATTTATCCATGCCATGAAAGTCTGTGGGGTCCAAAAAACATTGGACCCCACTGACATTTATTGTATGGACATGAAATATCTTAAACACCTAGAACTACTTAAAAGCTATGTTGTTAGTGTAACGGAGGCCAGTGGGTAGGTGCCGTGAAGGTAAACTTTACTCCCTTGATCTCAAGAGGCGTACTAGAGACTGATTGCTAGTGTCTGCAGTCTTTAGCCTCCTTGTTAGTGCGCCCGCCTCCCATATATCTGAAAGTGTCTATTTTGTACCTATACAGTATATCTGAAAGTGTCTATTTTGTACCTATTTAGGAATCCTTTGCTGAGCACTTAGGATATCCAAATGGCATTATCAGCGGGTGAGTAAATTGTATACCTTGTATAATTTATTCAGAGATCACCATGAAAATAGCCTTGATGCTGGCATGGCGTTAAAAAGTGAATAAATAAATAAATAAATCATCGGGTGAGTGCGGACCAATTCGACTGTTACTTAACCTTAAGACTTACCATGATGTGTTCATTCATGTCAAAAATGGATCATTAAACACACCGCAGGCCTCCTGCGCTACATGACCCAGACAGTGGAGGTGCACTATAATGAAGGCATTGACATTATAGACATGCTTTTTTCTTGTCCACCTAGCCCCGACCTGTACCGTGCCTCTGGCAAATTTGAATTACTGGACCGCATCCTGCCCAAGCTGAAGGCCACCAATCACAGGGTGCTTCTGTTCTGTCAGATGACCTCCCTCATGACCATCCTGGAGGACTATTTTTCCTACCGTAACTTCCTCTATCTGCGTCTGGATGGTCAGTAATCATTGCATTCCTTCTTTAATGTTTTCTTGTCCTTTGGGAACTCAGTTCAGGGGATTTCCAAATTGTGGTCCACCACTTATCTAATGAGTGTGATCACACAAATAGGCTGCCCTTTCTCTTTCATTAACATGTGTTTGCTGCTGGATGTGTCCGCCAGGAACTACAAAGTCTGAGGATCGTGCAGCGCTTTTAAAGAAATTTAACGATGAAGGCTCACAGTATTTTATCTTCTTGCTGAGCACCAGAGCAGGCGGTCTCGGCCTCAACTTGCAAGCTGCAGACACCGTTGTGATCTTTGACAGCGACTGGAACCCCCACCAGGTTTGTGTGAATCACTGCTGGGATTAGAGAGAAACGAGAGAGTTGCATTGCTAGTTTACAGCTCAGCAGTGATCTGTCATTTCTAGATCAGACTTCCAAGACATCTCGTAGTATATGTGATAACACCTTGGTTGAGGTAGTTGTGGAAGTTGATTGTCCATTAGATATAAATTTTGTCTGTATTTCTTACAATTGTAACCTTAATGATATTGTAACTATAAATCACAAATTTGTGACTATTTGTTGTTATTATGACTGAAAAAATGGGGAAAAAAATGATGCTGAAAATCTGAAAAATGAAGATATTTGTAATGTTACAAAAGATTTATATTTCAAATAAATTCTGTTCTTCTGATCTTATATTCATAAAATACTTCTGAAACAAATTGCCATTGCGTGACTAAATTAGATTTTAAAATATATTAACAATTATTTTAAATTGTAATAATATTTCACAATATTACAGTTTTTACTGTATTTTTGATCAAACCAATGGAGCCTTGATGGTGAGCAAAATACTTTTCACATTTTAAAAAGCTCACCAACCCAAGCATTTGAATGGTAGTGTATACTTCTCAATTTCTTAATGATTTTTTTATTTGTTCCACATATGGAATTTAATTTTTATTTATTTATTTATTTTTAAGTATACAATGTAGTCTCTTCAAATATTCCATGTAGTCTCTAATATAAGGCAATAAAATCTACATGCAGAATAACTGGAAAAAAAAAAAAACTGTTTAAAATAGTATTAAAATATAGCATCTAACACCACAGCAATTTTTCATGCCAGCTAACCTCGAACAAGTATACATTTTGATTTTATGTTTGATGTCTATGTATTTTTTGCTTCGTTCAGTTAATTTATTCATTTATCTATGTGGTGTTGATTGGTTGGATTAATTATATTTTATGCAGCAGCATTTAGTTTGAGCCTTTTTCGCACACATTTTCAGCAGAAAAAGCTACATTTATCCCTCCATCCACCTCCACACAATACTGATCTTCAGCCAATTTGAAATGTTTATTTTTCCTTCTCTAAAGATCAAGTCAGAAAGATTGCACTATGCCCCTTCTAAATAGCATTCTCTCACTTTGATCGTAATTGATGTAACCACATTTTTAATCACACACAACTGTGATTTTAATCACCAGGACTTGCAGGCACAGGACCGAGCCCATCGTATCGGCCAACAGAACGAAGTACGCGTACTGCGTCTGTGCACTGTTAATAGTGTGGAGGAGAAGATTCTAGCAGCGGCCAAGTATAAACTGAACGTTGATCAGAAAGTCATTCAGGCTGGCATGTTTGATCAGAAGTCCTCCAGCCATGAGCGCAGAGCCTTCCTGCAGGCTATTCTGGAGCATGAGGAACAGAATGAGGTGAGTCACTTTAACAGGCACAGATGGCCATAAAGTTTCACTCTGACAGAATTAGACTAGCTAATTGTATCCAGTCATGCACTGAGGTGAAAATTATTGGAAAGAAGGGCCAACAAAAAAAGTGGCAGATTTTTTTTTTGCATTTATGTGAATATATTTTTGGGCCAATTTATACTTTCATTTGATCAGTAGGATTGCTATCCAGTTGGCCATGTGCATTGAAATCACTCTTTGCCACAATTGTGTCCTTGCAAAATGGATATAAATCCAATCTACTATTGCCGCAAATATATAAATATGCAAATATAGCAGAGTTCATTTCCGAAATGATGCCAAAACCAGGCGGTGAACTTTTCTTTTGAATGCTCTCATTGCCACACATAGCAGTTAGTGTTTGAGTTTTAGGGCTTCTCCATCCATGTGTCTCATCCATGTTAGCTCATTCATGTGTGGGTCTTGAACAACCAGATGTATTTCAACTTAGATGAGAGTTTTCTTCTATGGTGGTGCTTTCAGTTATTGGATTGCTATTTGCCTCAGAGGCACCATGGACAGCATTTACAGTAGCTGTCTAATCTTCAAAAATACATTTTTAAAGCTGCAATGCGTAACTTTTTTTTGTTCAAAATTTACTAAATTTATATGATAAGCGAGTACACCATGAATACATTTTCCAAACCGTGTTTTTGGCTTGTTCTGAATTACAGTACACCTATAAGAAGTGTTTATATTCAGACTAGTTAGACTGGTTCGGGTAGGTACCGCTGCGGAGTAGCCTGGTATCTGCGTGATTCATCATAGACATAAACAGACAGAAGTAGCTCCGGCTACAATGTTCTTCCACAACACGCATGCAGTTCTGTTTATTAACTGCTAGAGCGCCAAAAGTTACGGACTGCAGCTTTAAGCTTTAAAGGTTTAGTTCACCCAAATATGAAAATTTTGTCATCATTTACTCAACCTCATCTTTCCAAACCTGTAGTGGAACAGTTGAGAAATGTTTGAAAACAAGTTTTTTAAACAAGTTTTATGTATCTTTTATGTTCCACTGAAGTCATTCAGATTTGGAGCAACATGATGGAGAGTAATGACAGAATTTTCATGAATATTACAATTTTTTTTAAATATATGTTTTTATATGATAAATCTCTCTCTCTCTCTCTCTCTCTCTCTCTGTGTAAATATACATACACAAACACACACATATATTAAGGGTGTATAAGTGATCATCCCGTACGCGTACCGTTTCACCCCTAATATATATATATATATATTAGGGGTGGCACGGTACATGTATTCATCCTGAACCGTTACGGTACGAGCATCTCGGTTCGGTGCATGAGGCCATACGACAAATGCAGGCAATTCACCCTCAATCCAGAAGGAGGCGCCCACAGTAATGCAACGCTGCTTGATAACCGCCAGCAGAAGAATTGGATAGTAATTATTCAGGTGTTACGACATCCTTCTGAAGGAATTAGTAATTTTTTGGATCAGTATTCTAAAGTGAAGATCGTGATAACTCCTTAGTAATTACTGAAGTCATTGTAAACTTTTGAGGTTTTTGTAAGGTCCTGGTAAGTAATTCATTTTGCTAGATTTGGTAACTCTTAAATCATTACTAAATCTTCACTTTAGAATACTGATCCAAATAATTAGTAGTTTCTTCAGAAGGGTGTGGTAACACTTTAGTCATTCATTACTATCCAAAACCTTACATATATCTCAAAAGCTCACAATGACATCAGTTGATATTAGGAAGTTATGATGATTTTCACTTTAGAATACTGATCCAAGTAATTAGTAGTTCATTTAGAAGGATTTGGTAATACTTGAGTCATTACTAGTAGGTTACCATGATCTTCATTTTAGAATTAATTATTCATTATGCATAATTCACATTAATTATGAACCTGAATAAAGTAGTTCTTAGGAGTTCTCAGGATATATGAAAAAAATAGTAGCTATTGGTTAGCTAATAGTGAACTACCAGATTCAACTTAGCGCTATTACTTAATAAATCGTTCATCAGACTTTCTTGTTAGTTAATAGTAGTTATTACAATGTTAAAAGTGCATTAGCCATTTGTTCCTGTGTAGTTATTCATTAATGACGGAACAGTATTCTAAAGTGTTACCAGGTCTGCTTTTATTTGTGTATACTCACAATGAAAACAAAACAGATTTCATATATATAACATGTAATAATATTTAGTATTTTCACATCTAGATGGAATTTTTTTTTATTTGCACTTCTGTCTGTTAAAAATAAATGAAAAGAAACTGAGCATAGTAGATTTCTCCCCACCCCATATATATATATATCACAATTGTCATTTTTTGGGTGGGTGAACTATACTTTTAATAATTAATTTTTTTAGTCCTGGAGACGCTGTGTTTCGTTGTGAAAGCGAAGGTACTTTGTTTGGGCTTCCAAAAGAGGATACAAGTAGAAATCAGTGGTTAAGTTGTATTTACAACACTGTATCAGAGCAGTTCAACCCAAATATTAGAGTGTGTGCAGCGCATTTTACGGAGGACTGTTTCCTGAACCTGGGAGAGTAGCCTACAATGTCAGCTGTGCACAAAGGCTGTTTCTATAAAGTGGGGCAATTCCAACTTTGCAAGGACAGTCTGGCGTTTCTGACTCACAGCCTGTAAGTATGTTTTCATATTTAAAGAATTTGCCAACTGACTATTCAAACACGAGTTTTGAGCTGTGTAGAGTAGTGCTTGTTTGTCGTTTCTCCGATCACAAATGCAGACATGGTAATGAATCCTCACGTATCAGAAAGGCGGAGCATAGAGGAGCAACAATAATGTACAGTATGTGGGAAATAATGTGTTTTTTGAACCTTAAACCACATAAACACATTGCATTACACCAAATACACAAAACAATGTTCTTTTTAGCAACGTCATATGACCCCTTTAATGATTAAGTCATCGAGTCATTTATTCATTCATTTGATTTGTTCAAATGGATGATTCATTCAAGAGTGAAGTGAATGGTTCTTTATAAATGGTCCAGTGCATCATTAGGGTAGTTTGACTTCAAGCGGATCATCACCATCAGATCGATCGGTGTGTGACATCAAAGTACCGCAAGAGCTATAAACAGCAGACGGCTCCTTATGCTTTTGAATCGCTCTCGTGGTACTTTGATGTCATACACCTATCGGTCTGTGCAGCGCCGCTTCAAATCCAATGCGCCTATGGCCAATGGTTCAACACGCCAATTCGTTCAAAACATGGATTAAGAAATGAAATGGCGCTGTGTGTTGCTCGGAGACGAACAGTTCTGCTTTGTCTTTATATTTTTGTTGGCAAAGTTGAGCAAAACCGACAACAACTGTTGTATAAGATCAGTATCACATTTACACTCGTGAGATATTGCACTTAGTCTATTGCTTGTGTGATATTGCTTAACAATATAATGTAAATTTGAGACAAACCTCAAACAGGGGCATTTTTTGCCCCATATCTTGAATTATAGGGGCATTCTAACTATGTTCTCTAAGCTCCACGCAGTGAGTTGTTGCCCTGCCTCGTATTTGTCATCAGTCAACTGTATGAAATGTCAGATGATACACATAGGTCTGGGGCGGGGCAAGTGCGTTAAATGTGTTAATAATTTTTAACGCATTATTTTTCACCGTAGTTAATCTAATTAATGTGTTAAATTACCAGCCCTAATATATATATATATATATATATGTGTGTTTGTCTGTGTGTGTGTGTGTGTGTGTGTGTATTTAACACTGCTGTGAGGGTGTTTCTAATACAGCTGCTGAGGGAGTAATAGTAAATTTGACATTCTGTCTTCTGATCGTCATAATCCATATGTCTATATTTTTTTTCCACTGTTGGAAAGTCATTGAAAGGCAATATTGATTTTTTTTTTATTTCTTTCACCTTTAGTGCAAAGTATATTTGCTATATAAGAGGTCTCTTATATACCTCTGTGGATTGAAGTTTACAGTTTATTAAAACCCAGAAATGTGAAAAGCATCTAATGTTCATTCATATACTGTATCTCTTTTAAGCTGGGTGTTTTCTTGTGTTCGCATAGAAGTGATGGAAGTGATGTGCTGCATGTGCCGGTCATAACATTTTTTGGAAAGGTCTTGAAAATGGTATTAAAAAGCTTTCAGCTGGAGGTGATGATACCTGCAGATAACCTTTGATAATTTTTGTCATTCTGGACCTTATGTGCTAACTGCCTCTATTTTAACTTTTCAGAAAACTTTACATGGCAAACAAAGTTATTGTAAGCACGACACAATAGCAGGTTGCTACAAATTTACTCATTACAACCACACAAAATCCTTTTACAGCTGCTTCAAAATTTCACCATTGTTATATGTCAGCATTAAGTATTGATACACAGCTGCAAAGAATAAAATGGCATTTCATCATTCATTGCCTGTCCATCATAATGTCACTGCCATTTATAACAAATTACATAAATTATTATGCTTTGACCCATAAGAGAATGCAATTCAGCAGAGAGCAAAGTCTGTGTTTCTATTGATTTTGACTGTGACAAAGGCTGAAGGAAAGGCATGCAATTTTGATAGACTAGCCGTAGTGCGGAGATGTTACTTACGGGAACAGTATAAAGCATTTCTTAGGTGTTTGGTAACGCCTGTTCTGGTGATATTACGATTTGAAAAAGTGAAATCTAAAGTACCCAATTGGGATGTTAATTTAAAATCCACTTGACCAGGTATGAAAATGCTAGTTACTTGCAACATAAATGTGTGTTAATTATGTTTCTTGGCATATGTGTGTGTATGTGATACCAGGAAGAAGATGAAGTTCCAGATGATGAAACTCTCAATCAAATGATTGCTCGTATTGAGGATGAATTTGAGCTTTTCATGGTAAGACTGAAATTGCACAAAATTTGCAACTTGCACAGAGAGTCCCTTGCATGGTGATTCACAGTAATTGTTGTCTCTTTTAAAAGAACGCCATGTATTTTTGGGAATTTGTGCATTTTGAATCCATTTATAAGAGGAAACATACCAGAAGGGCTGCACGATATATCGTATGTGATATTTAATGCGCATCTTGTCAGATTTGCTTTACTAACAAGATGCGCATTAAATATAGCATGCGATATATTGTGCAGTCCTACATACCAGTTATTTTCAAACTTACGTAACCCATTATTGGCACTTTCAGCGTATGGATTTAGACCGCCGTCGAGAGGATGCACGCAACCCTAAGCGTAAACCTCGGCTAATGGAAGAGGATGAGCTGCCATCATGGATCCTGAAGGATGATGCTGAGGTGGAGCGACTTACCTGCGAGGAGGAGGAGGAAAAGATTTTCGGCCGTGGATCCCGTCACCGCAGAGATGTCGACTACAGTGACGCGTTGACGGAAAAGCAGTGGCTGAGGGTATGATGCTTGTGTTATATTCAGTTCATTATAGTCCATCCACGACACATGGCATAAACATAATCCCATCCATATGCTGAAAGCTCTTGTTACCGTAGCAACAGGTAGTCTTCCGCTCTTTCAAATGGTCTCTTTTTACGCTGAATGAAGGTGCACAGTGATGACTCCTCATTATGAATGTTTGCAATTTGTCATGTTCAACTTGTCAAGTTACTTCACTTTAGGTTTAGTGCTGAATAGTGTTGTTTTCGTATTATTTATATACAGTTATAATGTTCATTAATGTTTTGATTTGGCTTTATTTTTAAAATTTATTTTTAGATTTTTCTATTTAGCTTTTATTTTAGTTTAGTTTAGTTTTAGTCTCGTCTGATTTTTAAGTTCTTGATCTAATCTTTATATTGTATTTATTTCGAGTAGAGAGAAATCATTATTAGTTTTACCTATCAATAACCACACTGGTACAGAGAGAGCTTCAAAAGCATTAAAGGGGTCATGAATTGAGAAATCAAAATTCCCTTGATCTTTTGACATATAAAAGGTCTTTGTGCTATAAAAACATCCTGTATGTTTCAGAACTCAAAACTTTCTCATTAGTCTAAAAACAGCTTATATATATATATTGAAGCCATTTACAAACAAGGCACAATTTGAGGCAGGATTTTCAGACAGATTGAAACTAAAAGACAATGCTGTGCCGACTATATTGGATGCAACATTAATGTTGCACCACACAAGTGTGAGTAACTGTTTTCATTACGTGGTCACTATTGTTTTGTTTGATATTATAGATCTTTTAAATTGTACTGAGTATTTAACATTTTTAACCTAAATCACAGCAGCATCCATCTGTGAAGTATGTAAGCTGTCAAACATGCACAACTATTAGCCAATCATAGCAGTGGGCGTTTTCTTCCGAGTCTACAATCTGCCACACTTATTCAAACAGAGTGTTCGGATGAGGGGGGGTCAAAACAGGACAGAAAATAACCTGTTACTTATAAATTATGATGTGTCTTGATGCAAAAATCATGATGACATTGTGGACCTCAGAGAACAGTACACAATAAAAACAAAAAACAAAGGCAGTTCATGACCCCTTTAAGGATAAAAGTGCTAACTTGAACTTGAAAACTGAAGTGAAGCCATAATTCATGAAGTGTAGACAAAGATCATACAATTGTAGAGCTATTAGTATCAAGCCATCATTTAAAAAATGTACAAATCCCCTGTTCCCTGCATATTCATTTATAAGATACTTTTGTTAATTTGATATGCCAGCGATCAGTTTTGGTGGGATGTTCAGTCAGTGGCTTCATTGGATGTTTTGATCAGTTGTGCATTAATCAAATTTCAGTATAAAGGTCCATAAGAATCAGAGCAGAGCCAGTATGTGCTGACTGAGGTTACAGCTTCAGTCACAGTGAGGAGGGCTTGTTCATTAAAATCAAATAGGTTGTTGGAGGTTTGACTTCACTGGAATTCTAATTAAGTTAGAAGTTAAAAATTATTATTTTAATCTGTTGATGTAGAAAGACACAAAAGAAGCATCACAATCAAAACTCAAAAAGGAAACATCAAAGTTTCACTCGTTAGTTTTTAAAAATGAATGAGTACATCTTAAGAAAGACACTTCACCATTTCTAATGACTGCACATCATATAACCACAAGTTTCCTCTGCAAGTTTTTAATGATCTGTTGAGGGTTTTGGTTGCAAAGCATTAAGTGGGTTGGAAAAGGTTTGAAACAGTAAACAGTGTATATTATATTCTCGGTCTGCTCATCTTTTTCCCTCAACATATCCTCACCTTAATGTGATTGATAAGACAGCAACACAACAGCCAAGACAAATACAGCTCTCCTCTCTGTGTAACAATTCAGCTCGATCAATGAACCCAATTGCATTACACTGAATCTCCCTATCCCAAATAGCTCAATTTCTTATTTTCCATCCAGACACAAATTGACTGTTCCTCACTCTAACAAGCTTTTTCCTCTGTCATTTTCTTCCACAAACCAGTCTCAGTACAGTCCTCCTAAACAATTTCAAAGCTACCCAGTGGATTGTTCCGGTCGATAATGAGTGACGAAACTGTTTCCATAGGGCATTGCGGTTGTTCTTTGGTGAGGGTTCATCTGCTGCAGGGTTTGGCTAGAAGGTAACAAGAGCAAAACTGTATTTGAGCACAGAGGCTGAAGGTGTAAAGCAGCAAGGGAGGTAATTATATGTGGAGCCAGTTCCTGGTAAACAGAGAGCCACTGAGGAGTAAAAGTATACTGAGAGGGGAAGGAAGTTCAACACATGGCAGTCAGATCTTTCGGAGCAACAATGTGGGGTCTGTGAGTTTTATAAGGTGGAAAAAGACCACTTTGATTAAAGCTATCTGAACCACCTTGCTTTTATTGTGGCTTGACAGGTGATTTGGTTCCTTGAAAGTAATCTTATTTAGTGTCTCAATGTTTTTCACCTTAAACTTTTTTAGTAAAATGCACCATGAAAGTGTGGGTAAATGTTTACCGTGTGATAGTCTCCACACACAGAAATGGTTTCTTTTGTAACTTATGCTTGAAGTCATTCTCCAAGATTGCTTTTACACAGAAAATTATGACAGAGCATCTCCCCATCGGCACAGCTCAATGGCTCAACAAATTGATTTTGACGCTTGGCTGCACAGAGTTTAGCAAACAGTCAACTGTATTGGGGAAGTGAAGTCTGTTGCGAGGTATGAGAGAATACGTTTCAGTCTAGGGCAAATAAATACTCCGGCCAATTTCTGTCTGCCTTTAACCTAAAATCTGTTCTTGCCTTGTGCGATATAACTTCTAAATGGCGTATTTTCATGTAGATTATGTGTGTTTCGAGAGAGGTCAGTCACCCATACGCTTTTGCTGCTGAAGAGGGATCATTCACACTGACAGCCAGGTCATTCGTTTTCAGTGTGAAATGGCCACTTGAGGCGACATTAAGATGACGTGGGTGTCTCTAGTGACTCAGCAAAGTTGAGAAAAGATAACTTTATGGTAATAAGCACTCTGACACAACTACTAATGGGAATAAGCTAATTTGAACTCATGTAATGCGTCTCCTGTGAGATACTGTAGCCAAGTGTAGGCAAGTCAAAGAAGAAGTGCATGTTACTTTGAGCGATTTCACTCTTCTCTTTGTTTTGTCCTTGCCCATATACAGGGATAAATTTGATGCATAAAAAATCTTTTGAGTGACTTTGATTTGATGCACTACTCAGCTTTTCATACAGTATAAAAAACTTTCCTGTCCAACATTTTAATATATAGCTGCAAGATTTGGAACTGCACTGGCATCCGTTAAGCTCAATTCCAAACGGTCATGAAAACGTAAGATAGATAATCATATTTCCAGAACAGCAAACATTTGGAGTAAAGAGAGAGAGGAAGATGAGACCCATGTAAGCACCACAAGGCCTAGGGCCTCATTTATAACCATTGCGTACGCACAAAACCTGCTCTGAAAGAGGCGTACACCACTTCCTACGCAAAAGGTGGGATTTTTAAAAACAAACTTGACGGGAAAATTTGCACACCTGCACGCAAACTCTGACCCATGCGTACAAACTCTTTTTCCAGGAGTGAGAAAATTAATGAAGTAAACAACAATTTTAAACTCTGTTTTCATGTCAAATGTCGATATACACATTTACATTAAATAGGCTATTCCACTCTCATAATGGAAATAAGCACTGCAATTATATAAAGTCATTATGAAGTTAAACCAAAATTATATGAATTTAGACATATTTGTAGTGGATGCACTTGATCATTTTCCTGAGGCATGCTATGTTTTAATGACAGCGAGGAGTGCTATAGGTGCACAATAATTCATCTTTAAACTGAACTGCAGATCTCATGTTATGATAATATAATATTTTCTTTAGTGAGAACAGTGATCAAATGATGCGCACTTACCTTACTTATTATGGCAGACTGCTGGATATTCGGTGGTCGAACGGTCCATTGTCCGGAGGTGTTAATGTGAAGGCGTCTCCACAACATTTCCATCCATTTCAAATAAATATTCAATTAATTTCAAATGATGTTCTTTTGATCTTTCTACTGAATCCTAAAAAAAATTATTATAATTTCCACAAAAAATTAAGCAACACAACCGTTTTAACATTGATAACAATAAGAAATGTTTCTTGAGCACTAAATCAGTATATAAGAATGATTTCTGAATGATCATGTGACACTAAAGACATATTAATGGCTGCTTAAAAATAAACATATATAAATTACATTTTTAAATCATAATGCTATTTCACAATTTTGTTTCAGTAAATATGTGTATTGTTTCGACAACCTATAAATTATACCCACAGTCTATGATTTTGAAGTCTGCTCCCCCAGTATCACGTGATGTCAAGAGCACACATCCTTTCACAGGTGCTGCTGAGCTCTTTTTTCGCTCAGATTAGTTCAGTACCCACAGGTGCGACCTCACCATGACAACGGTTGAGGTGATGGAGGAGAGGTTATCCATTATTGGCTCAACGTTACTAAAACACAGCCAGAGGCATCTCTGCAGACAGCCAGGATTTGAACCCAGGTTCTCAGCCATGGGATGCATCATTTGAGTGCTCCGGACACAGCGTTTAAAAGGATGATGTGTACCCACTGCGCTGACCTGGTGGATAATGCACAAAATAGATGTGGTGCTAAAAAGCATGCATAATGTTTTTCTTTGTGATTACATAAACATACAGTAAAAGTGAAGAGCATAAATTTATGTACACTGCTGCCCAAAAGTTTAGGGTCAAAAGAAGTCTCTTATGGTCACCAAGGCTGTATTTAATGGAAGAAAAATACACTGCTCAAAAAAATTAAAGGAACACTTTGAAAACACATCAGATCTCAATGGGGAAAAATATCATGCTGGATATCTATACTGATATGTACTGGGTAATGTGTTAGGAAAGAAAAGAATGCCACATCGTTTGATGGAAATGAAAATTATCAACCTACAGAGGGGCTGAATTCAAAGCCCCCCCCCGAAAATCAAAGTGAAAAAATTATGCAGCAGGCTAGTCCATTTTGCATAAATTTCATTGCAGCAACTCAAAATGGTACTCAGTAGTTTGCATTGCCCCCATGTGCTTGTATGCATGCCTGATAATGCCGGGGCATGCTCCTAATGAGACAACGGATTGTGTCCTGGGGTATTTCCTCCCAGATCTGGACCAGGGCATCACTGAGCTCCTGGACAGTCTGAGGTGCAATCTGGCGGCGTCAAATGGACCAACACTTAATGTACCAGAGGTGTTCTGTTGGATATAGATCAGGCAAGCATGGGGGCCATTCAGTGGTATCAATTCCTTCATCCTCCAGGAACTGCCTGCATACTTTCGCTACACGAGGCTACATTGTTGTGCACCAGGAGGAACCCAGGACCCACTGCACCAGCGTAGGGTCTGACAATGGGTCCAAGGATTTCTTCTTGATACCTAAAGGCAGTCAGGGTGCCATTGTCTAGCCTGTAGGTCTGTGCATCCCTCCTTGGATATGCCTTCCCAGGCCATCACTGACCCACCACGATGTTACAGGCAGCATAATGTTCGCAAAATGCAAAACTAGTGAAAAACAGTCAGAAAATATGAGTAGGGAAAAAATGTCAGTGGTCTCCACCTGCAAAACCATTCCTGTTTAGGGGGTTGTCTCATTGTTGCCCATCTAGTGCACCTGTTGTTGTTTTCATTAACACCAAAGCAGCTGAAACTGATTAACAACCCCCTCTGCTACTTAACTGACCAGGGGTGTGTTTCCCAAAAACAACTATGATCGCAAGTTCCGTCGTTACCAATAGAGTTCAATGGAACTAACGACCATAGTTAGCTAATGATGCTTTTGGGAAACGCACCCCAGATCAGTATCCCAGGAGTTTAATTGACTTGATACTCTGATTAAAAAGTGTTCCTTTAATTTTTTTGAGCATTGTACAATAAAAACAGTAATATTGTAAACAATATTATTACAATTTAAAATAACTATTTTCTATTTTAATATATTATAAAATAAAGTTTATTCCTGTAATGCAAAGCTGTCATTACTCCACTCTTCAGTGTCACTTCATTGATCCTTCAGAAATCATTCTAATATGCTAATTTCATGCTCAAGAAACATTTATTATTATTATTATCAATGTTGAAAACAGCTGCGATTCTCAATATCTTTGTGGAAACTGATGAATTTGTTCATGTTTCTTAAATTAATGGAAAGGTCAAAAGAGCAGCATTTATTTGAAATAGAAATCTTTTGAAACATTATAGTTGTCTTTACTGTCACTTTTAATCAGATAAATGCATCCTTGTTAAATAGAAGTATTAATTTCTTTACAAATAAATAGATAACTTATAGACCCCAAAGTTTTAAATGGTATGGTACATTGAATTAAATTTCAGATGCTAACTTAATATAACTGTGGATGAAGGCATCGTTTATGTGTCTTGAATTTGCTTGCAATGGCAAGTACAAACTCGACACTGATGGTTTTAGTTATTGATTTGGTTTGGGAATTCCTCCAAATATGCACTGTTAGGTTGGATATAGGCCTGGACCCTCTTTCATAACATCTTGGTAGAGAGTCAAAATCATAATTGCACCACTGAAACTCTCACATTAATTTGTTTTCATGTGCGAGTTTTGGTTTCAAAAGCAGATACTCTTTAAGGTCTATTTGTTTGTTCATTGTTCATTTCTGGCTCTGTGCGTTCACATTATGTTCAAATGAGGACTCTGGCTCAGGTGCATAACAGGTGTTGATTTACTTTGCTCTGAGAATCAAGCCTTTCGTATTATGATAGCTGACCTTTGAGTTTTACACCAAATCTTACAGAAACGCTAAAAAAAAGACAGATATACATTTCGTGCTTTTCAAAGAGAATGGATTTGTCTCTTGAAGTCGTTGGTTTTACTGTGGATTTCTTCGGCTTCGCCAAAGTCTCGCTCATTCGGTAGTGGAATTACAAATGTTTTTGGGCATATTCGGAGATTTAAAGTCCTACTGTGCAAATATAACCCAGCAGGATCACTTGTACACTTCTGCTTTACAAAGGGGCAGGCATTAGGCCAAACTCAACAGCACAAATGCAGTGAACCATGCAGTACGTTCACTGAAGGCGAATGACTCATCCTTTGTAAATATTCATGTGTGTTCAGAGGAGACTAAAAGATGAGAGAATACCTCTATATCCATCTGTGTAACAAAAGAAAGGGCAGGATGGAGAAGGGATGCCAGACAGATGGATTTAATTAAGAGCAGTTCTGTACAAATGCTGATCTCAATCATGTCAGATTGTGAGACTGATGAAAGTCCAAACGGCTCCATAATCACGGCCCATAGTCAGTAGTTTTTCACTTCTAGATGTAGTTTATGGTAATGAGCATGGCTTTTATGGCTGTCTATAAGTCCTCAAATCAAATTTTCACTGTCATACAGAGAAGCCTCATCAGTAAAATTTGCATTTGTAGAATCACAACTATGGCATTTTTCTGTTTGGCATGTATTTGATTTAGCTTGTGATGTAGATGAAGAGGCTTCAGTCCCAAATGCTGTATGTGCCTAGCCAAATTTTCTTTGGTGGATCAAATATAGATTGAAATAATCACATACATCTAAATGCGAATTGCCAGTTGAGCATAAATATAATCTAGCCATCAACAATTGTATCTTCTTTACTTGTTTATCAGAATTCCTCTTGAAATTGTATCTTAATGTCATTAACCCAATGTAACTTTAACTGTTGAACTTGACTTCTGGCAGGCTATAGAGGATGGCAACCTGGAGGAAATTGAGGAGGAAATACGGCTGAAGAGGCGCAAGCGTAGGAGACACGTGGACAAAGACATGAAGCGTGAGGATGCAGACAAGGCCAAGAAAAGAAGAGGACGTCCTCCAGCAGAGAAGCTCTCCCCAAATCCACCCAAACTTACAAAACAGATGAATGCCATCGTTGATACAGTCATCAATTACAGAGATGCGTAAGTGCTGTTAAACTTCCACGAATGGCTCATTGTGTCAGCCTATTCCTCAACTCACTGTGTTGTTGCAGGTGACTCTTTGAATTGGCTGCTCATGTGTAGTGGAAGTGACCTGGAATATCTGGAATGTAATTATGTACCATTGAACTCTGTGGCTTTGTGCTGAACATGCTGTTCTCAACTTTTTCCAGGAATTCATAATGTGGAGATGGACAAATAGTATGTTGACAGGACAGTTAATGTATTCAATACTATTCCATGTAGAATGACTCCTGACTGGGGTAACTTCCAGAAGTAATGTAAGGTGAAGTAATGTGCGAGCAGTCATGAAGGATGTAGGCAATGTAAAATCTAACTGCAGCAGGCTAAAAAATCCTGCATGATGTTATACAGTTATATTGGTCCTTTCTGTTGATAACTATTAACCATTAAAAATTAAGATATTCCTATTTTCAAGAATGTTCATTACCATTCGTCATTTCAAATTAAAATCGTTAACATTAAAATTGCAAAATGCGCATTCAGAATTTAAAAGCACATTTACAGAGCTATCTATAATCTACAGATTTAAATAAATTTACTTGAAAAAGTTATGGCATTTTCCACTATGAATGCAATTTCTTTCATGAATGCTATCGTTGAAAAGTTTAAGGTTGGTAAAATTTTGGTAAAATATTTTTGAAAGAAGTCTGTTATGCTTACAAAGTCTGCATTTATTTGATGAAAAATACAGTAAAACAGTAATACTGTAAACTATGTATTACAGTTTATAATAACTGTTTTGTATTTTATTATATTTTAAAATGTCATTTATTCCTGTGATGGCAAAGCTGAATTTTCTTCAGTCACAGTGTTACATGATCCTTCAGAAATTATTCTGATAAGCTGTTTTGGTAAAATTAAAAAATCAGTAAAACTTTTATTACTGTATTGAAAATTATTGTAGTGCTTAATATTTTTTTAATTGCACCAAAGTTTTGAATGGTAGTGTAATGTCAGTGCAATTTCATTATGTGTAATAGAAGATTTATTTATTTTTTGAACAAATTCTTATGTTTTATTTCAGTGTTTAATGAGTTACATTCTATATGTGAAAATGTATTATTGCAATAACAATGATAATACAAGCACTTTTGATAAATAATATCTATGGATAATAATTATATACTTCAAATTACAACATGTAGTGTTTGTTCAGCATACAGTATAGTACAGTAGAGTACATAGCATTAGTTTACAATTACATTGGTCAAGGTTATATGTCAGATTTTCTCGGTTAGCAAAACTGTCTGTAAAACTGAAGGATGGTCATTGGTCATTTTTGTACTTTAACACTGTCAGTATTTCCAACCACCGTGAACTTTTTTTCTTTAGTGAAAATCTCCTATGCTTGGGTTCGTCGAGTCCACGTTTTTACAAGCTGAGTGTTCGTGAATCATTTCTCGTATGCATGCATGTGTACTCAGCTGTGCAACTG
Source organism: Acrossocheilus fasciatus (assembly GCA_036784905.1). NCBI lineage: Eukaryota > Metazoa > Chordata > Actinopteri > Cypriniformes > Cyprinidae > Acrossocheilus > Acrossocheilus fasciatus. Next base: position 17,932,564 of record CM071942.1, read on the forward strand.
TGTCAGGGATGTGACATGAAGGGGATGTGACTTTACAGTTGCAGCTCTAGTTAGTTCTCTCTCACTGCTCAGATGATTAACTGAATACATTTGCAATGGAAGTGATTTATTGGCAGTTAATAAGATTAATTTAATCAGATGGTTTTGTTGATTAATCGGTATTCTTGTTTGTAGCTGGCTGAATGTCACACTTGTAATGCACTGGGATGTTGGGTAATGGTATATTGACTGGCATGCCCCTCTGAGAATTTCAAATCAGCTTCAGAGTGACATTCAAATTGTGGTGCAGCTGAGAAAGTCTTGTCACACTCACCATGGTTTGATTTCGAGTGGAGGATTTGGAAGTACAATGGTGCCTCTTGTCAGAGAAAGAAAAAAAAAAACCTAGATGGACGTGTCAACCAATTAGGCTGCAGTCCCATAAATTGAAGGCAATTCATCAGATTGATATGCTGGGTGTCTCTTTTGGTGGTCCCCATGACAACCTTCTAGTTAACAGCACATATCAGTTGTGGTATAATAATTTTGCTGTCTGAACATGACAGTAATTTTACATGATAGACAAATCTCTCTAATCTAGCCCATATTTAAGCCCAATACATGCATGTAAGGTAGTATTTAAGCACCTCTGAAACAGACGTTCTTGGCAGTTATTTCCAAATTTATGACGCTGTGGAACTTTGTCACATACAAATTTTGCATTCACAAAACTAAGCATAGCTGCATTTGTCTTCAAGAAACCCAGTCTCAGTGCCACACTCTCATGACTAATCCCAAACTAGAGAGTGGAAAATGCTTTCAGCTGGTATTAAGTCGAAGTGTGTAATTTCTGTCACTAGCGCAGCAATGACTGTTTTAAAACAGGTTGCATGAACGGAGGGTCAAGGCCATTGGTCGACATATAGAACCCCTAAAACTGATGAGTTTCTTTCTTCATTGATTCAGAGTTGGAGAAAATTAGCATTACATTACTTGTTTACCAGTCCTCTGCAGTGAATGGGTGCTGTCAAAATAAGAGTCTTTACAAGCTGATAAATGCACGACTCCAGCTATGTGTTTGTAATAAACGTCATTAAGACATATCTAACTTCAAATTGTTTTCAAGATCGAGCACTGGAAGTGATGGTTTAAAGTTAAAACACCTTAATGGTGGATTTGTTGGTATTGACTGATGGGCTGGAGTCTAGTTTCAAAATGTACATTATGTTGGACAAAATGGTATAAATGTTAATATTGGATAAGATAAAAAAAGAAAATAAAAATACAAATCTGATAACGTGTTTCGGATATCAATATTGGTACATCCCAATATACAGATAGCTTGCTTGTGGTTCTATTTGCATATTAAGTGAAGATAGGAGAAAATATCTTAATATAAAATAAATAAATAAATTGTACACCTTATATTTAACTAGTCCCAGAAGTGCATCGAGTAGAATTTCTCCAATTAATTTTGCAACAATTTTTTTAGTTGATTGATGTCTTCACAATAATGACATAGTTGACATGCGGAGCCGGCAATTTAGAAATGTTATACTAAGCTAAATGCTATATGAGTTCGTGCTTCATTGAAATCTGTTTAGCATTATGCTGTAGTCTGCACCCCGAGACTAGCACTAAACATGCATCTGCTGCAAAAACTATAAATTGAGGTGTGTATGAAGGTCGACACACCATAATTGCACCAATTTGAGCCCTGATTTAATCACTGAATGTGTAATGAATCATCTGCGCTGTGAATATTTAGAGTAACTGTTACAGACAGATATGGGCAGATGTCAGGGTGCTCTGAGACAGGAAAAAACCCACACTCCTTGTTGCCAGTATGTCTCAAGAAATATTGCTTCTTTATACCATTTCCTGTTGTCCTGGATTTAGACTTGTGCTGTCTCCGGTTGGCTTGGGGTGAGCTTGAGGGTTAATGGTCAGTAGAGCCCCAATATGATGATAATGTCCCAGGCTGACCGCATAGTTTATCTCTCAGTGTGTGGTCAGAGGAAATCAGGCTAACCCTCAATCTCTGCTTCTGATCACAGATCAGGCCGTCAGCTCAGTGAGGTCTTTGTGCAGCTGCCCTCCAGGAAAGAACTCCCTGAATACTATGAACTGATAAGGAAGCCAGTGGACTTCAAGAAGATCAAGGTAAGTGAGTTATTACAATACGTCTTTTATTTCAGTGTGATCTTTAAGCCTGCGCACATTTGAATATCACATGTTATATGTTCTGCTGTGATGCATTACCGTACAATCCGAACTGGCACACTCATTACTCCAGCTGGACGATAACGGGATTCCCCTGCATCAGAGAATTGGTTTTTGATGCAAGGCGAGATAAACTGATGTTTTCACACTTCTGATGGGCCACTCTACTCACCTTATGTGTTTTTTGTAGTAATTTAATGATGTTGGTGGCTCATTTTCCATTGCAACTCTAATTGGCAGTTTCCTCAGTTGTTAAAGTTGAACCCTACAGGTGAAGAATGTTTTGGTGATACAAATGTTCTTGATCTTGCAGGAGCGTGTGCGTAGCCACAAGTACAGGAGTGTAAGCGATCTGGAGAAAGACGTCATGCTTCTTTGTCACAACGCTCAGACTTATAATCTAGAGGGCTCTCAGGTGAGTGAATAAATGGATTGAACATCTTCCATTACTGTCCTAAGTATGAATTTCCTCGTAGCACTACACCATTATTTTGTTGTGATTATATGTTGCATGAATTCCATGAAGTCATGCTTGCAAATACCAAATAAGTCATTATTGTACAAAGACCTAAATAGTCACTGATGTGTTTGAAGAATAGCTATCATGCATTATAATATAATGTAATTAATTTATTCATGTAAAGCTTTATAAGATCTGCACATTATATTTCAGATTTATTTATGCAAATCTCTTTACACAGTACGTACATTGGGGTGTGTACAGGTGCATCTCAATAAATTAGAATGTTGTGGAAAAGTTCATTTATTTCAGTAATTCAACTCCAATTGTGAAACTCGTGTATTAAATAAATTCAATGCACACAGACTGAAGTAGTTTAAATCTTTGGTTCTTTTAATTGTGATGATTTTGGCTCACATTTAACAAAAAACAATTAAACAAATACCACTCAACAAATTAGAATATGATGACATGCCAATCAGCTAATCAACTCAAAACACCTGCAAAGGTTTCCTGAGCCTTCAAAATGGTCTCTCAGTTTGGTTCACTAGGCTACACAATCATGGGGAAGACTGCTGATCTGACAGTTGTCCAGAAGACAATCATTGACACCCTTCACAAGGAGGGTAAGCCACAAACATTCATTGCCAAAGAAGCTGGCTGTTCACAGAGTGCTGTATCCAAGCATGTTAACAGAAAGTTGAGTGGAAGGAAAAAGTGTGGAAGAAAAAGATGCACCACCAACCGAGAGAACCGCAGCCTTATTAGGATTGTCAAGCAAAATCGATTCAAGAATTTGGGTGAACTTCACAAGGAATGGACTGAGGCTGGGGTCAAGGCATCAAGAGCCACCACACACAGACGTGTCAAGGAATTTGCCTACAGTTGTCGTATTCCTTTTGTTAAGCCACTTCTGAACCACAGACAATGTCAGAGGCGTCTTACCTGGGTTAAGGAGAAGAAGAACTGGATTGTTGCCCAGTGGTCCAAAGTCCTCTTTTCAGATGAGAGCAAGTTTTGTATTTCATTTGGAAACCAAGGTCCTAGAGTCTGGAGGAAGGGTGGAGAAGCTCATAGCCCAAGTTGCTTGAATCCAGTGCTAAGTTTCCACAGTCTGTGATGATTTGGGGTGCAATGTCATCTGCTGGTGTTGGTCCATTGTGTTTTTTGAAAACCAAAGTCACTGCACCCATTTACCAATACATTTTGGAGCACTTCATGCTTCCTTCTGCTGACCAGCTTTTTAAAGATGCTGGTTTCATTTTCCAGCAGGATTTGGCACCTGCCCACACTGCCAAAAGCACCAAAAGTTGGTTAAATGACCAGCAAACTCACCAGACCTGAACCCCATGGAGAATCTATGGGGTATTGTCAAGAGGGAAATGAGAAACAAGAGACCAAAAAATGCAGATGAGCTGAAGGCCACTGTCAAAGAAACCTGGGCTTCCATACCACCTCAGCAGTGCCGCAAACTGATCACCTCCATGTCACGCCGAATTGAGGCAGTAATTAAAGCAAAAGGAGCCCCTACTAAGTATTGGAGTACATATACAGTAAATGAACATACTTTCCAGAAGGCCAACAATTCACTAAAAATGTTTTTATTTTTATTTTTTATTGGTCTTATGAAGTATTCTAATTTGTTGGGGTAGTGAATTGGTGGGTTTTTGTTAAATGTGAGCCAAAATCATCACAATTAAAAGAACCAAAGACTTATTGCACTGAATTTATTTAATACATGACTTTCACAATTTGAGTTGAATTACTGAAATAAATGAAGAAACTTTTCCATGACATTCTAATTTATTGACATGCACCTGTATGTACCGGGGTTGTATTGTGTATGGGATATTGTCTGTGTCTGAAATCAATATTTCATCTTTTCTGAAATGAGCACAATCTGGAGATTCAGTCCAGACCACTGCAAAAATATAATAAACTTTTTATCCTGACGCTTTAAACAATTTGTAGCATCACTCTTTGAGTGAAAAAATTTGCTTCACCTTTCCAGGGTTTAAAAAATGTTTAGACATGTATTGACATGTAAATTGCTGACTTATTTCTTAATTTGCTCACGTTTTGTTTGTTTAGGTTATTGCTTTTAAATCACCCTTTGTTTTTTATAGATCTACGAGGACTCCATTGTTCTCCAGTCAGTATTTAAGAGTGCAAGACAAAAGATTGCTAGGGAGGAGAGTGATGATGACAGCAATGATGATGACGATGATGAGGAGGAATCAGAGGAAGAATGTAAGATTTTTTAATTAACAAAGGACCAGTTTACTGATACTGATGAAACTAAATCTCTAGATGACCCTTAAAATTTCTTAAGTGCAGTTTTCTTTTCTTTGTTAAAGAAGGATGTTTGAATGGCACAAATCAAAGTCAACACTTTTTTCAAATATTCATAAAGCCGCATTATCTCTAAAGTCAATCATTTCCTTTCAAGAGTAGTACAAGAGTTGCGTGGAGTTCTAATCAAAATTTTCTGAACCTATTTGAGCTTCACGTGTGTTGAAATATTTGAGCTAAGTACATGACCACCAGACCAAATGTGATGTATTCTAATAAAAACTATGAGCATGAATTATCAATATTTTTTGCATTAAAACAATCTTTAATTTTCTTAATGTTTAAACTTAACTTTTTTGTAAAAATAAGTGGGTCAAAGATGAGATGTCTCATTTTGTTGTCTGCATCAAATAAAATTTCCAAAAGTGATTTTACATACATCTAAAGCATATTAAATGCAAGTAAAGTGTCTACTTTAATGTTTTAAAAAGCTTTTCTGGAAATAAAATGCCAATATATATAGGTGAAATAATGCTCTATCATTACGAAATGTGACAATTGTATGCGAATGTCAGATAAAGGCAGCTTAAGGCTTTAGTTACATCAACCCTTGGTTTCACAGACAAGGCTTAAGCCTAGTCCCAGACTAAAATGTAAGTCTAAACTGTTTCAATTGAAATAAACTCGCAATGATCGATCTTAAAGGGATAGTTCACCCAAAAAAGAAAGTTTGATGTTTATCTGCTTACCCCCAGGGCATCCAAGATGTAGGTGACTTTGTTTCTTCAGTAGAACACAAAACAAAGGTTTTTAGCTCAAACCGTTGCAGTCTGTCAGTCATATAATGCCAGTCAATGGGCTTGCATAGACAAATTCAAATTAAACCCTTCGGCTCTTGACGATACATTGATGTCCTAAGACACGAAACGATCGGTTTGTGTGAGAAACTGAACAGTATTCATATAATTTTTTACCTCTGATAAACCTCAATGTTCGACTTTCACAACATCCGGCGCGTGGCGCATCAACCTGCTCTGGCACATAGATATATATACATAGATGCCTCATTAGCGACTGTTTCTATGGGCTGCGATACGTAAGGATCTATGTATATATATTTGACGTTGACGTGTCACATGCTGGATGTTGTGGATGAGCTCAGGAGAGTTGGACATTGCCTGTATCAGAGGTAAAAAATTATATAAATACTGTTCAGTTTCTCGCACAAACCAATCATTTTGTGTCTTAGGACATCAATGTATCGTCACGAGCCGCAAGGTTTAATTTGGATTTGTGTGTCCATGTTTTTTTTTCTCTCAAAGATTGTGTGCCCATTGACTGGCATTATAGGACTGACAGACTGCAAAGGTTTGAGTTAAAAATCTTCGGAAGAAACAAAGTCACTTACATCTTGGATGCCCTGGGGGTAAGCGGATAAACATCAAATTTAAATTTTTGGGTGAACTATCCCTTTAAAACATGTTATTGCTTTTGTTTTGTCTCAAGATACACACCAGTAATGTTTTTTTTTTTTTTTTTTTTTTATATCTAAGGCATGTTTATAAAAATTACTTAAATGTCCTAATTGATCTATGGCTTAATCCCTGTCTGTGAAACCAGGCCCAAATCTGTGAACATGATTTCTACTTGCTAGTCAATAGCAAGTGGTATTGGGGAAGGACATTCTCAATTGAGAGTGTCTGATTAGTCAAAAATCAGAATGCAAGGTAAGTCATTTGTTTGAGGGAAGATTAAATTTAACATGCATGTCTACTAAAAATGAATTTTTTCATTTCTTGTTATTGAGTACACTGGCATATTCAGGATCTTATAGCTGATAAACTCAAAGCCACGAAACACTAAGGGCAAGATTTACTAAACAGGGCAAATTAGCGTTAGAGTGCAATTCTATAAAAGCGCTGATGGCAGGGGGAAATTCTGTGGGTGATATACTAACAATGCACACATTAAAGAACACAGACGCATCCAGATCATTTCCATAATGACCAGCGCAAATTACCACCTGCTTTAAGACATGCTTTTTTGGGCGTTAAATAATGGCGCAAATACCAGTAATTTGATGTGTGCAAACATTAGTAAATTGCATTGTACAATTAATTTTAATACTCTCTTCCCATAACTTTTTTCATCTGAAAGGGAAACTCTACAAAAGCATATTAAATAAGGTCAGGCGCAAAAATAACTGTGTCCATGCCTTTTCAGCGCTGATTCTTCACTGCGCGTCCTGTAAATCCTAGCATTACTTTTTTAATGCTAAAAGATGGTTTGAATTGGTGCAAGCCATTAGTAAATTGGCCCCAAGGATTTCATGATGTCTTTAATTAGTATTCAGTTTGCATTTGATTAAGCAAACAATTTAACAGCAAAGTTCTTTGAGAAAAAGAAAGATGTAGGTGGCATTAGAAAAGATGCGAGTAAAATTTAAAACAATATAGGTTCTCAAATTCTCAATGTTATCCAGTAAAAATGACCATTTCTATAAGCTAATTTGTATTTGCATCTCTTCTTTGTTGTAGAGTTGTGTTATAATATAAATTACATATATATTTTTTTTTAATCCAAGCTAAGTCAGTGAAGGTGAAAATTAAGCTGAGTAAACGGGACGAGAGATGTCAGGACAAAGGCAAGAAGAGACCAAGTCGTGGAAAGGCCAAGCCCGTGGTGAGTGACGATGACAGCGAGGAAGAACAGGAGGAGAACGTAAGTCTGCTATTCCTCTCATCAATTAGACCTGTCATTGATACAGTTTGCTTAGCTCGTTGACATTTAGCTTAATTAGACATCTTGTAATCAAAATCCTTAGGTGCATACATTGACATTTTGATTGAATATGCTTGGGGGGAGGATATTGTCACAAAAAAACAGGCTTTGATTAAGCACCTATGGGATGGCTAACCTGCAAAGAGGTGCTTCCATTCAAAATGTAGCCCACAGACAGCCTCTAAAAGCTATACAAAGAGAATTATAGATACCTAGCCACATGTCCTTATCTGTAATCTTCTAAGAGGTGTTTGAGATGATACTCAGTTCCCTGAGGGAATCATTTAGCGAAAAAAGGATATACCGTGCCCTTAAACTTACCTTTAATTCCTCTCTTTATCCCACCCGCTGCAGTTCAAGAGAAAAACGTAAGTCTCTCATGCGCTTTCTTTCTATTGTGTGATTGCTTCATGTGTGAACATCAATCCTCATGAAAAGTCGGTGTAAATATTTCAGAACCGTGTGACCAAGACCTTTGAGTCAGTGTTAGTGTTATCTCATTATCCTGAAATAAGGAGGTGCATTCAGTAACTAGCTCAGTCCATGAATAATGAGCCTCTGCGGAGCAGCGATCGGGCAGGTGTAACGTGGGGGTGATGTGACGCGGGTCACTGGAGCTCTGCCACGGGGCGATCTGTGACCAGCATGTGTGTGTAATGTTGTTGTGTGTTTGTTTTCAGGAGCAATCAGAGGGGAGTCACAGCGACGATGAGTGAGGAGGAGATGAGCTGATCATCAGCATTCCCTTCACATGTTTATTTGCTCCTTTTATTGTCTTTCCTCACCCAGCTCAATTATACTGTGCTTGCTAAAAGATTGATTTTTTTTTTTCTGTTTTATTTTATTTTTAAATACTTTGCTCTATCATTTTGTTTTGGATGTAGCCGACTGAGGAATAATCTACAGTGAGGAAACATCTTATTTGCACCTTCAATAGCTTACAGTTATTCTGAAATTTCCCTACATGTAGTGAGGTATTTTAGAGATGATTTCTGTATGCTTGTACATAATCTACATTTATGCAGTGTTTAAAAAACAATCAAAATATGTTTGATTTGCATCAAAGAATGTCATTTATAAGCTATTCAAACCTTTTTTTAAATCTAACCCTTGGTTAAACAATTTGTTTCAAATTTACAAAGCATATCATAAAGTATTAAAGTGTTACTTCAAGTGAAGTCCTCATTACATGAGCATTTTGTAATGTCTAGATTAGATCATATATTATAGCAACGTCTATATTGTATTGCATGCAGCACAAAAGCCAGCAGAGATTATAAATGTGAGAGTGCTAATCAGCCCTGTACCGTTGCAAAGGTATGTGAAATAATAATTCGATGAGCTTTCTGTCATATCCATAGATGTCTTTCATTCATTGGTTTTTATACTTCAGAGTCTGACGTGCCGCTTTTTCCAAGGACATATGCACATTTGTTGGTTGCAGTGTCATTTGCTTCACTTTCTTTAAAAAAAAAAAAAGTGAAGAAGAGTGTCTCACAGTATTTCGATATATCAACAGTGTGTCAGACTACAAACCAGCTCAGATTGGCTACCTTTTTCATCTATGGATATTTTTCTATTTTCGTTGAGAACAACAACAGTGTTATTAAGAAATGGGGTGTTTTTAAAATGAGTCTTTGCTCTTATACTCTATTGGTAGAAATATGTATTACATTTTTTTTATTATTGAATGTTATTGCTTTAATATGTACTCAACAAACTTGCATTATTGTCAATGAGAAATCTTTTTGATCTGTTCTCCTGTGTGCCATTGGTCAATTCTGACATCTCTTTTATACGTGCTTGTGCTTGGTAACTCCTAAAGTGTCATAATCTTTATCTTCCTTGCACACTGTCTTTGTGGTTGTAGCTCCTAGCACCAAGTAAACATTGCCAATGATGAACCTTCGCTTGCTGGTCTGTTTCTTTTTTTAGTGTAATGTCATGCTGATTGTCTTCATGAAATAATTATGACTTAATTGATGCATTTACATGTTAGCAATGCTCCTCTTCTAAAAGCCATGTGAAATTAATCCTTGTGTACCAGTCATGATGTGCTAGGAACATTTGCAATATCTCCTTTATGTTTTAGTTGTGTATGGCTTCATCTGCTTTATTAAAATGAAAGCTTAATATCCCTAATAGTAATTTGAGATAATCACTTGTCACTTTGAAGGGACTATTTACCTAAAGTCACTAAACTACAGTAATTGCAGGAACAGACCCCAAGCAAAAAACTGAGATTAAGCATACCTAGCTCAAGGGCACTTCATGTACCCACACATGCAAGGAAACATATGCAGACATTTTCAAACTGGTGTCAAGGGGGAGCTGCTCTGTTTATGTCATCCTAAGATATTAATTAAGTGTTTAATTAAAAAATTTTACTTTTAATTTCACAATGTGGTTTTTATCTCACGATTCAAATTTTTTTATACAGTAAAAATGAGTTTAATAAAAAATATTTGGGGTCATTACCCCCCCCCCCCCCCCATTCTAAGCTTTCTATTCAAGAAAAAAAAAAAAAAAACTCTATTCAGCACTCTGAAGGATCATGTGACAGTGAAGACTTTTTTTTTAACCTGACTTTTAAATGGTAGTGTATATAGCTACCTTTATGTTACAGAAAGGGGGTCCTTTACAAAGAGGTCATCATTTTTCAGGGTCCTTGACATCCAAACGTTGTATGAGATACTTGGCTTTTAGGTTGCCATCACTCCTGTAGCATATATGTGTGATTTACAATATTGCTCTGAATTCAAGAACTCACATTTGGTCAATTGTACAATGTTCAGTCCACTTACCCACCAGAAATGACACAATTCACCTTTAAAGCAAACCCCATCCTAAGTGTCCTACCTCATATGAGCACTGAGAGGCAGTGCAGAGGTCCTTTGTTGAGAGTCCTCAGAGATCAAAACACCTTTTCTTTCAGCGTTTCAGCCATTTAAATGGAGTTCCGCTAAGCTTATTCTGTCCGAGAGTACACAGTCCATTTTTGCCCTGTTTGTCTTGCACTTTGAAGTGGCAAGCTGTTTAGATAGCGGTAAGCCTTAGAAGAAAGAGATAAATTGGACAGTAATCCTTGTCTCTGTGCCAGAGATGTCAGCTGGAAATAGTCAGGTGCCAGTGCAATCCCTGCCATTCCTCTGTAGCCTTTGTGTGCTCTTTTCCGATCATCCGAGTGCCCGATGTGGTGATAACTAAGGCCGTTTCTCAAACAATCTCTCTCAGAAGTGCATAGAAGTTATTCATGTATAACTGAATAAAAGGACCAGGTGCTCCCTATTATTAGAAGTTCTGCTGCTTATCACGCTTTATATCACATATTTAAGGTCTCAGGCATATGAATACCCAAAATGCGTCACTTAAAAGGGCTCGGAGAGAATGCATTGATCCCTCTGGCATTCCAGAGTTCGTGATCGGTTAACTGCATGACTGAGGAAGCCTCCCAGTCCCCTCCTGCTGAAATGAATTAAACCTTACCATATATATCAGCTTCACCATAATCTGCCTGCTGAGACAGCATTTATGTAACTTGACTGAAGCATTTCCACCTCTGGGGAGCAAGATCAAAAGACGTGGTCAGCGAAATGGCCATCGTACATTCATGAAACACAGCGCTTGTATTGAATGAACTTTATCAACTTTTTAACCAAAGGAAGATTAAGGCAAACTCAAGATTAAAAGGTGCTTTATAGAGAAATCTATAGTGTAATGTATTCCATGATTAGGTCTTATCTGGCTCTGGTATATCTAATTTGCTTAGATAAAAGACTCTTGGATAGTAATAGCTTGGCTCAATATCATCTCAAGTGGAGAGTGTTTAAAAAATGAAAAAGAACAGTAAAAAAACTCAAAATCATGCAGAAACATTCGCACATTTGAATGAGATAAAACCACACTAGGGGACCTGCCAAAATCTACTGCCTTTTTCATTTCCCATGTGTCTGAAACCAGCAGAAAGGTGCTTTATTCAGATGCATCTGTTCCAGAATAGAAAATGAGATGCTGGCTAAAGCATCACATCTTCGTTCACAGACTGCCATTCTGTACAAAGGAACACTTGAAGTGCCTTATTTGGAGCGCTTATGAGTATTGCATATCAATTGTGAGCCGTGTGTTATGAGACATGTTTAGGATGAGGTTACTGTATTCTTCTATCATTGTTTCTGCTATGTATTATCACGACTGTGAAAATGGACAATACTGTTTGAGATGCATTTTTTTTGTGCATTTCATTTGATTGTAGGGATGCAATTCCTCTCACCATGTAGGATGTGGAAAAAAATGTCACAGCTTTATGATAATTGCTTTTTTAAATCTACAACTAAGCATGTTCATACTTGTAGTTCAGTTCTTTTGTTTTTTTCGGTCTGGACCAAAAAAGAAAATTATACATTGAGGGAGTGTTTACACTTGGCAGGTTTGAGTCAGTTACAACAAACTTGGTTTATTTGAGCAAATGTGAAATCTGCCTTCTGAACTTGAATCTTAACCTTGGTGCGAACCAAACAAGCAGACAAAGATGATAACCATTTTTCAGGGGGTATTGGTCTGCTTCCAAACTAACTCTGTTGTTTGGTTTGACTTAAATAGAAACCAAAGATATCTAAATGCACCAAAAACATTCTCTTCCCCCCACCTACAATTCCTGCCGGTACTGAGACTTGAATCCAGGACATAACCATTAGGCCATGACTGTTGTCATGGCCTAATGCACAGTGCAATTAATGAGATATACTCAATAAAATTTTGATAAATCATTTGTGACTAAAGGGATACTCCACCCCAAAATGAAAATTTTTGACATTAATCACTTACCCCCATGACATTCCAAACCCGTGAAAGCTTCGTTCGTCCTCTGAACACAATTTAAGATATTTTGGATGAAAACCGGGAGGCTTGTGATTTAAATTATGAAGTAAATTGCACTGTCAAGGCACAGAAAAGTATAAAAAACATTGTCAAAATAGTCCATCTGCCATCAGTGGTTCAATCTGAATTTTATTAAGTGACGAGAATAGTTTTTGTACCCAAAGAAAATAAAAATAACAACATTTATTCAACAATTCATCTCCTCTCTGTCTCTCTGTGTCAGCATAGCGCCATATTTGGAGATTATACACTGAACGCAAAGTGCGTACGCTATTCTCTGTCATCAGTAACGCATAGATACACTGTTTCAGTTCAAATCAAAGCGTAAATAAATGTGCAATATGTATCAACCTTAAAAATAAATCAACGTGACATTGAGATTACGCCGCTGAATCCGGCGAACCCCGGTTGAAACACATACACGAGAATGACTGTTTCATTTAAACCTGTTCTCATGTCTGTAACTATCGGTGTGTCCTCAGAGTGATTACATGCTCTAGACTGCGTGTTGCTCCAGCTGTAGTAAGATGCGCAAATGCTGCTGCAAATATGCTTATGCTGCTGCAAAATTGCTAACATCACTTATATTTATTTGTTATGGTTGCTCATTTTTTTAATCAATTAGCAGACCACACAAAATACACAATGATATGAATTAAAAGAGTATTCACTTATCTTAGATGCTGATTTCAGATGTTTAGAAGCACACTGAAACAGTTAGATTTGCGAGTAGTGATGCACAATTTGCTCCTGAGCAAGCAAAAACCTGCTGAATAATACTGAATAGAGCTTATATAGGAATGCAGCGATAGATGTCCTATTCCTATAGGTAGATGTGATCAGCTGAGAGTCAGCTGATGCAAGCTTGACTCACGTGACCTGCCAGACCTAACGCTATACGCTTAATTTTGTTTGAAGATGAAGCTGGATTACGAATGATTCATGCAAACATAGCATTTAGGCAGATCGGCGCATTCCCTTCAAAAACGAAAGTAACATTAATCCTCTGCGTCTTCAGCAGCTCAGATATCAGGAGTAAATGACGACTGCTATGTTCATTACATCCAACAACAACAACAGAACACCTCAGTGTTTAATCGGAGACATTATTGTCTTCCCCTGCACCGGATTCGACACAGTGGCGGACAGCTCACTGCTCACAGCTCACTCAGGGCGGGTCTAAGGTAAGATGGCCTTGTCAATCAACTACCGTGGAAGTGGCCTGCGCAGAACTACGTCATTCTGCCAGTAATCTCAGAACAGCCTGATTTGAGAAAGGGAATTTTAAAATAAGGATTTTTAATTTTTTAATTAAGCAGATACACTTTGAACATTGCAAAAAATACTTTTCTTACTTGGATTTTTTGTCTTGTTTCCAGCCAAAATATCTAAAAATTCTTAAATCAAGAAGTATTTTCTAGACAAGCAAAAATTATTGTCTAGTTTTCATAAAAAACAAGTCAAATTTAAGGGAGTTTTTGCTTAGAACAAGCAAAATAATCTGCCAGTGGGGTAAGCAAAATAATCTTATTTCAAACAGAAAACAAGATTATTTTGCTTACCACATTGACAGATTATTTTGCCTGTTTCAAGCAAAAACTCACTTAATTTTGACTTCTTTTTTCTTCTTCTGAAAACAAGACAATAATTTTTACTTGTCTAGAAAATCCTTCTTGATTTAAGAATTTTTAGATATTTTGGCTGGAAACAAGACAAAAAATCTAAGTAAGAAAAGCATTTTTTTTGCAGTGAACCTACAAAATTTGTGTTGGTAGCACCATGCTGTACCAGCCTAGCAGCTGAAATGTCAGAATGCTGTGGTGTTTTTAAAATGATCAAATTTCAGTAGTGGTTTCCTCTGATTTTTGCCAGCCAGAAAGTGTCCAAATATTTGTTTCATTTTGAAAGTATTTTTTTTTTTCCTTGAAATGGGCAATATTTCTTTAAAATGATGTTTTGTTGTCTAATGCAGTACCATTAAGATGTTTATAAGTGTGTCTTAAGTGTATATATAGAAACTGAATTAAGCTGAAATCAGTGCGTGTTCCTCTTTGCAGCAGCTGTGCTGACATGGCTGACTGCTGACAGTGCTGGAAGACCCTGGGATGTGAGTTCACTTTGGGTAATGTTGAAGAATGGCATGCGGAGGGGTGCCACGGCAGGAGTCTGCCCTCTGCTTGATGTGCTGCAGAGGAATTTAAGTCTGAAAGAGGGGGCGGATTAAAAGCAACAGTCCCAGCAGGTGGTTTTATTGTATGGAGGTTGAGGGAATATGTGAGGTCTGTTTCCCTCCGTCTCGTTCTCTCTTTTTTTCTGCCGTTTGTTTGTGTTGTTCTTGTTCACATTTTCTCCTCTCTTCTACTTTCTTTCTTTGTATGTTTTCATTTTTTTTTCTGAAAAGTCGTAGCTGAACACACAAAGGAAAACAGAAGGATTTGAAAAACAAATTTAAATGCTTTATTTTCCACACACTTTCCTAACCCTAAAGTCATACTCGAAGCAAATACAAATCGAATTAAGACGTGGAGTATTGCTAGTTTAGTCACATTATCAAAGTGCAGTATAGGCATGCGCACACCTTTTTTTTCCAACTTTATTTTGTTGGGGTTTTTTTACAAAACCCCATTCATCATTACACAACATTCTACTTTATCTATTTACAAATTGCCTAAAGGGGGACCACACCTTTTTAAAAACCTCTGCTTTACCTCTGATTCCATATGTTAATTTTTCAAGAGCAAGGTTGTCAGACATTTCTTTGATCCACTGTGTATGGTTTTCCATACTAAAGCAATAACACCTTTAGCGACATGCGCACACCTTAATTACACTATTACCGTTGTGCAGGACTTTTCACCGCATTTTGCGACAGAACACACACACGGCAGTGGTTAACCATTTGACGAGAAATAAAAGAGCAAGGCTGTGTTCAAAATGGAATACTTGCTTACTGCTTACTGACCAGTACACAGTGCATATTGCCTACTATTTTTTTAAAGAATAGTGTGTGAAGCAACAAATGTTTCAGAGTAGTATGCTTAAGTGTTGTCACATGACAAACACTAAACTTTAATTCAGCACAGCTGTCAAGGTTGTTACCTTACAAACAAATGTGCTAACTATTCTTTTTACAAAGGCTTGTTAATAAGGCTTCATACTAGTAAACAATGCTTTATTGCCCAATTGAACTCATTTCATAATTGATGAACTTTACATATTGGACAGAACTGAATCATCACTGAGCGGTCTTTAATTGAACAATAATATTTTTTGGCAGTTACACTAAGCGCAAATAATGATAAATTCTGTTTACACTAAAATAGCAGCATTTTCAGTGCCTACTGTATAAAGTGCTAGAGATAAAGGTGACATCATTTGACTTGATCGGAAATGTGCTGTAGAGATCACATGGAGCACGTTACGTTCTGGGAAACAGCATCCCATGCAGTGTTTTCAGATGCATACATTAAATTTCAACAAATGTAGCAGGTAATCCGGGCATTACATGCATACAGAAAATTTACATACTATTCACAATATACTCATAGCATACTGCAATGTAGTAGGAGTTGTATGGTAGTATGCCATTCCGAACACAGCTTCTGTACTGATTTCAGTGTACTTGAGCTATATTTAGCAGATTCTGGCAAATATAGTATGTCACTGCAGAAATAGTAAGAGCAGTATGATAGTATGGCATTTCGAACACAGCCCATGGCTTCAACAACACTGTTGTCTGTTTGCACGTATAGCATGATTAATAATTAACTGCACTTGAAGCTTTCGCAAAATTGAAAATGAAACACACAAAACAATATGTTACTGTTCGTAACTCCGGTTCTCTGAAACATCGAGTGGAGAGATCCACCTATGGGAAGGGCATTCACGCCTGACCTCTGCAGAAGCATCCAATTGCACCAAGTCTGGCTTGACAAACAGAAGCGTGTGCCCAATGACAGGTAAGGGGCATATAGCCCCCACACGTGCTACCTTTCTTCAGTGACCATATTCGCTTCTCGTGCAGCAAGCGGGGCAAACTTGGTGGATCTCTCCACTCGATGTTTCAGAGAACCGGGGTTACGAACAGTAACCTATTGTTCTCTTTCATCATCTTGTGTTCGAGATCCACCTATGCGAGATATAGACAGCTCCCCGATTGCCCAGTACACTCACAGTAAGGCCCTGGCAAGGCTGTGCTTGACACGTCACCAAGTATCTGACCCCACAAAAAAGTGATAATGCAATACTGGTCATATAAGAAATTACATGTGGTAACATGCATACGAAACCTGACAACACACATAAGGCCAAAGGCATATATTATGGTGTTACGAGCCAGGGGTTTTGTTTTGTTGTTCCCTCCTCCTTTCCTTTGTTATTTGCTCTCTGCTGTCCTTTTAAATGTAGGATTCGCGATTGGTTGGTTGAACAGCCGGATTTGAACCAATCATTGACTGTGGCCTGTGATATAAGCTGCTCCGGTGACAGGAAGAGGAGGAGATTGGAGATTTTGGAGTTTCCTAGAGGGAAGTGAAAGGAGAGAATGTCACGTGACATACATATCGCACCCATGTAGGTTACTGTTGGAAACATTAGGTAAGAAGCGGGTGCTACCTGATGTATGTTTGCTTTATAGCGAGTGTAGGTTTAGTTAGGGCGTGTGTCACGCCGAAGATTTTTCTTTTCCTTTTGTTTTCAGTTAGTGTCTGTTTTGCTTTTAGTTATTTTCTTTGATTTAGCACTGATGGTGTTCCTTCCCTTCTGTGGTTTGTTTCAATTTATTTTTGGTATATAATTGTATATAGTTATATTTATTTTTGATTGTTTCATTTTGATTATTTTTGTCGGTATACCATTGTGAATAAAGCAAACCACTTTTGCTAGTCTAGTCATTTGTCTTTGTATTGCTTCGTAGCAGTTGATCTCATGAAATTAAAGCAATGGCTATCCTTATTATGTTTGCTCTTTTCCATACCCCGAATCATAAGGGGGCGTAACATAATTTGGGGGCTCGTACGGGATCCTTTCTCAGCATCGAGGAAGTCCCGGTTATGGGATAGCTCCTTCCTGGGAAGTACTGTTGCGGGCCGACACAGGTGACTAGGTGAGTGTTGAAGTGATATCCTGGGTAGTTTCGAATATGGTTGTAAGGACGACCTGTTAGTAATAGCTGATCACTTACAAATCTCTGTTAATCGGCAATTGTTAAAACGTGAAATTAAATCTGTGGTTTTCACTGGTCTTGTGGAACAAAAAGAAAAGAAAAAGTCTTCAGCGTGACACACGCCCTAACTAAACCTACACTCGCTATAAAGCAAACATACTTCAGGTGGCACCCGCTTCTTATCTAATGTTTCTAACAGGAGCAAACCTACATGGGTACGATATGTATGTCATGTGACATTCTCTCCTTTCACTTCCCTCTAGGTTTGTTAAAGTATAGCGTAGGTAGGTACAAACTCAATAGAAACTCAAACAAACAAACGAACCACACTGGTAAGAGTACAAGATGTCAACAACACTCAAGGGCAAACCGGAGCAGCTTATATCACAGTCCATGATTGGTTCAAATCCGGCAGTTCAATCAGCCAATCGCAAATCCTACATTTAGAAGGACAGCAGAGAGCAAATAACAAAGGAAAGGAGGAGGGAACAACAAAACAAAACCCCTAGCTCGTAACACCCCACCCCTTAAAAATCAAACATTAGACATTTTAATAATGTTTGTACCCAAAACAATATTTAACCTCATCCAGTTATGCTGCAGAAAGAGCTATTACTTTTTAACGTTATTTACTCCATTCTTGTGTCGGATTTCAATATTGTAATTTTGAAACACTAAAGCCCATCGCACCAGCCTCTGATTCAGATTGTACATTTAAGACAAGTAGGTGAGAGGATTGTGGTCAGTATACACAACTACTGGGTAAGAGGTACACCCAACATACACCTCAAAATGCTGCAACGCTAGTAACAAAGCCAAAGCTTCCTTCTCAATCGTAGAATAATTACACTGATTCTTATTAAACTTCTTAGAGAAGAAGCAAATCGGATGATCAATACCTTCCTCATCCTCTTGTAACAGCATCGCACTGGCCCCAACTTCGCTGACATCCACGTCTAGTTTAAAATGAAGAGAAAAATCAGGAGCAGTCAACACTGGGGAACTGCTTAATAGCTTCAAAAGCACTTTGACTCTCGACTGACCAAACAAATTGCCTTGAAGGACTAAGCAGATCTGTCAAGGGTTTCGCAACAGAAGAAAAGTTCTTACAAAAACTTCTGTAGTATCCTGCCATTCCTAAAAATCTCCTCAACTCACGACGAGTATTAGGCACTGGGAACTCTTTGATGGCAGAAACTTTTTTGCCAAATTCGCATTTAGCTAAATTTAAAGTTAATGAGGCATCAGCAAGTCGTTGGAACACTGTAGTCAACACAGACAAATGTTCAGGCCAGGTAGAAGTGTAAATAACCAGATCATCCAAGTATGTACAACAGTGCATTTCTGAGTCCGAAAGCCATAACATTATACTGTAGGAACGATTCGGGAGTTACAAAGGCAGAAATGTCAGATGCCCTTGGAGTCAATGGCACTTGCCAATAACCCTTGAGCATATCTAACTTGCTAACGAGTTTAGAAGAGCCTCCTCTTCCCCCTACCCCTTAAAGGGATAGTTCACCTGTCATCATTTACTCACCCTCAAGTAGTTCCAAACCTGTATGAATTTCTTTGTACTGCCGAACACAAAGGAAGATATTTTGAAGAAAGTATGTAACCAGGCTGTTTTGGGGCACCATTGACTTCCATAGTAAGAAAAATAAAATACTATGGAAGTCAATGGTGCCCCAAAACTGCTCTGTTTCCCACATTCTTCAGAATATATTCCTTTGTGTTCAGCAGAACAAAGACATTCATACAGGTTTGGAACTACTTGAGAGTGAGTAAATGATGACAGAATTTTCATTTTTGGGTGAACTATCCCTTTAATGGAGGCACCGCTGGGATATAATAAATATACATATGAATATATTGACATACAGTACATATAAAAATACAATAATGTGTCAGGGACGGTACAGATGACCTGCTTAATAAGATGAACCCAGGCTTAAAAAGGTGTAAAGAGTCTAAGAGCACAATGCTACAAAGAGCCCACACCAAAAACAGAGTAAGCTAGGGTGTGGGTAACATCAAACCGGTAGTATTTGACAAATGTGCATGAAGAGGCCCAGCTTGCAGTGGCGCAAATGTCCTGCAAGGAAAACTCCTTTAAACAGAGCCCACAAGGCCGCTATGGCCCTAGTGAACTGCACTCTGAGGCCCACATGGCTGCATTCCATTAGATTCATATGCCAGAGAGATGGCTTCCACGAGTCAATGAGAGAGGAATTGCTTAGAAATGGGTTTCCCTGTGTTCAGGGGGCCCACGAAATGAAGAGCTGATCACTCCCTGCACAACAGGACATAAAGAATTTAGCCTCTGATCCTCCACAGAGGAGAAAGGAGGAGGGTGAAAAGCAGAAGCTCAAACACTTTACAAGTGAAAGCTGGGAAGCATTCTGGCATAAAGGCCGAGTTAGGCCTGAGAAAAACCTATCTCCACTATGAGAGAATTTTTGCACGAGGGACGAACAGAGCACGTGTGCAAATCACTGACACGTTTTGGTGGAAGCCAAGGCCAGGAGCAGAGCTGTTTTGAAAGACAGAAGCTTACAGGAGATATTGATTAGGGTTGGAGCTAAAGTCTGCAGGACACTGGCCCTTCAAGACCGAAGTTGCCCATCCCTGACTTAAGTCATTGGTCTCAAACTCATTTCCTGGAGGGCCACAGCTCTGCACAGTTTAGTTCCAACCCTAACCAAACACACCTGATCCAGCTAATCAAGGTCTTCAGGATTACTAGAAACTTCCAAGCAGGTGTGATTTGGAGCTGGTTGGAGCTAAACTCTGCAGAGCTGTGGTCCTCCAGGAATTGAGTTCGAGACCACTGACTTAAGTCTTTGGGAAAAACAGTTATGATATATCTGAAGTGGATGCAGTCACCACATAACTAATGTCTGTATTGTCCAAAATGTACAGTAGTCAAAGGGATTTCAAATCAATTGATTTATTAAATCCAAAATAGAAAACATTCAATTCAGGTTAATAAAGGTAATTTAACACTCTGAAAGGGACTGCATATTATATATACAAATATAAAAATACTACAAATTAAACTAAAAATAAAAAATACCAAATTATTACTTTGACCTCTGCTGAGAATATGTTTTGTTGTGCTAAAAGATTCATTGGCAAAGCTCAATTTTGCCCCGAGGTCTCTCAACTAGTCAGCAGATGGTGTTAGCGCTCCTTTCATCCACCCACTCTCTCTTGAATTCCACAACCACACCTTTATCTCACTCTCAACTTCAGAATCAGCAGGACTGGGCTGAAAGGGGCATTTTCAAACAGCTTCTGAAAAGCAAATCTGCCTATATCAGGGATCCTCAAATCTGGCTCATTAAACTCACTTTCCTGCAGAGTTTAGTTCCAACTTTCATCCATCTCACCCACCTGTGATTTTCTAATGATCCTGAAGACACTGATTAGCATGCTCAGGTCTGTTTTATTAGGGTTAGAGCTAAACTCTGCAGGAAAGTGGCCCTGCGTCCCAATGTTCATACTATCCATCATAAATAGTATGTGAGATTACAATAAGTGTGTCCCAAAGCATAGTATGTTGAAAAGAGTATGCCAAAAGTCTAGATAGAAGCATGTTACTAGCATGTTCTTAGCATGATTAGCAAGTTACCAGCAGGTCTCTAGCATGATTATTATGTTACTAGCATGTTGCTAGCATTATTAGCAAGTTACTAGCATTATGTTTGCATGTTTCAAGCATCATTAGCATGTTACTAGCATGATCAGCATGCTACTAGCATGTTCTTAGCATGATTAGCAAGTTACCAGCAGGTGTCTAGCATTATTAGCATGTTACTAGCATGTTCTTAGCATAATTAGCAAGTTACCAACAGGTTTCTACCCTGATAGCACACGTACATCTAGGAGACATCTATTTGACATCTGCATTTACATCTGCAAGACGTATTTTTTAGAGTGTTTGCTCATCTGCAATACGTCTATTGGACGTCTCCTTTTAGACGTCAAATAGACGTCTATTAGATGTCTTTAAGATGTTTATGGTTTAGAAAGTATGTAAAACTGACATCTTACAGACGTCTGTCAGACGTTTGTAGACAGCAGATGCTTTCCAGATCAACAGATCTTTAACAGACATCTTGCAGACGTACGTGTGCTATCTGGGTAGCATGATTATTATGTTACTAGCATGTTGCTAGCATGGTTAGCAAGTTACTAGCATTATGTTTGCATGTTTTAAGCATGATCAGCATGTTACTTTGTCTGTCTGTCCCTTTCCAGTCAATGAGTTTAATCCTGAGCTATCTGTGTGTCCAGTTTCAACCAATAAGCCTGAGAATGAGCCATCTGTCTGTTCTATTTCAAGTGATATGACTGATTGTGAACTTCAGCCTAGTGTCTGTCAATGAACTAGTTCCAACCAAGGAGTAAGAGTATGAGCACTTTGGTTACCCCGTTTCAATCAATGAGTTCGATTCTCAGGTGTCAATCTGTTCGGTGTCAACGAATGAGTCTCAATGTGAATTGTCTGCCAGTTTAGTTTTCCTTCCTGAAATGTCTACCAGTCCAGTCTCAGTCGATGCACCTGGTTATGAACAATCTGTCTGTACGAGTGTAGCTGTTGAATCTGACTTTGAACTGTCTGCTGATCTGGTTTCTGTCAACGCCAAGTCTAATTTCGAACTACCTGTCTGTCCCATGTTAAGTAATGAACCTGTTATTTGCCCCACTATTCCAGTCACAACCCCAGAAACCTTACCTGAGCTCCCTGTAGGCTCTAGTAGCCTTGTCACAGTCCAAAGACCCGCCTTTGAACTCTTAATCCTGTCTGTCATGAGCTCAGAAACTACAAACGCACTCCATGATTTTGAACTGTCTTCCTGTCCAGTTTCAGTCAATGAGCCAGATTTTGAACTGTCTTCCTGTCCAGATCCAGTTAATGAGTCAGATTATGAACTGTCTACCCACTCAGTTGTCACCAGGGAAAATACTGATTAACTTTTTGTTCCCTGCTCTCTCTGTTTCTTGTGTCTCAGTTTTTCACAGTTTTTTCCTAGGGCCTGGTGGTCTTCTGCTTTGTCTGCTCCACCATGGTGCATACACTATGTCATCTGGCTCGGTGGTGATCGGGAGTTTCTTCCCAGGTAGAAAGTGAAAAAGAGCTAAGAAAGTGATCTGCTGAGATCTGAGGATCTTTTTGAAAGGAAAGTCAAGGCTGCAAGGTCTGGTGCAAAACTTTGAAGGGTTGCTGAGGAACTCACATCCTCCTCATCCTCTTAGGATCTAAGGGTGTATTCACACCAGGAAAGTCCGATAGTTCACTTGCTTTGGTCCGGACCAAATAGAATATTTTTTTTTTGTTTGTTTGGTGCGGTTCGCTTTCACACTGCCCTTTTTGTAAGTGAACCAGAAATTGTAACCGGGCACTACTTTCAGGCGCTGCGTAATATCACTACGCCTGCCGCGGCCATGTTACGGCAGCAAAGTTCCTTGATTATTACGCTGGAATGAGAGTAGTTCCTAATCATATCAGCCTAGAAAATCACAACTTTTCATTTTCCGCCGATCTTAGTACACGATATAACTACAGAAGAGTCAAGTTTTAAATAGGAAAACGATCGAAACTCTTTGATCGTTTTTGAACGCGATGCTACTGGTCTAATAGGATTCAATGATCTATGCTAAGCTATGCTAAAAGTGCAATCGCCAGATCCGGAGATCAGCTGAATGGATTCAAAAAAGGTAAAACTCAACTTATTAACTCTGTGGGAGTTGGAGAATGAGCCTATTTCCAAAAAAAGTGGAGTGTTCCTTTAATGACGTGTCTGTCTATAAATACCTGCTTACACGTCATCACTTCCTCTTTCGTCTTCTCGTCAGAGAACCGGCAGTGGTGTGAAGTGCAGCTAATTAGGACTAAGTTCCTGTATCCCTGCAATACCTAGTAAAAAACATTGTTATCGGGTGAGCATGGTATTTCCGAACCGCCCGTTGGAATGTGAAGCATTTAAAAATAAATAAATAAAAAATAAGAAGACATTGTGAGGGTACTGGTGTTTCCATTTTACCTTCCTGATTCTTTACTCTAAAAAAATAAATAAAATAAATGTCTGCACAATGTTCGTCTTGCCAGGTGCAGATGGGACTTGATGATGGGCATGACCAGTGTCCGAGCTGCCTAGGCATCGAGCATCTTAGGGAAGCTCTGGAGGATCCATGCACCCATTGCAACATGTTACCCCCAGCAGTGCGACGTGCTCGCCTCGCAGGGTCAAGCAGTAATACGGGAGGTATGAAGAGAAAGGCTCCGGCTTCAGCCTCTGCTCCTGTTCCGAAGCAAAAGAAATGTAAAAAAGAACTTGCTCGTAGAGTTGACGAATTGGCTGATGGAATAGGAAAGATTCAGGAGTTTCTATCCAAGCTGCAACCCCAGCCGAGTCCTGAGGTTTCCGAATTGGGCAGCGAGGAGACTGGTATGCCACCATTCTCGCAGCCAGATTATCCATTATTTTCAGAAAACATTGACTGTGTTTCCGTGGCAGCCACAGACTCGCTGTTCTCGGAAGAACAGTCGGTTTCAGATAAGGAATCAGGACTGATTGACAGTGATGATTTGGCGGATGGTCAGTGTGAAGGATCGCTTGTGTCTGACGATCTAGTAGACACTATAAAAAACGCTTTAACAAAATTAGGTATCGATCCCAAATCAACAGCGGGAGTTGTGCATGCAAATCGCCTTTGCCATTCCCTGCCACGGGCTAATGTATTTACTATTCCACAATCTCCAGATTTTACGGAGGTATTCTCGCAAGCATTTAAATCCGCCCACTCAACCAGACTGGATTGGGTCTCGCGGCTGTTAGCAGCAATGGAGGATCCGGGGGCAAAAGGTTTGGGTCCGATGCCTCCAATAGAACCAGCAGTGGCCTCTTTAATTGTGCCACCTGATGAAGCACTGAGGCAAGATCCAAGATGTCCAAATATGGAGTATAGACGGACGGACAACTTGATAGGCAAGATGTACAATTCAACAGCCTGTTTAGGTAGAACTGTTAATACGCTTGCCCATTTGTTACTGGCTATCAATGCCTCGCTCAGCTCTCCAGACACTGCAGCCACCGAATTGGTTAATGTAGCTCTGCGATCGGTGGGCTCAATAGCGGGTCACTGTGGTAAGGTTATGGGGTCGTTGGTCCAGGCGCGCCGTCAAGTTTGGATTGCGCAGTCGCCTTTATCTGAATCCTGTAGAGCCGCTCTGCGTCAGCTTCCTCTGGTTCCTGGTAACATATTTGGTCCAGCAGCTCAGGAGGCGTTAGACCGAAGGCTTGTGGCTTCAGAAGCACGGTGTCAGTTACAGGAGCACCGCGCTTCATTTAAAGTGCCTGGTTATTTGCCCTATTCGTTCCGCAGGGGTACATTTCCCTCATGCCACCAAATTTCAGGGCGAGGCCTGCCGCAAAATAGATCATATAGGGTTCAGCAATCCCGGCCATATGGGCCTCCACTGAGACCATATCATCGTTCGAGACACGCGACGGTGGCCTCTGATAATCGTCCCCCCAAAGACAACAAATCCACTCGCAGACAGCGTTGACTCGCTAAGGCCGGCGACGAACAGGTTTTCAGCATCACGAAATTCATTATTGGCGTTCAGTAACGACAAATCAATGGATTTTAAAAACAATTTTGCAAGGTTACAGTCTACAATTTCGTCGCCGGCCCCCTGTAAACACTGGGATTCGTCCTTCCATTACGACGAACCCAGAGAAAAACAGAATTCTTTCCACGGAAATTCAGACATTACTGGGAAAAGACGCTATAGAGGAAATAAAACCACCTGCCGCAACGCAGGGTTTTTTTTCCGTTTACTTCATCATCCCGAAAAAAGACGGGGGTTTCCGTCCTATATTGGATTTGAGAGATCTAAACAAAACACTAAAATACCTGCCTTTTCGCATGCTTCGAACGTCAGATGTCCTACGAGCAATCGAGCCTCAAGATTGGATGGTAAAGGTGGATTTAAAGGACGCATATTTCCATGTTCCAATAGCGCCTCGTCATCGCCCCTTCCTACGCTTCCATTTCGAAGGGAGAACATTTCAATTCAATGTCCTTCCATTTGGTCTGTCTTTAGCTCCAAGGGTCTTTACGAAGGTTGTTCAGGCAGCCCTTGCCCCCTTACAACAAAAAGGCATATGTGTGCTTCCATACCTAGACGACAGGCTTTTGTGCGCGGAAAACCCGACAAAAGCAACAAACAATTTGCGACATCTTTTGGCCCATATTGCGAAACTGGGGTTTTCAATCAATCAGACCAAATGTCAGCTTATTCCAGGGCAGTGCATTCAGTTTCTCGGAGTTCTACTAAACTCCCGAAGTATGACAGCTTCTCTCACGAAAATCAGGGCTCAAAAGATTTTGACCATGTTAACCAAAATAAAGACAGGCGGATCAGTCAGGTACCTCACGTTGTTAAGGCTTGCAGGTATGCTGGCCGCGGCGACGCCGGTGGTCAGATTAGGCATGCTGAACCTAAGACCCTTCCAACGCTGGCTGATTGGGAGACATCTGTCAGCGAAAACTCAAAAGTACACCTTAGTGAAGGTAACGTACGTAGCGCGGCAGTCGCTAAAACCTTGGTGCAGCAGAGAGTTTCTTATGCAGGGGGTTGCTTTGGGTCCACCGCCTGCGAGAAGGGAAATCGTTACTACAGACGCCAGTCAGCAAGGCTGGGGGGGTGTCTGGCGACAAATGGGTGTGAGTGGAACTTGGGGAACAACGATCCAGTCTCAACACATCAATTACCTAGAACTGAAAGCAGTGTTCCTAACACTAACTCATTTCTCGAACCAATTGAGCAACAAACATGTGCTCATACGGTCAGACAACGTATCGGTTGTATTCAACATAAATCATCAGGGCGGTACAAGGTCACTAAAACTCCTTCAGGTTGCGCACGAACTTTGGGTTTGGGCAGACACCCATCTGTCTTCCCTGAGAGCAATACACATACCAGGGCACATGAACACGTTAGCAGACGCGTTGTCACGAAGTGCGCCTCGGGCAGGGGAATGGCAACTCCATCCAGAGATAGTGCAGCTAATCTGGAACACGTACGGAGCAGCAGACGTGGATCTGTTCGCGAGGAGTCAGTCAACACAATGTCCGAGACGGTTCTCGCTGAGCAAGGAAGTGGGGTCACTAGGGCTGGATGTGATGGCCCACAGTTGGCAGAGTGGTCTCCTATACGCGTTTCCTCCATTCCCGATGATTTGGCTAGTTCTCAGTCGCATTCGAGTAACGGGTCAGCCGTTGTTATTAATAGCCCCTTGCTGGCCAAACAAACCGTGGTTTCGGCTCCTTCACCATCTTTTAACGGGTCCGCCAACCCAGTTGCCGATCAGATCAGATCTCCTGACATAGTTGAACGGCAGGTTACGGCACAATCAACCTCAGACTCTGAAATTGTGCGTCTGGCCGTTGGGGGCGATGCCGGACTTTTGGTCTGTTCGCAGGGGGTCCGGAACACTGTTCTAAATGCTCGCGCGCCGTCAACTAGGGCGCTGTATCAGAACAGGTGGAAACTGTTTTTACGATGGTGCATCGATCATCAGTTGAATCACCAAATGTGTTCCATATCTGACATTTTGGAGTTCTTGCAAAGTTTACTGACGTTGGGCCGATCGTACTCCACAATAAGAGTTTATGTGGCAGCGATTTCAGCGCACAAGGGGCTAATAGATGGTTGCTCTATTGGGAAGCATAAATTGGTGGTTGCTTTTTTAAAGGGTGTTAACCGATTAAATCCTCCCTGTAGAGTCATGATTCCACAATGGGATCTTAATGTTGTTCTTGATAACCTTTGCATGCATCCATTTGAACCACTGGCATTAGCGGATATTAAATGGCTTTCTTTGAAAACCGCTTTTTTGTTGGCCATTTCTTCAGCAAAACGTGTCAGTGAATTAAATGCGCTCTCTGTGGCCCCTCAATGTTTACAGTGGGGTCCAGAGGAATCTAAAGTGACTCTGTGGCCAAACCCAGCTTTTTTACCGAAGGTTTTGTCCAGTAGCTATGTTAACACACCAGTGATATTGCCAGCGTTTCACTCAGTAGACCTCCAGTTACGTCAAGAACTTTGTCCTGTGAGATCCCTGCGTGTTTACGTGGATAGGACAGCTCCCTGGAGGACTACTGATCAGTTATTTGTTTGCTTTTCAGATCGTGAGAAGGGTTCTCCTGTATCCAAGAGCAGACTTGCTCATTGGATAACCGAGGTCATCACGAGCGCTTATGCCTCTGCCCATAAAGTCCTCCCCAATCCAGTGAAATGTCACTCCACACATTCAGTGGCAACACCATGGGCGGCTTTACGGGGAGTTCAGCTCACAGACATTTGCGCAGCGGCAACCTGGCACTCACCTTCCACGTTTTCATGTTTCTATAGGCTTAATGTTGTTTCTGCCCCCAACAGCTGCTCAACGGCGGTATTGGGGGAAGGAGCACGCATATGAGAACGTCATTTTTGTTTAATTGGAATTGAGAATCGGAATAAAAGGATTTAAGCATCATATGTTTGTATGTTGTTCTTTTTTCCTAACAACCTTGAATTATAGACGTTTCACTTCTGCACAGTTACATTTTTTGGTGACAACACAGTTATGCCAATGCATGCTGACAAGACCCTCATGACAGATTTTATATTCGTCTTCCACTCTGTTACGCTCTCTGGTGGTCTGCAGCCAGTGGCGCCTCCAGAAATTTTTCATAGGGGTGGCCAGATGGGGCCACTTAAAATCTTGGGGTGGCACACCAAAACTATAAACCATAATTTCAGAATTTTATTCTACTGTTGTAGTAAACTGTCTGAGCGCGCAACAGCGGCATGGACGAAGGGGCGGGGGAGAGGGCTGGCTACTGTGTGCGATCGAAGGTCTAGAGCGGCTTGCCTGCCTGGCTGTGCATTAGGGACGAAATGCATAACTGATGCTACTAAAATTTATACTGGTCAGTGGGGTGGCCACGGCCACCCCTGGCCACCCCCTGGTGGCGCCAGTGTCTGCAGCCAAGGAAATAGAACGTTGGTTACGTATGTAACCGTGGTTCTATGACTGGTGGAAGACCACCAGAGCCTCTGGTCACTCGGGTCAACGAGAAGACTCTGAGGAAGTGATGACGTGTAAGCAGGTATTTATAGACAGACACGTCATTAAGGTCACGAGGTGACAGCTTTTATATTAGGTTCTCGACAAAGGGAAAGACAGGAAGATTTTCCACTCTGTTACGCTCTCTGGTGGTCTTCCACCAGTCATAGAACCACGGTTACATACGTAACCAACGTTTTAATGTCTGTAATAATTTCACCACCACCAACGCGTCTAATATTCTCTCAGCGTTTCCATGTTCACTTACAAAAGTTAACTATGGTTTTAACACGAATAAAAAAAAAATATATTATTATTATTTTTTTTTAAATCATGGTTGTAGCCATGGGAACCGCAAATCAACCGTTGTTACTTCAAATAATAATATACAAAGAAGTATGAAGATAATATTTTTGTGGTTATAAAAACAAACCTAAGCCAACAACAGCCTTTAAAATGACTTAAAATACATTATATAAAAACAATGAGGCAACCCTGCTGAAAAAATGAATCACAAATACCATTACAAACATTACAAACCATCAACTTTTAACCATTAAAAAGCATTCTGTAGTGTGTTTTGGGACATATTCCATTAGGATTTAGAAGGTGACCAATTACCATAACCAGTAAAACCATTACAAATTTTGTGATGGTGTCCATTGTTTTTTTTTGTTTTTTTAATCAACATTACATGTTATTACAAATGCCTGCAAAGGGAGCCAAAGGCCTGGTAATTGCTGCTGTTACACTTACAGGACGATCAGGTCCTTGTCTAATAGGCTATATTGACCCAGCATTTGATTCAAATATCCGCTTAATCTCTCATTTTTGGCAACCTTTTTGCTATAGATCAGTGGTTCCCAACCACGCTCCTGGAGGCCCCCCAACACTGCACATTTTGCATCTCCTTTGTCTGACACACCCATTTCAGGCCTTGGAGTCTCTGCTAATGAGCTCATGATCTGAATCAGGTGTGTTTGATTAAGGAGACATGGAAAACTTTTGGGGTAATTTTTGAAAAACTTTTGAAGTTTTGGGGGGCCTCCTGGATCATGGTTGGGAACCACTGATATAGATGACATATAGATGAATTGTAATTGTAAATAATACAATTTAATTACAATTTATTTACTTTTATATTTTATTAAAGTTCTATTTTGACCCCTATAGTAGGTATTTTTGTTTACTTCCATAATATTTAAGGGAGGGGGCACAACAATACAATCCTGCTTAGGGCACCCATTTGGCCAGCAGTGGCCCTGCCAATGAGCCTGGGCTGCTATTGACAATTGACCAATTTGCCCATGAAATCTTTGCAGAAATTTCATAACTTTCTTTTAAAATCACCTTATTAATGACTATTGTGTTCTGTACAAACTACACAGATTAAAAGAAAACATGATCAACAGTGTGTGTGAGGAAAAAAATGGGAATTCATTGCTAAAAAGAGAAGTTACAATCGTCTTTTCTGTACATGGCAATATAATGAATGCATGTAAACATTAGATACATTAGAAAGACCGAAAGCAGTGATGCATTTTTCTTTGTGTTCTTTTTCTTTGCTAACCTCTAGAAATATATTGTCTTGCCAGTGTAAACTGTGTGCACTTTCTAGGAACTGTCTTCTCTGTCACTCAAATTTAAGAATCCCTTTGGGAAAATGTGCTGTAGAGATTCAGATAATGCATAGGTTTGTTGTGATGGTGGCACAGCCCCTAAAACACTCAGACTGCACATTTGCTGCAGACATTAAAGTCAGATATACTATACCAGTAATGCGGCATTGAATTTTACTGGACATAATCAAAGACCTATGTTTTGGAGTCTATTAAATTACTCTTGAGCGAGGGATGCTGCAGGGAATTGCATTTCAAAACCATCTCACACTGAAAGATTTTCATCTGTGGTTAATAGTGTGCTTTTGCTCTTATAGGGATAAGATATGGAAATGGACAGACTCTTTTAGATTGCTCAGGTATTTGGTGGATATTTCACTGGGGAAAACAAATCACTAGATGAAAAAAAAATTGGTGGGTGGGATTTTTCAAATTGAAATTTATCTTCACATCTTTTGGCCATGCTGGCACTCAAGTAATCATGCACAGTAAAGCAAATTTAATGATTTTTTTTTTTGCTTGTTTGAACTACATTTACCATATTTTGATTGGCAGTTGACAATAAAACTTAAGTGATCATTATCCTCAATGCACTGGAGCACAATCGGAATTGTGCTCCTTTTCAAGGACCATTGTCACAATTATTTGGCTCATTTAGCTTTGACTTCTGAGGAAAAGTAATTATCTGCCTAAAGACATCTCTGAAGACATCTGTTAGAAGAGCTGTTAGAAAAAAAAAAGTTACCCCAATTTTTCTCAAACTGTTTACATTTAACTTTTGACTTAATTCAACATTGTTTCACTGTACAAACAAATGAAGGCATACAATCACAAGGCCATTTGTGATTAAACTTGGTGGCTGGCGAGCTGCCCTGTTTCACCACAATGGTTATGACGGTGTATGTTGTTCTGAGGGAGTCTTGTCAATGAAAAATTTCAATGTGCTTTCTGAGATATGAGGCAGATGACAATGTCTGGGGAAATGTGGGTTGAACAATAATGTACCTCTGTGTTCATTAGAAGTATTTATTGTACAGAGCTGCTACACCATCTCCAGCTGAGCAAAAAAAAAAAAAAGACATTCTTAATAAAAATGTAATTCACAGTACTATAGGGAGACAAGAGGGTCTGTATTACAACCTGAATTCTGTTGGGACATTTTTTAAATTGGAATAAAATGAAACCTAAAGGAATTTCGAATCACATGAGCCAATATTTTATTCACAATAGAACATAGATAAAACAACAAATGTTTAAACTGAGCAATTTTACAATTTTATGCACAAAATGAGCTCATTTCAAATTTGATGCCTGCTACAGGTCTCAAAATAGTTGAGATGGGGCATGTTTACCATGGTGTAGCATCTCCTCTTCTTTTCAAAACAGTTTGAAGACCTCTGGGCATCAAGGTTATGAGTTTCTGGAGTTTTGGTGTTGGAATGTGGTCCCATTCTTACCTGATATAGGTTTCCAGCTGCTGAAGAGTTCGTGGTAATCTTTGACATATTTTTGAATCCATTTTAAATGAGCCTTGGCCCACAGGACATGACGGCGCTTCTGGACCATGTTCACATATGGCTTCCTTTTTGCATGATGATTGTGATTAACGACAGTGGTTTCTGGAAGTATTCCTGGGCCCATTTAGTAATGTCAATGACAGAATCATGCCGATGAGTGTCGTCTGAGGGCCTAATGTCATTTAACTTAATTAGTTGCTACATGTTCTCTCAGCTGAATCTTTTAACAATTTCTTGCTTTTTCAGCCCTTTGCCACCTTTTTTGAGACCTGTAGCAGGCATCAAATTTGAAATTAGCTCATTTAGTGGATAAAAGTGTAAACCATTTATTGGCTCATGTGGCACAAATAAAAAAACTCTACTGACCTTAGTGCTTATCAGTCACTCCTCTATTCCTTCTCTGCAAATGTCTCCACTGTTAAAACGACATACTACCACAACAAAATTAACAACTGTTCTGACTCTCGCACACTTCAAAACTTTCTCTTCTCTTCTCTTCTCTTCTCTGTCCTCCTCCTCCTTCATCAACTCTTACAGCTGATGACTTTGCAATTTTCTTCACAAATAAAACAAGAACCATCAGTGACCAATTCCTCACACCACAAACTATTGACAACTTCATAATGACAAATACACACTCTCTCACCACCTCCTCTCCTCTCTCAGAGAAGGAAGTTTCCAAACTCAACCTTTCCAATCATCCCACTACTTGTCCACCAGATCCTATCCCCACTCACCTCCTTCAGTACATTTCTTCTTCAGTCATACCTGCGCTTACTCACATTATCAACACCTCTCTTCACACTGGTACATTTCCACTGTATTTCACAACAACTTGGCTTCAGAAGCGGCCACTCTACTGAGACTGCCTTACTCTCGGTTACAGAGACCCTGAGATTGGCAAGAGCGGCTTCCAAATTCTCTGTACTCATCTCGCTGGACCTGTCTGCTGCTTTCAACACGGTTAACCACCAGATCCTCCTGTTTACCCTCAGAAAGATGGGCATCTCAGGAACTGCACTCCTGTGGTTCGAGTCTTACCTCTCAGATAGGTCCTTCAGGGTGTCTTGGAGGGGTGAGGTTTCAAGGTCACAACTTCTTACTACTGGAGTTCCTCAAGGCTCAGTGCTTGAACCACTTCTCTTCTCCATGTACATGTCGTCATTAGGATCGGTCATTTAGAAGCATGGCTTTTCTTATCACTGCTATGTTGATGACACTCAACTCTACTTCTCATTCCAACCAGATGATCCAACGGTAGCTGCTCGCATTGCAGCTGGATGAAGGACCATTTCTAGCTGGATGAAGGACCATCACCTTCAGCTCAACCTTGCGAAGACAGAAATGCTAGTGGTCTCAGCCAACCCATCACTTCACCACAACTCTTCTATACAGCTGGGTTCGTCAACCATAACTCCTTCCAGGACACCCAGGAACCTTGGAGTTGTGATCAATGATCAGTTAAGCTTTACAGACCATATTGCTACAACGGCCCGGTCCTGCAGATTTGCCTTATACAACATTAGGAAGATTAGACCCTTCCTGTCAGAGCAAGCCGCACAACTCCTTGTCCAAGCTCTTGTTCTCTCCAGTCTGGACTATTGTAATCCTCTCTTGGTGGGCCTTCCCACTAGTACTATCAAGCCTCTGCAACTGATCCAGAATGCAGCAGCCAGAGTGGTCTTTAATGAATCGAAAAAAAAGCTCACGTTACCCCTCTTTTCATCAGGTTACACTGGCTACCAATAGCCGCTCGCATCAAATTCAAGGTACTGATGTTTGCCTTCAAGACAACAAGTAGCACTGCAACAATGTATCTAAACTCACTAGTTCAATCTTATGCACCCTCCAGAAGCTTGCGTTCTGCAAGTGAACGGCGCCTTGTGGTGCCTTCCCAAAGAGGTACCAAATCTCTCTCGCGGACCTTTTCCTGGACTGTGCCCAGCTGGTGGAATGACCTCCTGATCTCAATTCGAACAGCTGAGTCTTTAACCATTTTCAAAAATCATCTAAAGACACACATTTTTCACCAGCAACCAACTAATATTAACAATTTCCTATTCTATTTATTTAATTTATAAGTTATAACTGTAATGTGATTGGTTATTAAGGGACACGTGATCCAAGTTAGCTGTTATAACTTGGTTGTGAAATGCTATTGGCTCTTGTGTGTCTCGTGACCGAATGCATCATGCTATGACCTTTTTGAATTAGATATGAGCGCATTAACAGAGCGGAAACATTTTCAGTGATTAAAACCTTGTTTTACTCTCTTCTTAGCATAAAGAAATTTATGGCTTCAGAAGACTTGAAATGCAACACGACTTGTTTGTAATGCTCTTATACTGCTTGTTTATGGAGAGTTTTTGCAATAAATACCTGTGACTGTACTTATATTTGCCTGTTACTTGTTTTATATTGTTCAGAAGTGGGTAGGTTTAGGATAGGGTGGGGTTAGGTGCTCAAATGAAAGTATAAATGTATATAAAATTATTTATATTTTTTTACAAATGCATGCAAACCATTAAATTAAGACAAACAACTGAAAACAACGGAGGACCCTGCACATCAAAAAGTGATGCCAAAGGGTCCTGACCAAGCATCAATATGTGACGAGCTGGGAGAGAATGTATTGTTTACGGATACCATAGGAATGAATGAGAAGGGCCGTAATCTGAATCCCACCTGTCGCAAATAGTCAGTGACTTCTCTTAGAAAACAGCATTTTTTCGTGGTAATCTCTAAAAATAGTTCAATCCAAAAGTATTATTTAGTGTAAAACATGTTGAAGATTAGCAGATAGGTTGTTCGATTCATTAAATGATAAGCCATTTCCTCTAAAAAGCTGTTTATTAAATAACCATTTAACAAGTGTGTAAGATGAAAATTCAACTGTTAAAGTGTAAAATAAGATTTTATCTGTAAGTAATCATTAAACATTTGTAATCATTCAAAAAAATATTATCCATTTATATTAATGTAATTCAGAGATAACTGTCCACACGAGGGGGCCACAAAATGGTTAAATAAAATTGCATATAAATTTACTATAAAGTCCAATGTAATAAGTATGCAAAAACTGTAATCTCCTAGAGCAGGGGTTCTCAACCTTTTGCAAGCTGGGCCCTCCCAAAGCTGGTTCATTGCAGTTGGAGCCCCAGACCACCCACACCCCCTACACCACCTTGCATAGATAGATAGATAGATAGATAGCCCTAGGCTATTATTTTTAGGCCCACATTATTATTATTATTATCATCAGTAGCGGTAGGTAGGCCTATTATCATTACTAGGCTATTGTTATAATTGGCAGTAGCACCAGACTTCTAATGTGAGCTTGCAGACATTATTATTATTATGAGTAGTAGTAGGCCTATCATCATTACTAGGCTATTGCTATATAATTATATGAGGTTACATGCTTTATTGTTGTTGTTATTATTATTATTATTATTATTATTATTATCATCATCAGTATAGGCCTATTATCATTACTAGGCTATTGCTATAATTGGGAATTGGCACCAGACCTCTGATATTAATTTATGCTTTACTATTGTTATTATTACTAGGCCTAATAGTAGGCATCATCTGCATTTTTTACAGAAGCTTGCAGGTAGGTGATGTTAATGTGCGACCTGAGCCTGCTTTGCCTTGCAAAGATCCTCAATTCTTGGCTCAATGTTTGATAAACATAGCTTCAAATCATCCTCGATTTGTGCACAATTGCGGTATTTCGTTTTGAGTGCAGTCATTTTTGAGAATCCTGCCTCACACAAATATGTCGATGCGAAAGGAAGGAGAATCTTCAAGGCGACGTCACAGAGTTCAGGATATTCCTGCATCAATGCTGCCCAGAATGACGAAAGAGGGCAGGAGCTAAAGAGTTCCTTCAGTCTACTGTCACTCATCAGCTCAATAAGCTGTTCCTGCATATCAATTGATAGCTCGTTTTCTGTGCACACAAATGGATCTTGAACCCACGCAAAAGAGCGATAATCCTCTTTAAAGTACGTCGCAAATAGTTTTCTCATTGCTGACAGGTGCTCAGACGCTGATTGAAATAGGCAGGAGAAATCATGTGACGTGCCTGCATCAGTGATAAAGTCTGCAAGGCTGGGGAACA
This sequence comes from Acrossocheilus fasciatus, assembly GCA_036784905.1. Classification (NCBI taxonomy): domain Eukaryota; kingdom Metazoa; phylum Chordata; class Actinopteri; order Cypriniformes; family Cyprinidae; genus Acrossocheilus; species Acrossocheilus fasciatus. The sequence goes on from CM071942.1 coordinate 17,968,726, forward strand.
TGTCGCAGTTCCCTTGACTGATGCGGCCATGCCAGAGGTCTAGTTTTTGTGTGAAGGCGTGCACTTTGTCTGCAAGGAGCAAAATATGAGTTTTGCGGCCTTGCAAAGGCAGGTTGAGGCCGTTCAAGAGGTCAAACATATCGACCAAATAGGACAGAGACACAAGCCACATAGTGTCATCCAGATGCTTCACCAGATCTGATTTGATTTCTGTCAAAAACCACTTCACCTCATCTCGCAGCTCATACAACTGCTGTAACACCCGCCCCCTGGAGAGCAAGCGAACTTCAGTGTGCAGAAGCAGCTGTTCGTGCCCTGACCCCATCTCCTGGCAGAGGACCCCAAACAAGCGAGAGTTTAGCGGCCGTGATTTGATGAGATTTATCATTTTCACGGATTGGTTCAGCACGGAGTCAAAAAGAACCGGCATTTTTTAGCAGCTAGTGCTTCGCGATGGACCATGCAATGTGTCCATTTCACAAGTGGAGCTACTTGCTGAACGCGAGCAGCTAGGCCACGCTCACGCTCCGTCATTGCCTGCGCACCATCCATGCATAGGCCAACGCATCGGTCCCAAGCCAAACCATTTTCACGGATAAAAATATCAAGGACAAATCAGCGCTGTTTTCTAAAGTCTATGAGCGCAGCACACACAAATAAACTAAATTGACATACTGCAGTTACATTTCAAAATGTGGTGTTTTTATATTTAAAACATTTGAATACAGTTCAGCAACATACATCACACGACCTGATGACCAAGAGAGCTGACAATTGACCATCACTTAATTGACCATCACCTCACGATTAAAAATGTGACACTGATTTCATATGACAGTTCAACAAACAAGTTAATAATATTAAGTCACTTACATTTTAGACTAAATAATTACTGTTTTGGTCTATTTTAGCAGCAAAATAGATCCGATGAATCCAAACAAAGATCACAGCATAGCGCATCTCACAGCAACACTCAATCGTGTTTTGAATGATTTGATGAGTCAAAGATTCAATGACCCATGCACAAACATCTGTCTCATTCTTGATGAATCGGCCGTTTGAACGAATCGTTTGAATGAACGACTCAATGACTCACTTAATAAAACCGCTTATCACCCATCACCTGCATTTGCGCTCACTATCGACAAACCAAACAAATTTGTTCGAAACTCTTTTTTTTAAATCAGTCCAAACACATTTTAATTTTTATTCAGGAGTTATGTATATACAAAACTGTAACTTTTTATGACAGTAGTGATAAATTTATTTATTTTTCCTCCCATCCTGTGCCCCACCGGTTGAGAACCACTGTACTAGAGACTTATAGAGCATTATGTTTTTGTTTTTTTTAATCTTAATTTTAATGTTATTGACAATATATTATTCAAGTTGTCAGACATTTATGTCAGACTGAATATGGGACACTATATTATTTATATATTTGCATAATAATCCTTACATAAAACTCATAATTTACTTGAAAAGAGACAACCACTGTATAACTACATGATCTACACAAGCCAATTATGCTTGGATCTCGATGATCGGCTCAAGTTAAACTGCATTGTTCTAATTACCTTCTGTGTCATTGCCAACGCTTAGGTGACAGGACTTTGAAATAACAATCAGGAAAAACAATAAAAGGCATGACTTACATCGCATCCTGCTCGCCAACTCCGTCCAATCTCCATGATCTGTATTTGTATTTAATTTTTTTCTTCATTTGAATGCCTTGTGAAAGGATTTTTTGTAAAGTTAAAATCAAATTTACTTTCATCTCGGTAGAGAGATTGCGCCTATTTGACAGTCGAGAATGGTCCAATCACATGAGGCCAAAATATATAAAAAACAATATTGATTCGCTAAGATCAAAAGTGGGAGGGTCTTGGACAATCTGAAACAAGCCAATTAGAGCTCAGCCTCAAGTCACATGCGTTTCAAAAGTTTACAGACCTAATAGACACCCATTAGTCCAGCGCCCCTTGCACACACACAAATGAAATAGTTTTTATTTTTTTTTATTTTTAATAGGTGCTAACATGATTACCAGTCGAATAGTACAACCAAACAATGCAATTTCGTGATTAATTTGCAATATATGTTTAACATATTTTTTTTTTTTTTTTTTTTAAATGATGAAGTCGGCTTCTTCCCTTGCTAACTTGATGGGGGCGGCACCCCAGCGCCCCCTATTGACCAGCCGCCACTGCTTGGTGGAATAACGGAATAATGATGGAGCTTTGGCATCTGACACCGCATATACTCTCAGAGACGACAGTCGTCATCAATTATTCCTTACTTATTTAATTGATTTTTACTGATGACTACAGTGTTAGGCTAATATTTGAATTATGTAAGGAATAATTGACGATGGGCCGTTGAATTCTTAGAAAATAATGCACACCCAAGGTGGTGATATGGGCACGATATGAAGCGGTGCATTATTTTCTGAGAATTCAACGGACAGAGCTGCAATTCCAGGTTTTCAAACAGAGATGGCGACAAAGAGGCAAATCTTACGGACTGCAGCTTTAAGTTGTTAAACTATGTTACTGATAAAATTGCCAGAGTAGCGTTAACAACATTAGTGCTTATGTTAATGTGTGCAAATGTATGTGCGTCTGTGAAGGAGAGAGCAGGGGAAATATAGAGTATGTGCTTTCTGTACACAATAAAACGTAATTTTGTGGCAAAAAATATGGAGATGATCTATTTTATCCTGTTGTTTACTATATTTATTTATTTGGCCAGTGTCGTTGTGGATTTTGGTCCTTTCGCTGTTTTAGCTAGCACCTTTGAAATAACTCAAATTACTTGGTGAAGTGATATGGACATAATGCGGTCAAGACCTACCTGGAACTATGTTCGCCGTGCGTTTCCCTGAAAATAATTGCACACCTTAGAACGTTAGTCAGCCAAGCTCTGTTTCGGGGATTACTTCAATATTAACCTGAAATCAATATTTTTCTGTTTTTGCAACTGTAAACAAATTGACAATTGGATATTACGAAAAGGTTCAGTAGGCTAAGTGTGGATTTTCTGTCATGTTTTGTGTAGTCTCACACAGGGGTGTAAATTTCGTCTAACAGTTAGGGGGACAATATACATAAAATTTCTCAAGAGCAGTTTTTGAAGGGGACACAAATAATACAGCTAAAATTGTACTTGTAAGGATATGTGTACACAGAGGAAAGCTACTTCTATTAGTGTAGCAGGGAGACTATAAGGCCTTATTTTAATGACAAATGTAAAAAACGCATTATTGTAGCACAAAATCACATTAATATAATGCGCGAGCACGAATCTCTTCCCTCGCACGCAGATTTTCTTTGCTCTCGCACAAAACCGGACGCGCGCTCTCAGAAAAACGCTGCTCTCGCGAAGAGAAAAAAAAAAAATCAGCCAAGGCCCGCCCATGTGGCCGTTTGACCTACATGTTAAACAACCGATCACAGTTCATTTGGTTCATCGTCATGTTCCGGGGCGTGGAAATGTCGCCACAATAACAGACAGGTGCAGGGGCGCGGGAAGTGGGGGTGCTGAGGGTGCTACAGCACCCACTGTTTTTTTTTTATGTGGGCAACTGTTTAATTTTTGGGAATATTAAAAAACAAAAATCAGAGTGTCTATTTAAGTGCAAATAGCCATGTTGTTGGCAGAGGCTATTTACACTAACTCCACCCACAAACGTATGATTGGGATAGTCAAATTTGTAAAAGACGATCGTCAATCGTCAATCATCAGATTCAGTGTCGCAGATGATAAAACGTATATGTTACCGTTCTTTTGACGCGATCGACCGGGGTTCGAATCTGCCTTTTGGCGAACTTTTTTTCTCCTTTTTACATTTCAAATCACACCAGAAAAGCATTTATTTTTATCGGGTAGGGTTAGGGTAGGTGTAGGGAGAGCTTTTGTCCCAATAAGGTGGCATCCATTTAATAATTTTAAATAAAATTAAAAAATTACACTCAATAAGTTATTGCATACTATTTTATAATGTATTACAATGCAGAGGTGCAGATAATTGCCACTATTTGCAATAAGTAATGTTTTTCTCTAAAAAAAATTTTCGCCACAATTAATCATACCCTTTTATTCAATATTTGCAGTAATTAGCAGGATCCTGCTATTTTAACATAGAATAAATAGAATCTAAAGCTATTTGCACTGTGTAAATAGCATATCACTAAAGAATACTGCTATTTTCACTTAGTGTACCTGGACAGGTGTGTAAAGCTCTCGGATGTATTTTAAAGATTCATTGCCACGAAATTTAAATATTTCACCTACTGTTGAAAATCCAGCATTTAGTTGATCCTGATAAGCACTAGTCATCACAACTGTAAACACGATGGCTTTCTTCTTTTGTGAGGGGGTTTGGCGTCACGGCATCTTTGTTTCTAGGCGGAACGTTAAAGAATGCGACGACACACGTCTCCCTGAAGTCCTGTATACTCAACCAATCCAATGAAGACTTCGAAACTCCTGAAGTGTTTCCACTTTTGTGTGCCATATGCATCAGATGTTTAGCCAACGTTCACACTAGCAGCGATGAGGTCGTTAGGCCGGAAATCGCCAGCTCTCCATTGAAATGCATGGGATTGTGTCGCTTTGTCGCTGTATGTCGCTTGTAGTGTGAACGGGGCTTGCTGAGACTATGTTTTGTGAGACTTTGAGGTGGATCAATAGTATGTCAGCAGACTTTAGAGGCTTGCAGCTATATGACTTACATTTTTCTTTCCTTTGTCCTCCCCTCACCTTGACTAATGACTAAAAATTAGAAGAGTTCTAAACTAATGCGCTGTCTTCACTGTACCTCACGCACACACGTTTAGTCACACAGATCACATTGCGCGCACGCACAGACATTCTTTTTAGTGCTCAAACATTTCAGCACTGCCCCACAATTTTATCAGTAAAATAGCTTATCGCTGAAGAGCTACATTATTTTATCTTTCTCAACAAGTAAATTTACATCGTCGTATCGATATCATATAGATCAATTACAGTATGAGAACAGTGATTGAGGTGAAGGTCATGGCTGTATCCTCTTGGCAGCTGTTTGTGATTAGAGGGAGAGGTACTGAACAAAGGACACAAAAAGCTAAAAAGATGTCAAGCTTTTGGCAGGATATTTACTGTGTGAGATGTAGGGCAGGAGGACTCTTCAGGTGCTATCAGCTGTTGCGGAGACGGATGAATCCTTGGTTTTTGCCTGGCAGCTGTTGTGTATTGTAGAATAGCAATTACATTTTTTCCAACATAAGGAGCTGTGAGTCACAGATACTGAGAAATGTACTTGGAATCTATATAAAAACATAGATAACAGTATTCCACCAGATGTTGTTTCCAGAACAAAAAGTTCCTTATTGAACAATGTTGGGTGAGTGAGTTCACAGCAGGCTGTGCAGCTGGAATAATTATGTGGTTATTGATATATTATATTTATTGTCTGCTGTTTCCTGGTTGTAATTATGCCATTGACATTTATTGTTATGAGCTTATCCTTTTAATTGTCAGCATTCTGGACATGTGTTAACTGTACTTCCAAGGCTCGAACTGAGGGGGGATGCGGGGCGGGGTGGGGGGTCAAGGTGCCAGCACAAAAAACACATTCAGCAAAATATTGTTTAATTATCAATATTGACCAAAATTTAAGACCCTAGAAGGAAAAAAATAAATAAATAATAGTTTTTCATTAAATAGAAAGCTTTTCAAAAATTCGACCAATTTTGTAATCATTGTGTAAAATTAGCCACAGGACCACCCCCCTACCCACTCCACTCCTCCTCCCCCCATCCCCCCGACTACACCATCCCCCTCTGAATTTTTTTTTACAATTCAACCACTGTGTACTTATATGTAAAACTGTTACATATGGTATATGTTTGCTTTGCAGAGGCACAACTTACAAAGCTATGTATGAAGCCATATATGGGTCAGACCTTATCAAAGACAGTTTTTAATTTTATTATTTCGTAATTACCTAATGTAATTCGTAATTTAATTAGTATTGCAAAACTGTAATTGACAAGAATTTATTGAGGGAACTTGGTAACTAAGCAAATTTAAAATTAGACTTTGTAGACTTACTAATTATTTGAATAGTGCATTATGTTATTTTCATTTATTTGAATAGTTTATTGTGACATGCAGTTGAGAATTGTGGCACATGTATTTGAGGAAGATGAAAAGTTCAAATGCATGATAAAAATAAATTTGAAACACTATGTGATAGATTTTTTCAACCAGTTATTGACAAGTCTATTGTTGTTTTGAGGTTCCTTGTCAACACTAACCTGAAATCAATATTTTTCTATTTTTCTGTTTTTGCAACTGTAAACAAATTAACAACTGGGTATTCTGAAAAGGTTCAGTAGGCTAAGTATGGATTTTCTGTCATGTTTTGTGTGACTACTGTGTCAGTGAATTTGAGGTGGATCAACAGTGCATCCTATGTATGACAGCAGACTTTAGAAGATTGCAGTTATATCACTTACATTTTTCTTTCCTTTGTCCTTCCCTCACCGTGACTAATGACTTGAGTTGGACGTGTCACATGCTTTTGAGTGAAAGGCAAATCCTCATGGTTTTCTGGTCATTGATCAAAACATCTTTCCATCATTAGCCAGGTTGTTATTAAATGTCTGGCAGCAGTGAGTGTTTTGAATGTAAATCATTGAAATGCAGGGCTCACATTTGGTCTAATCTGTCAGTAGTCTTTATGCATGGCCTAAATCGATCTGAAATGTTTTGATTTTGAATGACACTACCTCAACTTACAAATCAAACATAAACATAATCTTTTGCTCAAATGTTTGAAATGGACAAAAACAAAACATTATCTATGTTTAATTTATTAATGCACAGTAATACAATCCAATTAATAAAATGTTGGAAGGGCAAAAATATTTAAGTTGAACTAATTTTATTGCTCAGGCTATAGTTGAGAAGACAAATTATATTAAGTCTACAAAAATTAAACTAATAAAAACAAATCCAGCCAATAGTGAGATCGTTCCGCACGTGCACAAGCCTGAGTGACTTTGCAGGAGATACAGCAGCCACCATCTTGTCCAAGTTCACAGTGCTAGAAATGTTATTTTTAAATTTATCGACAAAATCGTACAGCATATTCAGTGATTTTGAGTGGATATTTAGAAGTGTTTTGTAAGTTATATGGCTGAAGAAAAATGGATATTTATGTTAAGTGTGCGTCAAGTTAACGTGTCAGGTGCTATGGCACTGCACAAATATTTGTAACTTACTTAACTTAGACTGAATTTATCAAAATGTTGGCCTATACATTAAAAAAAGGTGTAAAAGTTTTATTTAAAAAAATATAGACCATTTTTCGTCTAGTAAACATTGTGACATTTTCTGTGGGCGGAGCTTAGGTGGAGGCAGAAAGATTCCCCTGACTGCTTCACTAACGCTAGCTATGAAGTTCGTTAGCTTGTTTTTTTTTTAACAATGACTGCAGAAAATCCAATTGTACCTGCATATGTAAGGTCACTCACTGTCCGGGACCATGATTGTTATTTGAAAAGGTTAAAGGTGCTGTATGTAGGATTTTGACTATACTAAAGCATAAAAATACCATAATATGTTTGTAGATATTTAAGAAACATGCTAATTTAACACACTTATTTATCTGAAAAACAATGCTACAGTCAGTTATTCTCCTTTGAAAATGTGCATTCCGGCCCGGAATGACTGTGTTTGTTATGGGTTGTGAAACCCGCCCACTGCCAGTTTACCCAATTGTATGATCCGGCACCGCGGGTTGCCAGTTGGTGGAAAACACAGCGTATTTAATTACATTCGTCGGCATGTGCGCTCGTTTCTGTGGGTGTTGTTAATCTGGCAACCTGCGTGTGCGTCAAGTCTGAGGAGGAGGGGCCGGGTGAAAAAAACCGTCTCCAATATTTTGAATTTGGACTGGAATACCTAGTTTAACCGCTGGGTGTCAATCCTACATATAGCACCTTTAACTTTAACGAACGAAACCGGATTGGCTGACCCGTACATGCTAGCTCAAAGGATTGCCTCCAGTTGAGTGATCTAGGGCTGCCCTCGACCTAAAGATTTTTCTGGTCGACTAGTAGTTGTTAATTTGAAGCATTAGTTGACTAATCGCACATTTATTAATAGACAATTTAAATCATGAGCCTTTAATTGCCTGCATTGCCTAATAAGTACACATAAAGCTTGCCACGGCACACTGGCAGAAGTAATGATTATTAATGTGTCAGGGAAAACAGTAAGGAGACTGCACTGGCATTTTAATGATTAATTGATAAACTAGTGCTTTCTTTGTTCTCGGTTTAAGAGATGAAGTCAGCGACTCTTGACTCGTCATCTCCGCAGTAGTGAATGCTCCTGTGCATGGCTCATATGGTTTACATAATCTGATAATGTTTGTTTTCCATTTGAATTGGTTCATTTGAAAGTAGACATTTCGCTCTCTATAGATAAGCTGTATTTTTCATGTCTGTAATGTAAGTTTACAGAGTTTCGCCCTCAGGTTCACAGTGCAAGACAGCAGAAAGCGCATCCTGTTTACTTTCATTATTTTACAAAAGCGCGATGTTTTGTTGTAATTGTGAGTACACACAAATAAATGTAGAGTCTTTACAGATTCGAGAGATGTATTACTCTTATCTGTATGACCAAAAATGACGGAGTATTTTAAGAGCAAGTGAGCACACCGGCGCCTCCATCTGTCATGCAGTGAGCACGCTGCTGTTCTCCACACTCCGCACAGACACTTGAATAGTGCACATTTCTCTAGGATAACATTAGATTAAGCAGACATGTAAAGTTGCTAATACAGGTGCATCTCAATAAATTAGAATGTTGTGAGAAAAGTTCATTTATTTCAGTAATTCAACTCAAATTGTGAAACTTGTGTATTAAATAAATTCAATGCACACCGACTGAAGTAGTCTTTGGTTCTTTTAATTGTGATGATTTTGGCTCACATTTAACAAAAACCCACCAATTCACTATCTCAACAAATTAGAATACTTCATAAGACCAATAAAAAAAAAAACATTTTTAGTGAATTGTTGGCCTTCTGGAAAGTATGTTCATTTGCTGTATATGTACTCAATACTTGGTAGGGGTTCCTTTTGCTTTAATTACTGCCTGTATAAAAACATATGCATGAATTATATGTCTGAGGGAATTTAAATATTTAAGTTAGAACTTGGTCTTTCATCTTGTTTAATCCATAAAACATTTAATGTCAAATTCTGTGTTACTATAATGGATTTTAGGTTTCATTTTGGCGTGTTGTATGATATTTTTTTTATTTTTTGTGTTTCTTTGATGTTAAAAGACATGAAAAGATTGCGTGGTCTTTCTCTCTTTATATGCCATTGATGCTTAATATGACAAATGTTAACCGAAATCCTTGAAACGTGTAAACCACAGTAATACACTTATTTGAAGTTAAAATGGGTGTGTTGCATGGGTTTTTGCATGTGCAAACTTTTGCAATTGTCCCCTGAAGTTAAAAGATGACATTAAATGTGACAAACAACCAGCCACGGTGAAATGGTTCTTTTCAAATGGGGCGAATTCCAATCCAAACAGCGTTTCTGGTCTCATGGCACTTTGTAAGGCAAAGTCCGAAAGGTGTGCGTCGTTCCAATCAAAAATAACTGAAAATGAACTAAATCCTTTCTCAAGGCCGTAATCAAAGCAGGGTGCATCTCAGTCAGTTCCCTAGGTAAAGAATTAGTATGTTGAATACACGAGTTTGTGCACTGGGAAAGACTGTGGCACAGTAAACATTAGGACAATTCGTCAATCAATTTGTAAAACGCTGCCTTTGGTATTTATTAACAACAGGCAGGACCGTTATATTTTAATATTATTTTTAAGCTGTTTAAGGTAGACCTATAGTATGAAATGTATATGTTCTGTTACAAATCCAACAAATGAACACAGTCAACATCAATGCTCCCTCTGGTGTGTGATGGATTATTAGATTTTTTTAGTGTGTGCCAAAAACAACAACAACAACAACAAAAAGGTTGCAACTTCTGTTTCATCACAAATGTAATTAACTGATATTGTTACATTGTAAATGATTTAAAAAAAAATTCTTCAAGCCTGTATGTTTAGTCTGTATGAAAAATGTTATAAATGCAGATTGTTATTAAATAAAGGCTATACAGTATGTGTAGTAATGTGTGTGTTTTTAGTGATTGATAGACACCAGTTAATCATTTTTAATAATTTTGTTAAACTATATATATTTAAAAAAATGTAATAACTAGTTCCACAGCAATTTCTTATGATGCCCAAATAATAAATCTTAGTTGAGGTAACATATAAAACACATGGAGTAAATGGTTAAACTTTAATTGACATAATTTTCTGTAGTTTTCTAAATGTTTGACCAATTAAAGGGGTCATATAATGCCATTTTTGTACAAGCTAATATGATTCTTTAGGGTCTAAATTGAAAGTTTGTAATATACTTTAATTAAAAATTCTCATTAGTATTGTAAGAAAACACTCATTTTACCTGCTCAAAAACAGCTCTGTTTTCAGCACACCGTTTATCAGTTGACGTGCATGTCTATTTAGCTATTAAAATATATTTTTTTATAAGACAAATTAAAAGGTTGTTCACACCAAAGATAACTATTATGGTAACAATAAAGTTCTAATAATCATACTAATTCAATTAGAAAACAGAGAAACAATGTGTCAATTCAACTTTTCAATTCAATTCAAAATCAGTTCAACTTTTTTATTTTATTTTATTTTATCTGAAGAATGATAAAACCATTGAGAGACAATCAGAATCCACTCAACTTTTAGGAGCTCAAGCAATTAAAGGGGCAGATGACAACTGCAGAGCTCAATTACAATAAACAAAACAATATTATGCTTTGGTGTAGATGCTAATATAGTTATTAGATATCTTTATAGTTAGTTTACTAGGTGTGTTTTAAGAATAGATACACACCATTATACTAAAATGACAAGATGTTTTTTTTTTTTTATAATATATGATTTGATATTGTCTTGCAGCTCTGGGTAGCAACGCAAAACTGAATTTAGTTGACCTGAAATCCACTAACCCATATTCCACATCTCACCCCAGGTGAAAGGTCTAGTGTATTTCATAACCTGAGCAGTGCTCTGCACTACATTTATAAAAATTGCACTACCATTCACAACAAATGGCACATCTGAGCTGGTCTGTGGCAAAGTTTGCCACAGAATTTTCTCCATCTGATTGTGAACTCTTTAACAAAGCTGACACTCTTGTCCATAATGTATCAAACCAGCAGTGAAACGTTCAAATATTGGACTTTCCTGTGGGGCACAGGATCCGTGACAGAATGCTCATGCCAACATCAACAGAGTGGGATGGTGTCAGAGAGCATGTCTGTCTCGTCTGCGGCAAGTGGCTGAAGTGCCATGTGTTTGAGTGGGAAAGAATACCACCCCATCTTTTGTTTTAAAAGGCAGAATGTACAGTTTCCCATTTTCATCCAACTCAAATCTCTTAATTGTACTCTTTTTTTTTTTTTTTTTTTTTTTTTTGATTGTCAACTCTTTAACAAAACACTTTTGTCCATAACGCAGAGACCTTTCCTGTGGGGTTACATACATACGTACACACACATACCCACCCACCACTTTTGTCAACCTTCTGCATATGACTAACTACCAGTGAATGTACAATAAGCAGTTTATAGGGGTCAAGTAAATGTAAAGTTTATTTCAAAGCTTATTCAAAGAATAATGAATGGGGGTGGGGGGCATGCAGAAGATAAACACCATGGATTCGCGCAAAATTAACCTTTAATTGACTAATGCTTCATCACCTGTTTAGTGAGATTTTTTTGCATTGTCATCTTTTGCTTGCTCACTGGGGGTTGTAAGGCGTTATTTTTTAATGTACTGTGAAAATGCTGTGTTTATAACTAAATTAAATTAAAATAATTGAATTTATATAATAATTGGAGAAGATAAACGCCATGGATTCACGCAAAATTAACCTTTAATTGACTAATGCTTCATCATCTGTTTAGTGAGATTTTTTTGCATTGTCATCTTTTGCTTGCTCACTGGGGGTTGTAAGGCATTATTTTTTAATGTACTGTGAAAATGCTGTGTTTATAACTAAATTAAATTAAAATAATTGAATTTATATTGCATTCCATAATTTCAGTAAGTGATTATATATCTTTCCTCAAATGCTTTTCATAGACCCCAGCCTTAATGTAACCCCCCCCCCCCCCCCCCTCCCCGCCCACACACACTCACACTTTTCAAATTGGTCCCATACGTCTAAAATTTAGCCTACTCACATTCTTTATAATGCAAATATGGACAATGTTGTAATCAGTGCTGAGTGGAAACCCGGAATGATGCTATTGAGAAATATGACGAATTTACTTATGGGACAATCAGCATGACTAAATAAGTGTTCTTAAATGCAATCTTGACCTTTTGTGATGGGTTAAGCAACTATCAGACCTTTGTTATGCTCTGCTAAGAAACTTTGATTTGACCCTTGCTAATATGAAGAGAGGTTCTCTGTAAATGTCACTGACTGACATTAGCTGGTAATTACTTTAAGCATCCTTACCCAAGCAACTCAAATTTTGTTATGGTGCTGCCCTCTTCACCACTGACTTCCGAACAGACTGTGGGGCGTTTTCCTTACCTGCAATTCCTCCATTTACTTATCGATAAAGGTAAAACAACAACAACAAAAAACAGCCAATAAGAGGCTGGATCAAAACGGTTGATTTTATGAACTGTCCTGAGAGATTTAGAGAAAGGAAGCTGACGCCCTCTCTCTCTCTCTCTCTCTCTCTTCCTATTTTCTACTTCTACTACATCTCTTTTCATTCACTTTAAAGAATGCCACGTTATATGATCAAGACTTACAAAGTGGGACTTACATGTTCAAGCACCCTAAATCCGCTGGGGTGGTGGTTTAGTTTTACAACAAAATAAATGCACAAAACTTTTAGTGAAAACAATCTTGCTTGTATCCCTGATTTTACAGAAACATGGTACCTAAATCAGAATCACAACACTATCCCAAATTATTAAATAGTGGACCTTACAACATGGTTTAAATGGATTCAAACTGAACATATAAAACTGTGTTCATCTGAAGTACAAGATTTAATATTTCTCTCTTATTGTAAGTACCATTTATATCAGCATGAGATTATGAGTCTGACTTTTCTTTGCCAAAACATAATAGACTAATAGACTAAATCAGAAGTCATCAACAGGGGGTCCGCAGCAGTACTGTGGTGGCAAATATTGCTTAATCCTACAGTAATGTTTGTTGGAAAAAAGTTTAAATATGTTAAACTACAATGCTAATTAATTAACTAAATTTAAGCTAAAGTTTAACTAAACTATTATTTTTTCATCTCACATTAAAATGCATTGCACAAGTGCATGACATCAGTAATGATTACTTAAATGGTTTTGTATTGTAGCATCATAACAAATAAACATAAATATATACATAATATCTATAGTATTATAGGCATTAATGTCATATGCGTGGAGGTCCCTGCTCTATTTCTCTATTCATTGATGGGCCTTACGTTTGAAAAAGACCCCAGGGCTACTGTAATTCATAATAAATTGTGACATTTGTAAAACTTTATTATCCTCATTGTAAACAGTCAATGCCATTATTTGGCTATAGAATATTTGTAATAATATAAAAACTGCCATTTGAAACTGTCCTCAACAAAGAGTTCATGGAGCACTGTGTAGCCTAATTGAGCTCAAAACATGCATAAAGACAGGCCTAAACGTGGGCCAGCTGGAATGTTCCTCGCTTCTGTCATTTTCCTTGGATATATTCTCACAAAAAAAGAGCTTTTGGAAGATTTTGTCAGGTTTAGCTCACATCTTTGTACATAGCACACTTCTTTGTACAAATTTGTCCCCAAAGTATGGTTAAGTAGGTACACACACACACACACACACACACACACACACACACACACACACACACACACACACACACACACACACACACATATGGTGGAAACATTATTCCTCTTAATTGTTGACGTTTGATGTTATCTCTCTAAGCAAGATCAAGTTCACAGCAAGATCATTAAAGAACAGATGAAATTAAGAGTTTAAGAGGAAATGAAATGCTTGAGCTGTACCACATATAAGACAGAAAATAATACACCGCATAATGTGATTGCAATGAATGAATGTATCACTTCACCATTATAATAATATATTTAATATTAATTAATATATTATTATTATGTATTACTATTATAATGCAGTTACTAAAATAATGTTACATAAAAGGCATGTATTAAAATAATGTTACTTACAGACATAAAATGCATGTACAGTGCACAGATAAATAAATATGTATAACAAAATAAGTGTATATGTATCTGATTTTGCCGTTTAGTGTTTGACATCTTTTCAGTCTTGCACTGAATTCCTGCTCATCTAGGTGTTGCTAGTACAGTTGTTGTTCCCGGTCTGGTTTGGGTGTCTTAAGTATCATGACAGCAGTCTGCTGGTAACTCTGTATATGCTTAGTTTCAGGTAGACAGCTTTACTGAAAGCAACTGAGACATATATACATAGCTGCCTCATTAGCAGCTGTTTCTATGGGCCGCTATATATAAGATGTCTGTAACCACAGTTATTTACATTTATTAATATATCTGCAATAGACATTATTAGTTGATTTTTACAGGATTTTAGTTTTATAATTGATGTAAGATCATTCTGCATATGGGTGTTGCATGCAGTTAATACACATAAAACACAAATCAGCACAATCTCATCTAAGGTTATTGCATTTCATCTGGAATTTATAGCTTAGCGGTTATTACAACCACAATTTCTATATAAAATTCATTAATTGCTAAACAGTGTCATGTTGACTGTTATAAGATGGGGGATGCGTTAACATGTCTGGAGCAGTTGAATATGTTATCTGCATATACATATCTGTGTGTGCGGTATGCTTTCAACCCAAAGCTACACATTGAAGACTGTTGTAAGAAACAGTTTCACAAATGTTATAAAATGACAGTAAGTAAACATTATACAGTAACAATCTATCTTGCTTTTTAAAATCTTGTATAATGGTACAGATTAGCACAAACAAGAGGATAAATGGGGCCGTAAAAATTGTCATGCCCTCAGAATAGGATGACTAAGGGTTAAAATGTCAAAAATGTATTGTGCTTCCCTTTGTGAAAAGGCTTTACATGGCAGTTTTTTATTGCTGTATCTTTTCTTTAACTCAAAGATGTGCATGGACAAAAACAACCATTCAGCTCTCAGGAGGTCAAAGCACCAATTAGTTGCACATTGTGACTTCAGCATGACATTAGTTGCTATTGTGCTCCTAACGTTTTGTTTGAAAACAAAGATGGAATGGCAGCAAGTAGACAACGTGACATTCAAATACCTACTTCGCAGCCATCAGAATGACCTTTGTGATGTCATAAAGGTCAGTCGGTAGCAAATTGCTGTTAGGTGTGGTCTGGTCACTGTGTCACACATTAGACAAACCACAAGAAGAAACAAACCATTTGAATTGTTTCTGGAAATGGTCCTGACTCAATTCCTCTTTTTGCATTAACCACAAAATGCATGACTGGATGCTTAGAGTTTTTGGTAACATTTCTCATTTATGTCTTGTGTTTAAAAACAAGCTTGAGAAATGCTCGGCTGAAAGACAAAACATTAGGCAAGGTGACAGGCCTCAAACTTATGCAGTGCCCTACATGAACAGTATGGTTCTTAACGTCAGCACAGTTGCAAATAGTTTATTGTTTCATTGACCACTTTACAACCTCATTACTCAGCCGGAGTCTGGCTTTACAGAATCAAAGCTGAGGCACGAAACAAAAGGGTTGCTGACATTCAATTTTACCTTCCAATAAAAGCTTTAGAGTGCATGGACCTGAGTGCAGACAGATTCTCAGGACCTCCAGCACCTCTTTAATCAAGGATAACAATACAGCTGGAATTTCATATACCATTTCAGCAGCAGACTGGTAACACTTGGAGAGAAGCCAGAGTTTAGGACCACGGGGAGAGGGAGAAATACTGCCATTCTATGAGCGTTTCTCACGGGAGAGTGATATTTTGTTCAAGAAATACATTCAAACATTTCACAAAAACTGCTTCATTTTTAAATAAATTTAATTAGTAATTAATTTTACAACTATACACACTTCTAAATCCCTAGATTAAAATAAGATAAAACTGGTATGTGTTTATAAGACATGCTAAAAATGTCACCAGATGGAAGCTGCTTTTATGTTGACACTGAAGGTGGGCTATTATTGAGTGATATAGTCTGGGAGCGGACCCAGCCTAAACAGGGATGAGGGAAAACATGAGGCGTACAGATGTGAAGGTGATCAGGTTACCTCTGCTTAAAACTCACCTGTAATGCATTTGAACTGACACATGGCCTTGAAGGCATCAGGAAGACCTCGAATAGTGTGG
The DNA here is from genome assembly GCA_036784905.1 of Acrossocheilus fasciatus. Classification (NCBI taxonomy): domain Eukaryota; kingdom Metazoa; phylum Chordata; class Actinopteri; order Cypriniformes; family Cyprinidae; genus Acrossocheilus; species Acrossocheilus fasciatus. The sequence goes on from CM071942.1 coordinate 17,985,244, forward strand.
AAGAGAAGAAACAAAGGTAAGAACGGCAAATGGTAGGTCTTCATGAGAAACAAAATGGGCTTAAGTAAATGCTTGACAAACATCTACTGTAGTAGTCCAAGTTTTTTTTTATTTTTTTTTATCAGCAAAGATGTGTTAAAAAAAGAAGTGCTAAATAAATTTGTGATACAGAATCAGACCTCAAAGAGGTCAAGAAAAACTGAAAGAAGTTGTGTTATTACACTCAGGACTGGAAACTGAGCCAAACTCTCCTCAAAGCAATAATAATCTTTTATTTCATGCCATATGAAGAAATGAGAAAACAGCAAAAATTTGTTGCATTAGCATAATTTACTTGCACCCGGTATTTGTGTCTTAGCCAATTTGGCTGATATAAAGACCTTGTAGAAGGCCATTAAACAGTACATCGTTGATTGAGATGGGAGAGGATTGTATTCTTCGCTTCGTTCCCCCCTTCTGTTCCTCATCAGAGAGGGAGGAAAAACAGAACACATCATTTTCAAACACTGCAAGCTGTTATTATCTCTGTTTAAATAAAAGCCAGTCAAGTCACTGGAAAAGTCAAGTCAACTATAAAAATTAGAACTAAATAAATTTTAACCTCATATACATGTATTGAAATTAAATCTATTGACATTTAATAACATGCAATAGTATGACATTATACTACTATTACCTACCTGCCAAGTGACAGAAGCTGCTAGCAGGAGTATCTCAGACCTCTTCTGACTATCTTCACTCCCATTTTCACACTATAGCTTGCTTTGAGAAAAGCATCGCCATGTGTTTTCTTTGCATATTCCCTTTCTTCTTCTTTTTTTCCACCATGTGCTTTCCTGGGAAAGGGTAGAAAATGACGTCACTGCAGGGCTGGTCTGTAGTTTATTATTCAGCGCGAAGTGCCAGGTTAGAGCTCAGACAAGGCTCTGTCCAGCCAGCTCAACTCAATTTATCCACCACAACTCTTCAGAGGGATGTCTTTCCTATAAGTTTACTAAACTGAGGCATTGACCCAAGTTCTACAACTTTAAATTATATTCATTACTTCTTGCTTACTTTTAAGCAGTCTTTAAGGTCTCTTGTTTGATGATAAATAGTGCGCGACACTTTTAGAGAAGACAGGCGCGTACTGAAACATCCAACTTTGGATTATAGTTTCTGTTTCTCGTCTTTCAGTTGAGAAAACCCGACTCGTGATGGTTGTTCTGTCACTTAGGTTACTAATGGTAGGAGTTGTTGTAAGTCTGACTTCAGCTCTTCAGGTAAGTGTTAATGATTTACTGTTTATGCACGTACAGTTGTGTAGTAGAGTTGTAATAGTAAGTGAAAGATCGCGGGAGATGTGACAGTCGCCCTCCCGCTTAGAACATGATTCGAATTCATATCAGTTTGACACAAATTTAAGCCGGTTATAAAAATATTCATACCAGTATATTGGGTTTGTTCTATCTGTTCGTATTATGCAGAGTAGCCTACTTGCAGAAAATGTACTAACCAAATACTAAAGAGAAACGTGCGCATTTTCGGAGAGTGTTCCCAGCTGTCAAACCAATAGCCAAACTGTCTGAAAAGTTGGCATGGCAGAAAACACGTGAAATATGGCATGCTGATTTTACATTTATTCTTTTTACAACTTTAGTACTTTAGAACTTTAGGTACTAGTACTTGTTGAGCAATTTATTGCAACATATTAAGGCTTTATTGCATGCTAGCAACTCTTAGATTTCCCCATGGAATTCTTCAGATATTGACTATTCATAGCAATTTATTAATCCTACTTTTAGTTATTTTAGTTACTATTCCGGGATACTAGTATGTATTTGTTACAAATAACATTTTTTAACTTTACAAAAACTATAAAGTAGCCATTCCGACTAGTAACTGGTTAACTAGAAAAGAAATGTTACTAACAACAGATGGGATACTAATATCTCTAATAAGGTACTAGTCTCTAATAAGTATCAGGAAAGCTGAAATAGATAGCTATTTGAATGGTTAGAAATAATAATAATAATAATAATAAAATGTACTGGCACCTAATACTAGTAAACAAAATAGGTACCAGCAACAGCTTTAGCACATTCTTGTTGGAATTTAATATCTGAGACACAATAGCAATGAATGAGTTGCTTATTCCTCTGCCACCGTTACATCCTAGCAATTAAAATTAAGTAGTAGTAACAAAAATAGATGCAAATTTTTTTTGAAAGAAATACATGTTAAAAAGGCTTGCCACAAATTAAATTGCAAGTTGAATGTCAGATTTGGATATTCTTACATCCTTTATGGTTTCTCTTTTTCTACCAATAGTACTTTTTCAGTTGTTTTGTAAATGTCTTGGCTGCATGTTTCATGCATTGTCTCTTTGTTCTCTCTCTTTTTTTTTTCTTGCAGGCTGGTGAAAGTATAGATAAAGAAGGTAAAGTATATAGCCTTGTGGCCTTCAAACTTTTCCGCTATTTATATGCTCTTTTTGTTTCTTAAACAAAGTCGTTTTATAACTTTTGATGCATCATAATTTATGTAGACAGCTGCAAAGTGAAAACTAGAGTCACACTCTGCCAAGTCGTGTGAGGTTTAACTGTTATCACTTGCATCTCCTCTCAATGTTTAATGACAAATATTTTAATCAGAAACTGAATCAGAACTGTTTAACAGTCAGTACATAAAAAGCCTTAAGGTTACCCAAAGAGATGAAGCAAATCAATCTCTAAAGAACTTAAGACATTAACATGTTAATAGTTTGGTAATTAAAGTTGGGAGTCACACGCAAGTTGCGCAGGATAATGCATTGTTTAGTCAGACTTAACTAAATAAATAATTCTCTCTCTCTTTTTAATGAACAGTGGGAGAATTTCAAGAAGTTATTTGTACACTGTGAAAACTCGATCCTGTACTTGATCCTGTAAATTTCAAAATTGTCAAAGTCACAACCTGCAGTGATGAGTTCACTGAAATTTTCAACCACATTCAGTTTAATTACAGATGCAGTAAATCATTTTGAAACTGACAATTCATTAAATCTAGTATGTAAGTGACACAAATGACTGTATTGAATTATTGTATTGGTTTTGAAGAACCAACAGTTTATGCCTTATGTATATGACCAAGTTTGGATGTTTATTCAATTAAACAAAGCATTCACATTCAAACGTCCTCTTTAAGAAGTGTCGAACAGATGTTAGGATGTCTCATTATAAGATGGCTGACATCAAAATGTTGTATTTGAAGAAAATGAATGAATTGTTTTATTTTTGTATAAGCCCTAAAACAGCCAGTCAGGGGAGGCAATTTTATTTCTAGCTTAGTCAAAACTGCCATAACAATTTTCAAGGCAAAGAGTTTTTTGGCTTTGGCACGTTTTTCGGTTTGAAATGTTTTCCTCCGTGCAAACCATCCTTCATATGTCAAGAGGCAGACCAAGAGCTCAAATAAAATTGCTTTGAAACATAAGAGGCAGTTTAATGGCTATAAACAGGCATTCATTAGACTTCACAACCACACATTGCTAATGTTTTTGGCTACTTTTTTAAATTTGAAAAGACCTGTTACAGCAATCCTTTCTCCCTCAGGACTTGAAATCTAGCATGTATTTTCAAGTGGCATGAGATGTGATTTTTTTTCTATTTATATTTTAATATAATATATAATAAAATAATAAAGTAATTGTACATGTGTGTTTTTGTTTTATCAGACTTGTTTAAGAGCCGTTTGAAAGAATATGGCCTCATTACTCCCATCAGTACCGACGCAGAGGGACACTACCTCTCGCATCTTCTTTCAGCCAATCACAAGCAGCGTGTGAAGCGGGAGGTTTTGGAAGGGTCAACACAAGCTGTAGACAGGCTGTTCTTTAACATCACTGTCTTTGGCAAGGAATTCCACCTCCGACTACATCCCAACCAAAGATTAGTGGCTCCAGGAGCCATGGTTGAATGGCACGATGAGATTGAAATAGCTGGAAATGCAACTGAGAATGGAACCCATTCAGAGAGAATACTCAGAAGGGAGTTGCTGAAAACGGACTGCACTTTTATAGGGGACATCACAGATGTGCCTGGAGCCTCTGTCGCCATTAACAACTGTGATGGGCTGGTGAGTGTTGTTTCCTTTCCTAGTGTATTATTTTTTTAAATAAACTTAACAAGCAAGGTCTGGGACAAATGACAAAATGTAACAGAAACATGATGTTGCAAAGCAGTAGGTTTGTATAGTTAATATAATTGGCTTACAAACTATTTTTGTACTTCATAATTCCCATCCAGTTCGGTTTCTAAACTTCTATGTAAATCCTCACTGGCATTGAGTGGTGAGTCATGCCGAGACTTTTCTAAACCTGCAGGGAACCTGCTTCTATGACCATCATTTTCCCCCCATAATATTTGCAGTTTGCTTATGTTTGACATTTTCTTTATTTAAAGGGACAAATCACCCCCTCACTCAATCATCTTCTAACTCACATGTCTCTCCAAACTACTAATGCAGCAATATTAAAATTCTAATACAGATAAGCCATTAATCATTTTCTCTCATATAATTTTTTTTTTCTCTTAATAGTTTAAAATATATATTTTTTCTAAATAACAACTAAAATAAATTGTTTTACATGGGACAATTTAGGTATCACAACATTAAAGAAGATTACAGAGGTTTCCCAGAAGATTATATTATTGAACATTTTTATTAAATTATTAGTGGCTTTTTCCCTTACAACCAAAATAGACTGAGACTAGTGACTGTCAGGCTCCAAAAAGATTAAAAAAAGGAGTCCAGACGAGTCATTGATTATATTCCAAGCCCTCTAAAAGCTATCAAGTAGCTTTGTGTGAGCAATGGTCCGAAATGTTAGTTATTCATTGAAAATCTTGCTTATAGCAAAAATGAAAAGATATGCTGTGCTGAGGGTGGTATTAATTCACTCACCTGCCAATCTTCAGAACAGCCCATTCAGGGAAATTGTGTATGGTACTGTGTATCTTTTGGCTTTTGTACTTCCTCACAAAAGACTATGCAAGCTTGAGGCAAAAGTGTCCAGAGTGATAGTAGAGTTGAGTGAACTGTTGGTCACCCCAGAAAGCTGACAAGTAGCATGAAGCTGCTCTCCCCAGGGCCTGTCCAACATCAGAGAACATCAGAGGAAAGCTTTACTCTTCAACAATAAATACAGAGGTCAAATTGGAAAATCGATTTTGCATAGACTTCCAAAGGAGTGATGTCTGCATTGATGAGGCTCTCAGTGGGAAAAGATGTTTATTTGAAATCAAGTGATGGCATTTAGCACAGGGCTTTATTCATCTGAGCTTAACTTGGACACTCTCTCTTTCTCCTTGGAATCAAGTGGAATGTGTCAACGTTTCTACAAGTGGACTACATAAGGGGAAAATAGTAACAATAAAAAAATCTACATTGTAGTCAGCAAGCCATGTAAAGGAAGCTGTTTATCTGACAGTTTGTATGGTTGTTTTATTATTTATTATTTATTTATATATTTAAAAAATATATATATATATATATTTTATAGGATGCAGTAAAACCATTTACAACCCGAATTCTGGAAATGTTGGGATGTTTTTTTGTAAATGAAAACTAAAATACTTTCAAATCACATGAGCCAATATTTTATTCACAATAGAACATAGAGAACATTACAAATGTTTAAATGGAGAAATTTTACACTTTTATCCACTAAATGAGCTCATTTCAAATTTCATGCCTCGTGTGATTTGAAATTATTTTAGTTTTCATTTTATTCAAATTTTAAAAAAAGTCCCAACATTTCCATAAATTCCGTTAATTTGATCGAATATGTCTGTAAAAGACATGTTAATGGGAGTTTGTTTCAAAAGAAAGGGATATTTCTTTTCTCAGCAGAGCAGGGGTGTGTTTCCCAAAAGCATCGTTAGCCAACTATGGTCGCAAGTTCCGTCGTTATCAGCATAGTTCAACGATTCGGTGTTTCCAGAAACCATAGTTCAAACGAACGTTCGCAATCAGTGTCACAAACTTACGTGGTTGGAACTGCAGCTCTCAACCTGTGGTTAGAAGCATAGTTTCTTGTTAATAAGATATATGGGCTTAAATACATATGCTCTTGGGCACAACACGCAAACTAACATGCAGTACTATCTGTATCTTCCAGTCTATCTAAATATAAAATGGTTTTTAATTATGTATTTTTGTTCGTCCTTTGTAATCACCATTTTTGAAAAGTGCGCATGTGCATAAATACCTAAGAAAACCCCGGAGTATGACGTATGAGGAAACCTGCGATTAATAAAACATCAAATAAAGCACAATGACAGGGAACAAAAATTAGTAAATTAGTCAGTAGGTGCCATGTTCAATACAGCAGCATCTTAGAGATCTTTAATCAGCTAAATAGCAGAAGTTATTCCTCCAACACATGCGTGTGACGTCATTAACAATGGTCCTATGTTCCTGAACCAATGTGGTTTAAACAACGGAGATGCGACAGTGTTCGGGAAACAGTCGTGACTTGCTAGTTCATTTCCAAAACAATGCATCGTACTATTTTGATTAATCAGCGAGTTACGTCATTGTTCAGGAAACGCACCCCAGAAATGCTTTCTTCAAAATTATTCAAACTAGTAACTCCTGAGAGTCGTTTTGAATAATTAATTACAATAATCACTCATAAGGGTAATCAGAGTACTCTCTGTGTCTGTTTTTGGCTATAGCCAGTGGGGTTGCACAATATACCGGTACTACGGTAGTATCGCAATACTAAAGCTTAAAAACACCCGCGGTGCCATTGCATTTTTTAAATGGTAGTACCGTAAGATATGTTGTATTAAATGTTAAAACATTCATTTGAACATGCACGCCAGCAGAAACATTTCAAGCTGATTGCCAAATGTCTTTCTGCTGTGCTCTGTGTAGTACAGGCTGTGTATACACTTTATATGGTATTTTTGTTATCAACATTTTTTATTTTTCATACATAACATCCATAAAAAAAAGAAGAAAAAAAAGACCCCCCCCGGGTTAAAACCAGGTTTACATGTGTCCATAGACTGATGACGACAGGACATTCCCAAAACATGGAAAACATTCCCAAACAGCTCTATGAATGACTTTGAAGTGAATAAGACGATGAGCCAGATTTTTAGATGTTAAACTGAGATTAGACCACACTCTCTCCCAATCGACAGATAAATTAAGGTCAGATAATTCCAAATAGTTTTAATAGAAAGAGCTTTTGTAATGCAATCAAAAATCTTATTATATATTAAAGAAACAGATGGCTGACCAGCAGATGGTGCAAGCCAGTCCTGCATAGGATGAGAGGAAATGGGAGAAGACCAAGGAACGCCATACACTTTGAGAGCAGGACGTAATTGAAGAAAGACAAAATATGCGGATGCTGGTAGTACTTTATATGGTATTGAGTGTTTCCTGACGCTTCAGTTCAGTTTGCAATGAGAAGTACTTTGTACTACGTTGTTGTTCATGCTGCAGTTTATCAGAAGAAAGGGTCTGATTCAGACTGATGTTATTTTAAAAAATAGCAGCTCATGCATCACTTATTCAACATCATAATATCTTACAAGAAAGTATTCACGCAGTTTTATTCATTTGACCACTTCTAGAAAAGGTGTAATAGTTTGTTTCTGGAAGCATCTTTGCGATCACGAATGCAATTCCATTCATCAGCATAGCAGATTTGCACTTGGTTCTTATCAATAATTATATATACAGTATCTCACAAAAGTGAGTACACACCTCACATTTCGGCAATAATTTTAGTATACATTTTCAAGGGACAGTTCTATAGAAATTAAACTTGGATATATTTTAGAGTAGTCAATGTGCAACTTGTACAGTAAAGATTTACTGTCCTCTGAAAATAACTCAATATACAGCCATTATTGTCAAAAAAGCTGGCAACAAAAGTGAGTACACCCCAGGATCATACAGAGGTTTTCCAAGACGGGTTTCACTCGGAACAGGCCTTGCAAGGATCGATCAAAGAAGTTGAGTCCTTGTGCTGTGCGTCAGGTGCAGAAGCTGGCTTCAAAAAACAGGACGTATGAATGCTGCCAGCATTGCTTTAGAGGTTGCAGAAGTGGAAGGTCAGCTTGTCAGTGCTCAGACCATACGCCGCACACTGCAACAAGTCGGTTTGCATGGCCGTCGTCCCAGAAGGAAGCCTCTTCCGAAGCTGGCTCACAAAAAAGCCTGCAAACAGTTTGCTGAAGACAACCTGTCCAAGAGCATGGATTACTGGAACCATGTCCTGTTGCCCTGGTGAGGAGTCCAAAGAAAATTGTGTCTTGCCTACAGTCAAGCATGGTGGTGGTAGCATCATGGTCTTGGTCTGGGGCTGCATGAGTGCTGCTGGTACTGGGGAGCTGCGGTTCATTGAGGGAAACATGGATTCCACATGTACTGTGACATTCTGAAGCAGAAGATGATGCCCTCCCTTCAGAAACTGGGCCGAACGGCAGTTTTCCAACATAATAATGACTAGAGATGTTCCAATACCCTTTTTCCCTTCCCGATACTGATTCCGATACCTAGGCTCAGGGTATCGGCCGATACCGAGTACTGATCCGATACCTGGGTGTGTATCTGGTTATACAGCTGTATGTACTACTAGACCTGTATGAATTGATACAATTATTTTATGGTGTGCTTCACCATATATAGATAGATAGATAGATAGATAGATAGATAGATAGATAGATAGATAGATAGATAGATAGAAACTATCAATAATACTGATAAGATAATAATCATACTATGAATTCTGCTAAGAACAATATAAAACGCACTAAGGATTAACGAGAAGCTGGATTCATGAATATTAATCAGGTTGTCTGCATTGGCTCGAATTTATTTGCTGAAATCAAAACAGGGATGATAATAGGTGAGCGCCGGCCAATGAGATTGTCGTTTGCGCATTAGCTCCGGAAAACCCAGCAGTTCTTAAAAGCTGAAGAATTCCAAAGGAACTCCGTTATTTTGACAGGAAAATACAACAAAGAATAACATACCATGCAGAATTGACGCGCTACACGTAAGACTCTCTCGCTCCCTCTCTCTCAAAGCGAAGCAAAGCGACGGCGAGGCGTGCGCTTCACACTAGAGCTTACGGTACGTCAAATACAGGTGCGCTGCGCATTCATTCAGATGAACTGAAAAATAGATTGCTTGGCGGAGAGAGAAACTCTGAAGCGCTCAGAGTTTCAGCGAGTGACAATATATCTGTGCTAAACTTATACATAGCCTCCCAGTAAAATCTGATGGCTTATATTAGACATCATTTAGTCGCATATGCGAGTGATTTAACTTACTGGCAATGTGACAGCACGTTTGTATTTCTTCTTCGCTGCTCTAAATAGTGGTTGCTTGTGTGGCAACACAGCACAACTTCCTGTGTTTGTATTCTGAGCAGCGAAGAAGAATTGATTTCCGATTTGCAGCGTTAAGCAAAGCTAGCGGGCATAACTATAGGTCTTGTTTAAAAATTGTATCGGATCGGTACATGGGCTCAAGTACTCGCCGATGCCAGAATTTTTTGTGGTATCGGTGGGATTTCCGATACTAGTATCGGAATCGGAACAACCCTAATAATGACCTCAAACACACCGCCAAGATGACAACTGCCTTGCTGATGAACTTGAAGGTGAAGGTGATGGAGTGGCCAAGTATGTCTCCAGACCTGAACCCTACTGAGCACATATGTGGGGCATCCTCAAGCGGAAGGTGGAGAAGCACCATGTGTCTAACATCCAGCAGCTCCGTGATGTCATTATGGAGGAGTGGAAGAAGTTTCCTGCAACAACCTTTGCAGCTCTGGTGAACTCCAAGCCCAGGAGGATTAAGGCAGTGCTAGATAACAATGGTGCCCCTACAAAATATTGACACTTTGGACACAGTTTTGACATGTTCACTTATGGTGTACTCATTTTTGTTGCCAGTTATTTGGACAATAATAGCTATATGTTGAGTTATATTTAGAGGACAGTAAATTTGTACTTCTATACAAGCTGCACACTGACTACTCTAAAATATATCCAAGTTTCATTTGTGTAGTATTGTCCCTTGAGAAGATATACTAAAATTGTTGCTGAAATGTGAGGGGTGTACTCACTTTTGTGAGATACTGTATGTATGTATATATATATATATATATATATATATATATATATATATATATATATATATATATAATATATATATTTTTTTACATTATAAATGTATGTTTTTTATATACATGCTGCTAACTTGGAAATTTCAAGATATGCAAGCAAAAATTCTCCTAACAGTTCGGCAATACGACACAAGCAAGAGTCAAGAGTGATGTTTTTGTTTCGTTTCTGTGTTCAAATCCAAATCCGCGTTGGCTTGGGCGAATCACTGATTCACTAAGCCATTCATAAAAACAGTCATTTGATTCGCACCTGAAAGATTCAGCTGTTTTGAAAGAATCCTTTGAATGACTCAGTGATTCAATCATGAACACTTGCTGCCACCTGCTGGTGGTTTTAAGCTTCCCATCTAAAAGTAGGCATATTACATTCTTTTCCAACATATTTCTGTATTTAGAATTCTGAATTTAAAACATTAATCTCATAACATTATTTATGCAATTATAAATAGTCTAAATGTATAAATACCACATCTAAATGTCACTTCATGCAGCTTCTGTGCAGTGCTAAGATGAGTTTTGTTTACATCATTTCATGGATAACAATAACTAGTCATTCATTCACATTAATGAAGTAGTCAGAGAAAAAATCTTGTCTGTTTTCATTTACATCTATTTATTTATGAAATGTTGATTAATTTTGTAGAATCAAATTTAAATTAACACAATACTGAATGGTATCGTGATGCTACTTGGTATCGTGATACTTCAGCTGGTATAGTATCGTAAGACATAATTATGGTATTGTGACAACCCTAATAGCCAGTGAGAACAACTCAAGTGAAAGTTGTGTTTTAGATGTTTTAGTGAGTCAGATGTTAATTCAGTATCTGCTTCAGATTGTCATTTGTTCGATTCATCAGACTCATACAAGCTGTGGCTCCTGAGTCTTTTTGAACAATTCATAAAAATAACCATTCATAAGAGTCATTTAAATGTGAAGTCATACATGGATTCAGTAACCACTCTGACGGGTTTGTTGAGTTAATTCAGAGAGGAATTCATCAGACTAATTCATTCCTGAGTTTGTGATAAATTAATCACTCAACTTAAAGACATGTTTTCTCACTAATAAGTCATATTCAGTTGATTCAGTACAGTAGCTGCTTCATTCAGTGAATTCATCGAGGTGGCTCATATGTTTGTGAGTCTTTTTTTTAACAATTCGTTACAAGAACCACTCATAAGAGTTATAAATGTGTGAATCAGACTTGCATCCAGACAGGCCAGGTCATCAAAAGACTTTTGTTCATGAATTGGTCTATAATGTTTTCAGTTTCAGTACTTATTAGAACCTCTGAGTTAATCTGCTCTGAGACAAGCTGAACTATTCCATTTGAAGCTTTCCTTCAGCTCTGAATTTTTAAATTGTTTTAGTGTTGATGTGTGACCTTTGAAATTTTGACTGCGTATTTCTACAAGACCCACTGAGGCTTTAGATTTACTCTTTCCAGCAAAACTCCGCCACTTCTTTGAGACAGGCTTTGATGTAAAGTGGCACATTGAGTCGACACCAAGTTATGTTTCACTGGTCTTAATTATAGCCATGGTGGATCTTGAAGTCTTCACATGTAGCCTGTGAAGTAGATATTTCCTCTCTGAGAGGTTGTGGGGGATGGAGGGATGATTTTAGCTGGGGGAGGAGGAGAAGAAGGAGGAGTGGGAGGCTCACTTACATGACACAGGCATGTAGGCCTGTGAACATTCCTCTGAAAGTGGAGAAAAGATAACGGTTCTGTTTCTGCTTAGCAACTCAACAAGGTTCCGGAATGTCAGCGCAAATACTTTGGTAGAAATATCAAAGAGCCAAACCATTGCCTGATCCCTTTCCATTAGGGACTAAAACAGGGTCAGCAGTCAGAATGTTCACAAGGCAATAGGAATTATCCTCTGCTAATCTACGGCCCTCTGTCACTCATAGCTTGGCCTCTATAATGCGTACTGCTGTATTCTGTGGCCAGGGCGCTGAATGAGGCTCCTCACTCATTGATGATCAGAGCTGGCTGCGTTACTGAACTCCTGGCTGAGCTTCACACGCGAGGCTGGCCCTGAGCCAGAACTTCCCCAACGTACCTTTGTCAGGAGAATAATGACATTAATGGTCAGAGGAGTCTGTGTTCTTCTGCCCACTCTGCCACTAACAATCTTACATGTTCACAGTCTTTCTCAGATCCATTTCACAGCTGTGGTGACTTTGAACTTCTCAGTTTTTTTCCCAACATACCTTGAATTTCTCTAATAACTGAGTTTCTCTGTTTTCAAAACCTAGTGAGCTGCATACTTCTTAGGCACCAAGAAGTCCTAATAGTGATTTATATTGCTCTACTGTACAAAGACAACAAGCAGCAACTAACAATCATGTGCATGACACCAGTAATTTGAAGTTATCTTCTGTTGAATGGGCGAGACTTCTGAGTCGTAAGCTGTTAGGTAAATAACAAGAAGAATTAAAAAGTCTGGTATACTATTACAAACCGATGTGTGTATAATTATTGATGATTGTGATTAAATGCTGAATGAAATTGATCAAAAAAGAGAATAATATGATAAACACCTGTTTGCACTATCAAACAGCATGTATTCCGTAATGTATGGGTCAAAGACGAGATGTCACCATTTTGGTGTCCGCATCAAATTACATTTACAAAAGTAATTTTAAATACATAAAAAACATCTTAAATGCAAGTAAATTGTCTACTTTCATATTTCAAATAACTTTTATGACAATAAAATGTCAAAATATGGGGGAAATTATATTTCAAAATGTAAAATTGTCATTCAGCGTAATGGTCTGGACTTTGATTTTAGCAATACATTTTTAATTAAACATATTAAATACCAAGTTAAAAATATATATTTGTTGTCTTGGCATTTTCAAGTAAGTATTGGCTGTGTTATATTAAAAGGACTAATGTCTTATTGTTTTTTTTGTTTTTTTAAGCATTTAAATGGACAGGGGACTTTTGTCCCAAAAATGCAGTTTATCTGAGATCATTCAGTATAACAGGAATAAGAAGTTATTCTGAAATCATATAAAAAACTGATAGTCATTTGGCAGTCTGTGACGTTATTAAATGGCATTAAATGGCACCATGTGGTGCTGCAGAAAAGGGAGTTTATTGTTCTTAAATACTTGATAATTTCACATTTTTATGGTGTGGTAACATAGGTTACAAAAACAAACGTCATTCAGTGAAATGCCAAAAAATACTTTTAACGTTAGATTTTTTCAAATACAAGTAGATGTTGTGAATAATTGTGATTAACTTTACTGGTCAAGTTCACTGTTTGAAATAGGATGAAATTTGATTGCCTGAAATATTAGCTGATGTAGATCATTCAGGGTAGGGTTGGGTGATGTCTACAAAATTGGCATCGGAAGATGTCTGCAGTGAAACATTGCGATGGACGATGACATCGGAGGGCGGGCTGGGGTGGAGTTAGGGGGTGTATCCGAAGCGTAAATCTGTATTCAGAAAGGCAAGGAAAACAAATAACAATTGCCAATGGCTGCCTGTTACATTACAGTTAATAAAATTTCACTTACCACATAAACAGACAGAGTAAGGAGAGATGACTGAATCTGGTCGCACACTGGACGAGAAGAGCAGCGTCGCACCGCATCGCACCACGTCTTTAAAATTCAAACACAGTTTGTCCCAATTCGCCTACTTATACTATGCTGTAAAAGTATGTATTCTTTTTGTGAAGAAAGAGTACATACTTTTGAGTATGTAGCAGAATAGTAGGCAAGCTTTGGGACACACTACTTCATCATAGCTGCTTCTTTAATGGACGCTCTGTTGCTTAGTTACGTGCATCCTGTAACTGTTTAAAATGCCCTGTCAATCATGTTGTCACAGTTAACATCATCCAGATTTAGTTTAATTTGATTTCCTACCGTATTGGAGAGAAATGAAGAGGCACATCGCAGGTCTTTCATGCCGAGAACTCTGCTCTTGTGTTTGCATAATGATGCATTTAAAAGTTAATGACCAAGCGTATTGTTATAAAAGTTCACAGTGTTGCTGCAGATGAAGTATAACGTGGATAACATTAAATTAATATTTTTTCATCAGGTTAGACATTGATTATTTATTACTCAATTCCCTTTCTCTACCTGTCCGTCGTAAAGTTGGCTAAACGTCTGATGCATATGACACACTTATCTTGAAACACTTCAGGAGTTTTAAAGTCATCATTAGATGGGTTGATTATACAGGATTATGCGGGAGACGTGTGTGTCGCATTCTTTAAAGTTCCACCTGGAAACAAAAATGCCGTGGCACCAAAGCCGTCAGTCGCGAGACTACGTGGCACTGAGCTTCTCGTCCAGTGTGCGACCAGCTTGAGACGATGGCAAATTATTTGCAGATCCCGAGCACAACTGACAAACATCTAATCTTGTAAAATGTGTGGTAAGTACTGGCGCTCCATAGTATAAACAGAGCACGTGCGATCGCGAATCTCGAAAATGAAACTAAAAAGCGATCGCACAAAAAGCAGTTTCAGTGCTAGGCATAATAGCGGCTACCTGATACCCACAATTTAGGCTATATACAGTATAATTACCCAATGATATAACTGCAAGAGAAAGTAGGTTACTGAAATATATATATTTTCCTCCCATCTCGTATTTATTCCCTTTTGGGGTCACGTAGTACATGTCATTTTCTTTCTGAACACAGTACTGGGATGCGGTGGATTGCAGGGGGTATGGAGGGGGTGGGGGGTCATGATGCCGGCTCAACATCGTGATGTCTATCAGCCATCGGCTATAGACGATGGCATCATCTATCGGCCCAACCCTAATTCAGGGTAATGGTTTTCTCATTCAATGTAATACAAATTCTCTGTTACACCTGAATGACAGTGTCACTGTATAAATAACAATTTTATATTTATTATTTTACTTTGTACTTATTATTTATATTACAGATAAATGAGGAATGTTTAGCATTGACAAAATGTGTTAAACTTAATAATTATTAATATTTGAATGCATTTCGGTATTGTTTAATTTGATTATTGATTAATTATAGACCCCCATGAACAGAGGGAGTCACTAGGCACTGTAAAAGCCAAAAAGCTAATAAACTAAGTGTGGATCCAGTAGCTTGGGTGGCACTCTTAAAGCACGTTCACACCAAGAACAGTAACTATAAAATAACTATAACAGTAACTATGTTAGCCTCCACACCGATTAACAATAGCAGTCTTCATTCTAAGCATGTGCTGCAGATTAGTTGTCTGCCACTTTAAATGCCCGAGCTCTTTAAAGTTGAATGAATTCTAATTGGCTGTCAATGCTTTTATCATTCATCAGCTGGAAAAGAAAGAAAAAAAGAAAAATCCAAAAATATAAAAGATTCCAACAATATTGTTTCTCTCTGCAGTTATTGTTAGTTGTGCTGTGGAATCTGTTATTCTTTTATAAATAAGTTTTTTTTTATTTGATTTTTTTTCACTTTTTTTATTTATTTATTTTTTTTTTTTTTAATCTTTATCCTTACCGTGCTTGGTGTGAACATGCCTTTAGCCAGGACAGAGAAGGGCATTGAGGAATGTAATTTTTGGAATAATAGCTTGCCAATAATTCTGGGCAGAGAGACCCCCTCACTACAGTATGTCAATAGTTCAAGAGAGATCACTGAAGGAATTCTCCACACCAAATACTCATCCTGATAATGTCATTTATGTTTGAAAACAGAAAGTATTTATAAATGTGACAAAAAAGTGACAAGCTAAGCAAGCATGGCAGGAGAGCATCAGGAAAATGCTTATTATATTTCATCATTCTGTTTCTGTAGTCAATTTACTCAGGATTGAATTATGATTAAAACTATTTTAATGACACAGATTAATACTAAAAATATTTCAGTTATGGGAACATTGGCAATGTTATCTCTCTTTTTGGCAAATCGTCATTCAGAGTACCAAACCATGGTAATTCAGTGTAACACATATATTTATGTAAAAATGAAACAATATACTTATTCTGACCTGTACTTATTAAAATACAAATAAGAATATATAATCATACTAAATTGTAATATATTTTAAATGATTTTCACTTCCTTACTAAAACTTCTTGCTGGCAAATTGGAAAATAGTGGTTTGAAAGACATTAGCAAAGTATAAAGATTTAACAATTAAAGTTGATTGATATTTGAGGGCTGCATTGTGATGCTTAAATAGAGTTTTTCAATATGTCATCAAATGACATTTTAGTGCATGTCTTATGTCAAACATAGTAAAAAGTGCATGCTAATAATTCTTTTTTGTTCAGAAAAATATAAACTCAAACAGGACACATTCTAATGTATGGGGAAAAAACAAAACTTAAAGCTGAAACACACTTTTTGTCTTTGACCCATATATGTGTGTGTATTTGTGTATATATATATATATATATATATATATATATATATATATATATATATATATATATATATATATATATATATATATATATATATATAAAGCAATGATTGTGAGAAAATGCTGAATGAAATTGATGAAAAAAGAGGGTTACACTGTTACAAAAATTTCTATTTCAAATAAATGCTGTTCATTTGAATTAATCGTCAAAGTATCCGGAATAAAAAAATCATGGTTTCAACTAAAAAAATATTAAGCATCATAAACATTGATAACAATAAGAAATATGCACCAAATCAGCATATTAGAATGATTTCTGACGGATCATGTGACACTGAAGACTGGAGTAATGACTGCCCACAAAGGATATCTATTTCATAATAGCAATGCTTTTACTCTATTTGATCAATTAAATGAATGAGAGACTTCTAAAAAAAAAAAACATTAAAAATATTTCTCTAACCTCAAACATTTGAACGGCAGATGTATGTATGTTCATTCAGTGAAGAATTTGTCAGACTGATTCAAACAGGTAATTGGTTTGTGTGTTTTTAGACCATTCTTTAAGGGTTACGATTGATCATAAGAGTCATTTGTTTGTGAATTGGATTACACTGCTCACGCTGTATGTTTATTTGTATGCAGCCTGTGAGACACGTTTTCTCACTAGATGTCATATGTTGATTAAGTAACCGCTCTGATGGATTCAGTGAGTTCATTCAGTGAATGATTCATCAGACTCATTTAAAGTAAGTCTTCTTGAGCGATGTATTAAAATAACTTGTTTGTTCATGAACTGGACTGCACTGTTTGCACTGTATATTTGTTTGTAGTTTGTGTGTAGCCCATGTGAAGTGTTTTCTTGACATTATTTTGTGGTAAATATTTGGTAAATTCAGTTGTGGTGCAGGGTGCAGGAAACACTGCCGTTATCACATCCTAGCTAGGATGTACAGTGGAGCTGCAGTTCAGAGAGGAGAACTGTGCTGTCATTGTCATTTTCTATCAAGTTCAGACACAGTGGCTACACAACTTACATCAGACAGAAGTGCCAGTGACCAAACCGTGAATGAGACCTGAACTGTCACAAGTGGGTGTTCTCTGTTTAAAGAGTAAACACAGCTCTGCTTTCTGACATCTCTGGCATACCAGTGTGTGTCCCACCCTTTACTCAGTGGATCACTCAATATACCTTGTTCTTAATGTTCCAGACTCTCATCATCTGTAACTGCCAGTGTCTAGAGACAAACTGGAAAGTAACAAAAAAGATTTATTGAGCATGTGAATTCAATACGCAACTGAAGAACAGATTGTTTCAACCAAAGCAACATGCCTTTCTATCCTTATAACAAAATGTTCTGTCCTCACAAGGCTGCAGCAAAAGTGGGTCAAGAATGGTGGAAGATTCTGTGGAAGCACTTGCATGGAATTCTGTATCCCGTTTACATAGATATCTTCCTTGCTGATGCAATGCATTACCAGTCAAAGAAGTCATGTCATCATTTTCTCTCTTTCATGTATTTCAAACATCTTTGACTTTATTTCTTCCTTGTCGCAGAAAAGATTCTGAAGACGGTTCCGGTCTGGGACTGAAGCTTTTTAGCTTAAGAAAAAAAAAAACCTACCAAAAAAATGGACTTCATGAAGACATACAAGCTTTGTGTGACAAAGAGACCAACATTTACGTCATTCACTGATAACCTTCCACCCCAGAGAGCTGTTAAACATTCAAGACAGTCAGTATGTTGAATTTAAGAGCTGGATCAATTAAATTTATGAATGAATCATTCAACTCAAAAGAAGGTTTTATTCATGAATTCGACATCGCTACCTTTCTTATGAAATCTCTTGAGAACTAGGGTGTAAAAGTATGATGTGAATAATGGCTTAATGTTATTTCGTAAATATGGACCATTTCATAGCACTTTCATCTGGCGTTTGTGACCTTTTTGAAGCTTGAAGTTTTTAAACCCTGCTCTATGAAATAGCATCGGAAAGAACATTTTTTTAATTTTCTGCTAAACAGAAGAAAGTTATACAGGTTTGAAATGACATGAGACTGAATAAATTATGTTCAGATTTTCGTTGTTGGTTGAATCTCTTTAAGTTCTAGTTGAACAGCTATATCAAGATTAAGAAAGTGTTTTGAACGAAAGAGAGTAAAGCAAGCTTTCTGAACCTACAGAGCTATCAGAAGTAGTTGTTTCTTTGGAAGGAACAAGTTCCACTCCTTGTGTTCAAACTTTGCAAACTCAGGTGAGGCTCTAATTCAGTCCAACACCAGTTAAAACTCAGAAAACCATCCATCTGGGAACACAAACATTCTTCACCAAATATTGGCTGAACTCAGTGACTTCAGCTTCAGCATCTCAGCTTGAAATCAGGTAACATTTGGATCATAACAGGCTGTCCTGATTTTAACTGTTACCTCAGTTCTGCTTGTGTTTTTACAGCTAAAGGATTTTAGCCATGCAAAAACTAATTTTCCCCTTATATGAACCTCTGTGTCTCTAAATGCACTTAAAATGCATCAAAAAAGTGCAAATTAGCTGGCAGTAGTCCCAAAATATTTCACAATGTTCTGTTTTTACTGTCAAGACTTCCATTACGCAAAGCATTATCTAAAGCGACAAAGAGAGGCTGGAGAAAACAGATGCTTCGATATTTTGGATTAGACTCAAATCTCCACTTTACATTTAATAAGACTCTTGTCCTTTCTTAAAATGAAAGGCCTTTACTCCATCTCCAGTATGATTTGTTAAGTATTTGCGAAAAAAGGCTGTAGATGCTTCAGTTATACCGAAGAGGGCATGTTGGGGATTTATATCCAGAAAAAAAGGTTGCCTTTGATTGAAAAAGAAACCGAGCCAGTTCCTTCCCCCTGAGAAGTGCACCCGTACACAAGAGTTGTATTCACTAATAGTTATTGATGTACTTTGTTGATTCAGCCGAGGACTTGCCTGTTGCAGAGTCTTGACCCCTGAGCTGTTTTGGTATATGGTTTGAGGTTGAGGAGGGGAGGTGTTGGAGGATATGCAGAGGCAATTTATTTCTTTAGGTCTGCTTCAAGAGAGGCCAGAGTCTAGCAAATCCAGGCGTGTGTGTTTGGCTGCTTTTATTGATTTATTAATATATTTATACATTTTTAATTATGACCAGCTTAAAGCCACATTTTCTGTTGTCATTGCTCTGGACAGTGGGGCCTGTTCACCAGCAGCTTGAGTTTTATTTAGAGTTAAACATGCAGGTCTTGCCACCACTCAAAGTAATGGGTAAATGTTTGCTTTGGGTGCTTTTTCAGATCGGCACAAAATGAAATGAATGATTCTGATTTGATTTGCATGTTGTCTTTTCGAATTAGATTTGAAATGACGTCACATACTATTCCTTTTTATTTTTTCAGAGTTCGTTTGGGCTTGCCACATACAGAAATTTTGAAAAATCATGCAAACATTGGCATACTGTTGCTCAAGTATCCATTTTCAGTTTATTCTCTATTTATTATATTTTTCTTCACTCCGTTTATTTTGAATTTTCTTCCTTAAAATACAGAGATTCCTCTTTTCCTCTCTGGCTTAGATGACTTGTGAATTTTATTTTTTTTTTTTCTCCCAGTGAAAGAAATTAACTGGTGTAACTTTTTAAAAGTTCCTTTTAAAGGAGGGATGAAAATGGCAGGTAATGATGACGAAGGTTTACACACATTTCTAAACCAAACACACCTTTAAACAACATGGCGGGTGAAAGGTACCAGTGTGTCGGCTGAATCCACGCTGTTTTGAAAGTGGCAGTACCTTTTTTTAAATAAAGCACGTTCATACTGGTTCCTTAAGAAGTTTAGACTGGAGTGCCGTCTTAGAAAACTAGACCCCTTCAGCTGAATCCCATATGTTTGCTTTGGCCCATAGCTGGTGTCTGCTTGGCGGGCGCTGATGCTGGGGATATTAAACTGATGGAACACAGGACTCTTGATCCCTTTTGAGGGCTGCAGTTTAGGTAAAGGCAAGAGGCTCTGTCCATCCACCTGTGATTGTCCACTCCACATAGCCAGCTGCTCGTTGGTTGGTGTTGCTAATGGAGCGGTAATAGTGTTGACCACCCTGTCCTCCATGTCTCTCCCTGGCACTGTCATCTCAGAGATGCATTTAATGTTTTTAATGAGGGCTGAGTATAAAAGTGGGTTATTGGGAATGGCAGTAGTTCATTGAACATGATAAGCTGCGATATTTTCTGACTACAGTGTCTAGCCACAGCCTTATAATGGAGGACTGTTTGTTTTCTGTGTAGTCCAGGGAAATGGTTTCTTGGAAGAACATTTTAATGTTAATGTTAATGAAACTTTGATTTCTGTTTCAACATTCTCTAAAATAGTTTCCTTCAATACAAAGAGCCTAAGCACTTGTGTATTAGAAAGAAAAAATATATTTTCAAAACATAAAATACATTTATAAAGATAAAAATATGTTCCAATTATTTTAGTACTTATTTTATTATCAGCAATTATTTTACCAGCGTTTCATTACTGTAACCTTATTAGGTATGCATTATGTACAATACCACACTTTGAAATACCACAGCCTTGAAAGGTTTGTCTTTTTTTTCCCTCCACCTATGATGTTCTTAGGCTGAATCACACTCTTAATTTTTTCTCCTTCTTTCATCTTCTTCTTTTCCAGAAGTATTTTCCAAACTATCAATTTGTACTTGAGGTACTGTATGTGAAGACTCAGACTGACAAATGATAAATATTCACTTCTAAAAAATAATATCTGAAGTATAAGCAATAATGTCTCTGCTAAAAATACAACCTTAGACCAGCATGAAGTTCCTGGTTAAGCCTGTTTTGGTGTTTGTATAGTTGGTGGATCACCATGGCCATTTTAATGATGCTGGTTGGCCATACAAGTCTTGCTAGTTAAATTAGTTCAGAGGTCTGGTGTGGATACCAGTATCTAACATAACATGACCGACTCTCCTGGGGTTTTCAGCAGGTGTATGGAAAATAATAGCTGAAGGGCTTTAATTAAAACCTCCTGAGCTCTCACAGTGTTATCTGCCAGTGGCAGACATATTATTCAGTATTTCTTTCTTTTATCATTTAAAAAAAAGCATTAACATACATTGACCTCCAAAAGTTTGGAAACACCTCAGGCAAAGTGCACAATCTCAGCATAAATCCAGCACAAATCCTTATTTTGTTCCCTAAGAAACTTGCAATCATTGAAGAACAGCAATAATTATTATTTTTTCCATAGTAATGGCCATGTATACATGTCAGACAGGCTTTTGGTTGTGGTGCCTGATTACTAGATTACATTAATCTAGGTTTCATTTTTGATTATTATTTTTAGGTGACCTTTAGCTTCATTGATTGATGATTAAGTTAAGGTCAGTGTACTGTACAACAGACCAAACAATAAAGTTTAGGGTTAGATTTGAGTATTTGCCTATATTTACATGCACACAAAGGCAGCAGCATTTTACACGGTTAAAAGGCAGTTGGGAGCAATGCTCTCTTGCACTCCACTGTCATCAGGGAATTATTCCTGCAATAAATGGGCATGAATTAACTTTTAATTTAAGTGATTAAAGTGCAAAGATATCTCTCCCATTCAGACAGCTTGGCTCAGGTGATCAGTGCCGTGACCTGTGTGTCTGCAGGGAAGAATCATGGGTTTGGAACACGTATGTTTGGCGCATACTGATTCTTTACTCGTGCACCTGCAGTGCACGGCATATTTATATGCCTCGGGTAGTTTGAAAAAGACTGGGTATGAGTTTTTATAATAATACATAAAGATCTAATGTTATTGTGACAGAGCGATTCATAGCTTTAGAAATCTTGTCATACCTTGGTTGCATTTTAAAAAGTCTTATAAGCAAAAACTGACTATTGAGGCATAGAGTTAATCGGAAATGGATTGAGGCAGCAGGCATTGAGAAAGGTAAACTGTGTGTTCTTGATAGCACAGGATGGCGCTGAGAAGGGATGGCCAGGTTATGACTAGGGAAGAGTGGGCTGAGAGAGAGAGAGAGAGAGTGAGTGAGTGAGTGAGAGAGAGTGCTAGTCTTTCAGTACATTCCAAAGCATGGCCTTTGAGAGGCTGTTCTGTGTCCAGGAGGCCGGCTCTGGGGCTGGAGGTAAAACTGAGAGGCTGTTTCAAAAGAGCAAGCGGGTCGGTCCATGCGCAAATACACACACACACACACACTTGACGTACTGTACATTTGAACACTCGCGTGCACAGGGACAAATACACAGTTCAGCATATGAACTCACAATACAGAAGTGAGCACATGTAGGATCAAATATTGTACGTCAAGATGGTTTGGTGTGATGTCAGTATGATTTGTAGTGACTCACACATGTTGTACATAAGTTGAAGTTGAAACACACAGGATGCAATAATATACAGTGGTGTAATAAAAAGACCACTGGTGAAAATGCTTCTGTTTTGTAGTTTTTTGCCTTATTTTCTTAGTTTATTTTATTTTTATTTTAAGAGTATATTAATTTGACAGATTCTGAATGATTTTGTTTAGTACAGTGAATAAAACACAAAGAATGTAGGAATATACAGTGGAGTCCAATGGTGAAAATGCTGCTATTTAGCATTTTTAGCATTTTTTTTCTTCTTCGATATTTCAATATTTATTGGATTATCAGTATGGCAATTTGAGAGAAACGTTGAATTATTAAAATATATGTTTTTCATTCCTTGTTGTTTTCTTTTTCATTAGATATGATCATTTATTTTTTTCACAATACCAAAACTTTGAATTTCAATTATATCTTTTAAATATTTTCAGATCTAAATTATTCCCACTTTGTTGATTTCTGAATAATTCTGAATAATTTGTGTAATTTTGTGTCAGGGGAATGCAATTAGTTTATTGAGTTATGTAGGAAAAGCAAATTTTGTTTACAACTGTGTGTTATGGTGCATTTTGTATCCTGAAAGCATTTTTGAATTAAAGATGCCTTTGATTTTGAAACTAATAGGAGGCTGAGAAGAAAGCAGAGAGGACAAATGCATCAAACATTGAGCTCTCTCTGGTGTTTTTATTTGTTATCGGGGCTTCCAAAAAATAATTGGTTGTGAAGGCACATCCTGGATTTTGTTTTATCAGCATAATTTAATAGAATTTTCTTGAAGCTGAAGTCTGTAACTTTTTTTATTTAAAAATGATCCGAAATCAGTTTTTACAAGTATATAACCAGCCAGTGTTCAAAACCATCTCCTTAGCTTGATTCACAACGGTAAGCTTATAATAATGTTTTCTAATATGAGAGGTACTAGTAGGAATTCATTGGAAATTCGAGCATGTCGCCGCGTCATTACATCACATCTGTAAACATTAAGAAGGCTATCACATGTGAGGATGCTGCAGGTGGCGGATCGTTCATAGCCTTTTCTCACAGCAGCTGGAATAATTAAATTTATAATTTTGATGGCGGATTGTAATCCAGAAAGGATTATGTGTTTATGAAACACATGTGACTGAAAGTAAATTATATTCCAGTTTTAAATGTGCATCTGATTACAGATAGCCTATGTGGGATTACACAAGATTTGTATTTTATAGAGAACCAGTTCTAAAGAAGAATAATTTGCTTTTTGGGTTAAAATAATTTCTTTATATGAAATTTGAATGGTATGACAATTGGAGATTAGACTGTACATCTTTGAAATCTAATTGAAATCTACACACTACATACACGTAGTTACACAATGCTAATGTTGTTAATGTTAACAATTTGAGAAGAAAGTATAACAATAATAATAATTTGCATGGTTTGATGTTATATGAGCTAAATGATTGTTAGATTGTTTAATCACCATTAGTAGTGTGATTTATTGTAATGCTTTTTTCCTCATATGGTCTGAACAAAAGTGGCAGACTTGTTACTAAGGGTAAACGTACCTATTAAGCTCACCAAAATCTACATTGAGACATTTTTAGTGCACAAGATATTGGTTTCAGTACAAAAAGTTACGTTAAAATAAAATATTAATCTCTCACACAAAAATATTACATTTTATTTTAAATGACAAAAGCATTTAAATTAAGATATACATCATTAAATTCAAAAAGTCTGGCTGTGCTTAATGGGTACATTTTTGTACCCGGGAGGGGGGGGGGCGAAATGTCAGGATTGTGGACTGTCTTGTGTGTGATTTTGCTCCCCATGTGCTCCGTGACCCAGTCTCCTGTTCATTATGTCACGAATTCCTACGTCTCCTCGCTCCGTGCTCCCAGAGAACCGTGACAAATGTTAGTGTTCACAGAGTTGAGTTGATTTTAAATAAGATTTTAGTTTTAATTTAAAAATGTCAGTAGATGTGGACATCCTTATGTCTTCTGGTAGAGTGTTCCAATGAATAATAGTGAAAATTCTTATTTGGGTCATATATTCCAAGATGTAGGCTAGAATTTGTGATTCCGAAGTACAGTATCCGGTGCAGTGACTGATAGCAACACATACTCCACCTACTCCAAAACATTATCATCTGCGCTGGAGCCATGCCAGTGCACAACCCATGCAAAGAAGATAATTACGCAAATAACTGCAGTTGCAGGTTTCAAACAGAGATGGTGGCAAAGAGGCTAAACTTACGGACTGCATCTTTAAAGGGGTGGTTTACTGTTTTTTTTTTTTTTTTCTAAGCTTGATTGTGTTTATGCGGTCTAACAAGTCTAACATGTGTTAATGCTTCATTTAAAAAAAATAAAAATAATATATATATATATATATATATATATATAAAAAACACATTATTTTTCACATAATTTATCTTTATTTTACACCTCTCTGTCCCTTCTCCTATGAACTCTCTGACAATTTCTTGGTTTTATGAAGCCCCTTCCTCAGAAATACGCAATGGGCTCAGATTGGTTAGCTGGCCCAGTTTGTTGTGATTCGCTAAACCGCCTAGTGTGCATGCAGAAATGTCATGACCCTCACCTCAGTGGCATGCACTCCAGTTGTATTGTAAACAATAGCGTTGTCGATATTGCTTATCAATTTGAGCCTGATTGAGACCCAGAGAATATTAGTGAAGAGGATCACGCAAAACCTGTGCAAGCAGGGCTCTTACAGGTCGTTTCAGAAGGGTATGTTTTTTGTTTGTTTGGTTTTAAATATGCTGTTATTTGTAATTGCTACTGCTTATGTCAGCTTCTAATATATGGTTTTATCCTGATTAAAGCTTTAATAGAGGAGAATACATGATTGCGTTGTAGCATTTTTGTAACAGTAAAAAGTATTTGCCAGCAAGTATTGCTCGCTACCATGACAACCACGTTTAACGCTTCTGTGTGAAAAATATCTGTCTGTCTATACACATAAAGTGTATAATTGGAACACAATTCATTGATGGAACTGACGAGCTGATGATCTGAATGAGAGAGAGAGATGCAGATGAGCAGAGCGTGTGCAGGCCGTGGTGACGTGAGGAACAGGATTAGAACATAGATTTTGAAACTTGTGAATTAGGGCTGTGCAATTAATCGCATGCAATTGTCAGTAGTAATCACAGTACTACGTACTCACAGTAATCACAGTATACTACGCAGTATTAGTGGTACTACATCTCTGTGTATTAAATGTCGCTCCATATGAAAGCATGTGATGGAGATTTACTACTAATCACAGAACCGGCTTTACTGACGAGATGCACTTGACAATCGCATGTGATTAATTGCACAGCCCTATTGTGAATCCATTAGAATCGTTAGAAGACAGAATCGCGATTCATATATGAATAGATTTTTCCGTGCACCCCTAGTTTTGACGGCATGGCAACAACTCTTGTTCTTCCTCTTAAGGCCTCGCCCTCTTTGTTGCATGTTCCTGGGGGCAGCGTATATGTAAATTTCAGGGTATGTGATGTCACCATCCCGGGAAGTAGCTCGTTGTAGTCCCTACCAGCCATAACTGTAGGCATTAAACTGCCATAATTTTAAAAGACAATATCTTTGTTTGCATTGAACTTTCAGTGTTGTAACTTTGCAGATATTGTTTATGCCCAAATAGCAAGATTACACACTAACTAAAGTTAAAAAAGTGAAATCTAACCATCCCTTTAACTTTGAGTTGAAGGAATGTTTGGAGGTGAGCCCTGTATTGTGTATCCGTATGTTAGTTTAAAAGATAATTCAGGCAGGACCACTTTTGCAAGTTATGTTGAGTTTATTTATCTTTGGCGGTATGGTTCCTATGGGGGTCATATGGGGGTTCTCGCACCATAATTATTTGCACATACGAGAGCTTTAGCATTAACCCCCAGTACCATCAGCTGAGTGAAATACAGATGATAAAGAACATAACTGATGTCTTAAATGAAACAATGGTAACATGTAGACATTGCGGTGAATCCCGGGATGACTATACTGTAGCTTGCTATGAAGAATGAATGTCTCTCGGCAGTGAGGTCCAGCTAGGAATTGAAAGCCTTGGTAATCTGAAACAAAAAGAAGACAGCCAGAAGGTGCACAATAATATGCTTGAAACTTATAGATGGGAGGGAGGGTTGCAAGCAGTTGGAGCTCACTTACCGAGCTGTAATGCCATGTATACATATCACCGGTCTAATAGAAGAATGGTAGTAGTTGGAGCGATTTGTCAGCTGACCGCATCAGCTGACCGCAGCCCTAAGCTGATGTGGCCTGACTGAACTATTGCTGCGCTCGATTAGTAAATGAGGGGATGAAGGTTGGCTGATAAATAGAGCATCTGCCCTTCCAAAAAAAAAACATATGATGTGTTTTTGCAGGGGCCTTGTATTTAGTGGTGAGATTTATTGTCACCTACATTTATGAACATATTTCATTTTACTGTCAAATCTGTATCTGTCATTCTTATTTATAGGTTTATTCTCTAGATAAATCTTTGGTTAGAGAAACTTCAATTTCCCTTTTATTTCTGTTAAAAGTTGTTCTTATTTTTGTTTTTCCAAGGCTGGTATGATTCGAACTGATTCCGATGAGTACTTCATTGAGCCTCTGGAGCGAGGAACACAGGAACACGAGGAGAGGGGAAGAGTGCATGTGGTGTACCGAAGGTCTGCAGTATTGAAAGCGCCTTCAGATATCTCTTTGGATTACCAGCCGATCGGTACGTACCACTGGATTATTGAAGACTTTTGTGTATCTGTTCAATCTAGCCTTGTCCCATTTCCTGCGTTTGCCCTTAGACTTAGGATTTCTCACAGCCTTGTGTTGTAAATCATTTAATAATATTTCATTTGTTTAAAGTCAGACAAGGAACCACTGAACCATTGTTGCTGTTGATTGATGATTGCTAAATTTAATTAACAGTCAACATTGTAATTAGGGGTGTGCAGTGGAGCCATTATTTGTATCTATATCTGTGACAATCTCAAAATTATTTGTATTTGTATCTAGATCCGGAAGTGGGCGTGGCTTAAACCGGAAGTTTGTCAAATTACATGAAAATACCATTTTAAATGCAAATCTGTTCGATTCATAGTTTTCATTTAACAAATATGTGTTGTATAACTAAATAAATTATTCTTTTTTTTTTAATTATAACTTTGTAAATATCTTCTATTTAAAACTTTATCAAAAAGAAAAATAACTTTATTCTTCTTATTTTCCAGCGAAACTTTGTGTACAAATTTGACAAGAGACAAGCATCCATAATCTTAAATAAGAGCACTAGTAGAAAAAAAGAAGCTTAAAGAAGAAAAAAAATAGAAATGGAAAGAAAGTGTTCAGTAGCCTACTCATAGCAGAATGACAATAAAGCTCGCTTGAACTTGAACTAACTTAGATCATGTGTTGAGGGAGTCTGTGATCATTTACAAGTTTTTTATCAACAGAGCGCAACAAATAATTTGGACCCTTCAAAAGCCTTGATGAAACATCGCTTTTCTTCGTCTTGTATAATTAAAGGGCTGAATAAAAACAAAAGAATAATGATAAAAGAATAATAAGGATTATGTCTCATACCTGGCGGAAGTGTGAAAGGTTCTGTTTCCTTAAACTAGTTTGTCATACATTTCTTTTTCAACACATTTACAGGTAAATCCTAGTATTTTAAATTTGTGATTAATCATGATTAATCACTGTCCATGACTGTGATTAACGCGATTAAAATTTTTAATCGATTGACAGCACTAATTTATTTACAATATACTATACAGTATATATTATGATACTGGTAGAATATTACATGACAGTTATAACTTTTGTATAAAAATATAAATGCCTAGCTGACTTGTTGATTAGTTCTTTAAAAACTAGAAACATAATTTTGTCCTCTATCAGATGAATACTACCTGACCTGAAATTAACTTAAAAGCACTTGTGCTTTCTTGTTGCTTTGGAATGAATAGTAGAGATAGGAAAGTGTTTGTTTGGAGCGGATAAATTCCTTTATCATGTTTTGAAAAGTGGTTTTATATTGCCTTTTGTTAGAAATGTACAGCGTACTAAAGCATGCTAGAGTCTGAAGTCAGACATTCTTTGTAAGTGGGCATGCCCATTATTACTAAACAGCATCTTCTCCACCAGATCACACAAACCTTTTTACAAATTACCATTGGGGCTTGTGAATGACTGACAGCACTTTCAATTCACAGCCAAGGTTTTTTTTTTTTTTTGTTGAAGTAATTTTATAATCACGTTCGAACAGTGGGAAGCTCCGGGAAGTCGAGTCCTTTGTGCGATCGCGACCTTTTGAGCTTTCCTCTCAATTCAGTCATTTCTAAAGAGTCAAGTGCTTGTGTGGCAGTACCGGTTGCCATGGGGATGTGATGGCATTCCATTGTCCCAGGTGGGAAACATGCCGTAAGCAGAGATGATTACGCTCTCGCTCCTGTTGCTTAGATAATCACAGCGTGCTACTGATAAGATGAGGAAAGGTTTTCTCTATTTGGCCAGTGGACCTTAAATTGCCATTATCAAACCTATTGCGAATGTTCGCGTACTACTTGTAAAGCCTGACAATGTTCAGCTGTATGTGAATTCCAAAAATTACTTATGACCCATTTATGCAGACAAACCTCTCTAAGGGTATTAAAGGGATAGTTAACCCAAAAAATTTAAATTTGCTGTTTATTTACTAAACCTCAGGCTTTTCAAGAAGTAGGGGACTTTTTTTTCTTCAGTTGAACAGTAAAGAATCATTTTAGCTGAAACGGTGGACCATGGTGATTCATAAAAAAACAAATCAATGCCTACCATCACTTTGAGAGCCAAAAAAGCATTACACAACAGGCAATACACAGACAATACTCCTGATGATACAATACTCCTGAGGTCTTATGAAGCGAAACGATTGGTCTGTGCAAGAAACGGAAATTATTTACAACAACCTGTAATCCGTAGCCTAAGCCAAACGGAGTCATGTCTGGTTTGCAAACAAATTGTTCTTTTAAAACTAAGGCTGGTATGTGATTAAAATTTGTAATCTAATTAATTACATGATGTGGCGACTAATTAATCGCAAATTAATCACACATCAAATTTGGCTGAGAAATTACTCCCAAAAGATAATTTAAAGTCATTGTTGTGTAAAGCATCAAACAGACATTACAAAAAGTAGCTTCAGCAAGAAATATGTTGTTTGATTCAACATATAATTTATTACATATACTCTTTTGGACCATGAGGGTGAGTAAATGATGACAACATTTTCATTTTTTGGTGGATGAACTATACCTTTAATTATTTTTATTATTATTATTACTATGGAAATATGAAATTATTTATTTAATGAAATGATACTCTAAATAATAAAATAAAACTGCCAGTAGGTGGTGGTAAATGTCTTAATGATTAAGTCATTGAGTCATTTATTTATTCATTTGATTCTTTCAAATGGCTAATTCATTCAGGAGTGTAGTAAATGGTTCTCTTTATGAATGGTACATTGAATTATTAGGCTTGTTCGACTTGAAGCAGATCATCACCATCAGATCGATCGGTGTGTAACATCACAGTACCGCGAGAGCGATTAGAGAGCAGATGGCTCTGCGTGCTTTTGAACCACTCTCGCAGTACTTTTGATGTCATGAACTGATCGGTCTGTGCGGTGCCGCTTCAAATCCAACGAGCCTAATGGTTCACCCAGTTCATTCAAAACTTGGATTAAGAAATGAAATGCAGCTGCATGTTGCTTGGAGATGAACAGTTCTGCTTTGTCTTTATATTTTCGTTGGCAAAACTGAGCAAAACAGACAACATTGTGTCTAAAATAACACAATATTAACTTCTTATTTATTGAACTGTTGTATAAGATCTATACAATTTGCATTCATTTGCACTTGTATGGTATTGCTTATTGCTTATGATATTGGTTAACTATATGATGTAAATATGAGACAAAAACTCAAACAGGGGCATTTTTTCCCCCATATCTTGAATTGTAGGGACATTCTAACCGTGGATGACCCTCGTAGGTGTGAGGCAGGGCAATTGCGTTAAATATATTAATAATTTTAAGGAGTCATTTTTGACCGTAATTAATTGATCTAATTAACGCGTAAAATCCCCAGCCCCATTTAAAACTTTTTTTTTTAATAATAAACCAGTTCACCAAATCAGACTGAACTGTCTTGTTCAGTTTGTGGCTCAATCAAATCTTACTTTCAGATTTGCCTGAGAGTCATTCTGACTCAAAATGAACCAAAATACCGGCATATATGATCCTATGATGCTAGTTTGGAACAAAAACTAGAATACCCAAGACGAGTCACTCGTAAAGTTTTGAATGGTGAAAAATGCAACACTCAGTATGGCTTCTCTATGAAAGAAGCCCTGCCTTCTGAGAAAAAGAGCCAACCCCTAATCGATAAAGTCAGTGCGTCACTGCAGCTGCCGTTAGAAGTCTCGGTTGCTATAGAAACAGTCAGCGTTCTGAGATGAGTGCCTAGAGCTGCGTCCCAAATGACACACTATACACTATGCACTTATACACTATGCACTCAACCATGTAGTGTATGAATTATATAAGGTTATTTTGTCATTAATGATCAGAGTCTGATAGCCCCACCCCCTTTGCGTCGTAATTAAAGCTCCGACAGTTGAGTGCATGAAGTGTCCAACATTCCACACTTCATTTTTTCGGTTATTTAAGTGCACCATCCGGGTATTTAAAGTGCACTTTTTCTTTTTGGAATTTTCAGTGTGAATGCACTACTCGCACTATTTATACTACAAAATGTCATAAATAGTGCATAAGTACGCGATTTGGGACGCAGCTTAGGACTGCCAATGCACACTAGCTGGTGAAAAATAAGCTTTTTTTTAAATGCTATTCAAGCAACATAAACAACATTTATGATACAGATGTTGTCAGATTTCATTGGTGATTTCAAATTTGAGATTTAATCGTAAGCTTGTTGAACAGTTTTGGAGAATTTGATGTTTCCCCATTCAAAGAGATAGGAGATACACTTGCCCGAGAGGCGTTTCCAAGATGGCCAGCGAGTGACATCTGCCTTAAAGTGCCCCTATTATGGGTGATGAAAGGTTCATATTTTGGTTTTGGGAGTCCCCGACAACAGGTTGACATGCATGCTAGGTCAAAAAACACTTTCAATATGCATAATATGCATTTATTTTGACCTTATTTGCTCAATGACTCCCAAACGATTAATCAACTATTAATTTCTCCAAGCCCCTCCTTTGTGTAACGCTAATTTGCGGTGATTGGTCCGATTGGCCAATCTCATTTTCATTTCATCACGCCTGTAATACCTGATAAAGCAGCATTTGTGAATGCAGTGCTGCTTTGTGTACAGCTGTTACCGTGGAAACAGCTATATTTACCGCCCCAAAAAGCACCTTGAATGAATTTGCATTTTCATTCATTAGCAATATGCTAATGTTTCATGTTGACGTTTGTTAGTGCACATTGTTAGTCTTAAGGTGAACAATTAATCCGTGCAAGTTAATCCTCTGAAAAAAATAGTTTGTCTTGGTAATCTTTAATCAAAATCTGATCTTCTGCTTCCACTCCGGAATGGCACTCCTTCTCTGATGATGTCAATTTGACGGCTTGGGCAGAATTTGCTTAACCACGCCCCTCCAACTGTTAGTTTACTGCAAGTGAGAGATGAGAGGAGGAGTGCAAAAATAAAACCCCACCCTCTACTCAATATTCCGTTTCAGTTGTAAATACATCACCATACAGAAATAAAGGCGGCAACAACTTCCGGTTCACACTGACTTTAAAGGGACTTTGGTTTGGAAACAGTTCCAACTCAGAACGAGGACAGATAAGCCGGCAATAAGCGGATATGTGAAGCGAGCACTTGAAGGGGCAAAATTAATGTTTGGTAACACTTTATTTTAGGGTCTCTTAATTAGTTGCTTATTAGCATGCATATTACTAGAATATTTACCATTTATTAGTAGTAATTAAGCATTATTAGTAGTAATTACGTCCCTAATCCTACCCCAATACCTAATCATAACTACCTTACTAACTATTAATAAGCAGCAAATAAGGAATTTTTTTGAGGGAAAAGTCGTAGTTAGTGAATAAGTGTTCCCTATTCTAAAGTGTTACTGAAAGTTATGGTTTCTCATTTTTTATGTAAAAATGTGAGCTAATGAAGACCAATTTATTCACTTTATATGCTTTAG
This sequence comes from Acrossocheilus fasciatus, assembly GCA_036784905.1. Classification (NCBI taxonomy): domain Eukaryota; kingdom Metazoa; phylum Chordata; class Actinopteri; order Cypriniformes; family Cyprinidae; genus Acrossocheilus; species Acrossocheilus fasciatus. The sequence continues at coordinate 18,018,419 of CM071942.1, forward strand.
ACATGTAAAACATTTTGCATTTCACATCATTATTGGGTGCTTTAATAATATAATTGCGTACAAGTTACGTCATTGTTTGATTAGGTAAACAAACTTGTGAATTGTTTATTTGAACCAGTGCCCTAACTGCCCAAAACTAACTGCCCAAAAGAACCAGTTCGCAAAAAAGAACAGTTTAATGTTGTAAATAATGTTCAGTTTCTTGCACAGGCTGATAATTCTACTTTACCTCAATATATCGTCAGAAGCAACATGTATTAATTTTGTCTTTCCTTTACAGTATATGCTTTTTTTTGTCTCTAAAGTGACAGTAGCTGTTGGCTTGCATGTTATAAATTACCAAGGGCCACAGCTTCAGCTAAAATTCTTCTTTACTGCTCTACTGAAGAAAAAGGTCACCTACATCTTGGATGGCCTAAGGGTGAGGAAATGAACAGCAATTTTTTTTTTTTTTTTTTTTTTTTAAAGCTCAGTCAGCAGTGTGGTTTTTGCCTGTTGTATGGGCATAGCTGCATTTTCAGCATAGTATCCTCTTCATGGGGTTTGGTCTCATGGACATCAGAAATTCAAGGATCTATGAGTAACTCTGTCCAATTCATCCAAGGATGTTATAGACTCAATTGCGTGCCCGCATTCAGCTGACTTTCAAAAAACATCACAATTCAAATTATGGCCTCGTAGCAAGCTGTGTTGTCTAATAGAGGAGAGAAAGCTGCTGTGATACATAGCATTATGGTGCTGTTTCCAGCCATGCGTTATTTTAACTCATTCCGTGGTACACAGGTCAGGGCTTCTGCTCGCCCCCCTCCTGACTAAAAGAGAAGTTCTCCTTCCTTCAGTGAACGTGTCTAGAGCTCTAAGAAAAGACCAAAGCATCGATCAGGTTACATTTGCAAGTGTCTTTCCTGTACCTCAAACAGTATAGCATGGTGACGCCAACACAAAGGTCATGGGTTTGATTCTGTATATTTTGATTGTAATGTAAAGTGCTTTAGTTAAAAGTGTATGCCTAGTGCTTAGATATAAGTGGGTTTGTTGCACACTAACACAACAAAGTGAAAAACAGATATTGAGTCATTTTTTTTTTTGCTACTACATGGGATTAATCAGTGTATACTAATGAATAGTTTTTCCATTATCATAGTTTATATTTTTATTCTAACAGAAGTGGAATTAACATTCAACCCGTTCTTCATCAGTATTATTTGTGATTTGAATTTTTAAATCTCTTTTGCTTTGTTATAAGCCGTGCTTTGGACACTTTCAATTGTTTTGTTGTTTGTTTTCAGAATCGTGGGAGAACCGTGATCTCTATTCAAAAAATCAATTATCCAGAGTCATAGCTTAAAAAAATACAAAATATATCTGGCATCTAAGTAATAATACGAATAAATTGGAATAATAAATTAGTATTTAATAATATACTATTTATTATTTGATTATTAAATCTCCTGTTTAAAAAATGGAAAATAGATGCACTGTTTGAAATGGTTGCATTTTATCATTAAAATGGCCTTGTATCTCTCAAAATGATGGTTGTCATTAAAAATGTGGAGATTGGCAGAATTAACTTAATGCAACCTCTTATTTACATAAGATAAACAAAGCTGACTGGTTTATATTTTTATGTAATTATAGGCCTATATAAACGGTATACTATATAAACAATATACGTACACACGTGGTCAGAATTGTTGGCACCCTTGGTAAACATGATCAAAGAAGGCTGTGAAAATAAATGTGCATTGTTAATTCTTTTCATATTTTATTTTAAAAACAAATCACAAAAATCTAAGCTTTCATTTGAGAATAAGAATTTAAAATGGGGGAAATATCATTATGAAATAAATGTTTTTTTCTCAAATACATGTTGGACACAATTATTGGTACTGCTAGAAATTCTTGTAAGTAAAATATTTCTGAAGTATTTTCCCATTCATATTTACAATTAAGAATTTCCAATCAACATAAAATGTTACAAATCTGCCTGGAAGAGGACGTGTGTCTAATGCACGGTGAGAAGGAGAGTTTGAGTGGCTAAAGACTCTCCAAGGACCACAGCTGGAGAATTGCAGAAAAAGGTTGAGTTTCGGGGTCAGAAAACCTTTAAAAAAATGATCAAACAGCACCTACATCACCTCATGTTGTTTGGGAGAAAAAATCAAGAAAAGGAAATCCTTTCACCATAAAACAATATCCAGCATATTCAGTTATCAGACATCACTGGAACTTCAAATGGGACTGGCTTCTATGGTCAGATGTAACTAAATTTTTTTTTTTTTAGCAGCAAACACTCAAGATGGGTTTGGTGAACACAGGGATAAAAAGTACCACATCATGTGTACAATGAAATATACTGCTGTATTTTTGGTGTTGTGGGCCTATATTTCTGCTGGAGGTCCTGGACATCTTGTTTAGACACACAGCATCATGGATTCTATCAAATACCAACAGATAAAAAATCAAAAAGTGACTGACTCTGTTAGAAATCTTATAATGGGCCATGTTTGGATCTTCCAAACGGACAATAATCCAAAAACAAACCTTAAAAACAACACAAAAATGGGTTGCTGGGCACAAAACCAAGCTTCTGCTGGCCATTCAGTCCTCTAACCTGAACCCTGTAGAAAATGAGTGGGATGAACTGAAGAGAAGAAGCACCAACATGGAGCTGGGAATCTAAAGGGTCTGGAGTGATTCTGGATGAAGGAATGGTCTGTGATCACTTGTCATCTTGTCAACCTCATCAGGCATCATAGGATAAAACATTTATTTCATAATGATATTTCCCCCCATTTTAAATTCTTATTCTCCAATGAAAGGTTAGATTTTTGTGAATTTAAATAATAGATCAAAAGGATTAACAATGCAGATTTATTTCCACAGCCTGATTATATTTACCAAGGGTACCAACAATTCTGACCACATGTGTATTTTAAAATTGTATTGCATACATGTTGCTGGCATAATAATGACTTATTTTAAATGTTTAAATTCTTTTCTTCTCTTTCTTCTTTTTGTTCTTAATAGCTCTCACTCACTGTGGTGGAACATTTATGAAATATTGTTCTTGTAAATACTTTCCAGCATTTCATTTTTCGGCAGTGAATTTTGAATCAATTTCTTCTCAGAGATGTGGATCCAGATGACAATGAAATTACCACACGACCTTGGTGTTTGTCAAAAAACTGTAGGTATTTCGACAGGAAATTCTTAAACTCACCGACTAACCCCTTGTAAATGTTGAAAAACGCTTATGCCCAAGAAACAATTACAGTCTAAATCAGGCTAAAGACAAAAACAAAACAAAAAAGCACAAAAATCACTCATTTTTGGTTGCACGGGTATTTACAGGTTTTTACAGATGAACTTTGAGTGTTAGATGATGGCAAAGTTAATCTAAATGTAAATTGGCATTCATTTCCAGGTGTTTGAGAGCCAGATTTGAATTTTATATCGTACTCACCTCTGCCTACACATTATAGTCCATAATGAGATAAGCAACAGGCCGTCCCTCTCTCAGTGTACATAATCCAGGCCATGCTGTTTTATTCAGTCAAACTCGTTGACTGTTGAGCTCTTCTTTAAACATGCTTTATTACACAAGCTAAAGAAGAAAATCACCTGAATGATACTTCTTATCTGAGCCGTACTATACAAACACAGTTTTGTGTGTAAATAATAGTATGCATTCCTCAAGGCCACAGAATAGAAAGAGTCTCTAAATGATTTTTGCTTTCATGCAGATAAATTCCAGCATGTCGAGGAGTGTAATAAAAGCGAGTGGAACAACTCCATTATCTGCTTAACATGGTTACCGCATGGCTTTATCAAGTGGCTGTAATGGATCACAGAAAAGCTCCTTAATGACACTGCAACAATGTGAAGCACAGCTGTGAGATTATAACAGACTTGCCACAGAGTTCTTGCTCTCGATAATAAATCTGAAATTGCCAACATAATCTAGATTCAGTCTCCCTCCAAAGACTCTGAGTCATCTATCTGAAAGGTCATAAGGTCTGTGGGAACAGATAACATCAGGACATTGATGAACCCATTTAGTGTAAATTGCAGGCCAGGCTGCTGGACACCTACTTTGTCTTGGTTGCAGTGCATGTTTCGGTTACTCTTCAGGTGATTTGTCACTGGCTGTAAAGATTGGCTCCAGCCCGTGGAGAGATGAGTTTAACCAAAAGGAATAACAATTACGGTGGTCGACAGCCTCGGCATACCGTGCTGGGTAAGGCGTCTATTAGCATGCTGCAGTTGCTAGGCTTTCAAATTAAACATGTTAGATCAAGTACGAAGGAGGAGACAAAGAGACTGCGCTACCTCTGAGAATCCCTGTCGGATTTGGTCTGGAAAGTGTAGAGGTGTAGCGCTTTTGGCTTTTGTCTCTGACCTGACAGCATCTCAAGGGGCAGATCCAGATTTGGTGAATGGAAAATGGTTTGTGTTTGAAATGGAGCATGCTGAGCTTGAAGGAACTGGGGGAGCCTTTAATACAAACAGCTGAGGGAAATGAAAACAGCCACTTAGACACATAATCCCTCCACAATGCACAAGTGTATGATGTAAGAAAATGTCAAGCCAGCTATAAAAGGTGAGACCAACATAGTGAGATAAAGAGAGTTATCTGAGGACAACTGAAGATTGAGACATTTTGTCAAAATTAATCCGCTTATCAGTGGTAGTACAACAGTTTTCCTTTTTGCAGTTTAAACTCTTCAGATCAGGACTTAATTGATTTTATTGAACTTTCTTCATTGCTGTGATGTGTGAGGATGCACTGATTTTGACCGTCAAAAACTGAATCCTTATCTGATAGCAGAAGCTTTAAAGCTTCTAAATGTAAATTTCAACCAAAAATGAGAATTCTGTCACCTCACTCACCCTTATGTTGTTTCAAACCTGTATGGTTTATGTATGAACTATTCCTTTAACTTGAACCATATTAAATGTAAATGGCAGCTGATGATTATCATATGTTACAGGAAAAAAGCAATTACAGTTGTACATATTGTGGTCAAAATTCAAACAGTGTAGCAAATGGAGTGTGCACTAACTGTTTCACCATTCAAACACTTACTGGGTTCTAAAGCTAATTGCCCATCTGTTGTCTCCAGGGCTTCAGACCTTGAATTCACTTCACTTGTGTAGTGAAATCTACACAAACAAGGATAGTTGGCTTTTCTGACACATTAGGGATCAGCAGAGTAAAGCTATGTGGTTAAGCAGTGAACACTAGGGGCTAAATTGTGAGTAATGACATCCCTCAAAGAGCCATTCCAAAGTCCCCTCCTCTTCCATTGTGCTGTCAAAGATGTCAACATAAAAATTTTCCCACATCTGAAATAAAAGGCTTTAAAGTGCCTTTTCATTGGACTAAATAGAAAGCTAGCCTCTTTCTCAGCCCACATGATCGCAATAAAAACCCACTGCTGACACATGAAAACACACAAGCAAGTCAGATTCGCACCAGCAATTCTGAGTAGGAAGTTCTTAGAGTGTTAATTGGTATAAACAAAGTCATAGGAGATGATTTTTGCATTCGTCTGGAGACGTCTGGCGTCATCTTAGAAAACACTTTGTAGTTTAGCTGATTAGCAGTCTTTAGCCACCCATGTGCAGTTGCCAGAGATTTCATCATGACGCTATTGAACATTTTTTAGATGATAAAAGCAACGTCTTGTTATTAAGCAAATTCTTATATTCACGAGGTAGGAAACAATTTTTAGGCTTTTAGCCTTTTTATTCAGAAGCAATGAAGGGACTTTTGATGTTCTCACTTATCTAATGCTCTAGCCACTGAAAATGAACCCTTACAAATTACTCCTGTCTTTTTCTGTTATAAATTAGCCAGAACAAAAATGGTCAACCAAAGGGATGAGATAAAGCTGTCAATAAAATACTGTGGTCCATCACTGAATGGAATAGGGCTTCTAGCATCACTTGCTGGCCGTCTATGGTGTTTTAAGATGCAAATGTTATGTCTAAGAAAACCTAGAGACCTTTGATCCAAGTATTGCCAGTTATAGCACATATCTTGCATAATAGAAATATGGCTTATGTAATTAATGGTCTTATAAGTACATCTTTAGCAAGTGTAAATGCAGCATGCCTTTAGGCAAGTCACTGCAAACTTCAGATGTATACTGTTTGGTTTGAATATCCTACAAGTTTAATGGGATATAATGCAGATCTTGCCTAGGGCACTTCATTTTTAATGCTTTTGTTGAAGCAGGAAACTGAACATGTATATCTGCTCCTATTATCATATTGTATGAAGATAATTAATGAATTTGGATTTTGGTTTCCATAAGTCTTCTTGTAGGTTTCTACTATAAATTATTTTGACACCTGAGTCAAAGAGAGAATTACGTGCTTCCATCAGTTATTCTTGGCTAAATCCTCCTTTTGTAATGCAGTATTAATGTTTAATTCAACCCTGGATGGTGGGAAATGGGTTCCTCGGCTGAGGAGCTACTCACATTTATTAAACTAAACCCACATAATGAATTCTGATAATTGGCTAATGCAAAGTTTGAAAAAAGGCAAGCACATAAATATCAGCCATGGCTCTCATTTAGCAATATGTACATCCTCTCAAGAAAAATTGGAAAATTGGAAAACCCAACACAACCTTTTCTACCAAGCTTGACCTTTTTCGTCAGAGAGACCGTAACTTCGATTTTGGTTGAAAATGAGTTATTGATATTTATGGGACATTCAGCACATCCTTTATCATGTGCATAAGTATCTTGAATCAGTTTCATTGTTTTTCCTAGAAAATAATGGGTCGTCTCAACCGTAACTTCGAATAAGCCTCGGAGAAACCAAGGCAGAACACTGTATAACACCAGCTACGGCTCTTTCACTTTGTTTGGGACGCTCAAATTGAGTTACGGTGTTCTGCCTTTGTTTAACTGCACGTCAAAATGAAGATACGGTGCCAGCTTGGAGTTATACGGTGTTCTGCCTTTTTTTTTTTACTGTCCATTAAAGTCTGCCTCATTTTAATTACGGTGTAGACAAATGAATTAGATAGATTGCGATCTACCAAACAGCTCCATATAACAAAGCACTGTAAAGACTATACCTTGGCAGCAATACGTAATCGTGAATTCACCAGGCTGTGACTTCTAGTTGGACGTGTGTGGACTCGAATGCCGTAGCATGATCAATCATAAAATCAGTACTAACAGTTCGCAATTAAATCCATATCCTACCTTTTCTTCATAAAATCAATCTGTGGCAATGAACGTCATCGGAGATGTTTAATTCACAATCGTTCTGGGTTGCGTTTCCCAAGAGCATCTTAAGCTTAAGTACATCGTAGACTCATTGAAACCAATGGAGCTACGATCAACTTAGGCTTGCAATGCTTTTGGGAAATGCAGCCCTGAGCATTATTCCTGCTTGCTGGCATTCAGCTCAATCCACAAGTCGTTTTTTTAGGTTAGGCTATTTCAATCAAGTCAATATAAAAGCAATTATGCTATGTCTAGCATTCTTTTACATTACTGAGCATAGCAAATAAATTGGTTGCAAAACAGTATCCACTCACATGTTTTACTTTTAGTCTGATTGTTACAGTCAAAAAAAAAGTAATACAGTCACATTACTATATGCAATAGCCTATGAGACAGCCCATGATCATTAGATTTTATACAGGTATTACTATAATGATTTTGTAAATGGTGATCAGCAACCAAATATTGATAATGTGTAAGTTACTGCCTTTTGTCTTTGTGTGACTTCTTACTTTTTGCAGACAATGCAAAAGCAGAGTATAGTAATTTCAAAATAGGGGTAAAAATCAAGTTTGAGCTCACAATTTTTTAATGTAGATCATTTTCATTACTAAAACATCTAATTGCCAAATTTCCAGTTTCCTACCTATAATTAATTTGCCGTTTGTAGGGCAGTCTTAACTGTATGTGCAGCCCTCCAGTTCTCCATCAGAGTCTCTTTCTTTTCGAAGTTCAACTCTGGCCTGTCAACAGGAGAATATTGTGTGTTATGTGTAGCGAATTGGCACAATTAGCCTCTCAAATTAATTGTTCTGTGAAATGAATCATTCAGACACTGTTATTTTCTATATTCCCTTTAGAAAGGAAGTCATAATAGTTGATTCATTTATTCCATGAGCCACTATATTATAATTATATATGTTATAATTATGTTATAATTATCCTCCAGTCTTGGCTCTGAAGTGTCAAGTTGAGGACAACCTTGAAAGCATTTTTACATCATTTGAATGTGTCATTAGAGTTGGGAAGTTACTCTGTGAGTCTCCGTTCCACCCTGCCATCTGGCAGTTAAACAGGACTGGCTGTATTACTGTTCCACAATACCCTTCTTTTTTTCCTGTCTGTGCTGGGTTTGCTGGAAATAGACACCAGCAAATAGACAAAATTCTTAGAATTCTTGGCCTGCAGAATGATGTCATAACTGCTGCGTATTTTATTCCATGAGTAATTTATTAACAGAAATAAAAAAAGAGGGAAATCTGGCAGAGACCATGCCCAGTGACTGGAGCTATCATCCAAGAATGTATTCCTCTTGAGATACTCATGTGGATATATTATGCAGTGAGTTTCTTTTCATGCCCCACTTATGTAGCTTCTGGCTTTTATGCTGTTTTAAATGAGTAAAAACCACCTGCAAGGCACTAATAGTATGCATTTGTGCTGTTATCAGCTGGTTTACTTTGCGAATGTAAATGGACAGTTTTAAATATTTATTCAGTTTTTTATTTTTATTTTTTTCTGGACTAATGTTTATCATGTGCAGCTCCTAGTGACATTTTTTTATTTGTAATGTTTTATTGTTTGCTTTCTAACAAGCGTTTTGAATATACCTGGCTTAACTTATCCATGGCTTATTATTAGGTCCTTAGCTGCATTTCCGTCAATGTGGACACATCTGTTTTTGTTTTGGGGAGGCAAAATGTTGTCTGGGAAAGAACTTCATGGCTTGTTTCTCTCTCTCTCTCTCTCTCTCTCTCTCTGTGTATGTCTGGGGTGTTTACATCTGGGTTGTTAAGAGGTCATCCCCATGGGCCAGTCCATGCTAGAAAACAAAGTGTAACAGGCAATAGAAGAGGCACAATGTCTCTGTGTTGGAATCAAATACAACATGTCCCATCATCCTTCGAGCTCCCTGCACTCACTAAAGCGTAATGGGCAGTATTTGTGAAGGATATCACACCACATGAGGTTTTCATCCTCATGAATGAATTACAGACATTCGGTCTTTCACTTTCATGGTGTCCTGTGCAAGGCTGAGAGAAGGCCTTTTAGAGCTGAACCCACTGACACCAAGTGTTTGTGTATTATATACACAGCATAAACTAGAACAATATATCAGCATGACAGGAAAGTACTCTCGTCTTCCCCCTCTTGACTGTAAAGGATATTGTTCTTATTTATAGAACAGTATCTATAGATTTAGTTGTCCAATTGTCCTGTCAGTTTCATGCATTTCATGCATGATTTCTGAAGGATCATGTGACACTGAAGAGTAGGGCTGTGATGTGACTGTTTATTGTGCATTGATTATGCTTTCAAATGACAAATTTTCTGCTGGAGACTTGTGAGGTCCAAAACTACAAATCATACCTCATAATCAAACATGACAGCCCTGGGTTTGCCACCCATCAAAAAGCCTTGAATAATTGGACAGCCAGAATGAACTCACCAGCCTAGTGTATGATCCACAGTTGGCCAGCGGCCAAAAATAAATTGCATACAGTAGTTTTATATATACTTTATTTGTATATTCATAGACATCCTCGGACATTCTGTTCCTGTTGATTCTGTACTACAGAACCATTAATAATAGAGAAGTTTTGACATTCAGTCTGTGTTAGTTCTGCAGGCTGGATGACATGAATGGGATAATAATTAAAACTGATTTGTGTCATAACTGCACACTGTAAAAAATTTCAGACCTTCCTAACTCAAAATTTTCTAGTGACTGATTACATCTAAATTTTTCCATTGGCCCAATTAAATTTCTGCGAATTGAATTTTTTCAATTGTGGCAACAGTCTGTTAACATTGGCTCAATGAGAAATAATATATATTGAGCCAATTGAAAAAACAAAACAAAACATTAAATCTACCAAAGCATGTTATTGGCCCAATTAAATATTTTAAATAGTACTAGCATACATTTTTTGTTTTACCTAATCTAAAAATGTATATTGGCAAATTTATATAGCTAAAGCAATCTTACTGAATTGTTTTTTTCCCCGTTGTCCCAAAAGAAAATGATAAAAAAAAACAAAAAAAACATTAAATGATGATACACTGAACACTGATACATTTTAATACATATTTTAATAAAATCTACAACAATATTGTAAAAATACCTTACAATGATTAATACATTGAAATTTTCTACACAGTAAACCTTACAAAATCATGCATTTTAATTCTCATAAGATACACAAAGTTGATGAATTGCACTTTAAGCATCAATACATTCACAAACATGCCAAAATATCAAAAACACCATAAAATGTAATAATTTATCTGGGGTTATTTCAAACAGTGTTTAGTGTAATGTCACCTGAATATTACCATTCTCACAAAAGGTACTCTGAGCTCAAAAAACTTACACTTAAAATGTTTGCCAAAATAAATTAATAATAATAATCTCATAAGAGGTACTTTGAACACAAATTAAGATATTTTTGATGAGATCTGAGAGCTTTCCGTCCCTCCATAGAAAGCTATGTAGCTTACACAGGTCCAGAACAGTAGGAAAGACATCATTAGAGTAATCAACATGACTCCAGTGGTTTAAACCTCAATTTTAGGAAGCAACGCGAGTGCTTTGTTTGTGCAAAAATAAATAAATAAATAACCACCTTATTTACTAAAACATTGATCTGCAACCCAATAGGGGAAGCACCACCACACTTTGGATATTATTCTGTAAATAAAGTAGTAAATATATATATATTTTTTCTGCAAACAAAACTCTTGTGTTGCTTCATAAAATTTAGGTTAAACCACTGGACTCACACTGAATATTTTCATGATGTATTTCCTACTGTTCTGGAACTTGAATGTGTAAGTTGCATAGCTTCCTATGGAGAGTCAGAGAGCTCATGAGGGTGAGTAATTAATGACAATTTCCGTTTTTGGGTGAACTAACCTTTTATTGTAAATCCTTGTTGTACTCCACGTTGAGTGCATATAATAATCCAAAGAGTACAATAAATACATTTACAATGTCTCCTAAGTTGTCAAGCACCACCTCCTCTTCCACACTTTTAGCACACTTGACAGGGCTCTTGAAGTGCAGCTGCTGCTGCTTACTATTTCAGTTTTCATTGCAGTTGTGTGGTTCTCCAATGACTTTGTAAAAAACATAAAAAAAATAGCAATGTCAATACAAGTCTACATATAACTTCAATAACTTATGCAGCCTGCATTACACAGAGCCACATCACACAAATTACATCTAAGAGCTCATAGTATTTGACACTAATATGGAATTAACATGTTCAATAAGAACTGAGTTAAATACTCACTGTGAAATTCATAGTGGTTCCTTTTCTACACTTCTGACTAAATGGTGCCTTGTAAGCTCAAACCTAGCAATGGTGGGTTACACTGAGGGGAACAAAAAAAATTTGTTACAGCAGAAACGTTCTCCTTGGGTCTCATACATTTAATATAATAATCATAAAGTGTAACCAAGAGATAGAGGTGTGCGATATTGACAAAAATTATATATCAATATTTTCTGGGATTTTATTGATAACAACAATTAGACGAACAATATTTTGCTGAGTGTGTTTTTGTGCTGACATTTTAAGGGCTGTGGACTCCTAAAGTTTTGATATTCTGCATATTCTGTGTGGTGGTCAGTTCACAGCAGTCATAGAAATTAATCTTTTCCAATATGTTTAAATTGAGTTGTACCTTTTATGGGCATTTTTACCTTCATAAAGACATTTTCCTATAAATGTGCATCATCTTTTGAGTCAAATTCTTGCATTTTAGTTGTCAATTAGAATAAGACATTTGTGCTGTTACCAAGCAAATTAAATCAGTATCAACAAAATTCATCTTTGCAATGCAGTGAAAACACATAAGCTGCATCTGAAGTGGCATTTAGAAACATTTACAAACTGTTTAATGCAGGACATCAACCATTTAAGCTACAGTTACAACTGCATAAATAATGTTATGATATTTTAAACATGAATACTGATATTTGGAATTATTTAAAAAATGAAGATACTTTAAATGTGAAATTAAAGCTGCCAGTAGGAGGCAGCAAGTCACTGTTAATAAGTGAGTCATTGCGATTGAACCGTATAATTTAAACGGTTGATTCATTCAGGAAGGTTGCTCAAACATGAGACGCAATTTGTAATTATTTTTGTTGGCGAAATAGAGCAAAAACAGGCAATATTGTGTCTAAAACGTAAGTCCCTTAATATTACCATCTTGTTTATTGAACTATTGTATAAAATCAATATCACATTTTTAATCATGTTGTTTTGTGGTAGAAAAACCGTAACTCTTTGTGTGATATTGATTAACCATTTTAAATTATGTAAATATATACATTTTCTGCCCCCATATCTTGAATTTTGTGATCATTCTAAATGCATTTTAATAATAGACCGAATCATGCAGTGAAAGACACTCTAATGCACATGCGGACCAGTCTAACCTTCATCACGTACTGTATGCGTGCACTCTGTAGGTGTGTTTAGTTTGGTTTTTGCGATATAACGTTACTCATAATGTCAAACCCCACATCGTTAAAACAGCAATTACGATATTATCGCAGACGATATAACGTATAGCCTATCGCACACCCCTACTGAGAGATCAGTATGAGCTAACCTAGGTTATTATAACGCCAAGTAAATGCGTGAATTCACCATTATTCTTCAAAATACAATGCAATTTATATAAAATGTATTGTGTCCTAAAGTAAAACATTCGGAAACTCGGTTTAATTCGTTTAGCAAATACTTACGTTAACTTATCAGAGGCGGTAATGTAATGTAAGGTAACGTTAATATCATACCCACGTTTTTCATATTTATGTCGAAATTACTGAGACCTGCACTCTGTTTAACTTAAACATGTCTTGATAAAGACAAAGTTCAGTACTTACCATAACTTTAATGATGGAAAATCCGTCTGGAAATGATGTTTTGTCCGCTCCGCTCTCTCGCGCACAGACATTTGAATCCGCCAACGGTTTCTGTCAGGTGCATGCATACACGCATTTTTTTGCTGCAAGGCTTGTTCGGCCAACACAGATTTTTCACTTCTGCTTAATAGATTGGCTACAATTTAACGATAACAATAGATTCAGTACAATTTAATATGTTGGGTGAATATATATTTTAATTTTAACTTCAGACCTTCAGCTAAAATTAGTGCAATGTATTTTTTTGTTTGGGGATAATTTTTGGGAAGCAATTTGTTGAGTCAATGTTTATTTGTCAGTTTCCACAATTTTTCAAAATGTTAATTTTTTACAGTACATTCACTGTGAAATAGAATGAATTGACACCAGAGATATATCAAAAATAGCATCAAGTCTCAGTAGGATAAAGAAAATAATTTTTCTCTCTCGTCTTAATGGTATCAGTCTATTTGATAGCTTAAGAGTAGATTCTGTTTTATCTGATGTCTTATGAGACTTTTCAGCATAATGGATATAAGCTCTTTTGTTCATGCATGGAGACCCTTTGAACAAATAGAAAAAGATAAGAATTAATTAAGATTGCCAGTTAAAAATCACTTAGTCTCAAAGAAGGTCAAGCATGTTCTTGAAGCCCACATACAGTAAGGCCCCTGCTGTCATACTCCAGGTTTAGGAGGGCGACATTTGCTAACTCAGCTGCTCTCGTTTACAAGAGCTCTCTTATGTCCTAATAAAGAGTTAAAGTAGCTGCCAGAACATTAGATCACAGCTAGTGGTGTTATCCTTGAGCGCCACGTGGAAGAATTCCACCGAATCAGCCTCCTGCAGCATCTTTTGATCCCAATGCTGTTTGTTATTAGCAAGCTGTTGCCTGCTAATTGTTTATGCTTCCAGGGAAGGAAAACCACCTTCACCCATCAAAGAGATGGTCGTTAATCTTAAAACAGGTTCTCTGTGAGGAGAGCAAAGGGACCTATTTTCTAAACTGAGATAGAAGATGAAAAAACAGTGAAATCCAATCACATTGCTCCTGTCAAGATACACTGCGTTGAAGGCTTTTATATCCTTGTTTAAAAATGTAATTGGATTCCTAGGTGGTTTTAGCATCCCTAATTTGTTTAACAAATAACGTCAGAGTAAGCGGATTTCATGATGATAAAGGAGCCGTGTACTGTCAATTCAATTAATTCATTTTGTCCCACTAAGAATACTTTCATCATGTGCAACTTTACAAACACTATATATGTAATCATGCAAAATTGCGCTTTTATGTAATCTTTTAAGTAGACTTTTGCTCTTGGAGAAAAATGAATTTGATCTTCAGCACTCTGAGATATGGAGAGGCCGTGTGGTAATTATCTTGGTAGCATAATAGAATGTAAAACCAAAGTGTTAAAGCTCAAGGTGGAAGGATCAAATGAGATCAAGTGGGGGTGAACACAAACACTCGTTTGTTTTTTTGTCATGGTGGGGACCTTCCTTTGATTTTGGTTATAGTTATACTGAGGTAATGACATGTTCTGTCCCCTAATCCTGAACCTGAAAACCATTTTTTTTAAAAAACATTTTTCAGTAAGACATTTTTTATTATGTTTATTAATCCATTTTCCTTTGAGACCTGGTAAACCTGACTATAAAAACTTGACTAAACTTTCTTATTTATTAAAGGGATAGTTAACTTTTTGTTTGCAAAGAAAACAAAAATTAAAAATTTATTCAACAATTTTTTCTCTTCCGTGTCAGTCGCCATGCATTCACATGCCTTATTTTCAATCAGAGGAATGCACATGAATGCATCGTGGTACTTTCATGGGCGTGTGTCGAAGACTGACAGAAGAGAAGAAATTGTTGAATAGTCATTATTTTTGCTTTCTTTGCGCACAAAAAGTAAAAAAGCATTTACTCGTCGTTGCAAATCTGTATGACTTTCTCAATACAAGAAAATATTTTAAAATATATTTTGCGTTCATGAAGTCGAAACACACACACACACACACACACACACACACACACACACACACACACACACACACACACACACACACACACACACACTTCAAATGTGGAAAACCTTGAAATGCTTGAAAGATTCCTGGACTAGCACATTTTGAGCTGCAGAGCTTATAACCTTGCACTATTATTGGCTGCAGTGAGACTCCGTTTTGCAGTCTAGACATGGTAGATTTCCACTGGTGATCTGGATGGTCTCATTTGCCATCAAAATTAATTTTTAGAATTGAGGCCAACGGGTTAGGCAGGTTTGCCATGTGTGCGCTATCCTCACTTTGCCATTTGTGAATGGCAGTATCTCAGGAGAATGAGGGTTTGCATGGAGACACTGTGGACCGGGAAACCTGCAAAGGGACACACGGCACGTCTGAGCGTGAGGGGAAGCCCTGTGCTTTTTGAAGTGGAACTTTAGAGACGCTGTTTACTCTTCTGGGATCTGGGCCACACAAGAATGCGTGTGTCATGACGGGATGTAGGAGCTGAGGAATGTTCCTCACAATCCCCACACTGTAGACCAGAGCCAGCCAGAGAGCAAGATGTTTGAAATATTTATTTTAGCATCAGTGTTTAAAAAACACATTGGTTCATAGCCTGGATTGATGTTGGATCATGAAGAGCCCTTGTTTGGATTGCTTTCTGTTATTCTTGGCTGGCATCCACTTGCACTCTGTGAAAAAACGTGCAAGATGTTAGTTCATCATAATGCAAAGAGGACTTTTTTTTTCTTAAACTTTCTGTTTAATATGTCGTTGTTGCCAAATGATGAAGATAAGGTGCTGTCTTGAGCCTAATCATCTTGTGTTGCAGAGCCTGAATTGGATGCGCCAAGGGTGCTGGATAATATTGCTAAACAAGTCAACCGGACAGTCAGGAGACGGAGACACGCTGGTGATGATGACTACAACATTGAGGTGCTGCTTGGAGTAGATGATACTGTTGTCCGTTTCCATGGGAAAGAGCATGTGCAGAACTATCTCCTCACCCTCATGAACATTGTGAGTATCCCATCGTCCTTAGCAGGACTCAGCAGGAAGATTTATTTATGTATTTGCTGGGTGCTAGCTTTACAGTATTATTTGCAATATAATTTGTATATTATATATTTACAGTAATATGTATAAAAATAAATTAAATAATCTATATACTTTTTTCTGTGATGGGGCTATTGCAAGCATAATACAGGATTATTAATACTATTGGTCACACTTTATTTTAAGGTCCAATTTTCTCCATTAACAAACCATTAACTACTTTTGCCTCAATAAACTGCTAGTTAGAAAGGTATATGTCAAGTTTAGGATTAAGGATGTAGAGTATAGTCATGCAGAATATGTGCTTTATAAGTACTAATAAACAGCCAAGATGTTAATACCATAACATTAATTTCAATATTGTTATTGATATTATATTGATAAAATTATTTCCTTTTTTTGTTAAAAAATATTTGATGAAACTCTAAGAAAACACATTCTCAAATTCTGAGCACATTCGGACTGCTAGATTTATATTCCCCAAATCCCCTCAACTGTCCCAAAACTCTCTGACGATAAGGCCATCTTTATTGTTGAGCAATCAATTCTTGTCTTCCTCATAAAACGTATTAACTCTTCTCCTGATTCAGTCCTCTGATACGCAGGTAAATGGAAGGCACAGGTGCCTAAGTGTCCTTACTTTATGAATTCATTTCAAGACAATTTACTGATGACAAAACACCTTTCTGCCAGACTACAGAAAGTGGATGGCAGCAGTCAATGTTTGCCTATATGTAAATATGTCATTAAGCTGCACCTGTAAAGAGAGTGACCTCGTATGAGGCATGAAATTGTCCAGATGTGGTCATGTCTCTGACGTTTTCTGTTTTGGGAGGAAAAGCACATTATTAAGCTAGCACTAGAAAAAAATTGAATCTCCTCTCTTGAAACAGAGGACCCACATTATGTCTACAAGATTGACATATTATTCATTTAGTAAATGGTGCTGTTCTGAGGATAGTTATGAAACATGACCACAGATGCTCTGGGTAAACTGCGTAGATAATAGAATCACTCATCAGGCTTTGGTTTAGAGATTTAGCATATATACTATGGGCTTCAGCTGTAGACGCACACAGTGCCTGTGAGCTCTTTATGTCTGAAGTATTCATGTTGCCCTTCTATTGATTGCATAATTTAACAGGATCAAGTGCAACCTAACCCTTAGTTTGCTTGAACAATTTGCAAGAATTAATGTCAACTATATATAAAGAAATGCTCTACTTTCTTTTGTGGAGGTGTTTCTTTGCTTGTGGCACACAGCAAGGCACAGAACAAATGTGGGGTATTTGAGGATGCGGGTGAGAAAAACAAAAGCTACAAAATTGCTATATTATGAATATACACTCTTAAAGTTTACATTTCAGAAGTCCTTCCTCAAGTAGGTGTCCCTGCTGTTCTGTTCACCAGTGCTTTGATGAGATGTACACTTAGTGTTACACTATAATGTTTAATAAACCCTGACTAATGATTGGCCCATCAATAGTACCCACAATTCCATTCTCCTTTCACTCGTAAGCACACCACTGAAATGTCAGTAACCTTAGATGTTTTATATACAATGCCTGCACATACAGATATTACTGTGAAGGTTTGCCCAGAACACATAATATATAAATAAATAAAATCAGTGTTATTTATTTATTTGTTTGTTTGTTTACATTTTTTATGTATTAACTTATTTATTATTTTTATGCCTACAATAGCCCTGAGACCTGTCTAACAATACCTTATGTGCCTCAGAATGACACTCTTGTTGGTCTGAGATTCAGTTTTTGTATTCGATTATTCATTTACCTATTTGCTATTTCTCTGTATGTACATTCATTTTTCCTCCATAAACTGGAGTGGGTTTGAGCTTACAGATATGAGTTTGGTATAAAAATGCAACATTGCTACAACTTTCACACATGCAGACTTCTTTGATTAGACACCTTGCATGCTTATTTAAAGCTGTTGCTTGAAGAGGATGATTTTCTGCATTAATTCCTGCAGAGCTTCTGTTTAATTGTATGAGGTGGCTGGGAGGAAGAGAGGGGGCAGTTGGTAAGAGACTTACCGTCCTCTGCTGATTTAAAGCGTTGTTGAGGCAATCTGTGTTCATATGCCAGAGAACAATTTAATCATTCGCACGGGTACATTTTTTTGCTGCTGCTACAGCAACACAGATCTGCTGAGGCATAGTTTTTCTTTCTGTGCCCCTCCCCTTCTTTTAAAAGCTGTCCAAACATGCATATAAAAGTACAAAGTTTTTTTCTGCGACATAATTGGTTTTTCTCACCTTTACCTCCTGAGTGCAGAATTTGTGGCAGTCCTGACAGCCTCTGCAAGGTTTAGGGTGAAAAAAAAATGTTTGCAGTACATTTTGTATGCAAAATAATGTTTAGGGGCACACTTTAAGAGCAAATTTTTTTGTAATACACTTAAGAGTTTATTATACTTTTTAAATCATGCTTTAGTTGGCTGATTGTGTTTTAGGGACTTTAAGACAGTGTACAAAATGTACATACTTTAGCAAGTATAAAATTATTATTATTATTATTGTTATTATTATTATTAAAAATGGTGTGATTCTTTTTCCAGTGCAGTATGGCAGAACAAAGTGATGTACATACAGTAGCAAGTATAAACTTATTATTATTATTATTATTATTATTATTATTAAAAATGGTGTGATTCTTTTTCCAGTGCAGTATGGCAGAACAAAATGACCATATGGCAGATCTCCATAGCATACCTGGACATAATGCTCCCTCTGATTGTTCATGCTCTTTACAAGAGAAGAGATCTCGGCACAAATTGAACACAGATGTGCATTTAGATCCACCACATTTGTCTCCCCTCTACCGTACAGATCTGGACAACCTACATTTTTTTTACAGAATCATATGCTAGTAAATGTCAAGAGAACAACAGTAATATTTTGAGGTGTTTGCACCAGAACTATAAAATGTTTAATTATTAAATCAGTTATGTGTTATATAATTGTATTATTTGCTGTGTTATATCTGCATCACAGCAAGAAAACTACTTTGTGGTATTAAATTTTACAGATTCTTTGGTGTGTAGCATATATGTATCAGGTATATTTGAAAATTTGGAGTGACTTGCTGTTACGTGTGTCCAGTTTTTGAAAATAGCATTTGTACCATTTAGGATATAGACATTTGGTACAGCTCTACACTCTGCATTCAACCAGCAAAACTATGCCTCCAAAATGCAGCACCCCACACAGCAGCCTCTTAGCTAGGTGGGGAAGGAAAAACATCTGAACCTTTAAAAGGCCTCTGTATGACCAGCTCAACACTGGGTTCTTTTCATTTGCCAACCTTTCATAGGCTTTTCCATGCCAACCGTAGCCCCAAAACAAGTCTAAAAACACCTTCTGTGCCTCAGTCACTCTTGCAGGTCTGAGATCCCATTTCCTTCTGCTCTCTTTATCTTGATGCTGTTGTAGAAAAGACTTTGGTCTGTCTTGCTCATTGTCAGTCATGGTGAGGGTTTGAAAATGGGATGAAGCAGCATTGTTTGCTTTTTTGCAGTCCCTGGAGTTGATAAAATCAGTCATAGATGACTCGATTGAGAATGACGCAACTTATAACCTTGCCTGATATCCTTTTCCCCCCCTTTGTGCCAGGATCAGTGTTTTGTTGTTGTATTATGTTGAGCTTAGGGGATAATAATGTGTTTTTTCATCATGTGTTTTTCAGGTGAATGAGATCTACCATGATGAATCATTGGGAGTGCACATTAATGTTGTACTTGTGAGGATGATCATGCTTGGATATGCTAAGGTATATTACTACTAAATATCTGTATCAAAACAAAAGTCATTTATAAACAGTAAGAGTTCATATCATATTTTTTTTATAACTTTCTGTAAGGTATCCCCCGGTTTCCCAGACAAGGCTTAAGCTAGTCCCAGACTAAAATGCATGTTTGAGCTGTCTCAACTGAAAATATCTTGCTCTGACATATCTTAAAATATTTCAGTGTCATTGTTCTGTGTCAGGTTGCACACCTTAATGTTTTATTCTAAGGCATTTTTGTAAAAGTTGCTTAAATATCTCAATTTAACCAAGGCCTAGTCCTGGCTTAAGCTAAGCCCCATTTGTGAAATCGGGCCATAATGTAAAAAAAAACCAAATAAATAAATAAAATATAATAGATATAATGATTTACGTCCTTATAATGTTTTTATGACCATTGCCCTCTCTTTGACCCTTTATTAACAACCATTAATGGCCAGATGCCTTACTTATAACATTTTGTACTTTTGCAATTTTTACAGTATGTTTTTAGGATCATTTTAGCAAGATAACAATTTGTTTATAGAATCTCCTATAGAAGTCTATTCATACATTGATATTTCACTCACTGTCTCTAATGCTGCAGAGTTTTTATTTTTGGTCACACTTTATTTTAAGGTCCAATTCTCACTATTAACTAACTATTAAGTATGACTTTTCCCTCAATAAACTACTGATTTGTTAGAGAGGTAGCTGCTAAGTTTAGGTATGGGGTAGGGATCTATTAAGGGATCTAAAATATAGTCATGTAGAATAAGGCAGTGATATGTGCTTTATAAGTAGGCCTACTAATAAACAGCCAACAGCCAATATGCTAGTAATATCAGTACTAGTTAATAGTGAAAATCCTAAAGTGTAGTATCCATTTTTATTTCAGTTTTATTTATGTTAGTACATCAAGCTAAAGTAAACTAAATGAAAATGAGAAATAATTTTTGGCAACTAGCTTGATTTTATTTATTTATTTTTTTAGTTAGCAGTAATAACACTCTAATGTTGCATTTTAGGTAAACACCCATAATTGGCAGCATGAATTAAGTGCCACCACTTGACAGCGCTTGCTAAGGTTGTCCACTAGTACACCAGTTGTTTTTTAAAACATCCGTAGCCACCTGAAATAATTACAGATGGAAAAAGAGAAATTTAGTTGCCCAGAGTTTAGTTAAACGGGTTACATGGGACAGTTTTTTTTTTCCCCCACTAGAGCTAATGTGACATAAAGCCCTACCCCATTTAAGCACTGGCCACTTACCACAACAGTTTTGAAAAATGTGAAATAATTAGCTTCAAGGAAGAGCACAACAACTGTCTGCAGTCTAGCCACTTATATTAGTCCAATTATGCGATTTTCAAAACCTCTCTCTAATGCACACAGCCATTTACACTTCTAAGCAACAACACATTAATATTTTGTAAGCCCATATTACAGTTCACAAATACACTGAGTTAATTTGATGTCTAGACTGTAATACACAAATACTTGCAACATTAGAAATACATATTAATGTGATTAATAACTGAAATGTAATAGGAAAAAGCGGCAACCCGCAAAATGCCATTTCACTGTAGTTTACAAATAGAAGGTTCAAATTTCAGCTTAAAGGATCTCAACTACTCTCTTGACTATTTGTAAACAGGAGTTTATCTAGAAGACGTTAAATAAACAGACCCACAGTGATCGATGTGAGTCAGTTTAAGGTGTTTTATAGATTAATGAATGCTGAAAGTGTCCCCTAATGAGTCTCTAATCTTTTTCTCAGTCCATCAGTCTCATTGAGGGTGGCAACCCTTCGCGAAGCCTGGAAAACGTGTGCCGCTGGGCAGTCATTCAGCAGAAAGAGGATCCAGAGCACTCCGAGCATCACGACCATGCCATCTTCTTGACCCGGCAAGGCTTCGGCCCCACCGGCATGCAAGGTTTGACCTTTGGTTTTTGACATGCCTCTGACTTTCAAACATTTTCAACTCTGTCATGTCCTATATGAGTTTTCCACACACGTAAAGACTTAAATATGTTCATACCGTGAAAAAGGTCAGTCTTTCTCCCGCTGTCTCTCTCCCTCGCTAATACTCCCTCACAGTCCCCACGGAATTCTGTCAGCACCTCATCAATGCTGTATGAAAACCGTCCTGACAGAATGCTGGTTGGTGTAAAAAGCTCTTCTTTAGACAGATTGTGGATTTGTAAAGAGGTTCACAGCATTGGAAAAGGATAGCAGAGAGACATGAAAGCGTACTTACATAAGCACATAGGAAAAAGGGATTTTGTTGTCTAAGGCTGGAGGCGGCCGCTGAAGCAGCAGTCCTCTCAGAGCATATCTCCTTCAGCACTGACAAAGTTCACACAGTGCACATTTAACATCTATTCAACCTGACAGGAAAACTCTAGCTTTTCCTGAGAAGAGCACTGATCTCAGCATGAAGTGTTTATGCTGTCACTGCCACTCTCACATTTCCCTTATCATGCCACTGTATGTACTCACAGCCCTCCTTAATCATCAGAGAAGAGCTGTTTGGCCTCTCCATCCACCTGCAATGCATTCAATGTCTTGCAGTGGCGATATTGAGCTAATCAGAGCTGATGTGCTTTATTGGCTTATTGACACCAGATATGAATATAGCTTCAGAGGTGAGATCTTCAGTCGAGCATCTGTCACAGTTTTGAAGACTTGCATCAAAGGATTGATTCATTTTTAGCAGTGCATGGTGCTTTTGATTGAACAAACATAGCCAAAGTCCCTGCGGTCTGATACCAGTCACAATATATTGTGTCGCACTGTATACTGCACTGAAAGAAGCGTTTTTTTTTTTTTAAGTATCCAAGCAATGCTGCTTGCTTTGAATTATAATGCACTTTTCAGAGCCACTTGAGCATTCAAACATTCGCTTTCTGAAAAAAATAATTTTTTAGATTTACTTTTGGAGTTTTAGCTTTAGTTTATCTAAAAATGACCTAAAAAATTACCTTTCAAACCTGTTTGAATTTTTATTCTGTGTAACATTAAAAAAGAATGTCTCTGTTTTTTTTTTCGTGGTCAGTGGGGTACAATTATATTTAGAACCCTTCTTGAGAGTATGTTCCACAGAATAAAGTCATACAAGTTTGGAATGACATGAGGCTGATGGTGACACAGTTTTAATTTTTGGGTGAACTATTCCTTTGACGGTGAAGTAGTTTGTGTACATGTGTCACGGATCTGGACGTTTTGTGTGTATTTTTCTCCCCACGAGCTCCCCGTGACCCAGTTTCCCCATGTGTGATTGTGCATGTGATTCACCTGCGTCTTGTTAATTATCCCTTGTTTAGTTGTGTATTTATAGTGTGGTCTGCCCCTTGCTTTCGGTCCAGTGTCTAACGTCAATTGGTGCTATGTGTGTCTCCTGCCTGCCCTGTGTTCCCTGAGATTTGGATTATTAAAGATTGTTGTTTGTGTTTACTCCACGTTCCTTGCTCCTCACAGTAGCCATCGTGACAGAACGCCGGACCAAATACAGTTTACTGCTTGTCTCCCCTCCGTTTTTGTTTTCCATTGTTTGTTCAATGTTTTGTTTTCCGTTTCTTCCTCATGGACCCCTTATCCCGCCCAGAGTACTTCCTACTCCTCCTGGAGCAGGGGGAAAGATCGCTTGAGCACCATACCAGACTCATTCGCGCTGTCGTCCGAAGATGGTCCTCGAGCAGATGGATTCTGGTGAGAAACGGATCGCCTCTCACGTCTCTCCTGAGGATGATCTCGCCAGATCCACTCCGGACCCAGAGCCATTATCTTCCCACTGCGCGGAGCACAAGCCCTAGCCCACTGATGAGGGAGAGCCCAAGCCCGCCACAACCGATGAGCCATCGCCGCATGGAGCGACAGAGCTGAGGATCACAGCGGAGCCGATGTTGCAAGTGACGTCAGACCAGGTGCGGCTACAACGCCCGCCATGAGGGAAAGAGCCGTGGACTACGAGAGCGCGGAGAGGAGCTCCACCCACTGCGCCGTGGCTGAGGGTGAGCTGAGAATGGATATGGGTGGGTCGCCGTTATAGCTGTGGCCTGGGTCCCACCTGTCACTGCCTGCTCCATGTCCCTCCTGTTTCCTCCCTGGCTCCTCCCTCTGTCTGATCCACCCTGGCTCCTCCTGTTTCCTCCTTGGCTCCTCCCTCCATCGTCACTTCCCTGGACTCTGTCTGCCGGCCCCCTACCGGGTGTCCGTCCTCCTCCTGAGCCTCCTCCCAAGTTCCCACCCGTCCCTCCTTCTGTTGTTTCTTCGGCGCGAGGACGTGCCTTCCGGGAGGGTGGCGATATGTCACGGATCTGGACATTTTGTGTGTTTTTCTCCCCACGTGCTCCTCGTGACCCAGTTTCCCCATGTGTGATTGTTCATGTGATTCACCTGCGTCTCGTTAATTATCCCTTGTTTAGTTGTGTATTTATAGTGTGGTCTGCCCCTTGCTTTTGGTCTGGTGTCTAATGTCAATTGGTGCTATGTGTGTTTCCTGCCAGCCCTGTGTTTGCTGCTATTTGGATTATTAAAGACTGTTGTTTGTGTTTACTCCACGTCTACGCATTCCTTGCTCCTCACAGTAGCAGTCGTGACAACCTGCATTACTAAGAGGATTGTTTGGACAAATCCCGAACTCAGGCCTTTTGTTCAACCAGTCTGATCGGAATGCCTAAACAAATAAAGCAAAATTTATAGAGGATCAGTCTATCAGTTTACTTTTTGAGGAACATAAAAATCCTGCTATAATGAATGTTTTTGCATTACATTTTAATTTTTACGTATTCTCGCACAGCCAAACCTTCAGACTGATGGCAGAAGGTCTGGAATCCATGGCTGCTTTCATTGGCCAAGGCCCGCCCATGAGGCCGTTTAACCGACATGCCAAACAGTTTGTTTTGTTCATTGTCACGTTTCGGGGTGTGGAAGTGTTGCCACAATAACAGACCGGTGTGTAAAACTCTCGGACCTATTTTAAAGATTCTGTGCTGAGGGGGTTTGGCGTCATGGCATCTTTGTTTCCAGGTGGAACGTTAAAGAACGCGACATACACGTCTCCCGGAAATCCTGTATAATTCAACCAATCCGATGATGACTTCAAAACTCCTGAAAGGTTTCCAATTTTGTGTGCCATATGCATCAGACGTTTAGCCAGTGGTCTGTGGGCGTGACGTCTGAGGCTGAGACTAATTTTTACGTGACACTATGCAACCCCCCTCCCTCCACACAGACACTTAAAAACCAGCACAATCATCCGAATCACTTTGCACAAGAGTTGCCATTAACAAGAAAAAAAGCATTTTACAAACTGAGAAATCTCCATTTCATATGACTCGTTTGCATGTTATCTGAATTTTATATATTTATATGTTTGATTGACACTTGTCATTGATTGACTGCATCTTGACTGCATACCGGATTGTGAGTAGGTTAGAACAATTGCACACTTCACTGTATCATACTAGAACAAAGTGGCTTTCTTTGTTCAACCCAATGAAATATGGTGCAATGACAGATGGCAGGTGACATTGTTTTGGCACATACTGTGACATATGGTTCTCTGTCCCTCTAATAATGGTATTTCAAATATGGATTTGAATTGTTAATGCTAAAAGCCTACTATATCACATTTGATACGCACACTTGTAAGGCTTCTAAATCATGTTAAAACATGACTGTCAAATATGATACACACACACACACACACACACACACACACACACATATATATATATATATATATATATATATATATATATATATATATATATATATATATATATATATATATATATATATATATATATAATTCTGATGGACAGCTCTTTGCAGAGTTGTCAGCATCACTCTGCTCAAAGTATTACAATTTCACCAAGCAGCAAGCTGTCAGAATGTAGACCCAAGTTATGACAGAATAAATAAACCCTAGTAACTATTTCATCCTCTGTCTCTTTCACTCACTCACTCTCAGGATATGCCCCTGTCACCGGGATGTGCCACCCTGTCCGCAGCTGCACCCTCAATCATGAAGACGGCTTCTCTTCTGCCTTTGTTGTAGCCCATGAGACAGGACATGTGTAGGTTTTTAAACATTACCAGGTGCTTCTCAGCCTTTTCAGATTGATGTTAGCTTTTGTAAAGTGTTTCATGTCATTCCAGTCGATATTTGTGGTTGACATTTAATTAAATAAAGTTTTTATACTGATTTTATAAACCACAATAATTTGTGGTTTTCAGATAAATTCCCATTGCTAATGTCCTTTATGCTCTCAAGGTGAGGACATTTGAATACAATGGACACAAAAATGTCAATGTCTCATTCAAGAGAACTTATCTTTTGAGGATATTTTATAATACAGATGTCAGGATACTAGATAATACTTTGTCCTTACTATGCTCCTTGATATAAAGTCAGTCTCTTACATTGTTGCCATGTCCCTTTTGTGGGTTTCAATTCCTCTTTTGACAACAGTTGCTTAGAGTCTGTAGGCATCTAACGTTCAAAAGGGTTTCAGAGAAAAACTCACCACCTACACAGAGATTAGTCATGGAGTCAACCTCCTTATCTTCTTCTCCATATTGAAACTATTGTTGAGGACTTTACCCTCTCAAACGTCTGACTCTATCTATTTATCTCTTTCATGCAAATGCAGTTTTCATTGCGTACGTGACAAAAACTGGTAAATTATCATTATTCCACTGCATCTTACCACCATCCTATTGATAGACTTTGATTTAGTTTGGGATTAGCACAGACTAAAATAACATTTTATTTAATTCAAAGCGAGATGTCAGGGCCTCAGAGATGGTCTTTTTTATGGCTGGCAACCACATAGAATTGATTCCCTCTTAAGCCTCAGTCCTTCCTGTTTTCGTTTCAATCCCTGCGCAAACCTTTCCATCTGTTTGACATTTGTGATGTAAAAATTAATTTTCTCATTAAATAAATTATACTTCATTTCAATTATGCAGAAATGTTGAAGCCTACAGACGGACATTACACTACTGGAGTCAATAAGACATGAATTAAGGATGCATTAAATCAGGGATCCTCAAATCTGGCCCAAGAGATCTACTTTTCTTCAGAGTTGAGCTCTAACCCTAATCAAGCACACCTGAGCATGCTAATCAATGTCTTCAGGATCATTAGAAAATCACAGCTAGGTGAGTTTGATCGGGGTTGGATCTAAACTCTGTAGCGAATTGGCACTCCAGGGCAAGATTTGAGGAACCCTGCATTAAATTGATCAGAAGTGACAGAAATGTCATATCGTTACTATTTCAAATAAATGCAGTAATTTTGAACTTACTATATATCAAAGAATCCTGAAAAAAATGTATCATGGTATACACAAAAATATTAAAGGGTTAGTTCACCTAAAAATGAAAATTTGCCTTCACTCACCTTCAAAGCATCCTAGGTGTATATGACTTTCTTCTTTCAAACAAATCCAATCAGAGTTATATTAAACATTTTCCTTATGTTAGAATGGGAGTAGGTAGGTGTTTTGTTCAACAGTCCAAAAGTAGTCAAATAAAGCCCGTGCATTCATAATAAAATGTGCCTCACACGGCTCTGGGGGATGAATATAGGCCTTCTGTAGCGAATCAATGCATTTTTGTAAGAAAAATATCCATATTATATATTATAATATCCATAAAGAAGTCATATACACCTAGGATGCTTTGAGGGTGAGTAAAACATGGGCTAATTTTCATTTTTGGGTGAACTAACCCTTTAAGCAGCATAATAAGAAATGTTTCTTGAGCAGCAAATCAGCATATTAGAATGATTTCTGAAGAATCAAGTGACAATGAAGACTGGAGTAGTGGCTACTAACTAATTTAGCTCTTAAAATATAAAATAATTAATTTAAATTCCAATAATATTTTACAGTATTACCTTTTTTACTGTATTCTTGTTCAAATAAATGTAGCTTTGATGAATTTAAGATTTCAGTGTAGACAGGGCTACCTGCTGCAGTGCTGCAAAAATGACTGAAAGGACTGACAAACTGTCAAAGCTAGTAAGCAAAAAGATTTAGATTAACATTAAAAACATAGCTTCCATTGCTTTTTTGTGTCTCGCCTGGTTAGGTCACAGTGTCATATTGTAATTTCATACCCAGTAATAAAGCGGGGAGGCACATGCTAATTGGAGTAGAAAATGTTACTTCTGGCCATTGCTCTACTCAAATGTTCTTGCTTACCATAATCATGCCTTGTCTGTAGGCTTGGAATGGAGCATGACGGTCAGGGCAACCGCTGCGGTGACGAAACAGCCATGGGAAGTGTCATGGCCCCTCTGGTGCAAGCAGCGTTCCACCGCTACCACTGGTCGATGTGCAGTGGGCAAGAGCTGAAGAGATACATTCAGTGAGTTCACACTCCTCTCTTCTCATACCTCACTATGTTTTATCTAAAAACTGGAAGGCCTTGAACTTATGTGCATGTTTTAAATAGAAATGTATCTCTTCACAGGTACGCCTATGATAAATATTTCTCATTGGTTACTTGAGCATAAATATTGGCCCTTGTTTTGATTGGAGCTCTGCTTTGCTTGGTGTCACCTTAGGGTCAGCTGACTGTTTGTTTACCTGAATTAGAGTCACTAATAGGTCACTTGCTGCAAGAGAGTAGAAGTGTGAGATCAAAGGGCTTTAATTTAACTGGTCAGTAGATTGTCGTGATATCTTATGGTTTACAGGCAACGTGAGCAATGGGGATTAACTCTAATGCAACCCATAATTGCTGCGTTAGCCATAAAGATGATGGTATTTGCTCCAACAGCATATTAACTAAATACCTTGTGCAATGGTTTTGTTTTCATAAGAACCACTTTACAAATGTGTTTGAATTCTTTTTCATTTCTGTATGGAATCTGAGCCTCCTTTGAAGTCATAGCCAGACAATTTAGAAAAAAATATGGCACATTTGGACAGATAACTGTTTCATCTGCATGGATACTTTTGCTGAAAAACAAAACACACACACACACACACACACACACACACACACACACACACACACACACACACACACACACACACACAAATGGACTTTCACGGTTTGTTTCACAGACCGATATGCTGTGCTCTGCACCTGGGACACTTTGAAGTCATTGTTTTTATGATTAATAAAGTGAAAAGGCACTTTTTTTTTCTTTAAAGAGATACTACACGTAAAAATGCAATTTTTGCATCATTTACTTACCCTCATGTCATCTCAAACCTGTTTGACTTTCTTTCTTCTGTGGAAACACACACACACACACACACACACACACACACACACACACACACAAACAAACAAACAAAATCGCCATTTGAAAAAAGGTTTCTGTGGAATTTTATTTTATTCAAATTAATAAAAGTTTAATAAAAGTAAATGGGTACCAGTGCTGTTTTGGACCGCACTGACTATCATTATATGGACAAAACATATGAAACTAAATTTTTACTTTTGGGTAAACTATTCTTTTAAGAAAAGAAAAGCATAAAAGTATGAATTATCAAATGAAAAATTTTAATTACAGTTTTTGTTGCTCACTTTGGTACTAATTTCACAAGTAAGGTGTACTTTTTCAAAACTCTTAGTACAAAAATTCAAACTGATCACACTTGTAACACGGCTTGTCATTCTTTCAAAACCTGATGTAATGCTTTTATTCAGTTGCACATATTTTCAGTCCACATAATCACTGTTTCAAACACAAGATTAGTGTAATATGTAATGACAACATTTGGTTTAATCACCGAAATGAGTACAGTATGAAACAGTATGATCTTCTTTCAGTTTAATACTTTTAACAGTCAGTTACAGTTTTTTTTGGATTGCTTAAGCACGATTTTCAAAACAGGGCCCGTGTTTTCAAAACACTACACACAATTAGCACAACCACACACCCAATTAGCAAAACACTACAGATCCTTTGCATAATTAAACACTCTTGTAAAAACTATACACTTCTGTTTAAAAACCACACTTTGTTACCATATGAAACACACGTTTCACATTACTATACTCTGTTTGCACGAGTTACACTCAGCTGTGATGAACGTAAAACACTTTTAGCACTTCTACTTCCCTATGATTAGAGTAGGCTACCATCAACAAAGTACAAATATAATGTAAATCCACCAAACACTACACAAGACCAATGTTGCAGACTGAAGAAACTAATACATAATACTGTAACAAAATGTCACTTTACGTATTGTACTGTAAGTTTACTGTAAAAAAAAAAGAGAAAAAAAAAAGACATTGTCTCTTCGCCTAGCTGGATCTGGCCAGAGAATTTCATCAACATCGCAGGCAATGTTGTCATTAGCAAGACACTTTGGAAAGAAACGTCTTGAATGACGAATCCATCCTTGCATTGCTGCTACCTCCATCTGGTCACAGGCCTCCTCCATGGCTTGGATGAGGGGTACCTCAGCCTGGAGACGGAGATCATATACCTTCCACTGCCATGCCGAGAAAAACTCTTCTATAGGGTTGAGGAATGGAGAGTATGGTGGAAGATATAGGATGGTGAAATGTGGATGTTGCTGAAGTTCTGAACCAGAGCAGAGCGGTGGAAAGACACATTGTCCCAGACAACAATGTATTGCATATGATCGATTTGATTTGCTGCTGTTATGTTGTGCAATTGGTCCAAGAATGTAAGTATGAGTGCTGTGTTGTAAGGGCCCATATGGGCATGGCGGTGGAGGACCCCATTCTGTGTAATGGCTGCACAGAGTGTTATATTACCCCCAAGTTGTCCTGGGACATTGACTATAGCCCTGTGGCCAATGAATTTTCTTCCCCTCCTTCTTGTTCTCGTCAGGTTGAACCCAGTCTCATCTACGGAAATGAACTCATGCTGGATCTCCTCTCCATCCATTCGTAAAACTCCCTGAAGAACAGTGTCAGGCAAAATTGTGTAGTTCAGTGTAGATCTAGTATACATATTACAGTACAGTAAAAGATTATGAGACAGTATGCAAGATCACACTGCTAAAGTGAATGCATACCTCTGCATAATCAGGCCGCAGTCATTTCACCCTTTCGGAATTGCGCTCGAAAGGCACTCGATAAATTTGCTTCATTTGAATTTGTTTTTTTTTTAGGATGCGTGCCAGTGTTGATGTTGAGACCTGATGGATATAGTTGAAACTGGCATGGTTATTGACAATGTTAGCTTGGAGCTGATTGAGTGTTATAGCATTGTTGGCCAAAACCATGTTTACTATCTCCCTCTCTTGCTGTTCTGTGAACATAGGAGGCCTTCCCCCTTGTCGTTCCTGACCCTCAATCCTATGTAGAAAAAAACCCAAAACAGTATACAATAGTACAGTAATTTCACAGGAAAAGATAACAGAAGTGCTGATAGTGCATAGAATACAGTACTGTAAGCAGTTACTGAAACCGTGCAGATGTTTTTGATATGATGATATTTTTACAATACCTATTTTCCAGTCGAAATGTTCTTATCACACTTGCCACTGTGTATCGGCTTAGATTTGGCTGTACTCACAGTCCAGCCTCCCTCAGCGTCAGGCCATGGTTGACAACGTGGTCAACCAGTGTTGCACGGATCTCATTTGTCAGATTCGGTCCTCTTTGAGCACCTTCTTGTCTTCCTCTTCCTTTTCCTCTTCCTCTTCCTTTTCCTCTACCTCTACCTCTACCTCTACCTCTACCTCCAGCATGGCCTCCATCTCTTCCTCTTCCTCTGTTGATTCCTCCTCCTCCCCCTCCTCCTCATCTTACTCTTTCTCTGACTCTTTCCATTGTGCTTGAAGACTGATGAACTCACCTGCTGTTTTTTATAGTGCTTATACACCTGATTGATGTGTCTACAATTAAGCAAACAAGTGTTTGCACACCTGATGACTGTGTTGAACCAATTGGTTGGACGGTGCAGTAATTTGACAGTCAGTGCTTTGGTATTGCAAGGAAGTGACTTCATGATAGATTTTTGTGTGTAATGTATGTTAAGTGTGTTTAGTGTTTTGCAAATCACTGTGTGTAGAGTTTTGCAACAAGTGTGAGGTTGACAATGTGCTTATAATTGTGCAAATATGGGCTGATGTTTTGCTTCTTGAGTGTAAGGTTTTGCTAATAGTGTACTACTTTTAATTTTAGTGTGTAAGCAATCCAAAAAAACTGTAATTTAATAGCAAACAATACAAGATATGTGTTTCAAATCACCTTTGTTGCTGAAATAATTACAGTAATAGAGGCAATAACTGTCATGTCAGAAATTACACTTACATTACCTAGCTTGCATAACTCGCATAAAATGCATAATGCTTGTAAAAGTATTTATACAGTGTGTTACTGGATCAAAAGGTGTGATAAAGATATGACATGGCAATAAGGTTTGGTGCTAGACAGAGTTTACTGTCAATGCAGTATGACATATGACTGAATCTACACTGTAACTGCACTTTTCAGATGAATTTTAGTAATGTGCAGTCTCTACCATGGTAATGCCTCTATATACAGTATCACATGGCATAATGTAATGTAAAATGCTGTATTTGATGCCATCTGTCTCCCTTCTTCTGATACATCTCTGATACATCTCTGATCAGTTCCTCTCCCTTGTATCCTGTTGTATGTTCACAAATTACAAAACACACAGTTTTACAAATGAGGATGTCCTCAAATGTTTTTTGTGTGTGTGTGTGATTTTATCAGGTTTTGCTTACTTCTGGGCAACAATTTGTCCCCAAAATATGGGTAATTAGGTACACACACACACACACACACACACACACACACACACACACACACACACACACACACACACACACACACACACACACACACACACACACACACACACACACACACACAGAGACAGGTATTCCTATCATTATGATGACATTTCATAGGAGTAATGGGTTTTATAGCATACTGTACAAACTATATATTCTATCCCCCTACACTAACCCTACTCCTAAACCTACAAAAATGTTTTTTTTTTTTTTTTTTTTAATAGAAAAAAAGTCTCCCACAAAGAAATTGATTTCAGATATTGCCATCTTTGAGGAACATTTTCCCATAACATAGGGTTTACCTGAACCACACACACATGTACAAAATAGTGGTTATCATTGAAGATAAATCACTTTTAGCGCAATTTAAAAAAAAAAAAATAATAATAATTACATTTGATTGCCCCTAAATAGCAAACAAGTTCTTTATAAACTATATCTATTGAATCTATATCTATAGATATATATAGCTGCACCAAATGATTTGGTACTTGTGAAATTAGTACCAAAGCGAGCAACTAAAACTGTAATTAGATTATGTTTACCTACAGCAAATGGAGACCCATTAAATACATTATATTCTAGGCTAGGGGATTTGGGCTGAATTTCTGTAATAAACCTCTCAATTTGAGGTCATTTATTCATTTGAGCCCTCATTGATTCATTCAGTCAGTTCAGAAGACATCTAGTGCCACTTAAGGATTTTCAAATTTATATACTGCTCCATGTTCAGGGTTAATCCTGTCATGGCCAAAGGCTGACGGGATGTAAATTACCCATGAATCTTGGCAACTTACTGCAGCCAATACAAATGAGATGTTAAGTAGCTCTCTATGGCAGGAAAAGCCTTTTCAGTGTTGTCTATTGAGTTTGAAGTGGTCACTATTCTCAGTAGCCTTTGAGCTGTGTCAAATAAATGATATACCAAGAAAATTGATTCATTTTCAAAAGATAAATGGGGCATTCATCTGCATTTACTAATACATTTTATTTGTGCTTTTTTTTTTAATTCACAACTCAACTCTTGCATAACCTTTAACCTGAATGGTGCTCATAAAGAAATGATGATGATGATTAAGAGCAGACACAGATTTATTTCTGATAATAAAAGGCTTCACTTTCACTGGAAATCTTTGAACATTGGCCTCAGATTAAATTAGCCAGTGGGAGAAGAAAATCTCTAAGGAGACTTTTGAAGTTCAAAATCTCTTCTTGGGTTGAAAGTTTGAAAGCACTTTATCTGCATGTCCTGGCCTCACTCAGCACTTCAGGATTTTGAACATTTACTGTAAATTATCTATTGCATGGATATTAGGAAGTGTGATTGATTCAGTTCTTTGAGGGTTCAGTAACAGCTCAGTTTAATGATATGAATCATATGAATCATCTAGAATGTACGAGTCTCATTTTCATTACACCATATGTCCACTTTAGGCTTACTATTTGCTACTGACTTTAGTGGCTTTCAAAGTTTATAGGTTCTCTTATTAAAACATTTATTTGGTTTACTTAAACAGCTGTAGTAAATTTGTTTGTTTTTCACAGCTCCTATGACTGCCTGCTGGACGATCCCTTCAAACATGACTGGCCGCAGCTCCCTGAACTTCCTGGGATCAATTACTCCATGGATGAGCAGTGTCGCTTTGATTTTGGAGTTGGATACAAAATCTGTACTTCAGTGAGTATGGCTTGAGGCTATATTCTCCCTTGACAGATCTGATAAATCTTAGTCATTAAACCAAGCACCAAGAAGTATTTTATTTATTTTTTTAAACAAATGCCTCGTTGAGGTCATTTAGCGGGAAGTGCTTGAGGTATTTTTTCAAATGTTTTAATGCCAGGTTTCATTTCTGAATGGGAACATTTAAAAAAAAAGACATGTCTGTTATAATATTTCTGTATTAGTTTCTGGCCTTTGAATTACTCAGTTTCACAGCTAAATATGTTCCTTTATGTTCTGTTAATCTCCCGAACCCTCAGTCCAAAACACTTTCAAGTGTGAAATGAATAGGTGCTACAAAGTCCCAATCACATGTAGTGTCAGGGAAAATAGCTTCACACCTGGTTTATGGCCTGACACTGAGAACCAGCAGATGGCAAGATGTTTGACATTCTGTCATCAAAGGCTGTAACACTAGTAAACAAGAACAGCATGCTGTGATCCTTCCTTCCAGCCCCTCTGACATGCCTAAACAACCTGTGCCAAGCCCAGCAAAAACTCACATCCCTGTGAAATGTTCTATGACCCACTAATCATGCTTTAATCAGTTGGTTCTCTGAAGACATGATAAAAGTGTCCCCATTGCCAGTGTCAATAGAAACAATTAGATTGTAATGGGCTTGTAAACAAAATATTAGGAACTATTTGTTGCTTCTCCCATCTACAGAGTGACATTTTAATTAGCTCTCTGAGGAGTTTGTTGTACAAAAAGGTAATTTTTCTGTAAAGCTTTTTTATCTTTTATTCCATGACTGTTTTAGTGGTTAAGTTAAATTGTATTAATCAAAAAGTATGTCTAATTCATTGAAATCATGAAAGCAATTACAGCAATTTATTAAAAGTTTACAAAAATCGAATTTTTTAGGTCCCTATGTTATTTATTTATTTATTTAGTGTTCCCATTTCAGTTTTTCTGGATTCAGTTTTTTCTGGATAATCAAAACTTACAAAATTGTTATTAAAATTATTAAAGACTCAGTATAAAAGCAGTTCTGGAGATGCTGTTCATGTATTTATGTTTGTATTTCATGAGATGGCAGATGCTGAAAACATCTCGCGTCACCTGCACTAAAGTAGGTGAAACCATGAGTCTGCATCATTCATTCGCACAGAGACATGGGGGACATGCAGAATTAGTATTTAAATAATCTTTTAGCGGTTTAAAATTCCCAGACACAAGTCCATATTGCAATCTGATTTAAGTGTACTGACCTACCTTTGATTTATTCCTACAAATTTGTATCAAATTCTGTGACATTCCACGTTATACAGTAAATTCCATTTTTATGACTGGATTCTGCAACTCTAATCATAGGGCCCAACTGATGAGTTACCAGCGTAAGCCTATGTGCCGGGGCTCAGCCCGATTTAACCCCTGTGCTTAATAAGGGTATCTTGCAATTAGCTCCATTTGGCATGCATATGAATTTCTGTCAGTTTCTTCATGTTGATTCAAACCTTTATGACTTTTTTCAGTAGAGCACAAAAGGAAGAAAAGAACATAAAATTCAGAATTTTTCTAATTGTGTTTTTATGTGCAATTACAATGAATGCTGAATGAGGTCTTGAAACTTCCAAAATGTTTTATAAAAACACTGTTATGAAAAGCCATAGAATGTGACCCTGGACCACTAAACCAGTCATAAGGGTCAATTTTTCAAAATCGAGATGTATACATCATCTGGAAGCAGAATAAATAAGCTTTCCCTTGATGTATGGATTGTAAGGATCGGACAATATTTGGCCAAGATACAACTATTTGAAAATCTGAAATCTGAGGGAGCAAAAAAATCTAAATATTGAGAAAATCGCCTTTAAAGTTGTCCAAATGAAGTGCTTAGCAATGCATATTACTAATCAAAAATTAAGTTTTGATATATTTACAATATGGAATTTACAAAATATCTTCCTGGAACATGATCTTTACTTAACCCTCTGGGGTCGACAAACGAGGATACGCGTTTTGTGGCAGATTTTCCTGATAAGGCCGAAATGAGTTTGAATTACTCTGCCATTTTTGATCGTACAGATAAGAGCAATACA
This sequence comes from Acrossocheilus fasciatus, assembly GCA_036784905.1. NCBI lineage: Eukaryota > Metazoa > Chordata > Actinopteri > Cypriniformes > Cyprinidae > Acrossocheilus > Acrossocheilus fasciatus. Next base: position 18,054,983 of record CM071942.1, read on the forward strand.
CCATTCGAATCTGTAAGGGGTCTACTTTCATTTTGTATACACTCATAATAACAACTAAACTTTGTGCTTTTGAAGAATAAAGAAAACAAACAGGGTGCGTTCTCAGTCTTCACTCTCTCCGCGAACTGCTTTTTGAAATGCATCACTAAAATGAACTGTAACTCAGCAAATACTTCACACAGAGACATGAGAAATATATCTATAGAAAGCTTGACATGTCTACTCTTAAAGGTAGTAAGTCTTACCGAAAACAAATATTCTGTGATAAAGTAATCCGTATGAAACCAACGACATGTCCAGTTTTTCCGTCTGGTCTCATTATCTCTAATTAGGTCACGCCCACGTGCTCCTCGTGCTATTGATATTACAAATCTCCACGTGAGACAGGCGGCATGTAAACGCTCACACCACCGTAAACAAAGCAGCAACACGTTCATCTCAGATACTTTTCGTTTTTGGAAGAACACGCTGTGAGGAATAAGCCTTGTATTTACCTCAGAAACATGCTGAGAGGAAAAAGCCTTGTATGTACCCCAGAAGACTTCTCCGGGGCCCCAAAACACCCTCAGAACCCAGAGGGTTAATGTCCCAATGATTTTTCGCATAAAAGAAAAATCAATAATTTTGACCCATACAATGTATTTTTGGCTATTGCTACAAATATATCCCAGCGACTTAAGACTGGTTTTGTGGTTCAGGGTCACAAATCATAAAAGCTATGTTAAAAATCTTTTTAAGTCATACAATAGCCATAAAAGAAAGAATGGCATATGGGTTTGGATCAAAATGAAGGTGTGTAATTAATGGCAGAATTTATTTTTATTTATTTATTTTGTTAATTTGTATGTATTAAAAATGCAGTGACATGGAAACAGCGACAGATCTTTTTTTCTGTATTGTGATGCACATCCTATTATGATTATGGAAAAATTATTAGAGAAGTTCACTGTATGACATTTAAAATAAAAAGGCAGCAAAAAGGAAAAAGAAACACACACACATTAATTATTCACAATAACAAGTCAATAACTTGTATTTAATTTGACAACTTTAATAACATGACACAAGAATATCCAGTAATCGGAACTGGCTTCACCTAGAGTGCAGTGCATAAAAGATAAAAGCATAAAAGCCTTGAGCCAGTAACAAAGCTAAAGACAACTGATATCCTTTAGTCCAATTGATTGCCAAGGGACTTGTTAGAGGCTTCCCCAGCTATGCCTACAACATAGTGTCATCTCTCCCTTGGGAACATCTGTCCATTTATTAACCGTATGTCTGAGCCTTTCTACTCCACACAGCATTGCAAATAAGCAGCACTATTTTGGTGAAGAACTCAGACATGAACCTTGTATTTCAGCTGTCATCTATTAGTTTCCTCTCCCATTCCTGTATTCCAGACTGCCATTTTAATTATTTGTTTACATTTCTGTTTTTTTTTTAAGAAAAAATATCCTGCAAAATACTTCGATCCTTTGTATTGTTATATGTGTACTACGTACTCCTGCTGTGTTTAATGAAAAGAAATATAGTGAACAGAAGTCCAGCTGTGTGTGTATCAGCCTCCAATGGACAATAGTGTCATTTCAATAATTATCGTCACTTTCATTCCGAATCACATTAATTTGTCATAATCAAAGCCCTGTAAATTTAGTGATAAATTACTGTTGCCCTGTTTCATGTAAAAAAAAAAACAACCTAAAAGTAATTTGGTGAAAAAGTGACGTGACATGTGGCCAAGTATGGTAACCTGTACTCGGAATTAGTGCTCTGCATTTATCCCATCTTAAGTGCACACACACAACAGTGGGCAGCCATTTTTTGCTGCAGCGCCCATGGAGCAGTTGGGGGTTATTGCCTTGCTCAAGGACCCTTCAGTCATAGTATTGAGGGTGGAGAGAGCACCGTACATTCACTCCCCCACCTACAATTCCTGCCGGTACCGAGACTTGAACCTTGACCATTGGGTTACAAGTTCATCTCTCTAACCATTAGGCCACGACTTCCCCTCCATGACTGGTTGTGACTGATGGTCATGAGAATGACATTATAATGTGTGCATCTGATGGGCTTTATACCAGCAAACAACTGTGTAGAAACCACAGCTGATTTGAATTAAAGGGATAGTTCAACCAAAAATGAAAATTCTGTCATCATTTACTCACCCTCAAGTAGTTCCGAACCTGTATGAATTTCTTTGTTCTGCCGAATACTAAGGAAGATATTTTGAAGAAAGTTTGTAACCAGGCTGTTTTGGGGCACTATTGACTTCCATAGTAGGAAAAAAAAATACTATGGAAGTCAATGGTGCCCCAGAACTGCTCTGTTTCCCACATTCTTCAGAATATCTTCCTTTGTGTTCTGCAGAACAAAGACATTCATACAGGTTTGGAACTACTTGAGGGTGAGTAAATGATGACCGAGTTTTCATTTTTGGGTGAACTATCCCTTTAAGCAGAATAGCAGCACAATGTAACAAAAGCCAATAGAACCCAATTATAATCAGTGATTCTGTCTCCTGACAACAAGACAAATGGATTTGCAGCATTCTCTTTCATGTGTCAAATGTAGACTGGCTCAAGCTGTTGCAGTGCAATGTGACAATGGTCACACCTGGTGTAGACATAGTGTCAGGTGGCACGCAATGACAGATGGGTAAATTTCACTCTGAAATATTGATGTATGCTTGTTCATCCCTTCAGACGGAACATATACTCTCTTTTTTTGGTCTGGAATCTCACTTGGCTCAAATGACACTATAAGGCGAAGGGAATGTACTCAATGTGTCATTTGCAGTAAACAAAAATTCTCTTTTTCCAGTCTCAGATTAATTTCTGGGTGTCTAGCACTAGCAGCAGCTCCAGAGTGCCACTGGCAGCCTCGAGGGAAAAATCAATTCATTTTTTTTTATTTTATTGAATCTCTTCTCAAGAAGGCTCCTAAGAGGAAAAGGATTGTCAGGGCTTATCTCTGGTGGAATTGTTGCTCGGCCAAAAAAGTTAAAAATTCTTTCAAATTTGTTTCACCATTTAATTCTCTCTAAATCTATCTCTCTTAAAATGCCAAGCAACCAACCATGGGTGCTTTTCTCTCTCTTCAGTTTCGCACGTTTGATCCATGCAAGCAGCTGTGGTGCAGTCATCCAGATAACCCTTACTTCTGCAAGACCAAAAAAGGGCCTCCATTGGACGGGACTGAATGTGCACTTGGGAAGGTAATTTAATGTGTCCACATTTTGCTAGGCCTACTTTGTCCTGTTGTTCCCAATTTGATTCTGTCTCACTCCTTCCCCTTGTAGTGGTGCTACAAAGGTCACTGCATGTGGAAGAATGCCAACCAAGTGAAGCAAGATGGAGCCTGGAGTGCCTGGAGCAAGTATGGCTCCTGCTCTCGCTCCTGTGGGACGGGTGTCCGCTTCAGAACCCGCCAGTGCAACAACCCTATGTATGTTATCTACTGTACTCCCAGTCAGGATTGCTAATGAAGATCACTGGTACCGTAGTGTACTTTCCATAATCAGATTCAGTCATCAAATGGATGGTTGCAGTTTCTTTGAAATAAAGCATACAGGCAGCAGAGTTGAACATGATTGACTCTAGCCAATGAGACGAAAGGTCAATCACAACCTTAGCATTCCTCTGTTATAAAGGTTAGTTTGTCCTTTATATCAGTATTATTCCATTAACTCTTAATATTTCAAACCACATAACCTCTGCATTGGGCCTGCTAATTTTTCTCCTAATGATAGAGATTTTATAAAAGTATGAAATAGCCTGATTACATGTTTACATTCTTAAATCTCTTTTATTAAGAAACATCTGTACAGGGTGCTTTTAATCAGAGGAGCTGCCATCTTTGCTGTCTAAGTGTAATTTTCTTTTGGAGGAGTTTTTTTGTGCTTCTGCTTCTTAATTAGCATGCATGCTATGAGAATGAAGGCAGTAAGAGAGCTAGGATTTTTATTTTTTTTATTTTTTAATGCCAGCACATTAGTGTGCTAGTTGTGTGGAGTGCTTGTTAAGGACTTGTTAAACAGCATTTGAGTTGAGCAGATGCTCACACTTACAGAAAATATGCATGATGGAAAATTCAAAGTTAGGCTTAATATAAGATGCCGAGCTTAAACCGTTGTAAAAATATAATACATCTTTTGCATTCCGTCAAACCATTGATTAGGTTGTCTGAATCCAGATCTAAATATTTAATTTGGTGAAAGAAGGCATAGATGTGTTTCTAATATCTGTAATATTAACTTTGTTTTGATTAACCTTGGTTATTGACTGCTTTTTAAACCACAGACTTGAATGTTAAAAATAATTTGTTAGCATTCGTTTGAACATTATCTGTTATCTGTTAGTCCATCTAATGGAGGTCAGGACTGTCCAGGGGTGAACTATGAGTACCAGCTGTGTAACATAGATGATTGCCCCAAACGCTTTGAGGACTTCAGAGCTCAGCAATGTCAACTTCGCAACTCCCACTTTGAATACCAGAATGCCAAACACCACTGGCTTCCCTACGAACACCCAGATGGTGAGTTTGTCAGATTATAAAGCAGTGTCATTTGGGGATATGTATTTAAATAACAGATATTTATATTCCAGGTCATTTTTAATTGTGCAAAAATGCTTGCCCACTTTTTTAGCAACCTTGTTCTGGAAGTATTTCTCCCATAAAGAGAGAGATGGTACTGATTCATATAATGAAGTATACTATTTTTGCTGTTTGGCATTGTTGAATACGTTAGGTAGCCGTCTACTGTACAACTAAACTCTAAAATGCCTGTCTTTTCTTGTTTATGTCACATCCACTTTTCACATTGCTTCATGTTTCTTCATGGCTCTTTTGTGTAAATTAAACAATATACTGTATACCGCCAATTTCGACAAGCCCTAATTTTATTCCCGACACAGTAAGACAAAAACAGATTTTCTCTGCCATACATTAACAAATACTCTGTACTTTGAAGGAGCAGGGACAGCGTGTGGCAAAATCAACAGAGACCAGCTTAGCTGTCCACACACACACAGCTTGTAAATGCGTCCTCCCTCCTGGGAGAACCACAGCCCATCCATTATAATTGTGGTCAAGTCCACTTTCCTCAGTGTGTTTGGCTCAAGAAGCAAAGGCATTTAGAGTGCCCTCACATGCAGGGTGACAAAGTGTCATTTTTGTCAAACTTACTGCAGTTGCTTTATGTGATGTTTTCTGTCCATTGCCATTTATTTTTGTGGCTATTTATACATACTTTTGAGTATGATAAGAAAGCATACATTGCTCAACACTAAAGCCACCTCACTATTTCATTGTTTTTCATTGTACATTCATTACATTTTCATTATAAAAACCTTAACAAATCACTAATTCATGAACATTAAAATGTAATTAAGGTATACAAATCAATTTTATTTTAAAATAAACAATTATGAATCACTTTATTGTAAAGTGTAAAAAATATCTTCTGAGATGCAATTAGCTAACTCATTTTGTGTGTGTGTGTGTATGTGTGTGTGTGTGTGTGTTGGTTGCATTTATATGTACTAAGGTGCACTGTAAAAAATGCCTGTGAATTTATCGGTAGTAGACTGTAAAAATGCTACAGTAAAAACCTGTTAAGTAGTTAAAGGTAAGTTCCCCTACTACAGTGGTTCTCAAACTTTTTATACCAAGTACCACCCCAGAAAATATTTGGCTTTCCAAGTACTGACATAATGACCAATATTAAAATTTAGTAGCGTAGTAGGACTATTCAGCTACAGCTCTGCATAGTTAAAAAAACAAGGCAGTTGTATTCCTAATAAGAATATTTATTGTTGTCAGCCACTTTAATATTGTAAATACACAGTTTGAACATTAACATTAACACTGCACTGTGCTTACAAACAGGTAAATAAAAAAACCCTTAAATTAAATTAAAGATTAAATTAAAATGTGTTGTTTTAACATTAATTTATATTTAACTAGTGATTCCTCTGCACACCACTAGAGGAAGCCTGAGTAGTAGTGGTGCTCCTACCACACTTTGGGAACCACTGCCCTGCTACAGTGAAAAACTGTACTGGACATTACATGTAATTTTACGGTAGTATATCGTTTTTGGAAGTGAAAAAGAATGTATAATTTAGAGTGAACAACTGTAAATTGACATTCCCAGAATTCCCTGCGTTAAATTTCAATTTTGTGTTTAACTGTACATTTAAGTTAAAACCGTAAAACCTAAAATGTTGCTACTGTATTTTTCTTACAGTAAAATTCTTGCAACCACAGCTGCCATTTTTTTACTGTAAATTTTACAGATTTTTTTTTTTTTTTTTTTTTACAGTGTAAGGAATTTTAATTATGTGTGCCTTATTCAGCTTTAGAATTAATCTCACAGAATTGTGAAGGCATGCTTCATAATTATTTAAGTTACTTGACCAAGCACTTCAACAAGGTTTCCTAGTGTTGTGTAAATTACCAGGTTCACACTCTGTATGTTAATTTCATTGCCTTTCATTACTGTGCTGTGCTGAAAATAATGTCATCATTTACTCCTGTCATTCCAAACCTGTATGACTTTTTTCTTTTCTGAAACATAAAAGGTTTAGAACATTATGTGGGTGTGTAAATGCTGATAGAATTTTCATTTTTTGCATGAACTATTCTTTTAAACGTCAAGGAGATCAAGACATAAAAAAGCACATTTTCATTTTACTTGTATATTATACTCATTATGCTTTATTATATACAAGTTTTATTGGTTGAATATTATCATTGATTTCCCTATAACTTTATCTTAATCGAATGATACAGCAAACAGTTCACATAACTGAGTCAAGCTGTAATTTGCGGTCTTTCTTATTAAATAATATTTCTTTATATTTTTCTATATTTTCAGCCAGCAAAAGATGTCACCTTTATTGCCAGTCAAAAGAAACAGGTGACGTGGCTTACATGAAGCAGCTGGTGCATGATGGGACAAAGTGCTCTTACAAAGACCCGTATAGCATCTGTGTACGCGGAGAGTGTGTGGTAAGTATTTCAGTTTCATTATAGATTTCAAGTATTATTTCATAGTAGTATGCTTCCTTTTCAGATCTTTGCATAATTATTTAGTGTTCTACAACAAGAAAATACAAGCAAATATATAATTACCATTTTCTCCCACCAGCACAGAGATTGTTATTTTTAACTTCCTGATTTGATTAGTAGATGCTCACAGGGCAAACAAAATATCTTCCTTTTTCATTGATGGGCCTAATCATGCCTTAAAACACCAGCATTCAGTGTAGAGGGACATTACCTAGTCGGACATTAAAGTACACATCTGACTCACATGCATTTTAGTCAACACAAGTCTGCGAGTACAGTAAGACCAATTTGAAACTTATTACACACTCTGAATAGGTAAAAATGAGTCTACACATGTAATTAATTTTTATTGTATACAGTGCAGGCAAATCTGTCACACTGTACAGCCTTGTTATTTACTGTTATAAATTTGTGAGTTGCCTCTGTGGTTTGTCGCTGAGCAACTGAGTCTGACAGTGCAGTGTGTACAGGATGAGTGCCACTTCAACGTGAATGGTGTTTGAAGAATGGGTCTCTCTGGATGGAGTTGATAGAAGTACATTGATTTTTGTAGAAGGAATGGACAATGAATAGTGATTAGCTCTTGGAGGAAATGATTGATAGTGTGTCAGCTAGTGTACAGAAGCTTTAGGATTTATTTGCAGATATATATCACCTTTTTAAAAGTTTTGTTCAGCAAACTGCTGCAGTGTGTCTCATATTTGTCAATGTCATTTTGTATTTTTGAAAGAAAAATAACTGTTTCTTGGTTACATTTTTTCTGTGACCAAAATAGCAACACGCGAGATACAACCATCACAAGCAGCTATAGTTTCATGATATCAGATGCAGACATATCCAAAGATGAAAGCTTGAAGTATTTCTGATAGCACCTTGTGCCTCTTTTCTCAGTGTGTCTTGCATATCCCTCTTCCTCTCTTACGCTCTCTCTCTATCTTTTTTTCAGAAAGTGGGCTGTGACAGGGAAATTGGCTCCAATAAGGTGGAGGATAAGTGTGGTGTGTGTGGAGGTGACAACTCCCACTGCCAAACTGTAAAAGGAGCCTTCACCCGTGTGCCTAAGAAAGCCGGTAAGATACTTTCCTCTTTCCTGGGCCATTGACGTGCAGTATTTTACTTATATGACACGGTTCTTTATTCTAGACTGCAGCCCTGTCATTAAGTTTCAGAGTCTTCTAGTTTAAGCACACATCTGGAGTTCACTTTACTTTTAGGGGAAAAAATAGCAAAGTTATAATGCTGGAATGTTTTGAGATTTGAGTTCACTTATTTATATTTGATATATGATGATGATATATTTATTATATTAGATATGCCATCTCAGAAACACCAGATGTATTTAATAGTTTTATGCATGTGTGATTTATTAATAAGCATTATTGTTATTTTACAATTCAAGGAGAAGTGTGAAAATTGCTTTTAATTATTTATTAGCACAAGACTACTTTGCATACTCACAGAGAACCTCTTTTGTTTTAAAGTTCATTTTAGAGTTTTAAACTGTGTTCAAGAATGTATGAATTGAAGTGCATGGTACCTACCTGTTTGCCGAAAAATGGGAATGGGGATGAAATTAGGTTAGGATTGGGGAAGTTTATAAAATCCTGAAGAATAGAGTTTGGATTTGATCTAGGAATTATTTTGTGTCTGCCAGTATGCACTCTTAAAACTAAAGGTGCTTAAAAGGTACTTCCCAGCGAAACCATAGAATAACCATTTTTGGTTCCACAAAGAACCATTCAGTCAAAGTTTCTTTAAAGAACCATCTCTTCCTTACCTTTTTATAATCCGAAGAATGTTAAAGATGTTCTTCAGATGTTAAAGGTTCTTTATGGAACCATTTAGGCAAACATTTTCTTCTGCTATGGCATCGTGAAGCACCTTTATTTTTATGAGTGTGGATAAGATTGGGATGGGTGATAAGAGAAAAAAACTTCTCTTGAGATAAGAGAAGTTTTACAGCAACAGAGAACAAAGGAGCTTATATTAGGAATTCAGTCACATTCTTAATAGATATTCAGAGATTTAAAAATGTAACAGTACTGTACGTAAGGAAGTCTCAATGTATGAATATAAACAAATAGATTATTTGATTTGATTTTTCTTTCTCTCACTGAGTCTCCTGTGGTTCGTTCAGTGAGTTTTGACTATAGTACGACACAAACTACTTTCTTCACACTTTGATGAGTCATTTTGCATGCAGCTCTTAAGGCCACTCCTTGACTCACATTTTACGCATTTGCATGATTCTGTAATGATATCTTTCATATTTATTATGACACTCCTACCCCTTCACACCACAGAATGTAAGAGCAGTTTTATTTGATAAACACATTCACATTCACAGAGACATCTGTACTTTCCTTCTTCTTTGCATACAGGTACATACACAAATGCTCACACATTATTAGAGACCCTCCCCTCAATTCAATTTGATATTGTGGTCACAAGAGACATATTTGTGATGTTACTACCAAATATAAACATCGATCTGTATCTTCTGACCTCTTGTGATAATCACCATAGGCAGATGTTACCTCCAGGTGTAAACAGGTTCTAAGTGTGTGCTGTCTGAGCTTTCATTATGCTTCATAGGTAGCAGGGGATCAAAATCAATATTTTAAAAGCTAAATAGATACATGATATTAAATGCAGTTTTTCATTGGAGGGATCTGCAGTAAATAACAATGATACCTCTCATTTTAGTGCACACACACATACTGTATAACAGCAATCCCACATGGTTATCTCAGTGAAAAACAGCATCACTCTCATGTGAATCCAAAGGGAAAGGTGAATGATATACAGCATGCATAAATAAATTAGAGGAAAAAAAATACATGTCATATACAAAACTGATCTATTAAAATAACAAACCAAGAACATTGACATTCAGGACCACTGGGCTGCTTGAGGAGGGAGGCGCTTGTCTCACCTGTAAACACAAACAGACAATAAACAACATTTATTGCATTTATGAACTCACAAAGCTTCCCTCAGGACTCACATTACCACTCCATCTTGACTCTCTACTTTGCATGCAAACTGTGTGTAGTTTCCCCTTAAATTGTTTCCCAAGACATGCAGGAGAGGATCCTGGTTTTGTTGCAAGTCTCACTCCTTTTGTTTGCTCTGGTTTCCATTATTCAGGCATTTACCTGATCATGCTATATTAATTGCAGATCAGCCAATCTCTTTCCTTGACACTATGTGACAGAGATTTAGAGCCAAGTACCATTGGCAGTGAATTCTGTATGAAGTGAACAACGTATTAAAAACCAGGACATTTCGTACCCAGGGAATCACAATAGATGTTCTGCTACAGACAATGCAGAGCAGCCCATTACAGAAAATTCATCAGGTTTTGGACGGAGGCGTGTCATTATTATTGAGCCAACAGCAGTCAGGGATGAAAGCATGGTAGTCATTTAATTGGTTTCCTTAAGCAACCATCACTTTACTTTTTAATGATATTTGCTAGTTTTGCAGCCCTAGAGAGCTTGAGGCCTGCACTAGAATTCATGCATAAATAGATTCTCCCAATAAAGTTTTAATTACAGGATTATAATTTTAGAATGTTTTGGTAAACTGTCACTGTGGCTGGTAACAGGTATTCAATTAAAGTACCAAGAGTTCCAGTCTCGAAATTTCTTCCTAACAAGCGTCTGAAGAATCATAATTTGATCTTGTGTTTAGATGGCCTAATCAAACTTGCAGGCTCTTTTGCTCTTTGATTCTCGCTTTTATGTTGAGTCTATCCTACTTTTTAATGTAAATATTGTAATAAGAATTACAAATTTTATGAATTGAGCAAGCCATTTTGCTATTTTAAAATATAAATGGAATCAATTCATATTTTACTATTATAATAATAACAAATTATGTATATTACATGCATGTAACAGTAAACCAAACCCTAATCATAACCCTAACAAAACAGTAAGTACATGTAGTTAATTAATATTACTCAGTACTTAAATGAATAATTACACTGTAACAAGGGCACCTTAAAATAAAGTGTAACCTTAGCTTTTATTTAGTTTTTAAGCACCTCTGTTTAAAGGCCCATCCAGATCTTATTTTATTTATTTATTTATTTTTATTGAATGCACTTACTTAGTAAAGATGCATTAAGGAACAGTAAAGACATTAATAACATTACATAAGAGTTCCGTCTAGTCAGTGGCTGCTGTTTTTGGCTTGCGGACCTTTCCAGATAACACCACCCCACCCCACTTTCGCTTCCGGCTGCATTACTGTCCTGTCATAATAAAGGCTAAAATGCCAACAAAAAAAAAAATCTTAAAAAAAGAAAGACAAAAAAAATCTATTTCAAATAAATGCCATTCTTTGAGCTTTCTATAGATAAAATAATTCTGAAAAAAATATTGTGGTTTCAACAATAATATAACACAGCACAACTGTTTTCAGAATTGATAATAATAATAAATGTTTTCTGAAGGATCAAGTGATACTGAAGATTCAGCTTTGCCGTCACAGGAATAAATTGTATTTAAAAATAAAGCCTATAAAAACAGAAGACAGTTATTTTAAGTTTATGATCAAATAAATATGAGCTTAAGAGACTTTTTTCCAAAAAACATTAAGAAAAAAAAAAATCTTAATGGCTCCACTGTACATCCCTGTAGCACAAGTATGGTACTATTGAAGCTAATTCTTTACACCTGCACAAAACTGTGACAATATTAGCCTGTTAATAGCCTGTTACAATATTGTCACACTCCATATCATAACACGTTCTTGCTTGTTCTACAAACCTGGATGTATGTTGATAAAGACGTCATGTCTCAAAGCAATGATTGTATATGGGCCTGATCAGTCACTTAGCAGTTCATGTGGATACAAAACGCCTCCCCAGTTGTTTCAAAATCAGTTTTTGGGCAACTGCTTTTATTGTTGATTTAATATCACATAATGTAAGAATAGAACCAAATAGAGGACATACTTTTCCACTATTAATCATATTCGTTTAACTGCATTGTGTATTATACTTGTGATTAAACAGGAACCCAAGTGAACAAAAGGCAAGGGCCTGACATCTTTATCAAGCCCTGCATGCACATTAGCTCATTTGAATGCAATGTGGAGGACTATACTACATATAGTACTTCAGAGCTGTGCCTGTTCTGAACCCAAAATTACATAATTCCTCATAAGATTATTTAAGATATGTTCATTTTAGCATAAATATGTAAATCACATTCTGAGGGTAAATCTTCTTCAGAAACAAGCATTAGCCATGTGGCTCTGGCACAATGTTTCATTACAGTACTTTCCAGAGCTGCCTAATTTTACTGTTACATAGACACATACAATCACAACAGATCCTCTGTATGTCTTCTTATGACCTGCTGTTTATTAACAATGTGGCATACAGGCCTATACAGTGACGATAATGCACACTCATGCTAATACATACTAAAACACAGCCCTCGCACAGATGGCAGGACAAAAGTGTCTAAGAGTATGGATTCAAGTGTGTGTTTGTGTTGCATCTGAAAGGCATGGCATGTGACATAATTGAGCGGATGTGCATTATTATATAGGGCTGTCTTGATTTTGGCAAACTTCCTAGCTCTATTTGAGCCTCTCACATGTGCCTTGTGTGTTATGAATGCAGAATGTGCAGTTAATGAAGGTGTCACTTGTGTTATATTTGATTTTGACAGTAAATGAATGTTTCATTCTGGCTCTAACCAGAATTTGCATGATCCTGATCTTGTCATACAATATGTGTCATATTGGGTGATGGTACACAATTTGTGATGCTTTATATCACAAATTTTATTGACATTTCTTATATTGTATTACATTCATCTCATTGTTTGCATGAACTAAATCAGCATTTTGACCTTTCTCTATCTAACTCTACCTTGTTTTATTGTCAATTGATCACTCTTTTAACAGGAAAAAAGTTAAGCAAGAGATCCCAAAAAGAAATGTTGGAAAACACAACCTGCAAGTATCTTGTATTGTCTAATCCTACACTTCTCCTTCCTGTAGTATTGCTGTGTTTTGCATTAGCTGTAGCCTGTAGATACAAAGCAATATTCAACATATATCAACAGTTGATATAAATTAAACTCTATTGACCGTATTTGAAGAATACTGTTGATTACCACAGAAAATAACTTTAATTCCCTGGCTTTGTTCATAAAATCTAAAGCAAACCTTGTTGCATTAATGCACTTACAATGGATCATGGGCAATGGATAGGGCAAATGTATTGAATAGTTTAGAAGCAGAAATGTGAAGATCGTACTTTTCTTGAAGAATTTGAATTACAAAACTGATCTGTTTAATTCATCCTCTTGAGGCCGAAACCTTTGATTCAGCATTATCAACAAAATTCCTGTGTGACATTTGTTCCATGTAAACAGCATTTTGCTTATATTCTTGTGTAGATATTATGAAATTTGACTATTTATACTTGGGTTTACCAACTTTTTAAACCCAGAAAATGTAAGCAGTTCTATGACCGCAGTTTTGTGCAATGACATATACTGTACTGCAAATTTTTAATTATTAATTTGCTTGGCTCTACACTATAGGCTTCCATTGTAAGTGCATTACTGTACACGTTTTTTTTTTCCTTTGTTTTCTATTAAAATGATCTTCTTTAACGATAGACAATATGCCACAGATAAGCTTGAGGTAGATTTAACTAATTTGTCTTAAAATTGGTTTGTGGGGCCATATGCCAACTGAAACTATTAATACATTAAAGTATAGTTAATCCAAACATTTCAATCATTTACTCACCCTTATGTCATTCCAAAACTGTATGCATGTGTTTCCTCTATGGAACACAAAGATGTTTTGAATGTCTCAGTATTTTTGTCCATACAATAAAAGTGAGTGGGCTTCAATGTTGTTTGGACCCCAACATAATAGGATTAGTAAATACATATGCTCTCTCTCATACATACTGTACTGCATCCCTCCCCCGCCATCATCACACACCAGCCATTATTTCTGTCCATATTCTTTAATCTCCTTCTCCTTCCTCAACTCTATTTTATTCCTGCTCCTTTTAGGCATGCACTCTAACCTCATCTGAACTCTATTAGGATTACCCAGCAGCCCCATCTTTCTCAGTGTCTTCCTGCCCACATTAATCGATGATAAAACCTCCCAGCAGACATTGCCTGAAGTGACTCGATCCACCATTGCAACGATTAGACTTCTGGACACTTTTTTTACATCACACCTGTGTCTCAGACAGGCACCATGCTGCTAGAGACTGGTTCAAACCCTAGCTTTGGTGTAGAGGCATTTAACATGTCAATGACAAGGATTGCAAGGCAAAATGACATAACAAACCCTTCTTATCCTAAAGGGAAAACAAGAGGAGCCTTCTTGCTGCCGAAAGGAGCTCGCAATGTGTATCTGAATGAAACAGAGGATTCTAGAAATGTGATGGGTGAGTGGTATCAAGCTTTGCAGAGCAATGGGCATTGGTAGAGAAGGCTATATTAGTGTTTTTTTGTTCTTGTGTTGCAAAATGACTTAAGGACCTGCCATTCAGCATCCTTCTTGTTTAGTCTTACATAGCAATCGTTCACGGTCTTCATTTTTGTCCGACATTGTTATTTGAGCTTCTGAAGGATATGTCATCTATTCACATGGCTGTGAATGTATGAAATGAATGGATGAGGAACCTTCTGTCATGTTTTGATGTTTGTCTCGTAGGCTTGTCATGACCCTGTTTGATGAACAGTTGCAATAGTCTTGACTGTTCAAACCTGAAAGCTTTAGTAAAGAACTACTGTAGAAATGCCTTCTAGTGATGCCCATCTCTGCAAAGATCAAACCGTAGTAGAACTTCTTAGCTAACTAATTGCTTCTGCCATCTCTCCCTTTGCCCTTTTTCGCCATTGCAAAGGTTACCTAAAGATGTTTCTCATTCCTCCTGGGGCTAGACATGTGATAATACAAGAACATGAGGCTTCTCCTCAAATTCTTGGTAAGTGATATCTGTCCTCATGTTTCTCAAGCTTAACAGCAAGAAGATCAAATGCATGCTTATGTATTCTGTGCCTGTTCCGGGTAACTGTGCATAATGGCTCCATATCACTCCAATACATATCCATCGCACCAGTGTATTCACATAAAAGAGCTTGTGCGTTTGCCTGAAAGTGCATTAGACAGAATTATACTCGCTGATTTTAGAGACAATAACTGTCTACCAAAATTTGTCTGTGGCATTGTGAACCAAGTCTGAAAACCTGAAGGAGAATTGGCGTTTTTAAGCCATGGGTTCATTTCAGAATTTATAGCGGGTTTTAGAATAGCATTTTTTTTTTATTTAAGAGTAAAAACATATTTCGGGTTTTGTTCCACAATATAAAGTAGCTCAACCATGATTTGTAAAACCATGTTGTGGTTTTAATGCAGAAGTTGCTAACAGGTTATAATGCAAATACCCAGTGCGTTCTTTGAGTTGATTAATGTTAATGTTGTAGATCAAAGGATGAACCTTTCTTTAGCTCAAACAGTAAAGAATGCCACTAGCTATGGGTCTGAATTCCAGGAAAAGCAAGAACTGATAAAATGTGTGCTTAAATGCAATTTAAGTTGCTTTGGATAAATGTGTCTGCCAAAAGCATATGAGTTAATGTAAAGGAAAGTTTCTTAAAGTGATGTTAACCACAGGCTTTATTAAACTCATAAATCAAAAGCGCTATTCTATAAACGCATTATAAATCCTGAGACAACCCTTGGAGAATTAGCTTTCTCGGTTGACCTGCTAATTCACATTGTGACAGAACAGCCCAATTTGCCATCGAAATGTGAGCATTACTCTGTTGCATTTCTGGGCTTTATGTGATATGAATACTGGAGGCAGTGACATTGCAGAATGCGAATAAAAGTGCTAGTTCTGTTTTTTCTAATTACGCTTGCTTTGAGGCCCATTCTTGATCAAGGTTTCTTTTTTTCCTTTGAACTGTAACAGTAAGAAAAAATTGAGCTTTACAGTGTCTATTCTAACTGTATGCAGAGTTAAAAGACAGAAAGACAAATTCATTGACTGGCCCATTTTCTTTACTCTGTTCTTTTGAAAAGTCCATACAGGCAGCAATTATCACTTTGTAATGCACATAACTGAACAAGTTGCTTTTACTCCAACAATATTCCCCTTCTTATGAGTGTCTCTCCATAAATGTAGGAGTTTGAATAATACTTGGTAGTTGAACTTTTAATTAAACCTAACCTTATTTTAATTAGCTTGATAAGATGTTCAGTGCCTCACTTTACTGCCTCAGTTAACCTTCCAAGAGGTCTTACAAAGGTAATTCTGTTTCAATAATACTTTCCCTTTGGGGGTGCTTAATAGCTTATTAATACAAATTTCAGTTATCCATATATTGAACTTAACTGATCGCAATAATTATATTCCTTTGTAGGTCAAAATGCTATAGTTTAGTCATTTATATGAAGCTTATATACAGTATATACTTTATATGTTTCTGTCTCCACTCGTTTTTAGACATTTTAGATTATTTTTTAAGATAAAAAGCATTTATTTGCATTTTAATTGAATGATTTAAGTAATGTATGTTACGTGTGAATTCCCATCATGCTTGCTCTGATTAATTTTATGATTAACACCTTTAGCATTTATTCTAACTAGTTTAGTCTAATTGTCAATCATCAGATGGGTAGGAAAAATTAGCCATTTTTATTTAAGAAATAATTCACACAAAAATAATTATGTTCATGTTTAAAAAACAAATGAGACATCCTTTTTTTTAAGATCACAAGTTTCAAGCTGAATGGTAGATATTTAGTAAATAACAACTTAAATTGTAATCTACTGTATCCTTACACAATGCTCTGATATAGTTTATTATGTAGCATACAAGAAGACATTTTCATTCATGGGTGAATTCTACTTTTTAAGGTTAGGATTTTGTGGATATGCTAACAAAAATGTACACAAACACATTACGCTAAACGTAGGAAATCAATGGTCAACTTTGATTTCATTTCATCAAACCTTTTGCGCAGTCCTGCCTCATATTTTGTTCATTATTATTTTAACATTACAGAGAACTCCATATTTAATGTCCTGGAACCTAATGTAATTTTTGACAGTGACATGGAACCTAATGACATTTGATGACTTGTAGCAATGGTGATTGTCTCGACGTGTGCGCTGCTTCTTGTAATCACCATTGACATTCAAGAGAATGACCACCTAATCGCTCTCCTGCTCTGAGCCATGTACTTACTGTATGTCAGTGTGTCACACAGTCCTCATACCCTTGCCATATAGTTCAACAGCATTTAATATTAGCATCATATTTCTGAAACGTAATAAAGCTTTAAGATATTTAAAGAGCACAGTAAAAAGCTTATTGTTTTCACAGTTAATCATATGATTCAATGGCTTAATTGAACAGAGTGATCCAAATCATTCTGTTAACTTCTTATCACTGAACTGTTGAAGAGTTTTAATTATTCACTGATTGCAGCTATCAAGAACCAGGCAACCGGGCATTACATTCTCAATGGCAAAGGCGAAGATGTGAGATCTCGGCGCTTCATCGAGATGGGAGTGGAGTGGGACTACCTCATTGAGGACAATGTCGAGACTCTTCACACTGATGGTCCACTACATGATGCAATTGTTGTTCTGGTAAATACAACTTTCTATACTAGGCTTAAAATGAGATATGTAATAATGTGATAAATAACATGATATATACAGTAAGTACCATATTGGTTACTGGCCAATATTTGTGTTTTTATTTATTCATGTGTAGTGTAAACCGGTACTGAATATTTCATTTTGAATGTCACTTCCCCTATTTTGACATTTGAAATACCTTTGCTGTCATCTGATGTTTACTTAAAGTTTATATTTAATAGCACTAATAACTGTTAAAAAGTCATCTTTAGCAAATCACAAAATGAATATTCGTTTTAATATTGTACAAATTATAATGTTGTAATGCCAACATTTATTTGTAGCATTTAAAAGGATATATTTTAGTCTTAGGTTTTTTTTTAGTTTAGTTGAGTTTTTTTAGTGTTATTTATGAACATTTTAAAGGCATGAATTTCATAGTCATTTCCTTTTCCAACACATCTTTATGTCTTTATATGAGGAACGTCTCGTAATAATAATAGGGGCACTTTAACATCTGAAAAACCATTCTGTTTCACAAATGTTCTTTGTGGCGAAAGAAGGTTCTTCACATTATAAAAAGGAAAGAAAGAGACAGTACTTTAAAGAGCCTTTGACTGTATGGTTCTTTGTGGAACCAAAAATGGTTCATCTATGGCATAGCTGTGAAAAACCTTTTTAGCACATTTATTTTTAAGTGTTGCACATTTACATAGAAAAACAATGGAAAAGCTTCACACGGGAACACAAAACCACATTCTGTGTGAACAAACCCATACCCTGTCAGTTAGCTCACCTTTCACCAGTGAAGGTCCTTGATCACTTCAATCCCATATTAACAGTTCAAGCAGCACATTTCAGCACATTATGGATTGTTTTATGAATCAATCAAAATGTGACCCTTGCCCTGTAAAAAGGCTGTTATTGAAGAATGAGGCAGTTAACCCCCTGGGATCGAAGCCCACACTAGTGCGGTCTGTCTCGTATTTTCTTTATGACTGCGAAAAGAACTAAAAATACTCCGTCAGTTTTGATCATACAGATAAGAATAAAGTATCATTTGAAACTGCAAAGGGTCTACTTTTATGTGTATAGTCATAATAACAACAGAACAATGTGCTTTTGTAAAATAAAGAAAATAAACAGGGTGCATTTTCTGCCGTCTCTGTCTCTGTCACCTCTCTTCACAGGCACATAAATAAAACAACATGTATCTCAGCGAATACTCACCTCAAAGACATGAGAAATATATGTATAGAAAGCTTGAAATATCTACTTTTAAATGAAATGTAAGTCACATCCAAAACAAATATTCTCTGTTAAAGTAATCTGTATGAAACTAAAGCGAGCTCCAGTTTTCCCATCTCAACTCATTATATCTAATGCGGTCACGCCCACGAGCCGATTGCACTTTTCAGATTCTAAACATCCACAGGAGATGCGCATGCATTTAAACACCCACATCGCCTCCGCTTAAACAAGTTCATCCCGGTTACTTTTTATTTCTGGAAGAAAACATGAGAGGAATAACCCATAATATACCTCCGAAGAAGAAGAAGGACACAACGCACATTGCGTGGTGTCAACTACCTCCTGGGGTAGGTAACCTAAAACCTCCGCTTCCCATCCAGGGACCAGACATGAAGTTTCCAGAGGTTCAGATGCGAGTGCCACAGGGTGCCCCATCTCTGAGTCAGTAGAGCCTTCCTCAGAGGAATCTGCCAGGGAGGGGCTGTCACAAGGAGCATTAGTTCTGGTAACCAGGTCCGAGTAGGCCACAACACGACAGCTCGTTGGCTGTATGGTTGTGCGGGCCCGGAATGTGAATGGCATGAAGCAACCTCAGATGCTTCTGACTCTAGAGGAGGAGGTGGTGGTGGGCGAGTTGTGATATGCGACAGGAGTGTAGACCACCTTGTTGATTGTTGTACGCAACAGTCGCAGTGTTGTCCATGCGGACCAGCACGTGCTTGCATAGTAAGCACCCTCTGAGACGGTTCAAGGCAAGGTGTACTGCTAACAACTCTAGGCAGTTGATGTGCCAGTGCACTTGGGGGCCCATCCAAACCCCCGACACTGCATGCCCATCGTACGTGGCCCCCCAGCCGGTGGTAGAGGCATCTGTGTAAACCACAGCATGCCTGGAGACCTGTTCCAGGGGCACTCCTGGCCAGAGAAACGCAAGGACCACAGTGTGAAAATTTGGCAGCAGGCCGGTGTGACTTGGACCCGGTGAGTGCCATGTTGCCATGCCCACCTCGGGACTTGGCCATGGAGCCAGTGTTGAAGCGATCTCATATGAAGCAGCCCCAGCGACACGAATGCCACTGCAGCTGCCATATGCCCCAGGAGCCTCTGAAACTGTTTCAGTGGGACGGCTGTCCTGCTCTTGGACATATTCAGGCAGTTCAATACGACTGAGCACGTTCCTACGTGAGGCATGCTGTTTGTTCAACCGAATCCAACTCCATACCGGGTAGAGTTTGCTCTTTTCCCAGTTGACCCGAAGGCCCGACTGGCTGAGGTGCGAGAGCACCAAGTCCCTGTGTTCGCACAACTGATCTTGAGACTGAGCTAGTATGAGCAAGTCGTGGAGGTAGTTGAGAATGCGAATGCCCTGCTCTCTCAGGGGAACAAGGGCTGCTTCCTTAACTTTTGTGAAGACACGGGGTGACAGGGACAGCCCAAAGGGCAGGATCTAGTACTGATATGATCGTCCTTCGAACGCGAACCGCAGGAATGGCCTGTGGCATGGAAGGATCGAAACATGAAAGTATGCGTCCTTCAGGTCGATCGCTCGCTGCAAACCAATCTCGGGAACGGATGCACCCCGAAGATGCGCTTAAGCATGTGCATCTTGAACAGTAGCTTGTGAAGAGCCCGGTTCAGGACACGCAGATCCAAGATTGGTCGTAACCCACCGCCTTTCTTGGGTACAATGAAGTAAGGGCTGTAAAACTGCCTCTTCATTGTAGCAAATTAGCTTAAAAGGGAATTGTATATAAATAATTACAATTAATTATGATTAATTACAATTCTATATATCGGCTGACAGTAATAACTGTAGCAGAATTAAATTCCAGCAACCATTCAGTGTAAGTTCATATCAACTCTAAGAAAGGATATTTTCGTGGCCGCAGAAAATACTTTCCTAAGTATTAATGCATTAGAGCATGTAGTAAGGATCGAAAATCGTAAATGGACATTAATTTGCAAGGCAGAACCAGAAACTCATGTAATTTGTCCACACAACTTTTATTAACTAAATGCTAACACACATAACTAATCTAAACAAACAAACATACATACACTCACACGTCTATACAGGGGAGCTAAAGTGGATGAATGAAGCCATTCAAGAAAACAGAATGTAGTTATGGAAAGAGTCATTTAACCACCTGAGTAAAACCATCAGCACAGTTTATAACGGGGTCTATAACTTATACTAAACCTCTGTTTAGTTAGATGTACCATACTTGCACTTCCATGGCTGTTGGCGTGTGTCTGGAATGCAGTCTCGGATGAAAAGTCTTGATGGTTTCAAGGTTTTGGACTTGCGATCACGTTCTTCCGGGTTGAAGAGTGATGAATTCCAAAGATGTTATTCTGTCTCTGAGGTCCGAGGAGCTTTGATTGAATGGAAAGTCAAGGCCGCAAGGCCTGGCGCAAGACTTAAGGGTCCAGAAGAATTCTAGCTCACATCCTTCTAGGATCTAACAGAACCGCAGGCTGAGACATGTTGGAGCCCACCGGGCATGCCGGTACCGGCTCAGGCTCTACACACGGGCAGCAATCTGGAGATTTAGCAGAAGAGCTTTTTCAGAAGAGCAAAGGCGGAACTGTGCGTGAGCCCTTTAAGGTCTGTGAAGAGTCACACCTCTCAGGATGGGCTTGACCAATGAGAAAGGCTGAATTTCAAAGTGGGAGTTTGAAAATACTGGGGGGTTTTATGACCTTTTGTCTGACAGCATGGTAATTTGCAAAGGGGTTGGATTGGAAGTTGATATACAAACTATTAAAGATTCTTAGGACACTAATATGTTGCATAGGTATCAGCGTGTAATAATAGCCACTTTTTCACTGTCAGGCCAGTGCTTTAAATGGGTCGGGCGGGGCTAATAGCCTCAGACCTGTAGCACCGAGCCCAAAATCACGATGCGTTTCCAACGTCGGGCCAGAAGCTCTGCTGTGCTTCACTAAAACCCGCCCTTTACACGCCTCTCTGGAACAACGTCATGCAACCCCATCGTTTCATCAACAAAGACAAGTTATCAGAAAACGAATCAGAAATAAGTCACTGGAAATATAGCACGATCACAAAATGAACATGATAAAAGTGGCCGTTTGTTTGCATGTTTTGTTAGATTTAAATCCAAAAGCATCGATGTTTTACAATAACCTATTAAGTGATACATTGATCATAATGAATTAATTCATCAGGACTGAAAATTAGTCACACAGAAATAAAGCCATGTGAACCACTATTTCACAAAAGAAAGAGGACAAATAGGCCTACCTTACTTATTCAGTCTTTTTCTGTTTATTTGTAGTCACAGTATACATCACGTTAACTAAGAATGATCATTTCTATATTTTTACATCAAAAATACAACCTGAGTAGCTGAGGGAGCTCCCGAACAAAAATCATTATATATTTTTATGACACACACGGAGCTAAAGTCTTGAGACGAGACTTATGACAGAAAAAATATTACTACATAAATACACGATTGTTATAGAGAATGAGAAGCTGACGTCTGATTTCTTCAAGCGGTCATATTTACCATGTTTAGTATGGTAATGTTAATGGCTAGCGTGCATAGTCTTTTGCATCGCTTATAAATATTTCTGCCTTATATGGTGATCATAATCCACATCGGATCAAGTTATTTCAAACACTCGCTGCTTTCTGAAAGTGAGTTTTGAGCTAAAATTATTTTAAAAGTCTTTAATGCTGGTGTTATAGCTGTTAACTTTGTAAAATGATCTGCAGTGCTGACACTCTCAAGACGCGGAGAAACTCCGCCTTTGTTCATAACCACTCCTCTAGTCCCAGTTGGCCCGCTTTGGCCCAAGGTTTTCGTAGGGCCAGAAAACCCGGCTGTTGGCCCTGAGGAAGCACCGACGAGGCACGATCAAGCCCCGGAAGTGACAGTGGAAACGCGACTGGCCCGGGCACGCACTAGCACGCCCGCTTTTGGCCCGACAGTGGAAACACGGATATTCACTCTCAATTAGATCATCCGAAGACGAATTGATAGAGACCAGAATTGGTATGAGTTAAAATGATCTTAACAAGTGATCTATCATAAGCATGCATAAAACAGTATACAATACACAAAAACATATACAAGAGCAGTAATAATATACACAGTGACCTGAATGATATGTGTGTTCGTTCAAAGAAAGGTTTTTCTATGAATTAATTAGAGAAGAGTCCATTTTTATGGCATAATGTCTTTCCTAAAGGAAAGAGGTAGTGAGATGCTCTGCATTTGCATTCCTTTTAGCAATAAAACTAGTGTTATCTGATGGGTTGCCATGGAACCGGGGGCCTGAAGTCCTTGACATACCTACTGGCACCGAGTGTGTGTATTGGGTGAGGGGTCTGTGACTATTTGTTAATCTAATATCTAATTGATTTGTTAAATCAAATGCAAAATTGTGTGTCTGATTGGTCCAAATGCTACATCATATTGGCTGGAGGGACCGGCTCTATTGCATCCTTCGCCAGTAGGATTGCGATCTCTGCATGCAAGACAAGGGCCTCTGCAGCCTTCACTGAAGTGAAATGGATGCCCCTGAACTTGGGAGGACGCCGGGCGAACTGAATCGCATATCTGAGTCTGATGGTCTGAAGGAGCCAGCAAGACGGACTGGGGAGTGCTAGCCAGGCTCCCAGATACCATACAAGTGGCACCAACGGAACCACTGATGTACCCGCAGTGGGGCAGCAAAGAGGAACACATGGACCCGGCCCGAGCATCTTGTAGCTGGTCCGAAGTGAGGTCTGAGTGTGTGCAAAACTTACCTGCTTTCGAGCAGAGGGTGTGTGAGTAGTACATTTTATAGCACTCTCGAACTGCCCACTGCTGCTCACTTGCGAGAGAGGAGGGTGAGTGTGATCCATCCACAACTCCCCGTCCCCTCTGGGGACCCAGAGATAGAAGAAACTGCTGTTTTGTCGAGGTTTTAGGTACCACTGACTGTGAAGTACTGTTAGGTACCACTGACTGTGAAGTCAGTGGAAAAAAACAAAACAAAAGACTCTCTGCCTGGCCCTTCTCCGGGGGAGGGAGTAGTGCGTTCACTATCTCCCAAAGAGCAACTTCCTCCATCTCAGGGTCGCCCTTCTCAGGGCCTCTTGCTCTTCCACTTGCAATCAGGTTTGGCAGGGGCCTGAACGGACGGGGTGGCTGCCCTGCGCCTGGCTCCACGGCGCTGGTTTGCTGGGTGCTGCTGCGTTTGCTGCACAGGAGCTGGGGCGGCAGCAGGGGGCCACCCTCGGTGACGAGGCACTGCCGCCAGTGGCTGGGTGGATGCAGCAGCTGCACACCGGGGCAAGATGTGCTTGATGGCCTCAGTCTGCTTCTGTGCGGCGGAGAACTTCTGGGCAAAGTTCTCCACTGCGTTGCCGAAAAGGCCGGTCTGGGACATGGGGGTGTTTAAGATATACACCCACGCTGCCCCACTGTCAAGGGTGGTGAGGGGGATAGAGCCACCGGGGTGGTTTTTAGCAGTGAAAGGTGCCGTCCACGACCCAGTGAGCTCATCATGCACTTCTGGAAAGAAAGGCCCCTGGGTGTGGCCCTGAGAACCAGCGTGAGCCACCCTGAGAAACCAGTCGTCCAGCCTCGAGGGTTTGGGACGCGGTGGAGGCTTCCACTCAGCCCAGAAGGCGACAGCACCATCATCTCCAGAAAGGTCTGGCTCACCCTCCGATGCAGAGATTGACATCCGATCATCGGGGGGAGCGTCGAAGGATACAAGTGGTACCCCGCGGGAGGGTCCAGGCCATTCCTTGGGCAGCTCCACTGGCTGGGAAGTGGTGGCAGAAGGAGGAGCCCTCGGAGGTTGGTTTCTTAGAGGGGAATTCCTCACCATCACCATAAGACCAGCCAGACAACTGCCAGAAGTAGCACCCCCCAGATTTTTCCAGGGGGAACACTAGATCTAGGCAGAGGCACTGGAACTCCGCCCCTTTTCAGGAAATGGAGCCTGGTCTGCAACTCCGCGACAGTCATCCTCCCACAATTAGAGCATGACTCATCCACAAACACTTAACACCCAGACACGTGAGGTAGCGACCGTGACCATCGCCAGGTAACTACCGCATGCAGAAATGCATGGGTGGAAGGTCAAGACCACCCATGAATGCTCTTTTAGAAATTGCTCTTTTAATGTGTTGATGCGCACAGGGGAGATGGCCGTTTGCATCACAAACCGGGGGTAGTGCAGCCTGATGTTTGCAACCCACTCGACACGGGAAAAACCACTGCCGCTGAAGCGCCATTCCGCCAACACCAAAGCTCTAAAGAGCGCGCTGAACTCGTTGAGTCTTCAAAGCAGAAAGTCAGGAGCAGAACGATATGACCACTCGGCTCTGAAGCAAAAAGCTGAATATGCGTTGCACCTGCTGCCTAGCTATACTCGCACTGCGATCAATCATCGCATACCAATGTGCATTGGCTCATTTAGTTTACACTCAAAGAGGATTGGTCTCTAAGCAAGATCCCAATTCGTCGGTCATTACCGACTTGACGTCGAGAGTGACCGACTGAAAGGGAACAGAGTGAAACTTGTGTGTGTGTGTGTGCGTGTATTTATTTTTGATATGCCTATTGTCTTTGTGCCAAAGGTGTTCCCTCATTATGTTCCCTCATTTCATTTTCATTATTCTTGCTTCTAAAAGGGTGCAACATGATTCAAATTAAGTGCAGATTTACCCCTTTGTCAAAGGGCTGTTGCGTGGCAACATATATATTCCCTCGGATTTCCTTAATTAAGTTCAGAACTCAATGGGATGGAAATTGTTTGGTTGGCCATAGCAACCCATTGTGTAATTTAATTTTCTCTAGTTGAACGTGTGCAAAGAATGAATGCCTTTCTTCACATTCACAAAATGTTCAAAGACAAAGAGGTGACATGCTTTTCCTTCCCTTTCTGGTATTAAAACTTTCAGCCTTCATTTTTTGATTGATAAAAAGGAATTGTGGAATAATTATGGATTATGCTGAACAGTCCATCATTTTAATAAGTATCTTAATGAAAATGCAAGGTTCACTAATCATCACTTACATGGCAAGATAAATGAAGAATGAAGCTGAAAAAATACAACACTTCAGAGTCTGAAGTAGAGTAAGCGCAGTCTTAAACCCTAAACACACTGCATGATTTTTAGCTGTACCAGTCGAAAGATTGGCATCGTGAAACAATCATGGCGATTTCTTTGAACGTGGCTCCTAATCCGTGGTCCTGTGTTATACAGTGAGAGAGGTTCAAAGATGGCTGTTGTCATGGTCTTGCGACCAAATATAGCCTACAATTCAGCATGATCATCGCGCACCATGTGTTTGCTGATACAATCCATGTGTACTGACCAGCCAATAAAACTGCAACATGAAATCAACGCGACATTGCGCTAAAACATAAAACAGCTTACCTCAAGCTCTTATCCCTTCCTCTTTCGCTGCTTCCACTTTTTTTCAGCACATATAAAAAATACAACTGCTAAATTGTGATTTATCATGCTCTTTTTGTTTACCACTAGCACATGCTGATGAAGTTTTATTCTTTTATAGTAACGTGCGTCATATCGTACGAGTCAATAGGTGTCATCATCGTACCATCTACACTGTCGTAGCGTAATAAGTGTATTAGATCCATGTCGCACAGTGTGACATGCAGTGATCTTATAGGTTTGCTAAAATTGTGCAGTGTTTTGGGCTTTAGACAAGTGTGTGTTCGTGTGTGATATATTCAGAGAGCCTAACACCTCCCCCCACACAGTATATGGTGTTGCTGTTCATCATGCCTCACCATATACTGTCCACCAAAGTCACAGCTGATGTCAGTCCATCCCCCCACCTCATGTTCTTCAGAAAATCCGGACTCAAATCACACTTCTTTTCCCTCATGGACATTTCTGACCGAAGTGTAAACTTGACATTTACATTAACATTTTCATTTACATTTAGTCGTTTAGCAGGCACTTTTATCCAAAGCGACTTACAAATGAGGACAAAGGAAGCAATCAAAATAAAAAAATAAAAAAATAAATAGCAATGATATGCAAGTGCTATAACAAGTCTCAGTTAGCTTAACGCAGTACACGTAGCAAGTTTTTTTTTAATTATATAATAAATAAAAAGGAAACAGATAGAATAGAAAAAGAATAGAGCAATAGTGTTAGAGGCCTTTTTTGCTTTTGTTAATTCAATCAGTGCAGAAATTATTGGCTGAAGATTACTGCAATTGACCAATCAGAATCAAGCATACCAGAGGTGCACAAATACCCCATTCACACTTGCAATGATTTTATTGCTCTCTTATTGGGTGCTAGTTGGCATTTATGTATGCACAACTTCAGAAAATCTGATCACAATTGGATTTTCTTGCTGCTAAAAGTCAAATCGAGTGATTATGAATACATGAATCAAACTAATTATGAAAATTAGACTAAAATGTTGAGACTTTTAGTCGACTAAATCTTGACTGAAACTAAATAGGATAAGATTGACTAAACATGATAAAAGCTATCAAGGACATTTAACACGGGACTAAGAAAAATTGAAAATAGCTGAAAAAATTAACATCACAGTAATCCACACCACTCCAGTCCATCAGTTAACATCTTGAGAAGACAAAAGTGGAAACAAATCCATCAAGACATTTTTAACTAAAATATAAGTCCATAATCCATAATAACGCTTCAACGCTTACTGATTTTTTTTGTCACTATTGTGATTTATCCTTTAACCCCTTAACTGTCACTCACAGTTTTGCAGATAGACATTATAGTGCACTATACAAACTTAAATTTTTTATAATTCATGAATGAAAACATTTTGTAACATGATTTTGATGTACCATTTCCATGGTAATGAAATGTCTGATTTTAAAATGGGTTTCAAAGGATGAATTTTGAGATTTTGAGTTTTCACTGATATATAATTTCTTATGATTTCTAATACGTGATAGAGAAAAAGGCAACTAAGAAGACTTTCTGTGACAAAGTAAACAAGCTGCGGCGTTTCTGCGGTTCCTGCCTTGCCTCTCTTCAGCTCAGCTTGCTGCTGGATGGGAGCAGCCCCAGCCGCGTACTTGTTGCTCATACAGGGAAGCGCAAAAACAGAGCGTCACCACTCGTGCTCCCCTGAGGATCTGGCCAGGGGCCCTCGAAGCCGAAGACGGACCTGCAGGTCGTACTTCAGGCTAAGATGTCCTCGGCCAAAAAGCCCTGATGCCCATGGCCCAGGGCTTATGAGGGTAGCCCCCTCTGGGGAAGAGCGGCATTCACCGCAGTGGACGGTGCCCGTTCCTCCTCAGTGAGATCGAGCTGCTAACCCTGCCACGTACAGTGTTAAGACTGAACGCCAAGAAAAGTATGCTTTCTCCGGCTCAGAGAACCACTTGTCTGGGCGTGGTGTGAGATTTGACCACGATGCAGGCACGTATGTCACCTGCTCGGATCGAGTCGATCCTCACTGCAGTCACGAGAGTGAGAGAAGGCCGGTCACTCACTGTTAAGCAGTTTCAGAGACTGCTGGGTCTGATGGCAGCTGCGTCCAACGTGATACCTCTTGACCTGCTGTACATGAGACCCCTACAGTGGTGGCTCAAGATCAGGGTTTTTTTTCCTGAGGGGAAACCCGCTTCGCATGATCAAGGTCACGCGGCGATGCCTACATGCCTTAGACATGTGGAGACAACCCTGGTTCTTGTCTCAGGGCCCGGTGCTGGGAGCTCCTTGTCGCCACATAACACTAGTGATGGACACGTCCCTCACCGGTTGGGGTGCGGTCATGAGTGGTCACCTTGCCCGCGGTCTGTGGAGTGGTCACTATCTCACTTGGCATATCAATTGTCTGGAGATGTTGGCCGTGTTTCGAGCTCTGAAACACTTTCTCCCGGACCTGAGAGAAAGTGACAACACAGTCATTGTCTCTTATATCAATCACCAAGGAGGTCTGCATTTGCGCCCCCTGTACAGGCTGGTGCACCAGATCCTTGTCTGGGCCCAAGGGAAGTTCCGCCCGCTGAGGGCGGTTTATATTCCTGGGCACATCAATATGGGAGCAGACATCCTGTCGAGACAGGGGCAGAGGCCCGGTGAATGGATGATTCACCTAGAGGTGGTGAAGCAGATCTGGAGAGTGTTTGGCCAGGCTCAGGTGGACCTCTTTGTGACTCAAGAAACAGCGCAATGTTCCCTCTGGTACTCTCTGACTCATCCAGCTCCAATGGGGCCCCAATCGCTCTGCTCCTGCGATTTCTGGCGAGAGTGCGCCAGGACGAGATCAGTCTACTACTGGTAGCGCCGTTCTGGCCGGGCCGAGCTTGGTTCTCAGACCTAATTTCTCTCCTCAACGGCTCCCCATGCCTCCCTCACAGGCAGGGGGCACCATCTTTCACCCCCGCCTGGAGCTATGAAAGTTGTGGGTATGGCCACCTGAGGGGGCACAGCTCACAGCTTCCGGTCTCTCAACCGAGGTTGTTGAGACCATCCTCCAATCCAGAGCTCCCTCAACGAGGAAACTGTACGCCTTGAAGTGGAAACTTTTCACTTCATGGTGCGGAGACCACCAGCAGAAGAACAGCGAATGCCATGAGTTGTGCACTTGAAAACAAAGCCCCCAGACAGTGACCATGTGCTGATTCTGAATGCGTCTCCCACATAGACTGACAAGGGAGTATACTTTAAAGGCTTGCGGACTCAACTGGTTGTGAAATGGAGATTTCTGCTCAAGTATCCTACCTCTCTCATTCGGCACAAATCCAAATATTCCATAATATTTCCATATTTGCGATGTAAAGTATCTGAATGCTAATCTATTATTTATTATGTAAATGATAGGCTTTGTACTTCAGTCGCATTCCAACGGTGACACAGAGGAGGGCTGATGTTTGGCTCACTGTATTTTATTTTGATAAAGTACCAACTGTGCTGTCAAGTTAGCAATGCTGGAACTGATGTGTTTTGTGTGTGTGTGTGCGCGCGCTCCGGCGATCACTTCAACTGTTTCCTTATACCAGCAGAATCAACTTTAAACACTTATTGTCTTATTAATAATCACTGTATAAAGGTCTGCTTTTATTTGTGTACACTCACAATGAAAACAAAACAGATTTGATATATTTTACATGTAATAATATTTAGTATTTTCACATCTAAATGAAAAGAAACTGAGCATATAGTAGATTTCCCCCCCCCCCTGTTGTACCGAAATCGTATCGAACCATGACCCCCAAACCGAGGTACGTACCGAACCGTGACATCTGTGTACCGTGCCACCCCTAGCACATAGGTTTTCTTAGGTGTGTAGATTATATGAATATCGTACAGCTTATATGTGACAGTTGACTTTTACCCAGTGCTTCACTGAATTAATATCAAGCAGTCTGTCATCATTCCTGTAGCTGAGACAGTACAGCATGGAGCAAGTAACAACACAGCCATGAGTTCAGTTGCCAAGAAATGCTTAAACTGATCAAATGTATGCATTAAATGCAATGTACGTCACTTTGGATAAAAGCCAAATGCATACAGTAAATGCAACTAATAAATGTAAATTCTAAAGGACTGAACAAAAAACTCAAAATGAGGAAAAAATATTTGTTGCATACACTAAGAATATAATGTGATTTAAAATAATACATATGTAATATAAATATAATACACTAAGACAATGATGTAAATGGCATAGGCCAGATTATTTATGCAGAATTAGATCACAGTTCTGTCTACGAGAAACAGCTGAGATATTCAATACATTTCTTTTATCAATTGCTTGATACGAGGAGAACAATTTTTCTTAATCATGCTTAATCAGTCTTAATCATCTTTTGTAGAGGTCTCAAATCTTTGATAATCTTTAAATGGTGATGTGATGTCCACTGTTTTGAATGTGATGCACACTGTGGTCATCAACTTTTAGAGGTTTAATGTAAAAAATAAAATAAAATAAAAAATAAAAAATAATAATATTATTAGGTTGGCAGTAATTGTATACAGCAACACAGAAACATGTAAATGATTTTTCATCCATTCATTCAGAAATGTGAATGAATGAATGAAGGAATGAATTTTATGCACATAACATTTTAGGATTTAGAAATGGTAAGTTACAGTTTCAGGCCAATCTTATAATTTAGCTGTCTCGCATAAACTCATTTTAGGTCATGCCACAACAATTCAGCTAGATTAAGTTGAATGCCTTGACTTGTCAAAGCACAACAGTTCTTATACTTCCACTTTGCAATTCCATTCCAATATTTCTTTGTTTAGGATCTTTTGTGTTGTATGACCTACTTTCTACAAAGTGTAAGCTAATGGAAAGACACATTGACATTTACCTGCAAAATGTATTACTACAGTCCATAATTCATTAATTCTTTAATGACCATAAGCCATCTGGGTTCTTCTCAGGCTGCAAAAACCCCAAACCCTCATATTTCTACTACCAAATGCCATTGTTTGAATTAACCATCTGCTAAAAATGATTTAATGTGAATGCTGTGATATTTCTCTTTGATATCCTTCCTTTTCCCGCAAGGTAAATTCATGAACACTGACATCAGACAATTTAGAAGGTACATGGAGATCTTTAGATGTGCTTTAAGCCTTGCTTGCAGAGAGATTAACAACCTAGGCAGAGCAAAAACTGTTGATCGTCTTCCACTTGGACATTATCAGTGGAATTACGCAGGCTAGTGTTTTTAGTAATGATGTTGTGATGTTATGTTACACACACACAAATTTGTTTCTGATCAGTGTGTGATTCATACAAATGCTGTTTCAATTTACAATTGCTATTTCAATTTACAATGACAAATGGGAATGTATTCGGAACAAACTGTCTGATATGTGTCTAATCACATCCTTTTCATTCTGTTGTTTTCATTAGTTACCTTACATTTAGGCAAAATTAATGCAGAAGTTTTAACATTTTAATGGCTTCACCACCTTTTTCTCACAATCAAAAAATGCAAACATTACTTTGAATAAGTTTCAAATTGTTTGTGCTTTCTTCTGAATGCTAATCTCTAACCTGCATATTTGATTTTGTATCAGGTTGCAGACATATTATGAAAATAAGAATGAGTATTGAAATATGAATATCTAAAGCACGCATTAAATTACAAGTTATAAGAAGTAAAATGAATGCAAAATTAGTCGTCCTTGAAACAACTCCACAAGCATGTGGAGTAAAGCTTGTCATGCTTGTTTTGTTTTCAAATGTAAGTTAACAGATCCTCGTCTGAGTCATCTCACACAGAGGACAACACATAAATCTGCATACTCTTACATATGCATGAACAAATGCTACATCACTGCGTACATAACCAAGTGCTTTTTCTGAAACTTTTCTCCTATTGTTTTTCATCTCCGTTAGATTATACCTAAAGACAATGAGACAAAGTCCATGCTAATGTACAAATACATCATCCACGAAGATTCAGTGCCACTTAACAACAATAATGTCATTCAGGAGGACACATATGAGTGGGCACTGAAGAGCTGGTCCCAATGTTCAAGACCTTGCGCTGGAGGTAATGTTCACTTTGTATGATCTTTCAGCTCTTCTAGGTAACTCGAATGTATAAATTTATTTGTGTAGCACTTTTCAAAGCAACTTTTCAGAAAAATCATGATGTTACAGTTTTTATTATCTTAATATCATCTTGTCTTAGCTGTATTTAGCAGATTAGAGCTGAGAGATTTGCTAAGTAGTACTATATTGCCTTATGTGAACATACAGTATGTATGCATTGTGAAACAGGCATTAGATATGATAAACTATTATCTAAATTAACCTAGTTTTAAAACTTGTCTCGACCTTCTCGATTGTTTGCAGTAATTCAAATCAATGTTATTACAACATCATAATATTGACATAACCAATAAATTTATATTCAGTTCACTATAAATGATTTTTACTCATTAGCTAATTCATTTTTACTTAACTAATAGTCACACCCAAGAACCAACATCAGGGTCTATTGAGTCTATTGAGGTGGATGAGGGATTTTGTTCTGGCAGTCCAGATTGTTGATAACGGGTAACAATACGCTTCATGTATCTTTTCATTCTTTTATTTCATTTCATCTTTAGGATTCCAGTACACTAAATACGGGTGTCGTAAAAAAGGTGACAACAATATGGTGCACAGAGACTACTGTGACATCAACAAGAAACCCAAACCTATTCGAAGAATGTGTAACTTACAGAACTGCACGCAACCACAGTAAGTTGAATAAAACTGTTTTGAACACTTCTCACAATAACTGTAGTCATTTTCACTGAAATGAAAGCTAGAGTGGCTTGTCATGGCACAATATGTGATTTCTTATTTCATCGTATTTAACTCAATCTAAACATCACTAAATAATGTATAAGCACTCATGCTTCCCCAGTCTATCTCAGAGAACTCAGAGCTGGGTTTTGATTGCTTTATACCATTGGGAGGTCTTGTTTCATTCATTTCTCTTGTCAGAGGCTATGAAGAACTCTCAGAGTATGATTGTGCATGTATGTTTCATAGCTGGGAATACTTTGCCTCAGCCTGCAGTTTCTACTGAATGTGTAGCCTTGGATAATTTTTCTGAAAGAAAACCAGAAATATAGTTGCAGCTGCTTTTTTTCTGTTTTTATCCAACATGTATCCATGGTCAGCTTTTATGATTAACACAAGGAAGGCATATATAAGAATTATTAAGACCCTTCTGTATCAAATTACACAAGTCTCTGAGTGCACATCATCTCCACACCATGAACATCTTTTTTCATTTAAATACAGTATGCACAGTAGGGTGTAAATGGTGTATAATATCTATCAAAGCATCACAATCCCACTGCCTTTCCACCAAGTAGCTTTTATATTTTTGTAGTAGCCTCACAAGCAGTTATTCTGCTTTTATCACTTGATTTAAATATTAGTCATGAGGATATATCAATGCCTATTTGAAAGCAATAACAAAAGCAGATGTTTTTTTTATGCCCTGCACTTTCTGCTGTTCATAGGCATCTATCACATTCTTCAAAACAGATCCAGCTGTTTAGTAAACATATTACATGAAATATGTTTCTATGAATCCTAATTGTTTGTAAA
Organism: Acrossocheilus fasciatus; assembly: GCA_036784905.1. NCBI lineage: Eukaryota > Metazoa > Chordata > Actinopteri > Cypriniformes > Cyprinidae > Acrossocheilus > Acrossocheilus fasciatus. The sequence continues at coordinate 18,089,039 of CM071942.1, forward strand.
TGGAAATGACATTTTTACTTCTGTTCAATCTTCCAACTGAATTACACTTGAACTGTAGAGAATTGTTGTACTGTTTAATTTTTATCTATTTATATTGAGATTTGCCATCCATTTCAATTGTTTGCCCAATGGTTTCATGTGCGCAATGTTTTCCTATATGTCTGGAAAAATTTGTGGGCATTGCTTTGTTTTAAAAAATGATTGGGACAGTTGAGATTTCGCAGACATGCTGGTTGTGATGTCCCAGAACGGTGAAGGCATAGCCCATAAATACATTAATTAGGTTATGAATAAATAATTTAATATGATCCTTTGCTGTTTTGATACATAAATAATGATATTGTGCAGACATTATATAATTTATTATAAGACAAAATAAAAAGAAAAGGGGGAGGGGGGGGGGGGGGGGGGGAATTGGCCAGGATAAAATATGTCCCACCTATCCCCACTGTAAATGATGGCAATAATTACGTGCAGTCTTTGTTGCAGTGACTACATAGTGACTACATTGTAAAATCTTCATATTTTATCAACTATTCTATATCCTTGTGTGATTTATAACATTAGCATTAAGCACTTGATCAGTCAAGGACATAAACAATGTCTGTGAAAGCAATATTTCAATGAAGCCACACTGTTACTTTGAAATGACAGAATAGGTATGCATAAGACTAACATGACACCTTCATAATCATGACATGACACATTGTGGTAGATTTTTCAAACGAGTAATCAGTTCTTTTGATAAACTAGCAGAAGAGTGAATAGTGCTGTAGAGCTCCACAGAATAAGGACACTTTTAATAGGATTATAATTTGAGCCTCTGTTGTGTGCTAGTCAATTGTTTACCCTCCCATGTCACACTGCATATTTCATGCTCAGAGGAAAGCCACATAATTTTGATTATGACTTAGACTTAGATTATCCTTCTAATGTGGCACAGGAATGAAAACTCTATGCAGATCGAGGCATGATGTCTCTTTGATAAAAATGAACGCAATTAGCATAAATAGGGTGCTTAAAGGTGCGCAACAAAAAAAGGTAAAAAATACAAATATGTAGAAATGTTAACATGTTAATGTTAAACAACAGGAGGTGTTGCAGAATCATATGATTTTTCACAAGCTGAACTGTGGCTGGAGAGTCAGCTGCTGTGATGCTTTCCTGTTTCGATTCTGATATTTCCTCCCTATACCCATCAGTCACCAGTGCTCCTCCTGCTTCACATCTGCGGAGGATGAGATTGCGCCTGCAGTTCTTCCTGCATTTCTTTTTCCCCATTCCCTTTGCATTCGCTCATCCTAACTTTATCTTTTATCTTCCTCACTCTTGAAGCTGTCTCTGCAGGTGGTGGCCATTTTAGTTCCCCTGCCTCCTTTGCTTCCCTATTAATAAGCTCTTTTTGCTGTTAAATCTGTGGGAAAATAATTAAACATGGTAAAACGTGTGAACTAAAACACCTATTTCGTAATGAAAATGTGTTCATCAAATTAACTTAAATATTTAAAAAACATGCAAGGAATGTAGAATGTATCTGTTCTACAGATATGAAGTTCCCAAACGCAGGTTCGGGAGGAGCCTAATCATCCAGTCCTGTCAATCACCGCTACGACCCTATATAAGCATCAGTCATTGGTCTGTTCCAGTGACAATTCTTCCGGCATCCCTCCACCACCCCTTCTCCTCCTCTTAATTCCTCTCTTTTTTTCCTCCACACCTTTCCCCCCCGGTTCTTACTCAGAGCTCGAGCTGAGCCTCAGGTTCAAGCCTCCTTCGTGGAAAGCAAGCCAAGTTTGTTTACCATTATCTGGCAGGGCTGAATGGGCAGGCGAACTTGTGAACAGCCTACATATGACCACCTTCATGTCATAGTCTACATTCTTCTCGCTCTGCTGCCGTTTTGGTAGCTTGTTTTATTAACAACCTCAGAAGAACGTCTGCATCCTGCCCATTGATGTCTTCAACAGGCAAAAAAACAAACAAACTCAGCCTTCCCATCCATAGACTAGACAACTAATAATTATTGATACTCATGTTTATTAAAAATTATAAAAAATTATAGTTCACTCAAATGGAAAGAAATCCTCATGCTGTTTCAGACCTGTATGGGGATCAGTAGCTCAAGCTCCATCTTGCTTGACATTTCTGTTCAGTATACTTTCATTACTTGGAAAAGAGCAATATGGACATCCTATTATAGAAAACTCATTTTGTGCACCATGACAGAAAGAATATCATAAAAGTGTCAAAGGGCATGAAGGTGAGGACATGATGACCGAACTTTCATTTTTGGCTGAACAGTCTCCACTTCATCCTATTAATTACATTTCTGTTTAAGCCACAATATTCGGCATGCAACTGGGTGTTTCGAAAAGCACCCTAAATCCATTTGAACACTCCAATATAGTACATTAATCCTGCAAATGAGACACTTCCATGGGTACATAAATGCCTCACATTCTTGAGCTTCTAATCACATTCTTTAAAGAATGACCTTTTGACTTCCTTACAAATGTTTTAACCTGAAAAAAGTAACATGTTGACTTCCTGACAATGTTATGTGGCTGTGTATTGTATTAAGCACATCATTACAATCAAGAATGATGCTGGTAACATGATTAAAATCACGTGCACACCAAAAGTACTTCAGAGTGTACACATTACGATGGCAGGAGAAAGCCAGAAATCTAAGCCAATTAAAAATAAATTTTTACAATAAATATAACAAAGGTTGTTAACCTTTCAACATTACTAATTTATCTAAGCCGATGTCAGTGTATGTTTAAGGTGTATTACATAAGAGCAGTATGATACACTGTTTAATTCTGTCAGTTCACACAGGTCAATGATGCCTCCGCTGATGCACCATGTAGATGAGTTAGAAAGTCACAAACGAGGCACAAATGACCTTCTGCAGTGCTCTCTGTTACACAGACTTGTTCAGCCACTGAACATTCTCCTCATTTCCACAAGCGTGCTGTGGAGGGGGTGGCAGGTCGATTATTGTCAGTAGTTTTCACTCTCTTCACCGACATAACCTCTGGAGGGTCTACAGTAGTCATCCACTTATCTATTCACATATTCACAGAACCGATCATTCCCAAAAAAATATATATTTAAAGGGATAGTTCACCCAAAAATTAAAAAAGAGAATGTTGGTCTCTGTGGGTTTTTATCCCCACAACAGAAGCCAGTGGTCTGTTTTGGTGGCCATTGACTTCTGTTGTGTTTGTATAGCTATATAGATATAAAGATATCTATATAAAAGAAAAATATCTTCTTTTATGTTCCACTAAAGAAAGTAAGTCATCGAGGTTTAGAGCTGCATAAGGGTCAGTAAATGATGCCAGATTTGCCATTTTTATGTGAACTGTCCCTTTAGGTAGTTGTTAGATGTTAAGCTGTCTTTAATGCATTGTCAATATTAACCAGGTGCCATGTGTTCTGCTGTAGATATATTCTTAATGACTGTAGGATTGGTCTTGAGGTTTATGAAGGAGCTACAGATGCGTCTCACTTTAAGATCATCAGGCCAAGAATTTACATTCTCCATTCTGGGCGTTAATAGTCCACCTGATTAATTTTATCCGACACAGATTTGCTAGCAGCTGGTCTGTTTTGAGACAAAGGACAATAAATGGAAGCTCCTGCTGTTTAAGCAGGAAATGTGTTGTGCAGTTTTATAGTCCTGAAATAATGGGACAGACCTGAGAATGATAACAATAATCAGACAAATAAGGAAAACTGAAAACTGCTGAGAAATTTTTCTATTAGAATTATTCACATTTTGAACATAGCATACGTCTTGTCTGTATTTCTTAACAAATTCATGATTTATAATTTTGGTTTCTAAAAAATAATAGAGATTAAGATGATTATCACTGTCTCATTTGACAGTGGCCATATTTTTTTTTTCTTTCATAGAAACTCATACAGGTTTGAAACAACTCGATGATGAGTAAATGATGACAAAATTTTCATTTTTGGGTGAACTATTCCTTTTAAGGCGTGCTTTAAATGAATAGCACTGATAACATCGGTTGTGATAGATGTTGAGCAGTGATGGGATAAAGGCGTTATAAATAAACGGCGTTACTAACGGCGTTATTTTTTTCAGTAACGAGTAATCAAACGAATTACTGTTTCCCCCGTTACAACGACGTTACCGTTACTGACAATAAAATGTGGCGTTACTATATTATATTTTTAGAATTTAATTTTTCAGTTCATCTGAATGGATGCGCAGTGTAGCTGTATTGGACGTACCGTAAACTCTAGTGTGAAGCGCACAACTCGCCGTCACTTGCTCTCACATACACGCACGCAAAGAGAGATACAGAGGAAGAGAGTCTTTCATAAAATGCAGAATTGACGCGCTACATGTAAACGATATTCTTTGTTGTATTTTCCTGTCAAAATAACGGAGTTCCTTTGGAATTCTTCAGCTTTTAAGAACTGTCGCTTTCTCTGGTAGTGGGCGGAACTAATGTGCAAACGACAATCTCATTGGCTGGCGCTCACCGATTATCGTCCCTGTTTTGATTTCAGCAAATCAATTCGAGTGAACTCAGACAACGTGATTAATATTCATGAACCCAGCAACTCATTAATCCTTAGTGCGTTTTATATTGATGACAAATATGCATTCATACTTGGTTATACTAATTACTAAAGTTCTATCATCATATAATATTAAATTATCATAATATTATATTATAATGCTTGACTGATTGATACTAAGTGTCAGTAGATAAATAGTGTAGATTAATGTACAATGTTTTTATAATAATAATGTATTCTTTTTAGTGTCCATTTCATTCATTTAACATATTTAATATTGGGGGCATCCAAAGTTATTTGACATTTGAACATTTTGTAAAAAGTAACGCAATAGTTACTTTCCCTGGTAATTAGTTACTTTTATAATGATGTAACTCAATTACTAACTCAGTTACTATTTGTGAGAAGTTAACTAGTAACTATAACTAATTACTTTTTTAAAGTAACGTGCCCAAAACTGATGTTGAGACAGTCTTTTCATTTGAAACTAAGTATAGATTTAGACAGGGAAACAGTATTTGATACATCACAACTTAACAAGTAGATTAAACCACATTTCATTTGTCTGCTGACAGATGGATCACAGAGGAGTGGGAACACTGCACTAAAACCTGTGGAAGCTTGGGATACCAAATTCGCACTGTGCGCTGTGTTCAGTTCCTTCATGAAGGCACAAACCGCTCCATCCACAGCAAGTACTGCAGTGGGGAAAAGCCAGAGATCAGGAGGCCATGTAACAGAGTTCCCTGCCCAGCCCAATGGAGAACCGAGGCCTGGTCAGAGGTATGTTTTCTTAAGATCACATGATGTTTTGTTGCAATAAATACAAAAGTGGGTTTTTAGAGTAGCTTTTTGGGAAAGTGAGAAGATTGGTTCAATTATATATTGCAAAGCTTGAAATCATTGAGATTACAAAATTGTCTTTTTTAAAGAATGTGTTTACCACATCAGAGGGATTGTTTTTTTTTTGTTTTTTTTTCTGTCTAGAAACACCTGCAGGGGAAAAACAAATTAGCACTAATTTCCTTTCAGTTTGTACTTTTCACCTTGAAATTAAAGCCATTCCTCCTGCATGATGATGTCTAAGTGATGCCTGACATTTCAATTGATTTTATGTCAATATTGGTTTTAAAATTCACCCTGAGGGATTGTTTGATGACAGTGACCTCATTACCTAACTGTGTAAGAATTTGAAGCTAAAATCCAGGCTTTGGGTCTTTTTTTTTTTTTTTTTTTTTTTGGATGCTTTTGATGAGCTTTTGTCTTAATCAGCCATGACCACAACAAGCAACAGGACATTGATCTCTCTGTTTCTGAAGTGTCACGCTTTGTAGTCACGTCCACTTTGAAATCTCAAAATTTGGTCCTGGAGTGCCGCTGTCCTGTAGAGTTTAGCTCCAATCCTAATCAAACACATCTGAACAAGTTAATCAAGGTTTTCAGAATTACGAGGGCTACAGGCAGGTGAGTTTTTTTTTTTTTTCAGGGTTGGAGCTAAACTGTGCAGGACATCGGCACTCCAGGACAGACGTTGCCTACCCCTGGTCTAAAGTTTCGCTTCTTATAACAATACATTAAATATCAAATATTCTGTGCAGCCTTTTTGTGTTCAGTGTGGACAAAAAAAAATGTGTTGTGTTTAGGACACAGTAAGTGATGTTTGAAACGATATGTCAAGTCAAGTCAACATTATTTATATAGCGCTTTTTACAGTGCAGATTGTATCAAAGCAGCTTTACAGTATTAAACAGAGAAATAGTGTGTCAAAATAGTATTCAGTTCTCTTCTGGCCTGAAGAAACCAGAAGTTTAATTCTAGTCTGCAACGTGTATTTATGTATTTATGTGTATTTATCTGTAGTGTGATTCCCCTAACCATCTTACTCATCTCTCAGTGCTCAGTGTCCTGTGGAGAAGGTGTGGTGCGACGTCTGGTCACTTGTCGTATTGGAGATCAATGCACCCGTGAGAAGCCTGAGTCGCACAAGCCCTGCAGGCCAGGACCCTGCCATGGTAAAATGACATTGCAAATCCTGAAACACAAAGCAGATTGTGGTTTTGTGCAGAAAGCAACACAGGGACAAAAATATGCACTCATCAGGCTGAAATGTTCATGTTGTTCATTTAGCAAAAGTAAGCTTGTTATAGAGAATGGAAAATATTGCACAATGCACAAATTCATCTTGACATTATTCATGTTGCTCTTAACCGCAGTTAATTTCCCAGAATGCTTTTGTGGTCTGTGAACTTCTCACCTTCTCTCTGGAGAAGCTTGTTTACTCCGTCTCAGTTGACTGTTGAGAGCTTTTATTTAGACACGCATTACATATGAGAAAGCATTAATTAGGTCACGTATTGCCTACAAGCTTGAAATGAACATGAGGTTTTGGCAGCGTTTCTTATTTATGAATAATATACTCTTTATGAATAATATTTCTTCCCAAAGCCAGACTTTTGCTTTTCAAACCCCATGAGCTATAAATTGTACATTTATCTTTGTATTTAATGCAACATGTTTTACTGCAGTGATGTGTAGTGCCTACAGCACCGAAAAATCACAGCTTCTTTACGAACACAAAAGCCTGACTTTGTTCAGAAGAACTCTATCACTGCTATCCTCCAATCTTTTATTGCTAACACTCAGCTGGTCAGCATTATTTGTTAGAACACAGTGTGTCACGAGTCCAGTAATAAGAAATCTAAAATAAATCTCAGCAGACATCTCTGTGAATAGTACTTTCTTTATGTCTGCTTGCATGAAGCTTCCCGTAGTCTCTTTTTATGTCTTGACCCACACCTGGATGATATCCATCTCAGTGGAAATGGCTCTCTTGTGGCACACTGCTTAACTTTTCAGCTGTGTACAGTATAAAGCAGGACATCTTAGGGAGCTAAAGGCATTTTACTGCTTTTCAGCTGTAAAAGACAAACCAGTTGGTCCTTCATCTGTTGACAAATAGTCTGTAATCCAACTTCAACTGGAATGGCTCTTTTCATGACTTAAGTTAATTGAAAGACCTTATGACCACTGTATTTTTGTGGGCTTTTCCTTTTGTATTGAATAGGACAGTGAGAGGAGAGAAGAACAATAAGGTAAAACTGAGGGGACAAGGGAATTACACAAATCTGAGTCAGCCACACATAAGTGTCACAATGTTCTCTACAGCTTACTCTGCTGATTTATGACTAATAATGGAGACTAAAGGGAGATTTCACCAAAAAAATTAATTCTGTCATCAGTTACTCACCCTTTTGTTCCAAAACCATATGACTGAGTACGTTGATGAGTCTTTTTTTTTCTTTCTGTTGAACACAAGTGAAGAATACAACTAATAAATGGGGACTTTTTAAGTTTCAGAAAGATTGCAAAAGCACCATATTGTGAGTACAACACACTGTTCCATTCATGATCATGAACATGTTTCCAAGCCTCTACTCCTTTCCAATTTATATTACATTCTCAATAGCGGTTTATGAGCACTATTCCTTCATAGCATAGTTTAGAAAAAAAAAAAATCCTCACAATGTACATTGTAGTATCCAGGCTCCGGTCCTGGACACCAATATTTTAATGATTCAGAAAAGATGACTCACTGTCTGGCCAACTGAGATTTTGGTATGGAGATAAAGGTTAGTTTTTCAGTCATAGTACAGCATACTGTGAGTGTATATCTGCATCATTTATTGTTTGCTTTTGGTCTCTGAATGAGCGTTTGGACCCAGAAACGTATATGCGATATCAGACTTAACAAAAATAATGACCAGGATAATATTGAAAAAGTTACACTAATTTGGAATGGCATGAGGGTGAGTAAATCGTGAGAAAACTGGGTGAACTCCCACTGTGGTCAGAATTATTAGGTGAAATGTCATAATTTCCCATGAACAATCTATCGAACTGTATGTAAAGGGACATAGTTTAATAAAAGCCTTCTGCTTTTCTGACAGATGTGCCATGCGGAGGAGACAAGTCCATATTCTGTCAGATGGAGGTTCTGGCTCGTTATTGCTCGATACCAGGTTACAATAAGCTCTGCTGTGAATCCTGCAGTAAGCGAAGTGGCACTTTTGCTCCTCTTCTGCATGAAGCTGCTAAGACAGAAGAGGGACTTCGCTTTGGTTCAGCCTCCCAACTTCTGGAGACACTCTCAGCTTCTGTAAATGGAACTCTGAAAGTCCCACAGCTACACCAGCAGGGTTTCTCGTCACAAGGCCAATTTTCCAAGCAGACTGCCACTCCCCCGCCTCACAAACTCAATACCGAGAACAGCAAGACTCAAAAGCGCCTCAAACTCAGCACAAGGAATCTGCCTGCAATGACGATCCATAGCTCGTGGGACGAGGATGCCGCTAAAGATGTGCCATGGCAGCTGGAAAGTTTCCAGGAGAGTCAGTGGCCAACAGCATCATCTGAGGTGGAGAGATGAAGGCTAGTTTGTCTGTTCTTTTTTCCTCTGGACTCTCTCTTATTTGTTTGTCGTAGACATAGACCTTTAACATTCATCTTTCCCTTCAGATCATCCTCAAGATATTTAAAAGCAAGAGAGAGTAAAGTGCTGGTTCACTTTCAAATGTTCTCAATTCCCCTGCCAGCAGTATTTGTTTTGAAAACACACTTGTCAATCACACACTGTTGTGATGGGGAATGTGCCAAAGAAGTTCTTACGATGATCCTCTCAGCAGCCTGGTCTATGGGGGTATGGTGCGTGTACATGAAGAGACTCCGGTGGTACTCATGAGGAAACGCTTGTAGTTGTATCAAACTTCACAATCTTTACGGTTTTATTTTTACCAGCTCCAAACATGTTTGAACAATTAATATTTATGAACGTTCCTGTAAATACTGTATATGGAAAATGTCAGTATTATTTTTACAAAAATACAAACTGAGGATTTTTAAAATAAGCGATTCAGGAGCATTATCAGAGCTTTTTATATAAAGAACAATTTAATAATATGTTAGGAAATATGCTATCAGCCATGAGTTCAGCACTGAAGAATATATATTCCAAAATGGTGTGAGCTGCAGGAACAAACATCAATGAAATTAAAATAGCCATAAAATATTTACTTTTCATTCCAAAATTATTTCATTCATGAATCAGCCTCTCAGCAAGTCATCGATCAAATGAACTCTCACAGACTGTGAAAACTGTCAGTTGTTTTTATTTTTTTTATTTTTTCCTCATTTTGCCATGATGTGGAGGCTTAACACTTGACTCTTAATGCCGGTACACACCAAGCCGACTTAAAAGAACTAGCGGCGACAAAAGCCGACAGTGTTGTCACCTCACTTCGGCAGCATCTGGACAAAAAGCTGTGCTCAAACACACCACACAGACAATATATTACTGCAATATATTTGTTAGTCAAAAGGAGAAACCGAAACAAAGATATATGAGATAAACGTAAACAACTCAATGCTTGCTTACCGTTTTGAATATCAGTTACGTTGATAACTTTCTTCATTTTAAGCGGCTCATGTTGTTATGATAATATTCACATATTGGAATGCTTGGGTAAGATCACGTAACATTAGAACAGTCTTCTGTTTGTGCCGCCTTCATTTACTAACTAGTTTTCATCACTTTCGCTTTAATTCTCTGGCACTGACTTGTTCGCGAAACTAGGCATTCAATCGGAGTTCTCACTTTCCCTGACAGTCCCGACACCTGCCGACGAGAGCTGACGTGTGGAACACACCAAACAAACTAGCCCGGCAGACACGCGCTGATGGCCGACCGTCGGCTTGGTGTGTCCCAGCCTTTAAGAAGCCAGAAGTTTGTTTAGCCAACAATAAAATTGAGTGTGAACAACATGTCAAGCAGCTTCACCATGATGTAAGAGACCCATCATATATATTGTGAGATAAATTGGAGGTTTAAGGCCAGATTTGAAGGAGTAAAGCTGGACTTTCTGGAGATCTTATACTGTGAGACACTGCACAAGATTATCTCACTTGTCTGAGGGAGAGGAAAGCTATTTATTTTTAATTATTAAGGATTATATCACAACCACAATGCATCTGACTGCAATATCAAGTAAACCAGTTAAGCCAGGCTCACACTACAAGATTTTTGGCTCATTTTTTCATTTTTTCGCGGACAAATTTCCACAGTCTGCGACAAAAACCAAATCGGTACTTGTTGCGATCGCCGAACTTTGTTAAATATGAGCAGGTCAGCAACATGATCCGAACCTGTCTCGAGCTATCATAGACACAACGACATTTTCAACATGTTTGATATTATCGCCACATGATCTCGTAATGTGAGCGACACAATGACAAGGTGGAACTAATCCAGCCAATCACAGTGCAGATGGTATAAACAGTCTTATCATGCATCTTTATGAACAGAAACAAAAAGCCACAAATTAATCAAAACAACTAACTAAAAATAAATTTAACAAATTCATAGATTGTGTATATAAAATCACGTTTCATTGTACTGTTTAATTACCTCCAACTCTTTCTGCAGTACTGACAGTCCTTGTTGTCCACGTCTTCCAAGCCATTGTTTCTGCTATATTCTCTTTTGTCGTGGTTTCTTCTTTCTTTCGGCTAAAATAACTGCACAGACCAATTGAAGGGCTAGTTGATCATCCATGCTTAATGAAATGGCCTATAAACGCTGTAATTTCTCACAAGAGTTTATGTGAGAAAACGTATTTTCACTGATGGTCGGGAACGTCTCTTCACTGAATGTTTTGTAGTGTGTGCGCCTCGTCAGCGTTGTGTTGTGTAGTATGCGCACAGCTATGACAAGATGACAACAGATGAGAAGAAATCTTGTTGTGTAGTGTGAGCAACACAATGATTTGGCTAGTCTTTCAATCATGTAGTGTGAGCTTGCCAGTAGTTTATCAGTGGAGTTCAGCTGTTCATAACTGTACACACACGGTCACCTGTGTGCCACTGTAAAGCTATTGTATATTCCATTGAGAACTCAAGAGTATTTATTATGATTCAAAGTTCAACATCATGTCATATGTGCAGGATCATCTGTCATTTCAGGCAAAAAAATACAGACTTGCATTGAGTAGTAAGAGTAGCTCTTAAAAGTAGATGTTTGAATAACCTTATTGTTGTTGTTTTTTTAACTGCCATTTTAGATACAACAAGACAAATGCTCAGTTTTTGAGATGTTAAAAGGGAAAGCTGTTTCACAGCTGTTTTAGAATAGAAAAATTGTAGAGAAAATCCTAAACAAAGCTGTCATTTACAGTGATTCATATTGTCCTTCATCCACAAATCCCCCAATCCTGCACGAAACTGTTTTTGCAGTTAATTCGTAGCTTTAAAAAAAAAATAGACAATAATTGTAACTGCATACAGATAGTGTCAGTTGTGTCTTTGAACACAAAAAAGCTTTCATTTTATTGTCGTTCACTTTCTGCTAATAAATTGTTGCTAATATTATCAACTAATATTATCAGCTAATATTATATTCAGAGACCCAAAATAATGCAAGATAGCAGAAGTTAATTTGACAATCCCTAAGCCACAGACAGACACCCAACATAAAGGATAAAGCATATTTATCCTCACAATTCCAGGTTCATCTAAGTGTTAATTGTTGTTCTGGCTTACAAAGACACTTTCAGTTGCTAACCGCTTGCAGTCATTTCTTTTTGTTTTAATTTGTACTTTTGTTAGTTGTAATGGAAGTGTACACTACTGAGGCTGTTTGTTGTAATGGGGAGCACATAGCAATAAAGAAAGTAATAAACACCAATCTGTCTCGATAGTATTTTTTAGATTTGCTTTATTTTTTTCATTAAAGGTGAACTCATATTTTCTCCTTTTCACTACTAAGCCCTTATAAGACTCTTTACACTAAAAGTCAATGTTTAAAATCCTAAATTTAAAAACTGTGTCTTCCAGTGTGTTTGAAATTGCCTTTGTTGTGTCATAATGGATGCTCATATGGACTTCTCTATAGAAGTCCATTATTTTACTTAGGCCATGCATTTTATTACAGCATTCAGTTGCTTGAGGGTGCTTCCCTGGTGCTGTATATGGTGTTCATATAAAAGTATAATTTGGGCTTCCAATTAATTTTCCAGCTAAACGTACCTTCAGGCGCAAAATTGCTTCAGTATATTATGAAAGGCTCTAATTTCTGTAAAGGCCTATTCGGATTAATAGGCCAAACTTGGACATTCATTATTTTCTGAATGGTATTTAAATATCATTACAATTTTACATAAAAGGGCATTCTAAATTAAATACATTTCAGTATCCATATGATATAGCAGAATCCACTTGTATAAAAGCAACCTATCCAATAATCACAATAATTTTAATCATTTTTCAGCTCATACAGTACTTTGTTAAAATTATGTTAAACATGGCAGATGAGGAATGCAAGCCATTTTCACTGGCAATTTTGGAGTAGAGTGTTCACAACTGTTGCAGAAGACAATCTTGCAGAAGACAATCTCCTAGAAGACAATCTTTTAAGCTACCCATCCTGGTACACACTTTTGCCTTGATTCTCATTGAACTCACAACTCAACATGCCTCCCATCATGCCAGATTACTGCAGTTCGGTTGATCTTCAACCTCCTCAAATATTTATGCACACTCAGTGCATTACATCTTCATTTTAATTACAATAACTTATATGTGTGACCCTGGACCACAAAACCAGTCTTAAGTGTCTATTTTCGAGACTTATACATCATCTGAAAGCTGAATAAATAAACTTTCCATTGATGTATGTTTTGTTAGGATCGGACAATATTTGGTCGAGATACAACTGTTTGAAAATCTGGAATCTGAGGGTGCAAAAAAATCAAAATATTGAGAAAACTGCCTTTAAAGCTGTCCAAATGAAGTTCTTAGCAATGCATATTATTAATCAAAAATTAAGTTTTGATATATTTACGGTAAGAAATTTACAACATATTTTCATGGAACATGATATTTACTTAATATCTTAATGATTTTTGGCATAAAATAAAAATGGATAATTTTTGGCTATTGCTACAAATATACCCCAGCGACTTAAGACTAGTTTTGTGGTCCAGGGTCACATTTAGGACCTTCCCCAAAGCACTGGAATTCAGTATAACTACTACAGTTTGCCTTCTCATGCCTCACACACAACCCCATAATAACAGCTTACCACATATTGCTTATAGCAGTATCTCACATAAAAGCTAATTGAATGTATTGAATGTTGAATGAATGCACTGAATGTACCTCAAAATCTATCCAGAAAAAAAAAAAAGTCCACCATAAAAATAAGACAATAGGGAGGAAGAATCCATTGACAGATGACATCATAATTGAACATGTTCCTTTAAGCACTGTAGTTGACAAACGTAAGAGCACATTACCCTAAAAGCTGCTCCTATAGAGTCAAGCATAGAAGAAGAAGAAGAAGAAGAAGAAAAGAAGCAAATGTTAAAAATAGCACAAACGTGTTATAATCTGTAAAAGCACTCAGATGATTCATCTGCAATCTAAAAAGACACTCCACACTCAAGTTGTGATCAAAGGTGGTCTATCAAAAATGACCCATAATTATATGTAATATTGTCTGGAATACTGATACTAGGTCTGTCACGATATCAGATTTTTCACAACACGATTATCGTGGCCAAAAGAATTCACAATAATGACATATTGCAATTTCTGTAGAAATCTTGAAAAAAAAAAACTTAAATAATGCTATCAGATAAATTCATCTTTGTTCATTTATGTATTAATTTATTTAGTGCCAATTCATCACACCATACAAAAGGAACAATTACACTTAACAGAGACTAAAATGCAAATCATTTTTAGCTTAGCATTAGTGATGGGTGCTTTTGAAGCACTGCTTTGTGAAGCTTTGAAATAAAAGAACACGTTATGGAGACAATGTTTAATGGTATTTTGATGATTTGTTAATTGCATTAATAATGCTTTTTTAATATGCAGTATTTTCTATTTAGTTTTGCCATGTGGTGTTTTGAGCATTTTGCGAAGCAGTTGGTTCAAATTGATTCAAAGCTTCAAAAAGTTTTGTTTGTCCCATTATTACTTTGTACAGCATCAAAGTACAACAATATATGAGAATGACAGCATACTTATACTCCAGTCTCAAGTTAAAGCATCAGTCGAGCGTTGGAAGAACTGGAGTGCCTTCACAAAATGAGGCATAAATTATATCATTTAAATTGTATTATATTCAGTGATAAAGGCAATAGCATTGCCTTACAAACATACATATACAGATAAACTGTATAGTTCACAATGACGTGTTAATTCTCTTCACTGTCAATAGTCAAAACATTTCTGTCTGCATTTTATTCAGCTACAGCTGGATGCCTTTGTCCATATTCACTTGTTTCATGTGAGAGATTAAAGACTTGTACTTTTTATTTTATTGCTTATGGTTATCGCTGTATGTTGCGACACCCCTAATTAACATGATAACAATGTTTCATTTTTAAACATCATGATTATTGTCAGTACTGTGTGTATACACAAGCAAACACAATACATATGAATTTATATCCTAACCTGTCTACTGCACTAAGACATTATTAACCTTGTTGCTTGAAAGCTCAGATAGAGGAAAATTGGCATGGCGAGATTTGTCTGACCCAAAATGAAAACCTAACAGCACCATGTTTTATCTTTAGCCTTGTATCCAATATCCTGCTGAGCTCCAAGAACGCATACTGATGTTTTATCTGCTAAAGAAGTGACAAATATGGTTACACAATATCTTGCTGAAATGTTTTAGCCTATAGCCGTGAGACATACGTTTCATTGATTTTCTATTATTCACCACAATGTCCTGCACAAAGGCTGCTGATTCGAAACAATCACTATCAGTGAAATTGTTGTCTATAAACATCTCTTGTATTGGACTGATTCCTGCAAAGCCCTCGTCTCAAGGAACCACACCAACATGTATTATCTCCATAATGATAGGTGTTCACAATGTGAACGCGATTGCCTTGTAAAAACTATTCAAATTTGTTTTTAAAGTTCATTATTTTATCAAACTGGAGCTGATATGGATGGCTTCTCTGATACCACCGCGAGGGCCATTGCAATATAAATAATGCTTTTAAATAAATTGTTCAAATTATTCTCACAGTCCTTCTCCTTGTCTTGAGTGATTTAAAAGGCAATAAATTTGAGTTTTGCGGGGCTATTGCAATGGTTTCTGGTTTTCTAACCATCTCTCATCTCATGTTCTGCAGTGATCAAGTATATTGAGAGGCCTCTCATAAAAATAAAAATGCAATTCTGTTAATTTGACATTTCTTGTGTTACAAGCCCTCTTGTGTTCTCACAACAAGGTTAAATATGTGTAAATGTAAGCATGCAGTAGGTCTGCAGATGTATGCAAATCTCCTGCCCATATTCTCCGAGGGCTGATATGTATTTTTTGTGCGTCCTAGTTTCTTCACTGACCAGGGCCTGCGTTGAATGCTGTTGTGCTCTTTGCTGTACCTCATTCAGCGACGGTTCCTCAGCGAGAGTGAGAGAATGCTGAGTGGAGTGTCTGCAGTTGAGAGATAAGCCCAGATACTTGAGCAAAGTTTCCCTACTGCACACCTTTGTACTACAATACATAAGAATCCTTTTTTACTCATTTAAATCAGGGGCGTCAAACTCATTTTAAGGTCTCGGCTGGATTGGACTAAATGTCACCATATGGGATGAAAGTGCGTGCCAAATACACACTCTTCTGGAGCTAATAAAGTCCAACTTGATCAACTTGATGCTGCTTCCATAACTATTATTGATATACAAGCAACAAAGCCTTTGGATTACCTCTAAAACTAGAAATATCAATCAAACAACAAGTAAACCAGATAATTTTCGCTTTGAAAATGAACTTTCCACTCTGATAAATTCAGAAAGCACTTCATCAGTACAGCAGTGATATATAATAATAAGAGGAGACTTGGAAACATCTGTGAAATTCAATTATTCATGTCTATTTTGTCAGTACTGCTGTGAGTAACTTGCACCATTTTAATTTTCATCTTTTTTAATCTAATTTTAATCTTAAATTCCCAACAGCTTCTTTCTGAAATTTTGATACATGGAAGTCCAGTGCCACAGGCAGAGAAGAAAACTGAAAATAGTAGGACACATGAAGACGTGATATGAACTTCCCACAATAATGATAATCAGGTCCAATTTTATTACTGTAACTAATGCACTCGAAAGTTAGGAGAATAATTGAGAATCCCTCTCAGTAATATTTCTCTCCCACGATCCCTAGATTCAGGGAGTAATGTATTATATAAGTACCAGGGGAGTAAAAGTGAATCACACCAAACGAGGCAGTCACTATCCTGAATCATTTTATTCTCCTTATATTAGGCTACTATCCAGTTTTAATCTCATTTCCTGCAATATTTATTCAATTTATTTTGCTCTTTTGAACACAATAAAAATGTCCTTTTAGATCTGAACGGCCGTCCTTTAAACATTCTCAGACAGGCACTCCATGACAAATTCAGAAGGCTGTGCTCTGTTGAATCCTGTTCCATTCACCACATCACACTCCTGCTGTGTGTGTCTCAAGTGTCTTATGCTTCAGCACTCACGGTCTGCTGAATTAATGAAACGCAATAAAACAAAGCCATCAGACAAGGACTGCTGATGTTCATCCCAGCATTCCTCAGATTTTAGTGCTGTAATTTGCAATTTATTGGATGTGGACATTATTAAGGCTCAGTGGCAGACGTAAATTAGGGGGGGAAAACAAAAACAAATCAAAGGCAAGAATCAAAAGTTTTCCTGTAATTTTGAATGTGATTTTAGGTGCATTTCATGAAAATTGTACTAAACATATAAAAGACTATACAATACCTAAAAGCCTCCTCAATTGTATGAGTACAGTGCTTTTATACGTGCTATATCTCTTTAGGAAAGATCTTATTGGTGCTCCAAAGGCCCAGAGTATCAAACAGACCATCCTCTGGTGGTAAAGAGACTACGCAGTGATACCTTTCCTAAAGAAAAGGAGATGAAAGGTCTGCCGCTGGAGGATTGCACTCCTCCGTTTAACTTTGAACCAAGAAGAGATCCTCTGAGTTCAAAACATCATAATTATTGATGATTGTGTATAATCAGCCATTTCTTGTTGCTAGACATCTTTTCCCAGTGGACTCACTTAAAAAACAGCAATTTTTGAGAGGACTGATGAACCGTGGATAAACATAGGGGTGTCTTTGAAACATTTAAAAGTATATCGATAACTTTTTTGTTATATAATGAGTGAAAACTTCATGAATCCATCTTCCAAACCATGTTTTTTTTGTCTCTGAATCACTACGGTACAACTATAAAAAGTGTTCATATTCTGACTTTTTTAGACCAAGCGGGATGCCAACCGCTGCTAAGTAGCCCAGTACCTGCATGACTCCTAAAATACATAATCATAGAGAAGTACCCTATCTCTATGTTCTTGTGCCTTCGTCTGTGTGTATTAATGGCCATGCAGCATCAATCACCGCTGAGCAAATATTGAGCCGGAAGTATTATTTATGCACTGAATTTGACCAAATTTGATCAGATGGCATTTAATGAAAACTCTTCCACTATCGGGCCTGATGGTTCTCGTTGGGAAAACGTGTTGATCATGGGCGGTTGGTGCTGTTGATTTCTTTTTCCACTGTGGTTTTACGAAATCAGGTTTACAGTGTACATAAGTTCGGTGATGCAAGTGTGAGCAACACCATAATACTGTTGGTAAACAATGGAGAGAGGGCTCTATAGAGGATGATCACATCATATAGAAACAGGAAAGTTCTCAGACAAGCTGCAAAAAAACATTTATTTCCATAGTATTTTACGAATAGTGTGAGTTTTATTCAAAGTTAGCTACCATAATGCACCTACATAGAAACTATATACTGTACGATATAGTACTAGTAGAAAACCATTATCATCTCACTGCGTGTTCCACCAACGCGGTTGAGCATGAATAGTTTGTATTTATCAGTCATTTTTACAATTTTTTTTTTTAAATGTTCATTTATTGTAGGTGAGTGTATATGGCTCAGTATTTCATTCCAAATATAGCCTAGAAAGTTTGTATATTTTGGAAATGTGTACCATGTCTATGACAAAATGTCCCGACAATGATAGTAAAAACTGAAATCACTTGTGAAAACCAGCCAACAGCCCACATGAGGAAACAGCCTAATAAACATACTAAATAATGTCTTAATGAACATCTAAAATGCAGACAGGTTTATGTTAGTGGAAGGCTTAAGGGACTAATATCAGTGGAAGTGTGTGTCCTCATTTAGTAAACAGCCCTGGATGTTGCAATTTTAATTGGTTTATTAAAAATAATACACTTACAAAGATTCACATATTAGGTTGGGATATGAAGAGAGTCGGACTTGTAACCCGAAGGTCATGAGTTTGAGTCTCAGGTCCGGCAGGAATTGTCGGTGGGGGGAGTGAATAACCAGCGCTCTCTCTACCTTCAATACCACGACTGAGGTGAGACCCTTGAGCAAGGCACCGAACCCCCAACTGCTCCCTGGGCGCCGCAGCATTGGCTGCACACTGCTCCAGTGTGTGTGTGTGCGTGCGTGCGTGTGTGTGTGTGTGTGTGTGTGTGTGTGTGTGTGTGTGTGTGTGTACTACTGTGTCTGTGTGTACTACCGTGTGTGTGCACTTGGATAGGTTAAATGCAGAGCACAAATTCCAAATATGGGTCGCCACACTTTACCTCACTATTAAACCAACACATAGACATCTACATACAATGACCCAGTAAGTTTTTTTTTTTTTTTTTTAAATAACATGTCTTATTTTGCCTTTACGTATATCTCAAGACATAAAGTAGTGAAACAGCTAATTAAATGCATATAAAACTGATTTTCTGCATTAATAAAATGCCATGTTATCATCAAAGTCGCAAGTATAGACAAACGCTGTGCTTAAGCTTTGCCATTGTTGTTGTGATAAGCTTTATGAGTTGTTCATGAGTCCCTTGTTTGTTCTGACAACCGATGGACTTATACTATTACAAAGAGTTAATTATTCACTGATGTTCAAGAAGGAAATGCATTAAGGGCTAGGCGGTATAAATGTATTGAACAGGGAAAATTGTACTTATTACTTATCCTTCTCTGAAAGTGTAAGTATATTTAGCATTCTAAATGATAGTAATAAATTAAAACATAGATATCATCATCCCCCACTCTTAATGAGTTATGTTTCCTCTTTGTGCAGTAAATGTTTTCACTTTTTGTGTTTGAGTCCATCAGTTGTCACTCAAAGCATAAGCAGAATATACTGGAAATCCAAAGAAAGTGCAGGTCCTGGAAGATTTGAAGGGATTGGGTTTAATTGACATGAAAGTTCATAATTGTTTGTGTGTTGTTAGCTTAATCACATTATCCTGACATTGTATGACCAATTAATGCAGAAAACAACCAAATTCCAATAGGTTCCCATACTTTTTCTTGCAATTGTAGCTGTTTTTGTTCAACATCAAAACTAAATAAACAATGCATAATATTAACCCTTTGTGGTTCAATTTAATTTGTGGCATTTATAAAAAAAATATTGATTTTAAAGCAAGTTTATCTATAATTATACAAATGTACACACTTAGTGTTTAAACATCTTTAACTTGTTTAGTTTTTTTTTAGCCATGAATGAAGCTGCTAGTTCAAGCAGTTTTTTTAGTTTATCATATTACATTTTATCCATGATATTCCTGAGTTTATTTAGAGAATATTTGGAGGCAGTTTACCATGCTTGTTTCTTTTAGTGTCTTGGCAGCATTTTGCCCCAACTATAGTGAAAAATTGGTAAAGTGCAGTTCCCCCACCATTTCTACTTCTAATAAACACTCTACTTAAAATAAAACGTATAGGTAAACTTGAACATTAACAAGCAGGCCAGAATAGATTTTAGAGATTTGTCTCAGATGTCTGTAGGAGTGCACTTCCTGTCAGAGAGAATAGACTAAACTGTCATAAATACCACATGCAACTGAAATACCTGGCATCCTCTCCCTTTCACTCTCTCTGTCGCTGTCTGTCATTCCCCCTCTCTCTCTCTCTCTCTCTTTCTCCATCTTTGATCTGTGATTGCTCTATCCCTGCATGCGTATGCGTGAAATTGTGAGGCTATGCCTGTCAAAGAGGGAAAAAAATCCTTTTCCTACTTGTATTTATGGCGGACAAAGAAATACAAGTCTAAAAGAAGGAGAAAGAAAAGGGTGAAAAGAAGCGAAAAACTCTCTTGCAACTCTTAATTGCATGGTAAGTGCTTATGCAGCAGCTGCTGCCACCAAGATGTCACATCCTGTCTCTGTTCTGCTCACTTCTGCTACTGTCACAGCTGATTTCTACACTCTTTAATATGGCATTTTGACACTCAGCTCAGGAGAATGTGTGAATGCTTTAACATGGATTAGGTGGTGTATTACTGCGGTATTGAAAGTTGACAGAGAGAAGCAATGTGCTTTCTCTTGCATTTCTTTTAGTGAGGAATGCCAGTGATTTTACTTGGCCAGCAAGAGTCACCTTTATGATTTTGTTTACCTTTTTAACCTTTCCAGCTTTGATGAAAACTCTCACTTGATACCGATTAACTACCATTTTCTGCCCTCTCTTCTCATTTTTGGACTTCTATGTAAATGCCCTGTTTTTATTTGCTAACTTCTTTGCATGTGAAATGAGTAACAACACTGTCATTTCTAATATAACTGATTCTATTCAATCTTTCAAAAGCCTCTTCGCAAAGCCTCCATTAAATTAGATTTACAAAAATGTGAAGCACAATCTGTTAAGATCAGACTGACAAGATTAAGGACCTCCATTCCTCTACTCCTTCCTGTGAGCCTGAAACAGCAGCACTTTTTCCTGACTTCCCACTTCTTATCACTAGTTAAACAGCAGCTGGCTAAATATCACTAGCTAAATAGCAGCCCCTTACCATAATTGCAAGATTCAGCTGTAAATATTAACGATGGCATAATTTTTGCCATACCACAATGAGCCTGATTCATTGTTTACGAACCAGACGACTGTGCAGAACTTTGAGTGGTATGGGTACTTTTTACAGTGTATGGGCCAGTTTTACTAAGAGCTTGCGACAGCGCAAACCGTCTTTTGGCGTTAAAATTGTACTGTTAGGTTTTACTAAAGATGTGCATTGACGAAATAGCGCTGAAAAGGCATGGACACAGTTATTTTTGCGCCTACACTAATTTGCACCACGCTTGGTATATTGCCTTGGTCGATGTGAGATGTTGCGTCTGTGTTCTTTAATTTGCGCATTGTTAGTAAATAACCTACATTTGTAGGTTATTACAATACATTTGTAGGTTATTAATAACCCACAATGTGGGAAGTCGTGGCCTAATGGTTAGAGAGTCGGACTCGTAATCCAAAGGTTGCGAGTTCGAGTCTCGGGCCGGCAGGGATTGTGGGTGGGGGGAGTGACTGTCCAGCGCTCTCTCCACCTCAATACCACGACTGAGGTGCCCTTGAGCAAGGCACCGAACCCCCAACTGCTCCCCGGGCGCCGCAGCATAAATGGCTGCCCACTGCTCCGGGTGTGTGTTCACAGTGTGTGTGTGTTCACTGCTGTGTGTGTGCACGTTGGATGGGTTAAATGCAGAGCACAAATTCCGAGTATGGGTCACCATACTTGGCCGTATGTCACTTCACTTTCACTTTCACTTTCACTTTCACATTTATTTCCCCTCCCATCGGCCTAGTTTTGGAATAGCGCTCTTGCAATAATTTGCCCTGTTTAGTAAAACTGGCCCTATGTCTCTAGTACATCTCCACCAGACCTTGTAGATTTTTCCATGTATTCCGTGGGTGGGAAATGGGAATTATGCTGTGTTCACGCCATATTGTAATTACTGTAATTTTAAGATGACAACATGTGACGTTCTAGGCCCTGTCTCAAATGGCACCCTAAACCCTCGCAGTCTTCCTCCGAGTCCGCACTTTCGTGATGTAATGCCGCATTGACTGTCAGGTAGAAGACTGCCTTGGAGCTCACCCCAGTGTGGGCTCGGCAGAAGTGCGGATCGAGGGTGCATAACGGCTGCAAAGGGGGAGCTCACGAGCACCCTTCTGAACACTAAAATTTGGAATGGGACACCCTACGGTCTCGTGGACGTAATGGACAAGCGCACGTGGTGGCCATTGTAAGTCTGTAAGACCGCAAGTGCACATGAAGTGTTCCATTTGAGACAGGGCCCTACTCGGAACTGTTCACGTCCTCGGACTCGGAATTGTGCTTTTCTATGCCAACACTATCAATGCCTAAACAGAGCCTGCGGTAGTCAGGTGGTACAGCGGTCACGTGGTACAAGTCGTAGATCTCAGAAAACTGCCAGTTCAAATAGTCCATGGTGATGGGGAACAGCTGGGAGTGTGATGAGTGGCAGGAGTGTGGAGTCCGGGAAGATAGGAGGTGGAGACCTCTGGTGGTGAGAGGGATCATCGCAGGCCCGGACTCATGAGAGGACCCCCCCTTAAAGGAATCGCTTCCAGACGTTCCACACAAAGAACAACAACAACAAAAAAAACGAGTTCAGGAGGGAGGTGAAACAGAGGTAGACCAGGGCGAAGGATGGCGGGCCAGGCCCGTGTAGCGGAAGAGGGCCTGGAGGAAGAGGTAGGCAAGGGTGCCAGGGTGGTGCCAGCAGAGCAGGAGGATCGTGAGCAGACACCCCCGCCGCCTCAGGAGCTTTGTGTGCGGACACTGCCACCTTGAGGAAATCGAGAGCGGGTACCGCCACCTCGGGAGCCCTGTGAGCGGACACCGCCGCCTTGGGAGGAACGTGAGCAGACACCGCCGCCTCGGGAGGAACGTGAGCGGACACCGCCGCTTCTGGGAGGAACGCGAGTAGACCACGCTGCTCGCAGCGACAATCAGCAGAATCTTGCATGTTTCGTATCAGCCTGGGACGCTCTGGAAATGGACATGAAGTACTGGGTGCGGCAGACGAGGCCACCCTGAAGGCTGAGCCGCTCAAATGCAGAGCCAGGTTAATATAGTCCTCCAGCAACTCCTCTGGAGCCCAGTATGGCATCATGGACTTAAAGGGGTCGGCCAGGCCTCCCCAGAAGATGACCATGAGGGCAGGTCTTCTCTGTAGCCGACTGGCGATCCATTCCCATGAAGTCCCCGGTGTAATCCTCAATGCTCCGGTCTCCCTGCTGGATATCGAGGAACTTCCCTGCTGGACCCATTTTTGCAGGTTGAATTCTGTCACGTCACAGTAGGGATGCGCCGTGGAAAGAACAAGGTATGGGTCCAAATGCAGGAAAAGGCTACTTTAATAATAAACGAAAAGGCCAACACGGCAAAAAACAAAACAGGTTAAGGAGGAGGTTTACAAGTTGGAATCTCGTATTTATGGGAATTCCGATATGGGATGAACGCACCTTTAATTAAATGAGTGACAATGTGACTTCACAACAGGCCCAGTGCCAGGACTTTTATATTTCTTGAGGGCGTTTTAACCAATGAATGTGACCACACTGATAGCATGATAGAACTCAGTACTAGACAAAAAGTGTGATTGCGTGGATTCCAACCTAAACACCTCTAATTGGCCATTGCGTTGTAGAAATCTACAAACATGTCTGTGATTGGCTACATTTCTCACCTCTGCGAAAATGCATTGTTTTATGGCATTATGCTGTTATTACGAAGAAAACAGATCCTAGACCAGGAGTTATGGGCAGCTTTTCCATCTATTTTAGTCAGACTGTTATACATTCTAAACTAAAGTCCGGCCGTCCCCCTTGGTCCACAGAGGGGGCACAGGGATGTCTGTGGGGCCCCTCTGGTGCCGGGCCTGCTTCACAATATCTGGAAGAAGAAACGTGCTGCATAGTTTAAATGAGCTGTTTGTTGTAGTTCTCGAAAATGTTTTCTGTTACAGAGAATATAGAATGGACTTTTAATACTTAAAAAGTAACATTACACACTAATGTTGAAAAAGATAAAAATCATAATAGCATAATAGCTTTAATCATGACCAGATGGGCCAAATTGCTGTTATGTTCATATAAATTAAGAAAATAGACTGGGAAGAATGTATTGAGTTTGAAAAGTATGATTATATTTACATAGTATATCAAACTGTTTTATTCCAATAGGTCATTTTTTTTCATGATTTGTCTCATATCAAGAATCTTTTGACACTGCAATATTTCATATCTGACAATCTAACAACTGTCTATTATTTCACATGCATTGTGTGCCTGTGCCATGGCAAGAAGAGCCTATTCTCTAATCTGCAAAGGTCTTCCCTTTTTCATAAATCAATGAAGTCTACAGAAGAGAATTTCGCGAAATATTAAACTATAAGCTCATTACTTTTTACTTTAACTGTTATGAAATCACTATAGTGATGTCTTAATTGGGCTATTTAATTTATGTTTAAATGAATTTTTTGTGAAACAAGTTATGACAGCCAATGTGTAAATGAATATATTTCAACAATAGAAATTTTATAATTTAGATGTTAATTTAAAAATTGCTTTATGTGCAATTTACATGTTAGCATACAATTTTTTTTTTTAAATTGAGTGTTATTATAATTAAATATGTAAATTTAATTAAATTGAAGTCTGTTGTTAATAGTAACCTTATAGTAATGTAAAAGGGCTCCCTATAGTTTAGAGCAGGGATCCTCAAATCTGGCCCACGAGATCCACTTTCCTGCAGAGTTTAGCTCTAACCCTAATCAAACACACCTGAGCATGCTAATCAGTGTCTTCAAGATCATAAGAAAATCACAGGTAGGTGAGTTTAATCAGGGTTGGAGCTAAACTCTGCAGCAGATTGGCCTTCCAGGGAAAGATTTGAGGAACCCTGGTTTAGAGCATATGCTGAGGTAGATTTTTATTTTTATTAAGAAAATTGTAATTATAATTGCATTTATTTAAAGAAATAGCAATTTCTTCAGTAAACCACTGTTTAGTAAAAAATAAATAAATAAATAAATAAAAATCCCCCTGCTGTACCAAAAACATACCGAACCCTGATGTCAAAACCGAGGTACGTATACTGAACCGAATCTCATTCACTAACTGTATGTGTATGCAAGTATTTTTGAGCATAAAATCTGCATTATTATTATTATTAGATATTATTGTTACGGAAGGAACAGAGGAAGCGTGCAGATCCATGTGCAGAGCTTTATTCAAAGGCGTGGTCACAAACAGGCATGGTTCAATAAACAGCAAACAAACATGAATGAGGCAAGACAAAGAGTATTCCTAGGACAGACATGGGTCATCGATCGGCAAACAAAATCCAGAGGGCTTGACAAAAGGGGTAATCTGCGAACACAAGCAATAGTCCCGACTGGGGCAAACAGTATCCAAGACAGGGTCAGGCAAAAGGGTAATCCAATGTACACAGGTGAGGATCAAAGGACCGGAAAACAGGCAAGGCAAAACTAGACTGAGACTAGGACTTGGAAAGTAAACAATGACTAAGGAAAAGGCTCTGTAGTGTAGCTGTGCGAAGACAGCGGTAATGCTAACAATACTCGGCAGTGAGAAAGAGGAAGTCCATGGCTTATGTAGCATGTCTGATTGGATTCAGCTGTGTGTGTGTGTGTGTGTGTGTGTGTGTGTGTGTGTGTGTGTGTGTGTGTGTGTGTGTGTGTGTGTGTGTGTGTGTGTAAACAGTGCATTCAGCTGTGTGTGTGTGTAATCAGTGCATTCAGCTATGTGTGTGTAATCAGTGCAATGGATGATGGGAACTGTAGTCTGATGTGCAACAGTTAGTGTGGCGCAAGAGTCCATAGTAGTGAGCGGGTGATCTCTGGTGGTGAGAGAACGGAAGTGCATGGACAGGATTCATGACAATTATATGTCTAGCAGGCTACATGTATATTGTTTGTTGTTGTTATATAGCCTAACAAATAGAAGCACTAAGTGAAGAATAGGAAGGAATAGCCTACCAAAAAAAAAATGTCATTACAAAATGCAGCTTTAATAGGCATATGCACAGATGGCAAATAAGATGTCTGAAAACGATTGTGTGTAGGCTATTAAAAAAGATTGATTGTTTTTAAACACAATACTTGATGATCTCACCATGATGCGCTTAGTCGAGTGTGTGTGCAGACAGAATGAGTGAACAGGACAGAGAAAAAGGTAAAGCTATATGGAAAGCCCCTATATCAACATTGTTCTGCACCTGCATGAGAAATTTCACGTAGCTAAATACACAAATTATACGCAATTATTAGTAATTAAAGCAACAAGTGTAGTGAAAAGTTAATAAATCATATACGATATGTTGAAAGCATGATGTGTGTTGAAATGAGGCCCAGTGCTAGTTTATGAATGTGCATATGTTTGTTTATTTAATTTGAAAATATAATTCACCAAAACTCCATCTGTCATACTGAGTCCAAACAAATAATATTATTTGAATCAATTCTAGTTTCCTTTGGCATTAGCTGAGACCTTGAAGTGCCCAAATGTGTGGCTGTGAAAAACACCTGCACCTATACATAGGAAGGGATGCAAGTTATAGTGCTCAAATAAAAATGGCAAAGAAATTCTTAATAATAAAATAAAGAAGAATACAGCTTAAATAGTTCAATTTATATGGAGGGTTGTGAGAAAAAGGACAGATGGCTGACCTGAGTATAGACTAAACTTTTGCTTCATCCAGGTCTTTTTCTCATTAATAAAATGTCATGGAAAATAGAGCTTTCTATTTGACGTGCAATTTTGTTCATCTTTCAAAGGCCCCGTCAGTTTCTTAGATTGGGAGTGAAGAAATGGCATTGGCTGGCCTCAGAGCGATAATTGCAGTGGGCACAGGGGGTAGACAGACGTTATTTTCTTCCCGAAACAACAGCACAGTGACGTAAAAAATACCCACCATTCAGTGAGCTTAGCTTGAATTCTTTTCCAGACAGGCAGGACTGCAACTCCCCTCCGGGTAATTTAGCATTAGAGCATGCTGTTTCAGATCTCTCAGTGCAAAGATGGGAACTGGTGACATTGATCTGACACTAACTTTTACTGTGGATTCCCTGTGATTAAGACACCAGTTCCAAAGCAGAGCATCAGATAAGGTAGTAATTATTCTAGCTGAGCTTTCATCAATAGTTTCAATTATAAAATGACATGGATATAATGTCCTGGAGCGTTTTAATAATATTATTAAGTTGTCGATAAAGATTATTGAAAACTTACCAGCCCAAATGATTATTATATATATTTTTTTTTTTTCAAATGCATTCTGTGTTAAATTTGTATGAGTTAAAGTCTGAAATGAAAACCAGATAGGTTTTGTCAAACACTGATGGAGATGAACTGCATCTTTTTATAGATTTTGTTGATGCTGTAGGGGACGACTTGCAGAGTGTTGCAGCAAAATGAAAACGTCTTTAACATCAGCTGCAGCTATCACAGCGAACTCAGGTAGAACTGAGCAACTGATTTACACTCTGATGTAAATGATACGAGACACCAGTCGTGCTTGCCAAGCAATTCACAAGCAGGAAAGTGCTACTACAGCCACTGATGGAGATCCAGTACAATAGTGTACCCAAAGAGAACCATTTGATAAATGCTTAGGGAACAATGCAAGTTCAGTATTGCAGCTTGACTTGTTTTGTTTATGCAGGCCAGTGGTTCTCTTCTGTTCTGTTTTTGCTGTAGAATCACAAAAGTAAATAAATAAAAAGTGATCCTGCTTGACAGGAGCAATATGAAAGGCAAATACTGTCATTTACTCACCCTCACCAAACCCACAACGTCTTTTCCATATAATGGATGATGGTGATTTTAACTGTCAAGCTCCAGCAACGCAGATAGGCCTAAATATAGTCCATATAATTTGTGTGCTAGCACTAGTTTTCAGTCACATGACTGGAACTGAGACCTAGGAGTGTTAAACATATATGGAACTGTAGAACATGACAATTTTCAATCTGTTTCAAGACATGAATATTTAATGACCCCCCCCCCCCCCCCCCCCCCCAAAAAAAAAAGAAAGAAAGAAAGAAAGAAACAAAAACAAAGGCATGTGAACACACTGCAAGTTTTGGGACTTGCAATCATTATACAGCACCTGCCACAGTATTTCAATCACTAAAAAGTGGGACACTGTAAAAGGGGCATTCTAAAATGCTTAACATGAAAAACGCTTAATGTGAAAATGCTTAATGTGACTTAATGCATTAAAACCAAGGGACCAAACTCAGTAAACACTAAATTATTAATAAAGCATACAAAAGCATACATTTTCCTTATAACGATTTTCTATGGGAGGAAAATGCTTAAAGGAACACTCCACTTTTTTTGGAAATAGGCTCATTCTCCAACTCCCACAGAGTTAATAAGTTGAGTTTTACCGTTTTTGAATCCATTCAGCCGATCTCCGGATCTGGCGATAGCACTTTTAGCATAGCTTAGCATAGATCATTGAATCCGATTAGACCAGTAGCATCGCGTTCAAAAACGATCAAAGAGTTTCGATAGTTTTCCTATTTAAAACTTGACTCTTCTGTAGTTATATCGTGTACTAAGACCGGCGTGAAATGAAAAGTTGCGATTTTCTAGTCCTATTTGGCTAGGAACTATACTCTCATTCCGGTGTAATAATCAAGGAACTTTGCTGCCGTAACATGGCCACAGCAGGCGCAGTGATATTACGTAGCGCCTGAAAGTAGTCCCCAGCTATATTATAACTAGTTACCTAGAAAGTGGAGTGTTCCTTTAACATGGCTTAATGCATTTAGATTTTTTAAATGACCAAACTCAGTAAACACATTATTAATAAAGCATATAATGTACAGACAAGCAGATGAGTCCAGAATAAGAACGCAACACGTTTAATTACAAGTTAGCATTTTCCAACATGGCTTGTTACAACCATCTGGCTCTAGGTGAAGCAAAAAGGAAGGCCAAACATAATAATAAAGTTTAAGTAAACTTTTAATCTGGAACTAATCAAATAATAATACAAAAAATGTAAGTAAAGGTATAAAGAAAAGAAAAACAATTCAGGGCTGAAGAGGAAAGGATGAACGTCCTGCAGTCCAACTTCTAGATGTTATACCCAACGCAATCACAGGCAACACGCCACACTTGTTCCAGACAGATGCTCTAGAAGAGATCAGACCATGGAACCATTCCACCTAGTGGACAAACAGTGTTTTTAAAAATAACAAACTTGATAAACGTTATTAATAAATCATACTATGTACAGACAAGCTTGAGTTTGGTCTTTTAAAACACTGTTTTAATAAATTAAACCATGTTACGCTTAATGCGCAATTAAATGCATTGTGTTTGTATTATGGCTCATACCTGCTTGTCTATATATGATTTATTAATAATGTTTACTGAGTTTGGTAATTTAAAACCACATTGCATTAAGCCATGTTAAGCGTTTTTAACATTACGCATTTTAGAATGTCCCTTGTAAAACATGAATCATGAAAAAAGCTTAACATGCTCTGATGTATTAAGCTCAGTAGTGTAATATAGGGAAGTAATAATTAAGGAGAGATGGTTGCTTTCAGAAGCCATGCTTGCTGATGTTTTGTTGTTTTGTTGCAAGTCTATAAGTCCTCTCCTTGAACTCTCCCTTGCCCTGTATTGCTCTCTCATTAGCTGTATGTCGTCGATGTAATTTCCGGTCAAAAACATTTTTTTTTTTTAAATAGGCAGACAAATCTGGTTATCATCTGCATAAAAGTGGAAAGATACACCATGCCTTCTAATCAAATCTAAAGAAAGCATGTAGAGAGAAAAAAGCAAAGGTGCTAAAATTTAGCCCTGGAGAAGTCCAGATTCAATATTCAAAATTTAAGCATCTCTCTCTGTTAAACAGGATTTAAACCAATTAAGTATATTAAGCAATGTATGTTCAAAAATATTGTTCAATGTAAATTAAATTACATTTGGATGTGAATGGTCTTCCTCCTCACATGAATGTAGAACACCTGAGCTGCTACAACAGGT
Source organism: Acrossocheilus fasciatus (assembly GCA_036784905.1). NCBI lineage: Eukaryota > Metazoa > Chordata > Actinopteri > Cypriniformes > Cyprinidae > Acrossocheilus > Acrossocheilus fasciatus. The sequence continues at coordinate 18,119,572 of CM071942.1, forward strand.
GTGCTTTGCATATTACCTTTATGAGATTGTCATCAAGCATGCATCGTCTTCATCTGACTTTTTGTTTGTTTGTTTGTTTTTTTGGCCTCTCCAATAAGCTTCACCCATGGCCCCACCAAGGGGGTGGACTTTGCATTTCTAATTTCTAATTAGAACAGAAGTCCTCTATGTGCTCTGAATTACACAGGAAGTCCTTTTGACTTACTGGTTTTCTGAGCCTAAAATGTTTAAGACACCAATGCCAAATCCACCATAGGATTGGTTTATTGTTTGGAAGAATACTGGATGAGAATGATGCAGAAATGAGCTTAAATTTCTTCACTACAAAATATATGAATGTGAACATGAAACACTAATTGGTGATCAATAAGTTTTTGTAAATTACCACATAGGGGAAGTATGGGAATATTTCCCCATCTCAGATGTATTGATCTGTTGTCTAACGACTTTAATTTGGTAGCAATTATCCAGAGTTAATATGTCTGACATGCTGAAAATCAATTTAACATTTCCTTTCCACACATGGCTTGGCTTATTCATTATATATTCTTAATGATGTAAAACAAGTATGAGATGTTACACTAGAGTACTTGCTGAAATGTTTTGTTCATTAAGCTGAAAATGCTCATAATATGACAATATTTAAGACAAACATATTATAGCCGTGCTACATCAAGAAAGCATTAAGGGTTTTCAGGTAGAAATAGATCCATAAGGGTAACAGCTTCACCAACACCTTTTTCACTATAATGTGTCTAGTTGAATACACTTTGGGCTCTGTTTAATTTGTGAGGCAGCACTGCATCACAGACAGGGATGAATGACCGAAAGAAGATTCCACGAAAAAGGTTTAATCAGCTGCCACAGCTGAAATTGAAAGCTTAAGTCTCATTCATCATGGCCCACATTAAACTTTGCACCTTGATATCTTTCTTTTTCCGGTATTTTACTGTTTTTTATTACCTGTTTTGACTGAAAATAGAAGTCATGCATTTTGTCAAGCAAAAACAGGCTGACCTGTCCATAGTTTGTGGATAGTAAATGGCACCCTTTCTGCCTGAGTGTGTTTGTGAAGAAATGACCATTTCACGACTGATGCTCTGATTGCAGCACAGTCTTAAAAAATATATAACCAGTTTTAAAGATTTACACATATATAGTGAGATAAAAAAAAGATGTTTATTCTGTCCCTCACTGTATTTTATTCTTTGCTTATATCACAAGGGACATCTAAGATGCAAAATAGATCTTTGTAGGGCTTTCTGATGTGAAATAGTTTGCCATTTGTCTTGTAAATGAAGCACTTTTGTGGATGCCCAGATCAAGAGAGGACTGATTTGCCAAAGGCTTCTTATTCTCTTCCTTGAAAACCATTGCACGTGAGGGTTTATAGTTTGCTAGAATTCACCCTGTGGTCATGCCTTGATGGTATTTGTTGTCATGGTTACCACCAGTAAAAAGCACCTTCCTGACCTTCCAGCTGTTTAAAACGGAATTGTGACACCGATTTTGCCCATAGTTTTGCGATTTCGGATTGCCTTAGGCTATATCTGTATTTTTTTCTATACATTTACACTTTTTATTCAGTGTTGAGAGCCTAATTGTATTGTAATGTCATGACCATTGTGAACCAGACTATTATAGGATACAGTCTGATTATGTTCCCTGTACACTTGTGTAATATTAGCTCTTCATTTAAGCTTTTATTTTGAATTTTAGCTTTAGGAAATCGAATCATAGAGATTCGCTATTGATCTGATTAATTGATATTAATCAAAACATATAATTTATACTTTCTTAATGACTCGTCCAGCGAGCATTAAACCAGTATATCTTAGCAATTCTGTTTATTTCGTGGCCACGATAATAATACAGAATTGGTTGGGAAATTTTGAGCAACAGGTAACACGATCTTTGGCAAATAGATTCAAACTTGAAAAACACTTTGGGGTTTCTCAGATCAACTTCTGTTTGGCTGACGTTCTGAAGTCCCTCTTGCATGGTCAGATTGGTCACTGAAGTTCACGGTTACATGCACAGCATACTTCTGATTATTCTTAATGATGATGCAATTAAAAGGAAATGGCAGAGATCCAGAATGACAACAGTGAAACTGACAGAGAAGAATAGAACTGTGAAGGTTCTGAACTGTTTGGAAGGTTTCTGTTGTCTGAAAAGAAAATTCTGAAAGGAAATGTTGTTACTGTTGTCTCAAGAAGCTTACATTTGTAGGTCTTGCTTTGAAGCTCTTTCAATGCATTGCTGCAGTCACTTGTGAAAAAGAAGCTTGTTTATTGTAGCATTTGAGTGCAGAGATGATGCTACTCTATAGTAGGCTACACCGAAAGGTTTTTTATTTATTTATTTAGTTTATTCCAGCCATAGATTTCAGCCTCCTCTGATACTCAACGGAAGTATTTGTTTCCGTCAAAGCCAAGTGATCAGGGCCTTATTGGATTTTGTTAACTAGGTTTCGGCTCTATGTCATTACATGTGAAGGAGTCGATGAAGTGTCTTTCCTGTACCATCTCACCATCAAGAGGACATTGTATCACATCCACAACCCTTGCTGTGTTCTTTAGGTTTTCAGATTAAAATCAGCAGGAGGCTGCTGGTGTCAGATTCATTCCAGCGAGTTGCTTATCTGAACCATGTTTTTGACTCTCCAAAACTGAAGTGAAGAAAGACTCTTCTTCTTTTTTATATATACTGTAAAAATAGCTGTAAAAATACAGGGAATTTTCTACAGTAATGTACCGTTCTATGTAAATACCAACCTGATCTCACAGAATTCCGTGTAATGTTCACGGACTTAATTAACCTCCGAATCTGTGGTGGCATCACGGAATCGCCGAAAATTCCGTGATGGGCTCACAGAATGCATCAGTTACGTTGTTGCTTGATCCCGCTCATAACTCATCTGAGCAAAACCACGACGCATCACCTCTCATCAACAATCAAGAGGTGTGCACTCATGCAAGTTTAAAATTATTGATCTACAATATTTAAGACTATTTTTGTGAGCTGCCGGCATCGAAATGGATGGCGCATTCACCAGCTTGCTTTTCGCCGACTAAGGTAACTGCGATTTTTTTTTTTTTTTTTTGTTATATCAAAGTCAGTTTTAGCCTGTGATATTATTTACACACTGTTATATATTTTTATTGAATGAAGTTACCAATAACAATTATTATTTTTTATTATTTTTTATTTTTTTCATTTCCAGTGAATGGTAATCAAATCAGCAAACTATGTTAGCTAGCTTATTCATTTGAGTTTTACTTTTATAATTTTGCAGTCTAATCAAGTATGTGATCATTCTATTTATTTATTCTTTTTTTTTGTTGTAAAAATCTGTGTGATAGACTGGGCATTATATTACCATTTGTTGTGTGGTTTATGGAAATGTGCACTAAAGTTATGCTAACAGTTATAATTATACCATAATCATTTTATTATTCTGTCAGAGAAAACCTTAAAGATTGTCTGTATTTTGCTGTTATGGTGTGTAGGCTGATACCTATATGTTATAATGTTTCTGAACATTAACTATTGTTGTTGTCTGCATTAGTTGCTGGAGACGAAGTCACAATTGGAGGTTGGATGATCAGTATTGAAAGCCAGCTACTGTCTTCAACTTACAAAACCAAGAGAAAGCTACAAGGACATTGGAGTTTGTTCAAAGGTAAATATTGTTTGATTTTTTTTGTCCCTCTTCCCAGCTTTGTTCAGAAGTAGTCTTTCTCTCTTTTTACCTCCCATGCTCCTCTCTCTTTCTTTATTTCTCTTAAATACAGTAGGACCCCACTACTACGTGCATGCAATGTCATGGTCAGTTAAGGCATGAAGTTCCCAAAAAGGCGATTAAAGCTGCCTTAAAACTGTGCGTGCATGTAATATCTAATATATGAGAACATGTCTCTGAAACGGGTCAGAAAAGGTGATGAGAGTTGAGAGAAAATATGATGCGTGTCAGCTCTGCATCACGTTTAGCTGTGGCAGCTCTTAAAGAAATAGCAGCCAAATAACATAATAACCAGCTGCTGTGATGTCTGTTCATCAAGAATAAAATTAAAAAAGAGGGAATCAATAACTTTTATATAGCTGTAAGTATTTATCTGTATGTTTAGAATATAATGTTTGATAACTTTATTCAATTTCTGTATATTTCTGCTGAGGGGCATAAGTAGCCTAGCTAAATATAACATTTACTATAATGGGTTTATATGAAGATTGTTTTAAGTTAACTTAAATTATAAGTTATTTTTAAAGGCTAATAAATGTAAAAATTGATAGCTCTTATTTATAATGTAATGTTTAATGGTTATAGTCAATGGTTAAATATTAGGGGATTTTTTTTAATATTGGGAAATAATTATTACTTGGCCTTAAGTCATAAAAAAGGTGACAGAAATATTGTTGTTCATTACATCTGGTCGAAATGCTGGTAGTATGAGCACATCTTTGGAGATATAATAGAGCTCCAAGCCTTGAGCTCTAGATGTAGTTGTGTTTACTGATTCTGTTGTTACTGTATGAAACCATGAAGAGGGGGAAAAACATAACTGATAAGTCACATTGTAGACAGGATATTGCTAGCTACCTTAATGCTCTCTTAAATACATCAATATGATGTTTTTGTTGCTCCTACAAATGTAGTTCCAAGCAAAACCTCAGCAGACTTATTAAAAAAAATAAAAATTCTTATGGTGTGAGTGGTGCTTGCCATTGCATTCCTGATTTCTAGGGCACTGCTGTGTAGTAGACCACCTCAAATTTTTGTTGTTCCAGTTGCTTAAAAGAGATTGCATACAATTTTGCTGTTCTTATGAACAATCTGCTGTCTGTTGCACAAATAATGCGGGACGCATTCTACGGCTAAATTTCTATTTAGGGTAAAAGGTTCAAATAAGCAGTAGCTTCACAAATTATGCTGTGCACTTTGTCTGTTTGCAACAAATATTATGTTCATTGGGGAATTGTATGTTTTACTATACATAGAGTTCCCTATGATTAGTGAGCTGCATGCCATATTTCCAGATTAGCCTAAGCCACTCCGATGGTTTGTTTGCATTCTCCAAGCATATGGTTCTTTAGGCTTCAAACAGACATGGCCTCCGGGATGGAAACTAGGTTGCCAAAGACCCCCATCCCCCATCACTAACATGTTAAACTGACAGCTTGGATTCTCCTTGAACTCACAAGCTGAGTTCTTCATAATTTAGTTATTCCTATTTATATTGTTATATTCTTGAGTCAGATTCAGTCAAATATAATTGAACCTTTTCGACTGAGCTAAAGAGGAGGGGCGAAATATCTCTGTACATGTATCTTCATTCACTGTTTCAGTTGAGTACATTCAGTTCATTCATGAAAAGAATCTAATTTATGAAAGGAAACAACTCCAGTACATAGCCGCAGGAACATATTTTATATTGCGGGTGCTGGGGGGTGGGGCTTGATGTGAAAATTCTATAAACAGCCCAAACTCTTATAGATTAACATACAAATGAAGATGTAGCCTACATACGAACCAATATTTGTGCTTTTGTGATTTTAGTTCAATACTTTTTTCTTTAATATTTCTATTATTTAAGGGGATTTTACTAAATATTAACATCGCTGATACGCAAATGTTTTGGTCAATGCACTTTATCGAATTCTCTCATCAGTAACAACAAAGTGCAGATGACTAGTGCAATTAAAGAGCAGTGCTTATTGATGGCCGTCTTGAGAAGCGAGAAAGCTTCGTAAAACAGCTCATAAAAAGGACGAGGACGTGAATGGTTTTTACAAGTCGGAATGTAAAATTACGGTAATATTGCGTGAACATTCATTAATTAAACCTCTGTCAGAACTACACTGAAAATGAACAGACCACAAAAGAATGTAGTTATTATTATAACAAGCTCTTATGTTTTAATATGATCATGAGTGAGACTTACTAGAAATCAAATCAAATCATTATTTGTAGCAAACTGAATTGATTTGTTTGGACACTTTGGACACAGTTTTGACATGTTCACTTAGGGTGTACTCATTTTTGTTGCCAGTTATTTGGACAATAATGGCTATATGTTGAGTTATATTTAGAGGACAGTAAAGTTGTACTTCTATACAAGCTGCACATTGACTACTCTAAAATATATTCAAGTTTCATTTGTGTAGTATTGTTCCTTGAGAAGATATACTAAAATTTTTTGCTGAAATGTGAGGGGTGTACTCACTTTTGTGAGATACTGCGTATATTTTTATTTGAATAAAATGAAAACTAAAAGAATTTCAAATCACATAAGCCAATATTTTATTCACAATAGAACATAGATAACATGCAGAGGCAGACAAAGTACACAACTCCATTACTTGTTTGAAAGTACAGATACTGCTGGTCAAATATTACTTCATTAGAAGTAACAGTTGTAAAGACAGATTTTTACTTAAGTAAAAATACAGAAGTACTTGCTTTTAAAAGTACTTAAGTACCAAAAGTAAGTTTCCTTGTTTATGTCAGTGCACTGTTTTATTACTGTTGTACGTAATTCTTGCAATACCTCTGAAGCAACTTACAATACATTACACCTACTGAATACACTGACTATCTTGTAGTATCTTTGGAATAAAGAGCTTTTAGAATGTTAAAAACCTATGGGGAAAAAAACAAAACAAAACAAAATATTTAGCACCCCTACTCACCCCCACAAAAACAGGATGGTAGTGATCTCACATGGCTCTGACAGTGTGTGCACACATCTATGTGTAGCCATTCATCCACATTTGAACAGAGTGGACAGTGAAATTGTTGTAAAAGAGAGAAAAAAAAACAAACCTGCTTTAAAACCCAGCAACACAACTGTAGCTGTATAACTTTACAACAGCAACACTACTTTAACAAAAAAGCAAAACAACAAGAGGTATTTGTTGACTTATAAAATACTTGTAAATTAAAAAAAAAAAAAAAAGCTCTCTAATCGCTCAACGCAGTACTTTGATGTCACACACAGAACGGTCAGGGCAGTGCTGCTTCAAGTCCAACACCTATTGTGTTTCATTAGGATACACACAACAGTTCTTCTGTGGCTTTATAAGTAATATTTTCACGTACACAATTGAGCTAAATCAGACAATATTGTGTCTAATATATACCACAATATTAACTTCTTATTATTGAATTGTTGTAAATAAATATCACATTTGCAACTGGTCAGTGTTCAAAAAATGCTGGGAAATCACTTCATGTAGCCCTACAAGAGTGATTACTGATAAACTGTCTGAAAAAAAAAGAAAGTCACATTTTAGAGAAGAAAAAAAATCACCCATTGACTTTCAAAGCTGCTAGACAGTAACAGCTTTCTACTTCGAGGACCTTGATAGAAATGTAGTGGAGTGAAAAGTACAACATTTGTCTTTCAAATGTAGTGAAGTTAAAGTCATAAGTTTCCAGAAAAAATAATACTCAAGTAAAGTACAATACTCAAGTAAATGAACTTAATTACTGTCCGCCTCTGATAACATGACAAATGTTTAAGCTGTGAAATTTTACAATTTTATGCACAAAATTAGCTAATTTCAAATTTGATACCTGCTACAGGTCTCAAAAGAGTTGGGACGGAGGCATGTTTACCATGGTATAGCATCTCCTCTTCTTTTCAAAACAGTTTAAAGACGTCTGGGCATCGAGGTTATGAGTTTCTGGAGTTTTGGTGTTGGAATTTGGTCCCATTCTTGCCTGATATAGGTTTCCAACTGCTGAAGAGTTCATGGTCGTCTTTGACGTATTTTTCATTTAATGATGAAAGATGATGAAAGTGAAAGATGAAGGTGAAGGATCTGGACTGCAGGCAGGCCAATTCAGCACCCGGACTCTTCTACTATGAAGCCATGCTGTTGTAATAGCTGCAGTATGTGGTTTTGCATTGCCCTGCTGAAATACACAAGGCCTTCCCTGAAATAGACGTCATCTGGAGGGGAGCATATGTTGCTCTAAAACCTTTATATACCTTTCAGCATTCATAGTGCCTTCCAAAACATGCAAGCTTCCCATACAGTATACACTTATGCACCCCCATACCATCAGAGATGCTGGCTTTTGAACTGAACGCTGATAACACGCTGGAAGGTTTCCCTCTTCTTTAGCTCGGAGGACACGGCGTCTGTGATTTCCAACAAGAATGTCAAATTTGGACTCGTCTGACCATAGAACACTTTTACATATACATATTTGTAAATGGCTCTATTCAAAACAAGCATTGGTGTCTGTAGACTAAAATTATTGGGGCAAATGTTCTAAAACCAGTTTCAAAGACAAACACTGTTTTGCTGAACCTATTAGAAAAACAATAAATATTACATTTGGCCATTAATGAGCTTGTGTACTAAAGCGCTTGCAACATGATGCTTATGTGCAGAGTCTGTCATTACAGTTCATCCTTCGTGGAAAAAAAAATTCTGTTTAAGCTGTATAGAAAACAGGATTAAGTGCAACAAAATACTAGAATACTCAAAGTGTGGACAGCCTAATTCTCTTTTCATTTAATAAATATAACAGCTTCAGTAACAGCCTCATTATGACTAAATTCCCAACTAGAAATGTCTTGTGCATATACAAACCCTCCAAACCATTTAAGTGTTTAATAAACTTAGTGTGAAGTTCTCTTGACCCATCCTCAGGAGAAAATGGCAAGGTTTTGTCAGTTGCAGCCAATGTGATCTATTGTTCTCAAAGTTTCCGAGACTCTGAAACACTGGCCTTTGCACTTGATCTTTTCAGAGATTGTAAACAACCTGTCAGAACATAGAAAAACAGATCACTCAATACAAGTTTGTCCTTGTAACGTATACTGAATAATTCAGTGTGAGGCCACATCGTAGACTGGTAGCTAGTTTACTGGCAGTGCTCTATAGATCACCCATGTAAGTTTTTTTTTTTTTTTTTGTAACCTACACCCTGAGAATTGGAAAACTAAAGTTGCTTGTTTTTGTTTAAACATGGAGCAGCGGCTTCCAGTGAAATAATTGCTTTTCAGACACCTGTAAGAAAAACTCTGGCGGACTGTAATTTATCATTGGTGGAAGAAGGACTGGCTCATACAGTTTTTCATGTCTTGAATTCATGATTAGATTTATATAAGCACAATTATTTGTCTTCAGAGACATTTCCACTTTTGGTCATTTTGAGTTCATAAGAATTTTTCTTTTAAGAAGAAATATTTCCTCAGGGATAAAAAAAAAAAAAGTTCTCCTGCAGAACATTAATAAAAAGATATTTTAAAATAATAAAATATATTTTAGGATGTTTGAACTGTTATGAAATGTTTCACTGCCCATCCAGTGTCTAAAACAAGACACTGATCTTAATTGTATGTAAAAATAAACACTTTTAAAAATATCTTCTTTCAAAATATAAACATTTTCAAAATAGAAGAAATTCTTGTCCGTTTGTAAAATAATTAGAACTACAATAGAATATAACTATCACTTTTGCAATATCAGTTTTATTATATAATGCTTGTGTTACATGATTTAAAAAAAACTGTATATGGGTGAAACCTTGCATTTTTTATGTTCTCGTATATGAAGCTTGTTCATGAATTAAAAGGCAATCCTCAAATTTAATTTAAATGCGGTAGAGCAATGTTAAAACCCAAGTGCACTGAGAAGTATCTAATGCCATAACTTTATCAAGTATGTGGGATGAAGAGAACTTGGCCTCCTCCTCTGCTGTCCTTTACATTATGCAAGCTCCTCTGTTCAAACAGTTACTTACGTCTGATGCGTAAGCCTTTGTGTTACCTAGATACATTTAAAATAAAGGCAGCTGTTTGCAATATCAACAAAAATAGATAATAAGAGACATGAAAAAATACAAAAGTTATTCAGTGTCATTATTTAAAGAAATAGTTAACTTAGAAATGAATCATCATGTACTCACCTTCATTTAGTTCTGAACCTGTATCCATTGAATACATAGACACATTCATAAAATGTGCACTCTGCTATTTTTCATATAACAGTAATTTCCAGTTGCATACAAAACATACACATATCTGCAATCTGCATATAGTCATTATTAATATTGTATAGTTGAATTACATCTAATCAAATCAATGTTTCTGCTTGCTTTAAACCTACTTTTTTGGAAAAAAAAAAAACTTTAAATTGTGTTTTAGGTCAAGTTTAGGGTTACTTTGTAAATGAAGATTATTACAATATGTTTTACAAGAAAACACTATTTCAGTTTTTCTACAAAAAAAACATGTTTTATTCAGTGTTAGCTGCAATTGTCCTTCACTTCTAATTCCTTAATAATATATTTTTTGTTGTTGTTGTTTAAGGGTAAAACACCAGTTAGACATTTTTAACTTCTTTTTGTTAGTTGCCTAAATTAAGGGAAATATGGAATTATCTGTCAGTCTTCTTAAAATGTTGTTAAATGATTTGAATGGACATGTCTAGTGTAAGCCTGAGGAGGAGAGCTTCCTCAGATGAGTCTTGACTCCTCACAGGGTCTCTTCCTCATCTGCTTAAACCTCCTACAGAGTTTTTCTCTGCCACAGTTGCCTTTGGCTGTTTTGCAGTGTGTACAATGTGTATTGTAACTTAAGCTACACAAATAAATTGAAATTGAAAATGGATGGGGAATAGGGTCTATCAAGCTCCAAAAACAGACAAAAAAGAAGCAGAAAAGTGTCAGAAAAATAGTTTAAACTTGTGCACTGTATCTTAAACTGTATGAGACAGTAGCTTTGTGTGGAAAACTAACCGAAATGTAAGTTATTTATTTGAATTTCTTGCTTGACAGCTGTGGTCACCATTCACTTTCACTATTGTTATAAACAACTCCTTTTCGTGAGATAAAGCAGATCATTAAGGTTTGGGAAAACATGGAGAGTAAATTGTGACAGAATTTTCATTTTTGGTTGAACGATCCCTTAACTTGTACCTTTTGTCTTCTTCATTCATTTGTCAACAAGAACTTGTTGTAAATCGCCTGATTTAGTCCCCCAAGTCAGGGGTGTCCAAACCTTGGTCCTGGAGGGCCCTGGAGAGTTTAGCTCCAACTTGCCTCAACACACCTGCCTGGAAGTTTCAAGTATGCCTATAAGACCTTGATTAGCTAGTTCAGGTGTGTTGGTTGGAGCTAAACTCTACAGGAAACAGGCCCTCCAGGACCGAGTTTGGACACCCCTGCCCTAAGTGAAGCTCTAGGCTTCAGATGAGATGGTAGAAAAGAATAAGAATTTTTTTCAGTTCAGTTCAGAACTGAACAATAACTATGCTCATGGTCATGCAATATAATATTCCTCATGCTCCAATTAAAAGCATTCGGAGAAAGACACAATGTCTCATTACGCCTGTTTTTACTATTTCATGCATACAAGTGAGAATTTGATTTGTTACGCACCAAATTATTCTGTCTTTTAATTCCTCAACCAATTACTCTGACAAGGTTTTAATTTTCCCATGAGAGATCAGTGGAACAGCCTGCAGAGGAAATGTTTGACTGATGTCATGGCCGCTCACTCCTGCAGCTATTCAGCAGAACAAACGGTTCAAGTCCAAGGCCAAGATTTTAGAGCGGCGGTTTCTTTGTTGTCTAAATGACCACGTCCAGAACCTTAACAGGCTTTGAGACTATGCAACCAAGTGGGACAAAAGCAGGAGATAAGCCCCGTTCATGCTGGATTTAGACTATGGAAAGGGAATTTCAGAGGTAAAATATAGTGCATGCCTCAGGCTTCATGTGCTCAAAATATATTCAGATTGCTGAAGAAAAACTATACACCATTTCTGAATGAATGAAAAATACTTGATTAAAACATGAGTTCAGTAATTAAAATTTTAGTAATTCTGGAGTCTCTCTGCAATCTCTGGAAGTATAAATTAGAAATACAGCATTCGGTATACAAAAAGATAGTTTTGCATTTATTGCTCCTGTGGGTTGACTGTGATATTTTTTCACCTTTCCCCCCAAAACTTTAACAGTAGATTTTAAAGGTGCAGTTGGAGACCTTGGAATCTGTTAACTTTAGCCTGATAGCACTGAAACAGGGTTTCCGCAGGGTCTTGAAAAGACTTAAAGTCTTAAATTTAGTTGTATCAAATTTAAGGCCTTAAAAGTGTTAAATTGTACAAGAAAGTCTTAATTATGATTTCAAGAGGTCTTAAATTTGGAGACGGAAAGACCAGAATTGCAATATGGCTGAATGTGACCATTAAACTTCAAAAGGCTATGATTTCATTAAATAAACATGAGCCCTGCACATTCAAAGTCCGGTGCTGCGCTGCTTTGTGTACTGCCTTTACCGGGAAACCGTTATATTTCTGCCAAACGTGACACCTGCTGGCAGAGAATGAATAAGTAAGGTAACATAGGTTAAACTAGTGCACGTATGAGTGCCTTCTTTCACTGCACAATTCAGTGTATTAAAATGCATTTAGAATGATCACATAATTTAAGATATTAGGGCCGAAAATGTATAGCCAGTATTTATATCATTTCACATAGTTAATATCACACAAAATATTTTTTTCTCCAAAATCAGCATGATTACAAATCTGATATTGATTTTATGCAGCAGTTCAATAAACAAAAGACACCACATTTCCTGCTTTTGCTCTATTTTGCCAACAAAAATCATTCCAAACACAGCCACGGCACTGTTTTGCATCTCTGAGCAACATGACAGTATTTCGTTCCTGAATGTATCAACTGTTTAAATAATTCGGTTCAATCGCAATGACTCACTTATTAACAGTGACTTGCTGCCACCTGCTGTTGGTTTCAATTTAACATTTAAAGTATCTTAATTTTTTTAAATAATTTCAAACATCAGTTTTCAACTTTTTATGCTTCAAATATCAAACATTATTTTTGCATTTGTAACTGCGCAGGTTAGCATTCTATTTCCCTCTGAGCTGCATTAAACAGTGTGTAAATACATCTAAATGCCATTTCAGATTCATTGCAAAGATAAATTTTGTTGATACTGATTTCATTTGCTTGGTAACAGCCCAAATGCAAGAATTTGACTCAAAAGATGATGCACACTTTTAGAAAAAAAAAAAAAAAAAAAAACGGATTAAAGGTAAAAATGCCCATAAAACTTATTTTCAAAAGATTAATTTCTATCATTGCTGTGAACTGACCACACAGAATATGAAGAATATCAAAAAAATTCAGGATTCAGTTGTCCACAGTATTCTTTAAGATACCAGCACAATAACAAACTCAGCAAAATATAGTCTAATTATTGTTATCGATGAAATCCCAGAAAATATTGAGATATAATTTTTTGTCAATATCGCACACCCCTAAGTCATGTTATTCAATTTATATAAGTTATTGATAATAATTGTTTAAATCAATATAATAATTAATAATTTTGACATCAATTTTCTTAAAAATGGTTTAAAGGCTGAAATGTAAAGTTTATCATTTTATAAAACTTTTTGTTTTTGTGAAAAACTTGTATCTGAATTGTAAATTATGCTTTTTACAATAATTTTACAGTTTAATATGATACTATAGACATCGCCCTACCCCGCTAATATGGTATTAATTTTCTTTGTGCAGGTCTTAAAAAGTCTTAAATTTGTGCTTAAAAATCCTGCAGAAACCCTGTGAAAGTGAACGTCTCACCCTCTCTGCAGTCACCGTCCAAAGCCATGCCCCCTGAACGCATATACGCTCACAGACCAGAATAACAAGAGACAACATTACTACAATAGATTACATCCAGACCACGACCCCCAATCATTCCACCATGATTCCAGTTCGAAGTGAGCATATATGTTCCATACAAAAGGCATTAAAGTGTGCGAGATGTAAATTTAAATAGTATTTATTTACAGAGGTATATTATGTCACACTTCACAATTCTCTAGTAAGTTTCATCTGTGTGTGAAGATGCTGCAAATCCGTGAATTAATGTTCCGAAGTGAAGTGAAGTGAACTTCAACGGATTTCCCCTGCTCAGGGAGTAGGGAGCAAAGAACGATGTGTAAGGAGCATGTTAATCGGAACACAGTTCTTGCACTTAGCTCTCTTGTAATGAGCTGGTTATCTGAATCGGGTGTGTTAACTAAGTGAGACATGCAAAATATGCAGAGTGGGGGGCACGAGGACTGAAATCAGGAACCGCTGGGCTACATCATGTGTCACTCACCGGTGAGAAAACTTTATAGTACAGTTAATAAAAGTACTACAATTCCAGTAAGGAAGATCAGGTTGTTGATGTTTGTCTGCCATTCTCGCTATGTCTGCACAGCATGTGTGAACGCGCTGATGACGTATCCTGTCTGCGCAAACCATGGTGCGCAGAGGTATGCAGGTACATACGTTGACAGGCAGGTAGGAAAGCCAATTAAAATGCTCGGACTGAGTGTTTTGATTGGACAAACATTTCTTGGTCCTGCACCTTCCACAGAATATATAAATACAGATAAATACATTTAGACCACTTAACTTAATGATTGCTATCGGAATGTGAAGAGACTTTCAACCAGCCTAACAAAAAAATTTTCTGAAGACAATCACCTATTGCAGTAAATATTTGGGTGGTGTAATATTATAATACAATGTCATTAATCAATATATTAGGATAACCCATGTTATTTAAATGACTAAAATAGCCAATAGACAATAATGAGCAATAATAATTCTCCACACTGCATAGGATGATGCTATGACAAATTGAAGCGCACAGCTTCACCTTGGCCCAATTATTAATTTGTTTAGTTATATCATTTATAATTTGAATAAGAGAACAACAACAATAAACTTCGGGTAATCAAAAAAAATGTTTTATTCATTACATCATAGATCGGATTTTTTTTTTTCTTCAGGAAACGGCCAGACTAGATAAACAGCAAACACCGTAGCGAACAATAAACGATATGGCAAGACAAAAATTAAATAACAAAACCGAAGTTTGACCAATTATGAGTAACGTTAGGCTAAAACATCTAAATATGATGTCTGGATCACTGTCAGGTGAGCCGTCAGATGCTGAGCCGACCCGGGACGCATAGCTTGCCATCAGACTCACCATCACTCATGGCATTTAGTGTTTCTAATACCTACCTTCCATAAATCGCCTTCTTTAGTCATTTTGACTTTATTTATGAAACTGATAACCGCTAAATCAGTGAGTGAAAGGCATTGCCTAGAAATGTACAATGTTAAAAGCTAAGCGGCAAGAAAATGACAGCACGAAAATACATGCATTATATAGCGGGTAAATTTGACCTGCGCGGCGCTTATAGGTATAAATGCTCCGTTTTTGGTTTTATCTAAATAAAACATTTGACATTTGCATATAAATTTCCGACCTGGCCTCACCATTTACATTTACATGGGTGCTAAATTGCTGATGGTTTTTCCCCACTATCAAAAAGATGATAAGCAGGTCACCTCTGTGGTGTCCCTATCAAACTTCAAACACATTCCAAAGAGGAGGGAATGACCCCCGTGCCAGGCTCCAGACCAGTTGTCCGTCTCCACAATTTCCAATACACATCACACACACACCTAAAGACATTTTCTTTATTTAGGCCATAATTAAGCAGTTATAAATGTATCTGCTATATGCATGTGTTGTATGTATATTCCCCTATTATATTAACTTAGTTAAAACCCTTTACTTGTATTAGTTAGACTTTAAATGCCTATATTCAAGTGTATGAGTGTATCTCTGCTTTAATATCGTCTGGAGGTCACTTTCTTGGTATCAAAATGATCTTCTCTTTATTTCTCACACAATGATGTACACTATGTGATCGTGAAATGCATCAAACAATTCTTACTATGTTTTGAATTAAAAGCTGCACCAATTTTCCAGACCAGCAATAAAATGCAAATGGACCATAAACGGAGACAAAGGAAGTTTCTCCCACTCAAAATGCATGCCTCTGATTGGCCACTCCACCCACAAAATGGGTGCGGCTATGAGCTATCAAAAGTTCCAAACTCAGACTAATCGGCGCTCAAAAATCTTCTTCTTGAGACGGACACACTCCAAAACTCTCCTCTTGAGTTTAACCTTCTGGCAGTGTTACCTTCAAGTAACTTTGTGGACTTCCTGTGGACTTTCCTATCTTCAGAAGAAACAGGGGAAAATCTTCAACTCACTCCTAAAGAAATCATCAAGAACCTTGTCTACCGCATTAAGACTCTTATTCAGCAACAAACCAATGCAAGTAACCATTTACAACTAAATAGATGCGTGTTTAAGTTTGAACCCATTTTAAGGTGAATTGTGATTTTCTGATGATTCTCATTGGGTTGTGGTTAATTGATGTGAAATACTGCCATTCTTTGCTCTTCTCTCTCTTTTCCTTACTTTCCTTCATTCTGTATATATGATATTTTTCTTAGTTTAGGTGTATGTTAGTTATAGTTTCATTTATTAAATCCCTTATATTCACAATTGATTGTCTCTGTGTTCCGCTCACAATTCGAAGTCACAGAGTGTTGCTCCTTGCTACATGCTAAACTACTGCTAGCACTGTATAAGTAGGAAGGCTATTGTTCCATGGCCAGGAAAATAATCTTCCTAGAGTTGATAATTGTATTGTCTGCTCGGTGGACGGACAGATCAAATAATTGAAATATCGATTCTGCTACAGTCAATTCTAAGATCTAATCTAAATATTTATTATTAATAATAACCAGTTATAATTAATTATAAATAATTCCCTTTTTAAGCTAATTTGCTACACTAATGTTTCAGGTTGAGGTCAACATGAAACACTCGGGATACGTTTTAAAAACGAATTCGTCTGTGACTTCACATTTTTGATGCAGGTGTGTGGATGTGTTTTGCACTATATTCACTGCAGCAATAGCAGCAATACCTGTAAGCATATGAGTTTCTTGATTTGTGATTCGTAGAATAGTATCTGTGCTCCTGCAATGAAGGATTCAAGAAGGTGTAACTGGTGTGTTGTGTTTGTGGGAGAGAGAAAAAAATCTACAAGTTTGCAACTTGTGTCTGTGACTTCAAATTTACTATTACACATGTTATTCTCTACAACTACAAATTCCGCTGTCACAGACGCTCAGTTGTTTTCCATCAAAAATACCTTCATATCTTTCTTTTGTGAGACAATAACTTTATACATGGTGCACTTTCAGATTTGAAACTTTGGAGGATGTTTTCATTCACTCAGAGCTGTGTTACACACTGCATGAAAGGTAATTTTCAAAAATCCATAATAGGGGCACTGTTATTGAGCACAAAAATAAATACTGGTCACATAACACCATTTTACTAATTCTTTATTTTCATTCTTTTGTGAGTGACTGATTTTTGACTCTACAGTTTTTGTACAGTGACAACAAAATATTCCTGGTTATCACAGCCTTGACAACAACTCCATATTAGACAAGTCTGAAAATGTTTTCCAGTGTCATATTGTCAGGGAGTCACCACAGTCACCTCAGTCAACACCAACTATGCTCACCAGATCCCAATCACCTGACTTCTGATCACCGCCACCTGTCAGCACTAATCAGCAGCACTATATCCTTGCACTCCTCCCACACACTCACTGTCAGGTCTCAGACACTCTATGCTTGACTTATCTGACCCTTACCTGTGTTTACTCTTTCAACTCATTCTGATTTCATAAAGAGTTTTACCATATTTCATGAAAATTTACCCAATGTCATGTGGTCAAAGAAAACATCAAAGAAAAAGTAATAACATATTTTTCTAACACCTTGAATGCATGTTAGTGTATGAATCATTATTTTTATTTTTTTTTTTAAGTTTTAAAATATACTTGTATTAAAACATACTTTCAAAGTGTTAAATTATTAATTTATGGATTAAAATATATTTGAGAAGTCAAACCACATGATTTGCCAACATCCCTTTGACCTTGCATAAAACAAGCAGTTTGGAGAATGGAAGTATGGATGCTTCATTAGACATGACAACTAACCTTGCCTCATCTTGAAAAGGTCACATTTTTTGATTTGCTGATCCTCTCTTTCATTTCCATTTTAATTATTTTTAATTTCCTGCATTTTTCTGCATGTGACTCAAGATGGCACCACTGATGGCTGCCTCGTTGGTGTGCTCCGCAGTTGTTTTTGTTAGTTTGCCCTGTCTTTAGTTATATCCCTGCAATCAGTTTCACCAGAGACGAATTGCTGGACTTTCGGCAGTACACACCACCTGATATTTCACCGGTTTTCAACTATTCTGATGTTTTGCTGGACATTGTATTTAGTGGAGCAGACACACAGATGGAGGAAGCGCACTCCTTCATTCTCATAAGTGTTTACATTTCCTCCGCAAGCGCACGTGAGCATGGCTTTACAGAAACTCACTGATCAGATCACAGACACAGAACAACAATACCCAGACTCTGTTTTAATAATTATCAGGGACTTTAATAAAGCAAATGTCTCCCGCGAACTGCCAAAATACAGACAGCATGTTACATGTCCCATCAGAGACAGTAATATACTGGACCACTGTTACACCACAATAAAAGATGCATATCACTCTGTCCCACGGACAGCTTTAGGACTCTCTGATCACTGTTTGGTTCATCTTATACTGACCTACAGGCAGAAACTGAAATCAGCTAAACCTGTATTAAGGACTGTAAAGAGATGGACTAATGAAACAGAGCGAGTTTTACAAGCCTGTTTCGACCTCACTGATTGGAGTGTTTCTGAAGCTGCTGCAAACAATCTGGATGAGCTTACAGAGAGTGTAACATCTTATATCAGTTTTTGTGAAGATATGTGCATTCCTATCAGGACTCATTTAACTTACAACAACGACAAACCGTGGTTCACTGTAAAACTCAGACAGCTCCGTCAGACCAAAGAAGATGCTAACAGGAAGGGGGACAAAGCCTTGTATAAACAGGCCAAATACACACTGGAAAAGGAGATCATATTGGCAAAGAGGAATTATTCTGAAAAACTAAAGATTCACTTCCAGCGACTCAGAATCAGTATGGAAAGGTCTGAAAGACAACACCAACTTCAAGACACTATCCCCCAGCACTGTGGAGAATCAACAACTGGCAGACAATCTGAATGAGTTTTATTGCAGATTTGAAAAAACACCCCACACCAAAACCATTAACACCTCCTGCAACCCCCCTCTCCCCCACACCAGCACTTCAGATCAGCGAAGATAATGTGCACCAGGTCTTCCAGAAGCAGAAGAGAAAGAAAGCACCAGGCCCAGACGGAATCACACCATCCTGTCTGAAATCCTGTGCTGACCAGCTGGCCCCCATCTTCACACAGATATTCAGCAGATCACTGGAGCTGTGCGAAGTCCCTTCATGCTTCAAACGCCCACCATCATCCCCATCCCAAAGAAACCCAAAATTACAGGACTAAATGACTACAGGCCTGTGGTTCTAACGTCTGTGGTCATGAAGTCATTTGAAAAACTGGTGCTGGCCTACCTGAAGGACATTACTGGACCCTTGCTGGATCCTCTCCACTTCGCCTACAAAGCAAACAGGTATATGGATGATGAGGTGAATATGGGACTGCATTATGTTCTGCAACATCTAGACAGACCAGGAACTTACGTGAGGATCCTGTTTGTGGACTTCAGCTTGGCTTTTAACACTATCATCCCAAGCCTCCTCCTGTCCAAACTAACTCAGCTCTCTGTACCCATCTCCGTCTGTCAGTGGATCACCAACTTTCTGACAGACAGGCAGCAGCTAGTGAGGCTGGGGAAATTCTCATCCAGTACCCGCATAATCAGCACTGCACTCAGGTCTCCTCAGGGCTACGTTCTCTCCCCACTGCTCTTCTCCCTGTTCATCAATGACTGCACATCTAAAGACCCCTCTGTCAAGCTCCTGAAGTTTGCAGACAACACCACACTTATTGGCCTCATTCAAGACGGTGACGAGTCTGCTTACAGACTGGAGTTTAAAGAGCTGGCTATCTGGTGCAATCTTAACAACCTGGAGTTCAAGACGCTCAAAACAGTGGAGATGACCATGGACTTCAGGAAACCACCCCCTGCTCTCCCCCCATTCACCAT
The DNA here is from genome assembly GCA_036784905.1 of Acrossocheilus fasciatus. Classification (NCBI taxonomy): domain Eukaryota; kingdom Metazoa; phylum Chordata; class Actinopteri; order Cypriniformes; family Cyprinidae; genus Acrossocheilus; species Acrossocheilus fasciatus. The sequence goes on from CM071942.1 coordinate 18,139,608, forward strand.
CATGAACAGCACTGTAATGACAGTGTAGTAATTCAGATTCCTGGGCACCACTATCTCTCAGGACTTGTAGTGGGACACTCGTATTGACTCCATTGTTAAAAAGGCCCAGCAGAGGTTGTACTTCCTTCGCCAGCTGAGGAAGTTCAACCTGCCACAGGAGCAGCTGAAACAGTTCTACTCCGCCATCATTGAATCTGTCCTCTGCACTTCAATAACTGTCTGGTTCATCTCAGCTATCAAATCTGATCTCAGAATACTACAGAGGGTAGTCCGGACTGCTGAACGAATCATTGATACAACCCTCCCTACTTTCCAAGAACTGTACTTATCCAGAGTGAGCAAAAAGTCTGGAAAAATCACTGTGAACCCCTCACATCCAGCAAACTCCCTCTTTGAACTGTTGCCGTCTGGTCGATGCTACAGAGCTCTGAGCACCAGAACGGCCAGGCACAGGAACGGTTTCTTCCCTCAGGCAATCCATCTTATGAACACTTGGCAATAATTGTGGAACACACAACACTATTTATACATGTATGCACTTATTTATCTAACACACATACTTAGTTTACATTTCGAATTTGCACATACTGTAATATACCTGTACATATAAAACTGTCTATTGTAATATACCTGTACATACAATTGTTAATTTGTATATTGTTATTCCCTATTTACTTGTTCTATTTTTATACTTTTATTATCTGTGTTTTTGTCCTGTCACTGTCATTCTGTTGCACTGTGGAAGCTTCTGTCACGAAAACAAATTCCTCATATGTGTAAGCATAACTGGCATAAAACTGATTCTGGTTCTGATCTGATTCTGATTCAAATGATTGATTTAGCTGAACAAAGTTTTTTTTTATTATTCATATTTTTACTACACTTCTAAGCAGAGAAATGAAAGACACCACTTTTTGTAAGCAGTGAAATGAAAGTTTGTGCCAAACGACTTACGTTTGTCTTGTCCATCTTTTTTATTAAAATCATATGCTTTTTCTCCATTATGATTTTAGAATAGTTATATCACCTTGACATTTTTTACTTCATGCCCCAAAATAATTCAGAATTTGAATTCAGAATTTAAAAAATGCTCCTAATAGAAGAGGTATATTAAAATCATTTTACATGAGTGAGCATTTTTTATGTATTAACAGAAGAGATGAATAGATACAAAAAAGGAGCATCACGCCAATGACGCTCAACACACAGAGGCAAATGAAGAGTAGACTTGTATTCAAGCCCTTTCACATTGATTTATTACCCTGAGCACATGACATTTTTATTACATCATTCTGAAACTCACAAGCCTTGGACTCTGACAAATGACAATGATCACCGGAAACAAACATAACAATATAAGTACACTCATTTTGACTTATTCACTTTCCTCAGTTTTAAAATTTTGCCACAATAACATGTCTGTATGACTGATGTCTGTTTCAACAGCACCATCATTTCGTCCAACGTGTTTTACCATTGTCTAGCACCTGATGAAAATGTCTACACATGCCGTTAAGGTCAGTGACCGGATCATGACAAATGTCTTGCCTCAGTGGCACTCAAGAGTTGCGACCACATCACTTCTACATCACTAACACATCACATTAAAATAGTAAGTATGATGAGTCATTTCTCAAGTTCCCCAGCATTGACCTGAATATACTCAACCCCCTCTTCATACTATGTGAATTTTACTCTCTGTGACAGTTTTTGTCTCGCTACTCAGAACATCATACTCGTGCACGTCACTAGATTTTCACCAGTACTATGCATTCATAGAGGACTGAAAGCACAGCAGGTTGAATCACCAGAATTGTTCTATTTCCAGCAACGTCAGAGGCACCGCTGGAGCCAGGCCTGGGGCCAGGCAATGCCTGATTACATTACCAAAAGCAGATCTCTGCTTCCTCATTGGTTACAGAAGAAAAGACAGCAGAAAGTTCAGTGTGAATAGATCCGTGATGAATCACATGGCAGCTTGATCAGACAAACTTCGCTTTTCATTTTAATGCTGTATACTGCAAGACAGACAAAGACTGGAGGCTTGTGGCAGGTATCTTGCACCTATAAAGAATAAATTGCATCATTTTTTCCATTCAGGAAAAGGAAATGGTGACAGAATCAGTGATGTCTGAGGTGGCATGCCATTGCCTCAACCCAAAAAGCATAAAATATATTACACTATTTTTACATGATGCACCAATGAGGTACCATTAAAGCTGTGTCTGGTGCAATTAAGTAAAATTCACAAAAAAAAAAAAAGCAATTGAGTTACACTGTTTTATTATTCTACACCAAAGCATGATGGTATCTTCACAATATAAACAGCACTCTGAAGAACAGACTATTTTTAATCCATATCCAGTCTTTTAAAAAAAAGAGTCAGTCACAATCACTTTTGAAACAATTGTACTCACTATTTGCATGTAGCCAACACTAATATAACAAGATTCACAAAGTTTACAGCATTGCTTTTGCTAATACATCATTAGAAATACAGAAATGAACAATTTCACATTAAGTACTCTGTTTTTCATAAACAGCGAGTTTATGTTCAGTAAACAGAGAGATTTAAAACAAAATGTTTTTTTGTTTTTTTTTTCTTCAAGATATGTGTCCCTGGCACATCCTGCAATAAGACATCTGGAGAGTTCATAAAGTCAAAGTCACCTTGCAATCACAGACATTTTTTTTTTCCCTTAACATCTTCTGTTTCTACGACACATTCTCTTAGCTAATTTTCAATCTCACTTTACAGTGGTGCTGCTGCCTTAATCAAGTTGAGATTGCATTTGGTTTATGTAGTGTCTGCTGTCAAGAAGAGGGCAGAATTAACATACTCATCTCCCATCTGCTATGATAATCACAAAAACACAGCTCTGACTGTTGATAGATTTAATCTACGGTCGACAACAGATGATAGAATTACTTGAGGACAAATCCTCTGCATGTCGGTATTTTTGAACATCTCCGATGGTTCAAATAAGTAAGCCAGTGAACTCCTGTCACACAATTTGAATCAAAATGGTCTGATAAATGGAAATGGTTTGCTCTATTTGAGGGAGAGAAAAGACTTTGCTGACATTCACAGTTAATGTAGGACATTCATTCATTCAGGGTAAAACTACAAAACATAAACTGAAATAAACACTGGCATAGCCTATATTCTGAAACTTTACTAAAGCAAACTAGAGTGTGTCTGTAAATATGGCATAGATGCAAAACAGTGAGCCTCACTAACGCTTTCAGAACTTCCTTCCCAGTGTGAAAAGATTTATTTTTAATACAAATTTAAAAATAAAAATAAAAATAAAGAAATATTGAAACAGACACATGAATAAATCAATGTAAGTTCAGCTGAATCACAGCAAGTAACAAGTACAAAATAGAACAGCCAGACACAATCATTCCAAAACTTTGTGCTGTCCCCCTGAAGGATCTAAACAGAGAGCTGCGGTTCATCTTTAAAGTCACTGCAGTCTGACTTTAACAGTTTCATGACAACAGTTCATGTTTTGTGAAACTGTCACAAGATAATGCAGGCCTAGGGAAGGGGTAGTTAAAAACTACATGGCAGGAAACTCATAATTTATGAACATGCAAAAAGAGAGGGTAAAAAGGTAATGAATAGGATTGGCATAAACAAACTTGATGTGAAAGCATGCTTGAAGAACACATCAGCTTTAGGCAAGTGAATCACAGTGCTACATCCAGACTTGTGCTTCAACTATTACTGTTGCCCATACAACTGTCAGTCAGGGCAGAAAGGCAAGTTTGACTTACTATGACTATTATGTTTTGCTATTTGTGCCAACAGCAAACACTCAGATTAATCTCTATCATGGCTCAATTTACCCTGTTTTGGCATGAGCTAGCAAATACTGTCCATAAAACACTCCCACTGAAATTCCATTCCAGCGTTTCAAGGGATCTGTCACAGAAGAGGTATGAAGGTTTAATGTTAGTATTAAGATGTAAATGCTGTGCCTAAAATCCCACATTGTAATCCAGAAACAATAAACGATTCTGGATTATGGCAGTTCTGATACTTTCACGTGCATATAAAAATAAATCAATAAATAAAACGATGTACTGTGAAACCCCAGATGTTTACATCACTATACAAGATTCTGTGTATATACATAATTTTACAATAATGTTTTTGTAATTTAATTTGATTGTAAAGTTTACAAGACTACAGTTGATAAACTGCCAGATGTGCCCAATCGTATCTGACAACATCAGCAAGTACATTCACGTTAGCAGCGAACGACTATTCAAAATAAGTAAAAACCATTTTATACACAGCTGTATAATGTTAACAATGTCATTTTAAAAATGCAAGTAAATAATAGTCTGTCATTTGAGATGCAATAAACCTCTCAAAGAGAAGCTCCTTCCATGCTGCATTCAGACACTTTCTCTAGGTCTTCCATCACTAAGTCTTGCTCGTTGACGTGGTTCATCCTCCTCGAGCTGTTGTTCTCCAGGCTGTTAAGAGAGATGGGCTCTGTGGAGGGTTGCGGGTTCACCGGTTGCACAGAATTTCCTTGCACTCTGTGAGAATAGGTCCGATGCTGACCTCCGACAGGACACAGGCCGAACTTAAACACGGCCTGAAATCCACGGCGGAAGTTCTCATTGAAGAACCCATAGATTATCGGATTGACGCTGCTGTTGAAAAAGGCTAACCAGTGGGCAAAAGGGTAGATGTAGATGTTAATAAGCATGTATTGATGTTCAGTAAGTTTAACATAGTCTGTTAGCATCATCAGCGTCCACAGAGGCAACCAGGACAAGATGAAGAGCAAGGCCACGATGAGGAGCATCTTGATCACTCTTTGTTTTTTCTTCGACACAGAGTGGCGGTTATCGTGGCCTGGTTTGGCGCCTGCCGGCATGGCTGTTTTAAACAGAGTAATCCCAATCCTTGCGTACATTATCACTATGAGGGACAGAGGAGCCAGGTAAATGTTGGCAAACAGGACGGTGGTGTAGATCTTCCTCATCTCTTGGTTAGGCCAATTTTCCCTGCACCAGTAGAAAGGGCTAGTTCGATTTCCATCTCCCAGGAACACGCGGATGCTTTGTTCTTTAGTCACCTGAAGCATGACGCCAGAGGGGCACATGATGGACACTGCCAGGACCCAGATTATCATGATGATAAGGGTGGCTGTTGATATTGTCAGTTTTTGCTTGAAGGGATACACAATACATCTGAATCTGCAAAAGACAACATGTTAAACATTTAACAGCTCTTTGGAGAAATAGCTGTGTCAGATATGAAACAAATGACGAGGTGCCTTTGTAGTGATTTTGAAGTGTTTTTAAAAAGAGTGTATTCATTTGGTCCGTGTTCATTTGTTTTTTTTATTTAATATTGAAAACAGAAACATGAGAAAATGGCACCATTTTCATTTTTCGTTTTATCAAAAACATGAAAAGACAAGAATTCGCCTGTTGTAGTTTTTGACAGAATGACTAAATCATCTGAAAAGAGGAGACATTTGATTTCTGATTCAGTTAGGCTTGGGCCGGGGGCGGTCAAATTGTTTCATTCTTTGGCTAATTCATTTATATAAATGTTAAACAGAGTGGGGCTCAATGGGCAACCTTGTCTAACTCCTCGTTGTTGAGAGAAAAATTCTGTTAATTTGTTCCCTATTTTTAAAGCACATGTATTGTTTTTATACATGGTGCTGATTAGATCAAAAGTTTTCCCTCCAATCCCGTTTTCCAGTAGTTTTAGAAAGAGTCCTTCATGCCAGATTGAATCAAAAGCTTTTTTAAAGTCAATAAAGCAAGCAAAGATTTTGGATTTGTTTTGGTGTACGTGCTTATCGATGATAGTGTGGAGGGTATAAATGTGGTCAGATGTTCTGTGTTTGGGCAGAAATCCAATTTAACTTTTTTCCAAGATTTTGTGTGTTTTGAGAAAGTTTTGTAATCGTATGTTAATAATCGAGCAGAATATTTTCCCCAGGTAGCTATTGACACATATGCCTCTGTAATTGTTTAGCTCAAACTTGTCTCCTTGTAGATGGGTGTAATTAGGCCTTGATTCCAGGTGTCTGCAAAATATCCTGCACTCAAAACAATGTTGAATAATTTGGTTATTGCAGTTTTGAATTTGTCATTTGTGTATTTGATCATTTCATTTAATATTCCATCAATGCCACATGCCTTGTTGGGTTTCAGTGCATGTAGTCTGTCTGTTAGCTCATTTACTGTGATTGGGAAATCCAGGGGATTCTGATTGTCTTTAATTTTTTCTTTCAGGATTTCTAATTTGGTTTTTATTTTATTTCAAGCAAGATTTGTTTAAATTGTTTTGTACAGATTTTCAAAGTGTGTCCTCCATACGTTCTTATTTTGAATGACAAATTCTTCCTTTTGTGGTCTATAGAGAGTGTTCCAGTCGTTCCAAAAGTTATTGGTATTTATTGATTCCTCCATTGTTTGAAATAATTGTTCTGTATGCTCTTCCTTTTTTACTTTTAGAGTTTGTTTGTACACTTTAAGAGCTTCATGATATTGAAGGCGGAGTTCTTGGTTGTCAGGATCTCTGTGTTTTTTATTTGATAGATTTCATACTGTCATTCTAATTCTCTTACACTCATCGTCAAACCACTTTTCATTGGTGTTTTTTGGTTTTATTTTTGATGATTTTTTCAAATTGTACATGGATGCTGATTGGTGGAATATATCTGTAATGTCCTTTAGTGCCAGATTTATGCCTACTTTATTTTGTGGATATGTGTTAATTATAAATTTGTCCAATAATAATTTGATAGTTTGACTTTCTATTCCACTTTGTTAGTTTTCTTTGCTGCTTTTTGTCCATTTGTAGGATTTATGTAGCCTTAGTAAATGACAACAGAGGTGTTTGAGGACTGACTGTGAATGCGCTGAGATGCTCTTGATCAATGTCTGTGATGAAATAATCTACAGTACTGTTACCAAGAAAAGAATTAAAGGTATAACAACAAAAAGAGTCTCCTTGTATGCGACCGTTCACTATATACAGGCCCAGTGATTGACAGAGCTGTAGTAGGCTCCTCCCACTTTTGTTTGTGAAGTTGTCATAATTTTTTTCTGAGGTAATATGAGGGCAGAGAGTGGCAGGTGTTTGTAATATATTTGTCTCCTTGTGTGTTGACAAATTCAGGTTCATTTCCAGTTCTGGCATTTAAGTCGCCACATATTAAAACATTTCCTTTAGTCTGGAAATGGCAGATCTCATCTTGCAGGATAGAAAAGGTTTCTTCATTGTTATAGGGAGATTCAGCCGGGGGTAAGTATGTGGCACACAAGAATATGTGACGGTCTGTAGACACAATATCCTTTTGGATTTTTAGCCAAATGTATGATTTTCTGATTTTTATAGATTTGATCGAGTCTATGAGTCTCTCTCTCTCTCTCTCTCTCTCTCCCTCTCTCCATGTAAGGATTCTAAGATTATTTGTACTGCAAATAATACTATAAAATATAATCAATACAATCAATATAAAAGTGCCGCTTAATGCAGTTGACTGATTTACTGATTTGCTTAAATTTTGAAATGATAATGTTTTGTTCTGTTTTGACTTGCCATTTCAAAGATTCATTTTAAACAATACTACACTTCATTAAAATTTCTGTGATAATTTTATCATATTTTATTTATCTTGTTTTTCATGGGTCTCATAATATGCTGTCAGGTCACTGCCTGATTTGGGCCACATGATCACTGTACTGTTCTGGGCCACACTCATCCCACCAACAATCGGCCCTCATATTGTTTGCCGTGATCCACACCGTGCCATCATTGCCACACATGGCCCAGCTCTGGCTGAATGGGTACTGCCAACAGGAGGCCAGCAGTGCCAGCTTGAGGCCACATTTGGGCCAAGACCGTTTGCTATGTGGGTATGCGAATAAAGTTTCAATCCAGCGAGTCACAAGCTGGGTTTCCATCACCCTGTTTTAATGCACAATTTGAAGTATCACATGAGAAACGAGTGATGGAAACGCCAAATTCTGAATAAAAATCTCTTAATTCGCAAAAAAGTTTTATGCTCGCTTGAGGTGGTTTCTGACTTGTGTGAAAAAGGGTTAATGCGAATAATGGTATCAGTCCTCTGTCATGTGTGTCTTGTGTTCCTGCCTCTTGTGTCCTTATTTGGTAATGTTCCTGTCCTTGTTAAGTGTTTTTATCAGTTAATTCTCATCCAGCTGTGTGTTAGTCATTATCTGTTATTGTCATGTGTATTTAGTTCATGCCCGTTTAGTTAGATTTTGTCTGGTATACTCGTTACTCCCCGGTGTTCCTGTGTGTCCCAGCCTTGCCTTGTCTTGCCCTGTCTTTTTTATCTACAGTAAATTTAGTAGAATAAAATCTAATGGGTTTAGTTACAGTGCATTTATTAAGCATTTCTCTAAAATTTCCAAACTCATTATATAGGTTTGATATTAAGGTTTTATCATGATAGACTGCGATTTAACTGCGGTGACACACAACATGCTTTTGTTAAAATTCAATAAAACCACTTCTCATAAAGAACAAGAACATGGTCTACTTTTTAATGAAATGCCAATGGTTACATAGGCTAATTATGCATTCTTTATAACAACTTTTTTACCATATTCTTCATTCCTTCAAGCAGACATATTTATTTCTATAAATAAATTTTGAATAATCTTTAGGGCTACTAAAGTGATTTAGTTAAGAGCAGTGAGTGATGTTCTGTCTTTCTTTTGTTGCTTGATTAACATAAATGACTCAGACAATAGTGATTAACCTCCTATGCAGCAGATTCGTTCTGAATTAATCTCTTCCCAAATCGTCCCTCCCTAACATTTTCGTCTTGTTTTTATTCGTTGACGTAAATGTCAATAGATTTGACGTCATCATTTTTGTCATTAAAAAAGAGTTTTTGTTCATTATCGTCTCGTTGTCGTCAGTGAAAAAAATGTAGTTGACGAAAATTATTCGTCAACGAAATTAACACTGGATTCGTCTGCCCGCTCTGAGGAGCAATTAATTTTTCATATATAAAAATTATTATATTCAGTAGCTTATCCTAGTTTTCTATGGGCTATTTAGTGCCAGTTTACCAGGAAGTAATGATTTTGTTCTCTTTGACTCGTTGGATGGAAACGGTGCTCGTTCGCAAATGTTTTATGCGATATTCCAATTTTGCGCATAAGTTAAATTCGCAACTTTGGATGGAAACCCGGCTACAGAGAATAAAATCGTCACTTCTTAGTAAACTTTGGCACTAAATATCACTAAGAATATAGGAGAAGCCACTGAATAATTTTCATATATGACATAAATTACTTGCACCTCAGAGCGAACAGACAAGACACAAAATTACTTTCAGAGGAGGATGCCTGCTGTTTGGGAACACAGTCGTGTAAGACAATACAGAAATACTTTGACGACAGACTTTGCTCAGGCTTTTAAGAATGACTATAACAACATATGGATGCTGTGAACAAGATCAGTCCACTGGTTAGTCAAGTTATCCTGTCCCATCGCACAAAGTCACATGACTTTTTCGATGCACATGGAGGAATTTATTCCAAACTATAAAATGTGTTTCCATCGTAGTTTATGCACATTTTTTTTTCTTATCGGATAAACAATTTATCCTACTCAAATGTGCGCACAAGTTTTTTTATGCGCATTTTTAGAATTTATGCGCATCTTGGCATTTCCATCCAGGGTTTTTTCATATGTGATATTCCAAAATCTGCATTAAAAATAGGTGGATGGAAACGCAGCTACTGTCTTTTTGTCTAATTTGTGCAGAACCTTTTGCTAAACTGTCAAAGCTTCATTTTAACCACCAATACAACGATGCAAGTATTTACCTTACGGGTGATGTCGAGATTTTATAAGCTGCTAGTTTGGTCTCCCTAGGCAAACACAGCTTATTTCATTTCACTTCATTTCTTTCGAGTTCAACTTCAACAGAATACGACGGGATTTCATTTTCAGCTGGATCTGCGCCATAACACCTTTCTTGTCTGTCTCCATCTTTCTTGTGATTGTAGTGCCAGTTTGTTCTCCTACCCATTATTTACTCTTTTTTTTTTTAACTCAGTAATTAATGTTTTAAAATGGAGTGAAGTACAATACTTCAAACAAAATATACACAAGAATTAAAAATTAAAAATTACTTTAAAAAGTAAAAGTACACAAAAAAGCTACTCAATTACAGTAACGCGAGTAAATGTAATTCGTTACTTTCCACCTCTGCTAGGCACTGCCACAGTATGGTTTGTGTCAAGCCATTTGTTAGTCTGGTTGTTTAATGAGAGGGAGATGAACACAGGAGTTGCAATAAACGCTTTAATAGCGTATTCTGTTGCACAAAACTGAAGACGACATGATGACGGCACCATTTGATCGTTGCTTGACCAATCAGTGAAAAGGGGCGCTTCATTTCCGCCCACACGTGGAATTCGAACATTCAAGCTGTTTATCCATTTTCTACCCCTGAGTGTAAAAATGGAAAATCAATGCAATTTCTTTTTTTTTTTTTATTAAAACGAAAATGGTGCCGTTTTCTCATGTTTCTGTTTTCAATTTTAAATCAAAAAACTAATGAACACAACATACACGGACCTAATTTGAAGTGTTTTTTGTTTTGTAAAAAGAGTATTTTAGTTCCTCACATTGGTTCATTATATAATGCAGTCACACTATTGATTTGTGGCTTTTTCAGTGTTTCTTCTCTTCAGTACATTTGGGAATGAACAGGGTGACAGTATTTCAGCAGATGTTTTGCTCTCATTCCCTGTTCTCTCAACTCAGTGTCTCAGTTAATAGTACTTTCTGAATTATTTTGATCTGAAAAAGGTTTCTAGAGCCCAGAATGTTTGTTTTTATATACACTGTTAGTATGATTGGCTGCCATAAACCATTTATAGTTGTATCAGCCTCACTATTAGGTAAAAATTATAGAAGACAGTTTCTGCCATAGTTTATTTTTTTAGAATAAAAAAATAAAAATTTTAATTCTAACATATCACAATTCTGACCTAATTTCTCTCAGTGCACCTCACAATTTAAACTTATTCCCTCAGAGTTATTAGTTTGCATCTACAATTGACTTTTATTCCCCACAGAATTCTGAGTATACATCTCACAATTCTGACCTTTTTTTCTTGCATTTCTGACCTTATGCGTGATAAAGACAAATCCTTTCATCCATAAATGAGGTGCCCCTTAAGAGAGATACAATTAAGAGAAAAAAAGTGAGATGTAAACTCAGAATAACAAGAAATAATGACATAATTGAGACTAAAAGTTACAATTACCTTTTTTCTTGGGGGGGGGGGGGGGGGGGGGGGTTCAATACAAAATAGCAAAATAAAATGAAAAACACTAGCTTTAACTGGCCTTTTCCGTTAAGCACAAATGAAAAGTACGCTCAACTGATCTGCACTCTTAATAGTCATCAAGTACAATTGATTTTTATCTAAAAAACATCTAAAACTTTAACTAAAAAAAAACTAATAAAACAAAACATCTAATGTGATGCTTTGAATATGCTTTTTAGTGAAAAACACTCTGTAAAAAGGCACCTGCAATCAATGTTGCAAGATCAAATGAGAAGCTATATGAGAATATGTAGCAGAGTAATTGATGTGGAAGCTTTATGTACAAAAGCTTAAAAACACATGAAAGTGACAGCATTTTACAAATACTGATAATTTACAGCAATCTTCTTGGTGCACAGCTTTACACAGCTAGCTATTGTCATAGTAAACTGTTATTATCTGCAGAAGAGACAACAAATATAAAAGCTATTTGAAATGAGAAGTCTGATGGCCTCCGGTACCCTTGCATTTCCCCAAACTATGTGTGTGTGTGTATATATATATATATATATATATATATATATATACAGTGGTGTGAAAAAGTCCTTTATTATGAAGGGAAAACAAAATCAAAATGTGGTTATCACAGTTCTTTCATGATTTAATAGGAGGGGGCAAGCACTTTTTCACACAGGGCCATGTGGGTTTGGATTTTGTTTTCCCTTCATAATAAAAAACTTCATTTAAAAACTGCATGTTGTGTTTACTTGTGTTATCTTTGATTAATATTTAAATTTGTTTGATGATCTGAAACATTAAAGTGTGACAAACATGAAAAAAAATAAAAAACATCAGGAAGGGGGCCAACACTTTTTCACACTACTGTATACACACACACACACACACACACACACACAAACATACATACATACAGCGGGTAAAATAAGTATTGAACACTTCGCTATTTGTCTCAGTAAATATATTTCTAAAGTTGCTGTTGACATGGAATTTTCACCAGATGTTACAACCCAAGTAATCCATACATACAAACAAAACAAAACAAAACAAAACAAAACAAATAAATTCAGAAATCCATAAAATGGAATGACACAGGGAAAAGTATTGAGCACATGAAGAAAGGGAGGTGCAAAAAGGTATGGAAAGCCAATCAGTAATTAGAAAGGAATCCTGCCCCATGTCAGTGGAAATTAATATTAGCTGTTTAGTCCCAACACCTACCAGGATGATGAAGATTAAACAAGGGTGGACATTTCAGCGAGACAATGATCCCAAACACAGTCAGGGAAACTCTCAATTGGTTTCAGAGAAAGAACATAAAGATACTAGAATGGCCAGCCAATCACCTGACTTAAATTCAATAGAAAATCAATGGAACGAACTAAAGATCAGAGTTCATAGAAGAGGCCCACAGAACCTTCAAGATTTGAAGATTGTTTGTATTTATGTGGAAGAATGGGCCAAAATCACACCTGAGCAATACATGCGACTAGTTTCTCCATACAGGAGGCATCTTGAAGCTGTCATAACCAACAAAGGCTTTTGTACCAAATATTAAATACATTTCAGTAAGCGTGTTCAATACTTTTTCCCTGTGTCATTTCATTTTATTACACATAACTTAATTTCTGAACTTATTTGTTTTGTTGTCTTTGTATGTATTAATTACTTGGGTTGTTACCGACATCTGGTGAAAATTTCATGTCAACAGCACCTTTAGAAATATATTTACTGAGAAAAATAGTGACGTGTCCAATACTTATTTTACCTGCTGTATATATATATATATATATATATATATATATATATATATATATATATATATATATATATATATATATATATACACTAGGTAGGGCAGAAATCAAAAAACACTGCAAAATGTAAGCACACAATATTAAATCTTTAAATGCATGCCTTGCAGGCTTTTCAACTCCTCTAGCAATATGTGATAATATTTTCAATAAATACCTCATAGCGCAGCATAGGGTAAACATACCTATTAAGCTCACCAAAATCTACATTGAGACATATATATATATATTTTAAATGACAAAAGCATTTCAATTAAGATATACATCATTAAATTCAAAGAGTCTGGCTGTGCTTAATGGGTACATTTTTGTACCCTTTAAGCACACCCGTGTTCCCATTAAGCTCACATCATGTTTTATTAAAAATTATTGTTTATTTTAAGGAACATTTTTAAAGAATAATTGTAAAAAATATATATTTTTTGAAGGTACAAAGTCAATCACAAAAAAACAGAACACTAAAATGAAGCAACAAGGCATTCAAGTCGATCAGTTATATATTCATAATGAAGTGTCATCTAAGCACATTGCAACATCTATACTAGTCCACGTTCAGTTAAGTAACACATTCAAAAATCAAATAAAACAAACCAATAAAATATTTAATTTATGGGGATGAACACAGAAACTAGCCTCATTATGAAACCTCTTATTAAATGGATGTCAATTTATCTGTAGTCTCTTAAGGCTGGAATACACTACATGATTTTGCCCCGATTTTCCACAGATTTACAGTCTGGAGAAGTTGATGCTAGTTGCCAAAGGTCAGAGCCAGTCTGCAGATTTGAGTCGACAGAATCCATAGAAAATTGATTAACTTAACTTAAAGTGACAACCATCATTTCATATTTAAAGTCTTTTTATGAAGTATTTACACAGACGTTCAATGTGGAAGAGCTTAAAAAGAGCACACTGAGCTTAATGGGAGCAGTAACAATTTTTCATAAATTTCATGTAATATTAATTAAAATGACATGATTTTGCAAAATAAATAGTCTAGGTCATGTATTAAGTTCATGCATATTTTAATATGAACAACTATTATTAACAATATCTATGAAATTATACTTTTTCTTATTGATGTCACACTGAAGCTGTGTGATTTTCATAGTAGTGCACCCTTTAAGCTCACCTAACAATAATATGAAATCTTTAAAAATTACAGCACTGTAAAATGACAGACCAGCAATAAACTGTAAATTTATAATATTATGGATGTAAAAGTACAAGCCAGTAATGTCTGTGAAGTAATATGTTAGCATAGCACACAATCTTATACAGCTAGTCAGCTAACTGTTCTGTAGCATCTGCGCTGTGTTGCTAAAACTATCTTTTGGATCTAATGTAATTATTTCCCACATTCAAGTTCCAGGTTATTATATGCAAAAGTATGAAAATTAATCTCTTAATTTTACAATAAGTAGTGAAACTTACCCAAAATAAAGGCTTAAACATCTAAAAGACGCACATTTAAGGGGCTCCTCTTCTGGTGAAAGTTTTTAGACAGCTTTCAAAATAGCTGACTTGAAATTATTACAGGAGGTATATAGTAACAAACATATCAATTGGTTAAGACATCAAGAAGGATTATAAATTATTTTTTCTTTTTATAATCTGATCTCAAAAACGGAAGTGTGCTTGGGTACGTGAGCTTAATAGGTACGTTTACCCTAATACATCTTTTTTTTTTTTTCAGAAACCTGTTACGTTCACATTTATTTTCAGTGCCATACAGAATGTATTACTACAAGCTATGGCTGAAAGCACTCCCTGTTGTTAGCATTGTTAGGGGACAAATTTAATTCCCTATATAGTGCACTGCATTCATTTATACACATAATAGACTGTGATTTATCGCACTCATGAAACATTTTATAAGTGAGGCAAACTGACCATGAAATCTTCATGTAAAACATTCATTCATTCATTCATTCATTCATTCATTCATGTGAGGGTGCCTGAAGACTCAGTTAATTACCTACTTACTTTTACATTTCATAGGAACGGTCAGAATAAAAACAAAATTGAAAATGAGACCAGACTAAAATGTTTGCCTTAATGGTTGATGTTATGCACCAGTTAATAATAAATGTATCTGAAATAGTAAGAAGGGTTAACATACAGCCCATTTATAGCCAATATAGCCCTGTTGTGTCCTCTCAAATTTTTGTTATAACGCCTTAAGACTGATATCCACACTACATCGATGGTCATAACCATCATATTACATAATACATATACATCATACAGAAAGGGAACATACAGAGAGCTTAGAGGGAAATTGAGAGAGAAAAACATGACCTCAGCTGACTAGTTAACAAGTAATTAAATGTGATGCCATGTGTAAAAAAAAAATGTAAGTGGAGATCAGGGTTAATATATCTCCCTAATTCACCGTCTGGTAGTATTAAGCAGGAACAGATGCACTACAGCAATATCACACACCCACCCACCCACACACACACACACACACACACACACACACACACACACACACACACACACACACACACACAGTCTGGCATTTGTGGTTTATGAGGATTCTCCATTGGCATAATGGTTTTTATACTGTACAAACTGTATGTGCTATTGCCCTACATCAACCCTACACCTAAACCTACCACTTACAGGAAACTACTGGCAATTTTTGAATTTCATAAAACACCGTTTTGTATGTTTTTTTAAGCCTTTTGTTTTACGCGGACACAGGAAGTGTCCTTTACGTTGTAGTACCCATGTTATTATACACATTTGTGTCCTTATAAACCATATATACCAGTACACACACACACACACACACACACACATGTTCGTTTTTGTGAAAAGTGGGGACATCCCATAGGCGTAATGGTTTTTATACTGTCCTTACTGTATGTGCTATTGCCCTACACCAGCCCTACAAGCCTGCTAGCTTGTACTTATTTAAACAACGCCTGAGACTTGGTGTTACAAGCACTTCGTTTGTCGGATTGCCTCCTCAAGATGAATCGCTTTTTGTATCCCCAATTGTAAGTCGCTTTGGATAAAAGCGTCTGCAAAATGGCTAAATGTAAATGTAAATGTAAACCCTACACCTAAACCTACCCCTTACAGGAGACTGTGCATTTCAACTTTCCCCCAAAAAAACTAATTCTGAGTGATTTATAAGCGTTTTGAAAAGTGGGGACATGGGTCAATGTCCTGAGATGTCACCTTCACCTTGTAATACCTATGTCATACCTTTGTCATTATACAAATCTATGTCCTGACTTTTCACAAAAACGCGTACACACACACACACACACATACACATATCTCACTGCTTTCCCCAAAGGCCCCATGCCATGATGATATAACAATGACATCCGGTGGGAATGGAAGTCCAGCTGTCCAATCCAAAGGAAACAGAACCATTCTGATAGCAACAGCCTGGACCTAACAGTGGACTAAGATACACCACAGCATGGTGCTTGTCCTTATCAGATTCATCAAATATCAAGCCCCTCTTAGGATCACTATACTATTATGTGCCACTCTGCAGGTTCGGTGACTCTTTCATGATCAACATAGTTAATATCAATCATATTACCTCCTAATCGAAATTAATTTTAAAATGAATCGGCCTTGTTAATGGAATATACTGTAAGCTGGAATTCATGTTTAATCACAACTGTCTCTGTGAACTGAATACAGAAATTTAAGTAAAATTATTTCACGAATGGCAAAACTTTATAGTATTTAATGTTTCATAAATGAGGCCAAATGTTATCTAGTTTTAAACAAAATTATTTCTTTAAATAAGTGGTTATTGAACAACAGGCTTTAGCAAACCTCCAAAGGGATGTTTAAATGAATACACTGTTCACCCAAAAAATTAAAATTCACTAAAAATGTACCCTCAGGCCATCCAAGATGTACAGTAGATGAGTTCTCTGCAGTGAATCCTCTGCAGTGAATGGGTGCCGTAAGAAGATTCTCTGCAGAGGGTCTTTTGGTGGGCAAGTGATTTAATGATACATTTCAGATCCTGTATGGCCTGAAGGTGCATAAATCTTCAGCACATCTTCATTTTTGAGTGAACTTTTCCTTTATTACACCCAAAGAACACTGAATAAAAATCCAAATTAAAATGTCAATAAACACATAAAATAGAGATTTAAAGAGAAATACCAGATATAGCTTTTAAATGCAGGGGATTTAAATATATTGCGTTGGATAATGAAGGGTCTTCTAGTCACAAAGGCTGAGAACCATTACTTGAAATTTTCAAGCCGAAATGCTATTTAACTATTTTTTGAAATAGCAACTGTCATTCAAGTCATGTGATCTTTTGACAGTGCATCATTAATGCCTGAACTGAGAGACACGATGATATTACCATGACATTACCTGTCAACTGCTATGGCAACCAAGGTGAAAACGGAGGCTGAGACTGATATGCCCTGGACCATTCCGCTCATTTTGCAGACCATGCTTCCAAATGGCCAACCTGGGGAGAAGATAGAGATTACATACTGAGAGATGATCCTGGCTAAATTATATGGGAAGATGCACATTAATTGGATTACATTATTGTTTGTTAAAAATGACTGTAAAAGGGTGTCCCGTTATGTTTTCAGTGTTGAACTTTCATAACATGTACAATGATGTAGTTCATCATGTTGAATGTTATTTGACACTGAGTCACCAAAGCAGCTGATGTAATAAATTTCAGGTCCAGTGGATGGTATTTTGCATGTTGACAACTTATAAAGGACCACATTTGAAAAATACAGATATTATAAATCTACTGACTAAGACTTTAATTAACATTTTCCTGGAAACTATGGTTAATGAACCTGAATATCAGTTCAGTTTATTTGGCCAATTTTGCCTTTAAACCCCAGTCAAAAATTAGCTGAAGTGTAATCAACACACTGCTGTGGGCCAGAACAGCAAGATGCCTTCAGATTTGCCTTGGTATACAGCATGTGGGTCAGTTGCTATCGCACTTACCATCTGGTGGGATTTATTGTATTTTGTGTATGATTGGAGGAGGTGAATTGGCTTAGGGAAAGGCTTAACAATATTGCGCTGTGGGGGTGGGGAGTATCTGTAGGAGATCAAATTCATTTGCATGTTGTTTTAGTGACTCTTAGGGGCCATTCATATGTGTTCTTCATGTCTATTATACTAGTTCAACAGACATATTTTTACTCAAGATTCCAATTTTTCTACAGAGATGGGTAGATCTGCTTTTTTTTTAAATTATGCTCCATATATAGAATGAGCTTTAAGGTATATTACAGTACAGTATGGAATCTGTACTGTAATCTCTTGCTTTGTTTAAAAATACTTTGTAATAATAATAAATTTGTTTTTATGGAAGAGTGTAGATGTTTTAATATCTGATTAGGATTTTATGTTTTTTTTAGATACTGCGTTTTGTAGTTGTTTGCAATTTTTGTTTTGTGCTGCCTATCTTGACCTGGACTCATGGTAGATACTGTATTTTAACGGAAGCTTCCGAATAAAAAAAATAATTAAATTAAATTAAAATAAAATAAAATAAAAAGTAATCTTAATACAAAAAAATGTAAATCTTTTAGTCGCTATAGGGCCCCCCTGGCCCCTCAACAAGCTACGCCCATGATACTAACAAGCATTTATTGTAACCTACAGTATAAATGAATGTAATTCCCATTGAATCTTGTATGTCATGTATTTAAATTAGCGGTGTCAAAATTTGCACGTTAACGCAGGCAATTAATTTTTTCAGTTTAACTTGTTCAAAATATTTAACGCAATTAACGCAGGGGCGGGGATGGGGTTTGGCCACCCCATTCACAACTGCTAAAGAATTGAGTTTATTCAGTTGCAGAATGTCTTTACGAGCACATCAAACGGGACACTTTTCAGATGTGCCAGGCACGAATCAAACAAGCGTGGAAACGGTACCAGTGACGAGGAGCTTCAGTAGAACATCAGTGAACTGTGGTCAAATGAGATGTTGTCAGACCATATGTCTGTAAAAACTAATCTTCCTGTCCTGTCAGCTGTTATACTGTGCTCTTAGCGTATGCTCTTCAAGTGCACGCACAAATGTGCAGGCACATGCTGTATTAGGCTATTTTAATGTGTTGTATCATATTCAAACCCAAATGAAACTAGGAGTATGCAATGTCGTAGTTATGTCGTAAGTTAAGTCATGAAGTCACAAAAAAGACGATTAAAGCTGCCTTAAAACTGTGCATACAAGTATTTATTTTTTATGAGTCACATGTAAAGCAGTGTCAGATCTGCATCAAGTTTAGCAGCAGTAGTTTTTAAAGTAGCAGCCAAAATAACCTAATAACCCGTGATGTCTGTTAATCAAAGAACAAAAGAGGAAATCAATAACTTCTGTAGTTTTAATCTTTATCTCTATTTAATTTAGAATTTAGTGTTTGATAACTTTATTAAATTAGGCTATATTTTCACATTATTTATGTGAAGATTGTTTTAAGTTCACTTAAATTAGAAGTTTTTTAAAGTCTAATAAATGTTAAATTGATAGCTCTCAATTATTGTTACGGTACATGGTTGTGGAAGTAAGCGCCCAACGCAGGAGTATACGAAAGGAGACTTTAATACGCATCAACACACTAACCATAGAAAACAACATTAATCCAGGACAAAGACAAGGGGAGAACTGAGGACTTACATAGGCAGGGAACAAAGGAACAAACAAGATGATTAATTAACACAGGTGATACGAATGTTTTTTTGTTTTGTTTTTTACCTTGAATCAGTGAGAACATTGTCTTTTCATGCCCTACAACCTCCTCTCCCAAAAGAATTTATGCCAAGGGTTGAAAACTTAGGAGCCCCAAGGACCCCTTAGGAAGTTGAGGAACAAAAAACACACATGTGCTTCCCCCGAGCTGCCTGGATGACTAATATTAAATATTCTTACTGACCTTATTTGAATATTGTTTACTGACCCTATTTAATGAGTGCTTTCTCACAGACATACAAAAAAAGGGACAAAATGCTGTTTTCATCCATTAAATGCAAAAACAAAGGTTTTTGTTTGGTTTAACCAAGTCGTTTCATTACTTTCATTTAAAGTCGTTTCATTTAAAGTCTTTAAAATAACAATGGTTTTAATTACCAAGTGTAATGTGTAACTTCATTTTAGTGTGAATAAATAAACATCTAATAAGAATGCAGTACTTTGGACAGAAAGAACAGCTTTCATCTCATCCAACTAGGGCTTACTCACACAAATAAATAACAAGGAATCTATTACAAAGTAAACAGGTGTCTAAATGCACTGGCATCATTTCAGATTTCCTGTAAGCAAAGTTTAAAACATTATTTTCAACATCCTAAAAGCAACCAACCAGACACACAGGGCCGTTTCTAGCCAATTTGACGCCCTAGGCAAAATCCCTATTGGCGCCCCCCCCCCCAATATATATATATTATTTTCAGACACCAGTTTCTTGTTACATTCAAATTGGTAGTCATAGTAACGACACTGATTTGTGGAGATTGAGTTCCACAAATCTGAATACATTATTTGTAAATTGACTTAAGATAAACATTTTGCACAATTTGTTATCTGTAATATCATTGTGTTGCCACTAGATGCCTGTATAGCCCTATGTAACAATCCCTAGTAGCTAAGACATTGCACATAATTTACACATAAATCACACATAAATTAATTTTATTACATTTGGATTTGGATACATGTTTAGATACTATCAATGGCTACTTTTTGTCTTTATCAGATTTTTTGTTCAATTGTGTTGTTGTTGCTTGAAACGTTGATTTAAAGTGTCAGTTATTGCATTATTATTTCAGTCAAACCTATAAAACCCTTTGTTGCCCCAAACTACATATAAAAGCCTGATCAGTGGCATAAAAGTAATCAATGCAGCTACTTAATCCTTTGCTACTCATGAACTTCCCCTTTAAATAACGTGACGCTCTGCCCTCTATGTGTATGACGCTTCTCCCATTAAGTGCTGTGTTAGAAGTGAATGAATTGATCAGCATTTCGACACCTCCATAAGGATGTATTAAACTCGACAAAGTTGTTTAATAAAGGATGTATTGATCTTGTGAATTAGCGAATTTTACTATACCAATAATTTTTAATTGGCTGTTAAATTTTATATGGGAATATTTCATGACACGCTGATCCTTTAACAATGCATTGGCACAAGAACGCACACCTTTTGGACAAATATCACAACACGATTCATCAATTGCCACAAATACTGCCTAAACAAAATACTGATTTTGTGCACTTTATTTACTGGACTAATATTTTAAATTGGCCTTTGAACTTAGCTTTATTGCATGGCCAAAAAAAAAAAAAAAAAAAAAGCATTACCTTGCCAAAGCACGGACAGAGCCCATTGATCTAATGGAGTTGATGAGCGCTCCAAATGAAAGCATGCAACAATCAGGCAGCAATTGAGAGCGCTCTGATCCAATGGCATACGGGCATCGTCAGATTGACAGTGCTCTAGCCCAAGGATGTTGGGGATCCAGTGGGGGAAGCAGTCATATTTCAGGGTGACCGTGCCACTCTTTATCACAACCCTGCTAAAATATAGTGCCAGTACATGCGCTCTTTGGCGCCCCTTCAGCTGGTGGCACCCTAGGCGACCTCCTAGCTCGCCTATGCCTACAAACGGTACTGCAGACACACATGGTAAATAACCATCTCAAACAGAGGTATACAGAGAACCCCAGTCAATATTTCTGAACAGCACACAGAAAACAATCATATTTATACCACGTCTCAAAAAAGCAGTGATAAAAAATTATTTGTTTCTCACTTACTGTCAACCATCCTAGTGAACATTTCTCATTTTCACTGAACATTTTAAATCAATGTCCAGATGCACCAAAGACAACTCAACAGGGGGGAAAAAAACCCAGCCTAATTTCAAGAGATTTCCCACCTGCATAAATGACAAGATGGGTTATAATTATTAATAGAATGGTGCTGGAAGTAAAGACAGTCCTGATATAAACTGAGGTAAATTGCTACATACAGTCACAGAACATTTTGGTATTTCAATTAGACAAGCTTATATTCTGGAATCTTTCACTGATTGCAGCCACCAATGCGCATTACTCCCAACTGAGTGCAACCGTTGTTGTCACACTAATCTGTCGTGTTATAGGCGATTAAAGTATAGTGAACATTAATTTTGGTAATGAATTTGTCTCTATGGAAACACATACTTCCTGCACCACTCAGTAAAGACTGCTTTCTTTGAATACTATTTGTTTCATTTATACTATTTGTAACATTAATAGTATTAAATAAGAATTTGCATGATTTTGTAAACCCAATCTCATGAGAAAACATAACTATTTTTTATTTTTGCAAATTTGTGGCAAATTTGTATGAATTTGATTAGTACAAAAACCCTACAGTACATCAGTATTAATATGACCATTTATGGTTCTGCTGGGTTACACAAAATAAAAAAATAAACTAATTCAAATTATCTTAAAACATTTAAGAATAATTTATAATTAAGGATATTTTAACTGCTGATGTTGTGCTGTGCATTGTGTGTCTGTTTCCAGCCATGATTCATGCAGTGCATACAGTTTATCATTATCAGTTTATCATCAAATTGCTGGAACCAAAATGGCATTTTCTATAAATATGTGTGCAACATATAAATGTTCATAGTTCTTGAAGACAACACTCTTGAAAGTGAGTGAATAGACAGCAGCTATGTTGTTACACATATCATCCAGTACTGTATATGACCTTTGGAGTCCTTTCATTTTGTGTTAAAAGTAAAAGCAAACTCACGCATACTGCACATAAAAGTAATATTTAAATAAATATAGTCATAGTATGTTAAATATAGTGACAATAGCAGTATATGTTGTTAGCTATAATTTGGTATTATACATTAGCTTCTAATTAGCTTGTTATGGATACATTCATACTCACCAGAGAAATTAGTCATTTGCAGGGACAAACAAATATCTTGCATAACTAGCAACAATCTCATAATCAAAATGCCATGTCATTTTGTTTTAGGTTTCCACTTGGAAAAGCAATATCAGTGCCAGTTCTTACTTTAGGCTCATAAACACGTCTGCAAGAAATACACACCAATGGAATTCAAGCAATCTGTTTGGAATAAACAGACTATGTTAACACCCCAGTTTATCTGTATATGTATTGTTTACTGTATATCACCATACATGATTTGCATCAGTCTTGTGGCTATCATTAAATGTGAGTGAAATGTAATGAGTGTATGAATGTATTTCAGAAAATCCGTGATTCAATATTACATTTTTGGTGGCACCAAAAACATTTTTTATAGTCTAGCAGCACTCATAAATATTAATTTGTATGAAAGTTCTGGACCAACTTGTCATTCTCAGCTTTTATACTGGTCCTATCTTAAAACTCTGTCATTCCAAAGGTGAACAGCATCCTCTACTGCCAAATACAGCCTGAACTCAGTGTTAACTTAAAACCTTCAGGCTACTCGAATAGATGCCTTCTCTGGTCACGACAACCCTAAGGAGATCCATAAATGTCAGTTGAAAATTCAAGCATGCAAGACACTAAAAAATGAACCTTGGCTAGACCAAGTAACTTTAAAGAAGATGCAAAGATTGCATTGCACTGACCTGTAATAATGTTGTCAAGAAGAGTTGTGGGCATGCAGAAAATCCCAACAAGAAGGTCACTGATGGCGAGGTTGAGGATGAAAAGGTTGGTGACTGTGCGCATGTTTTTGCTCCGTAAAACAATGAAACACACCACTCCATTTCCCACCATGCAGACCAGGAATATTAGCAGGTAGGACACTATAAATACTGCTGCTACAGATGGCTGATGCAGGTAATATCCAACATATGTAATGTTGTTCTGAGGTAAGAAGAATTCATTGGAGCCATTGACAAAAGTCCAGTTTCCATCATCCTCAAGGGTAATGTTCAGGTCCAGTGTTTCGTTCATTTTAGATCTGAGGATAATAGAATAGGGTTGAGAGATGGGCTTTCTGTTCTCCTCATTCAGTATCAATCCTTTGTCTTTCCCTTATTGTCTTTCCCCTTGTTTTGCTTTCAACCTCTCTGACATGCAGCTGCAACTGAACAAATCTGTTTATCTACTTATCCCTCCAACTTCATGTGTAATTAACTGTGCATATTTTAAGCAAATGATTAAAGCAAATGATTAATGACAGACAACACCCTACCATTAGCCTACTTTTCATAAAGTCGTTTGCAGTTGTCTACACTCTGCAATCATGTTTGCCTCAAGAAAGAAGACATAAACTAAATGCACTTGGGATGACTTTGAGTCTGATTTGAATTATTTTATTGGCTGCTACCAAGATGCTCTGAGTTCATTTTGTGATATACAATTAACTGAATCATCTAGTTGTGTGATACAGTCTGGATCAATCCTCATGGGTCAATGCTGCGTGCTGCTCACTGTTTTTATATGGCATATTAATGAAGTAAAGTTTATTATTATTATTATTATTATTATTATTATTTGTTAACAAAATCATCACAAATCTCACAGATGTTAATAATAATAATAAAATCAAATACAGTTAAAAATACATTTCAAAGGCAAAAAAAAAGCACTTTTATTAGAAAAGCATAGGCTAACTCATATTACATCTACCAGAAAATCAATGTAAAAATGTAAATTCCACAGTATGTTTAAATACTAAGTTGCGCCACAGCGGCTACAGCTATTAATAATATATAGTATGTCCACTGATATTATGTAGCCTACTGTATCCCTTTCATTTGCATAACAACATTGACCACTGTGCCATTAACATTTTGAAATAAGTGAACAAATGAAAACACAAACAATGTACCTCTTGTATCCAAACATACATTATTACAATAATACAGTCTTTCTTACCTTTTTTACACCAGGTTTCCCTACAGTACTACCTGTTCCCAGGTAAAAACGAACACCTCCTTGTTCGCCCGTTGCTCCACGGAGAGACATAAGGAGTATTTGGAAAGCCTTTTAAACGTAAAACAACTGAATTAATGTTTTTAAATGAATTTAATTTCTTCTTAACGCGAACTCCGGCATATTGCGTGTCCTAGTATGTAGTTTCAACAAGTTTTCCGCGCGAAGCGAAGCTGCCGGTGTCACTTTCACACTCTTCGGCGGACTGTCAGTGAACAATGTGCAGGCACGAGAGAGGGAGAGAGAACTGAGAATCGAGACTGGCGGAGTGATGCTGCGCTTTTAAGCGTCACGGCGCGCGTGGGGATGGACACAGTGTTGAATTGTGCTCTGGGCGCTACTTTAGGCTGCGGCAGTGTGATTTTCGGCTCCGGACTACAGGACATTGAAAACATCACCACCAAAAGGTAAACGGTTAAGTACAAAGCATTTTTATTATTATTATTTTGCACTGTGACCTTTTGTTTTAAAGCTGATATAGTTGCTATATTAAATCAGGAAATATTCTGCGCAATCGATTGCAATTAAATTTACAACTGTTAATGCTCATATAGGTTCTTTATAATTATGTTCTCTCCATTCTGGGACCTTATTTATACTGACACTGCTAAGCGTACCTTAACAGTACTTTCAGCAATAGAGGGCACCATTCACTAGTGTATGTGAACAGGGCACACATTCCCTCAAGTTCCCAGGATTTCCTAAAGGGATGGTTCACCCAAAAAGTGTCTGTCATCATTTACCTACCCTTATGAAGTCCCGAATCAGTATGAGTTTCTTTTCTCTGGGAGCACAAAAGTAGATGCTTAGTAGAATGATAGTGACTGGTAGCTTCAGTCTCCAGTCCCATTCACTAGATATTTTTCCATGCAATGAAAATGAATGGTGACTGAGACTGCTGACTGTTGTATTCCAGGGAAGAAAAAAATAATGTTTGTATTATGTGTGGTTTTCAAGAGCCAGTGTGAATAAATATAGATTTAAATTCAAAAGACAGGATAGTCTGTGCATGACCTGATGTTTTATTCTGATCCAGAATAAGGCTAGATGGACACCACGGAGCGCTGAACAAAAAAAAAAAAAAAAAAAAAAAAAAAAAAAAAGTATTTTTCATTCATACTCGAAGCTGGAGGGCGCTCTCGCGGAGAAAGTTGTACCAGGAAATTCCTAATGTGGACAAAAGAGTCCAGCTATGGCTGTATGAGAACAGTTGTTTTCACAGAAAAATAGAAACGTTTGGAAACATGAAAACATTAAACATACGGTTGCGACAATACTTTGAGTTTTTCAAGTCATCTCCAGGTAATAAATAAAGTAGCCTACATGAGCAATGCAGTGCTAATTGCCGTAGTATTTATTACAGTATAGAAACTATTCTGCCTTATTATGTGATTAAAAAAAGTGGTTGTAGTATAAATAAATCATTATTGGTTATTGTCCAGCAGTGTATCTGATTTTTTAGCCAATTAAAAGCTAGAAATAAGAGAAATTAAAGTTGTCTATACTCAACCAGTCAAAAATTCTTGAACAGTAAGTAAGTTTTGCTGAAAATTTAGCTTTGATCACAGGAATAAATTACATTTTAAAATATATTCAAATAGAAAACTTATTTTAAATAGTAAAAATATTTCACAAGATTCCTGCTTTTGCTGTATTTTGGGATCAAATAAATGCAGGCTTGGAGAACAGAAGAGACTTCTCTAAGTCTCATTAAGTCTTTGTTCAAAAACTTTTGACTGGTAGGTTATATATATAGTACAGACATGATATATTGTAATGTTATTGTGTATATATTACATTTCCGCCCCCCCTCTCCCCCTCCCCCCTCCCCCCTCCCACCTCCCGAAATGTTGGCTACGCACTTGGCTCTCAGTGAATGGAGAAATGAGCACTAAATATATCGAACAGTTCTAGATCATTCACAGACAGTACGGAATTGATGTGCATAGTTGTGACTGGAAAGATTCTGAGAGATAAGATTAAATGAAAGACCGTGAGCACTCTGTGTGTCAGTGAAGTGAAGTGAGCAGAAATTGGCTTCCAAGGCTGGGAGAGAGAAAGACACCTCAGTATTTTGGTAGCTCTCCCTGGGGATTATGTCTAATATTACTGTTTACATTAATAACTGTCTGAACATTATTCCTTTGATTTTAGATTTGTTTAGTTCATTTAGTTGCTTAAACACACTCCTGGAAAAACATGTAACAATTCTTATTCTTATTTAACCTAGTCATAGCCTTTTTGTTTGTCTGTTTTTGTTTGTGTGTCTATTTGACAAAATTAATAAATAAATGGTTTAGCCATGCTACCATGTCCATTTGTTATTGGTATTTGCAACAATGTTGATTCATATTATCTAGTGAGTGAGTACGTGAATGCGCTTCCATTGTGTTTTATATACAACAGTATAAATCTAACCTTTATCTTGTTTCTAGGACTTAATGGATGATTTATCCAAGAGCTGCAAATAAAAGTTCAAAAGGAGCATGTTCATAGTCAGTCCCAATGGATATACCATTGTTTGCCTATCTGGAATAAAAAGACAATGTGAAAACATGAATGACTGATTTATTCAGGGCTTCAGGTAAGGTTCACACAGCATATAGTTTCATAAAGATTCTGCTTGATTTTACAGTATGTGTTCTGTAGCACTCTAAAAATAGTGGCTCATTAGTGTAGTGAGCCATGTGATGGCTTTGGGTGGAATGTAGTAGTGATGAGAGTTAGTGGCATTGTGAGTCATTTAAAGAATCGTGCATGCAGCAATGCCTATATTAGGGGAACGGGGGGCGATTTTTAGATCCACTTTCTTCTGTGGTCAAAGGGTGTGTGTAGCAGTAAATTACTAAAGTAGAATTATAAACAACCATTTTGTGGTGAAATGGTAGAGGTAAGCATAGTTTAGATTCTGCAGATAATCTGACCTAATCTTTTCTGAAGCAGTGGTGTGTATGGTCATGCATCTCAAAGAGGGTAGAATAACACAGTTTAACAGAATGTAAAATGAAGCTGCAATGGGGAGATTTAAAAATCTTCATGTAACTCTGACAGACGTTATGTTTGGGGAAAATAATACAAAATTGCAACATTTACATCCCCCCAAATACATTTTTTAATGTATGCTGCTTCCTCTAAGGCTTCTGATTGATTGATAGGTTTGTCACAGTGTTACAAAATGATGCAAAAATTGCAGCTATGAACAATATACACATGAAAAGATACTTGAGGCCCCACTGGGGTTCTTCAGAACCCTACTGAGAATCTCTAGGCTCTCTTTCAAAAAGGCCATTCTCTGCAGATCTAAAGACTTAAGGGTTCTTCCCGTAACCCCGTCATAAAGGCAAAGGTTTGAATCACAGATACATACTGAAGTTCTCTGAGTGCACAGTAGGATACCTTAAAAGGATGTCTAGAGGTTCCCCAGAGGATTCTATACCCATATATGCCTCAAGTATCTTCTCATTTTTTCATTGTTCAGTGAAAATGTCTCCCTAAAAGCATTTTTTTTTTTTTTGTAAAAGCCTTTTACTATGTCCAATAGGAAATACTTCAATAGATGACTGAAAACTGCTTTGTGAGAAACCCCAAATGATACTTTGAATTCTGCTAGTGCAGCTCTTTTTTAATGTGTCGTATATATCCATTGCTGTTGTATGTTTGTGGGTGTGTATGATAAGCAGTTTAACTGCTAGTTGGGTTTTCCTGTTCTTAAGATAGAACACTGCAAACAAGCTGCACACTGAACAGTTAAGAAAATCATAAATTATTCATTTTCTAGTACCTTGTGATTAGACTGACAGGGATTAAATGGGGAATTGGAGAGCTTGGAAGTCCCTTTCAGGCAGGTGGTAAAAGCTAAAGTAAACATATGTTTTAGTAAAAGAGTTGTTTTTTGGGGTTTTTTTTGGAGAATATTTGGTTACACTTTACTTGAAGGGGTGTGCAAGACTGACATGACACCTTCATAATCATGACATGACACGTCATGAATATGAAGGTTTTTTATGCATGCTTATGACAGCTGCCATTAAGTGTAATTCGCTCAGATAATGCAAAGATGACATTGTTTGAGATGTCTTTGTTATGGGCTAGGGTTAGGGGTAGGGGTAAGGTTAGGGTTAGGTCAAATAATGTCATCTTTGCATTAAAAATGACATAACTGAGCGAATGACACTTAATGACAGTTGTCATAAACATGCATAAAACCTCCTTCATATTCATGACGTATGTCATGTCATGAAGGTGTCATGTCATTCTTATATACACCCCTTCAAGTAAAGTGTTACCGAATATTTTTTTCATATTACCTGTCAGCAAACTAGGGTGGTGGAGCTCATTTTTAAATTTTTATTAAAGGATAACATCTCCTTATGATACTAGTTCATCACGTTCATCATGCATTCATTATACCTTCTATAATAAATAATTAAAAATATAATTGACTTGATGTCCACCATTTTTTTTTTTTTTTCATGATTTTAGCAAGCAAGGTCGAATTGCTGGAAATCTCATTATTACCAACCCTGTGTGTGACAAAACAGATTAATTGGCTTATTATATTTTAAAATGTTCTAAAGGCCATCTCCACAGGACTTGGCATTTATGCCCTCTAGGAAAAGACATAATTAATTTATTGAACCTCAAATGAAATTTGATCATGAAGGGCTAATTGACACTACTAACTGAACATTGTCAGTCATCCACCAATGAAGATGTTAACATGCCTTACTCATGGGCTGATGGGTATGCTGGATTTTGGAGCAGCTGAATATCTCATTTATATATAAAATATAAATTTTGGTTACACTTTATTTGAAGGTGTCCTTGTTACAGTGTAATTATACATTTAAGTACTAAGTAATATTAATTAACTACATGTGCTTACTATTTGGTTTGGGTTAGGATTAGGGTTTGGCATAGGGTTACTTGCATATAATTATGCATAATTTATTGTTATTATATTAGTACATGTAAAGTGTAACAACACCTTTAAAAAAAACGTTTATATAAAAATGTGTTATATAGAAAATAAACACACAAATTCAGAAAATTCACAAAAAAGAGTAACAGAATTCTGATGAACATGAAACAGAACATGAAAGATTCTCTGCTGCAGAAAAATAGGATGTCTGGTCACTGATGTGTGTTATATTTTGTACACCAGCTTTTCCAGGAAGACCACTGCCTCAGCAAAAAAAAAAAAAAAAAAGACATCTGTTATTGTCACAGTGCACACAGTGGGGAGGATCGAGGACCACGGAGACGAGGATAAACTCAAATGAAAAGTCTTTAAGGGTTTCCATCATGGGATCATTTTTTTAATTTAATTTTTGTTTTATTTTAATTAAATTTTAAGACTTAAACAGCTCATATAGCTACTTTATCACTAGAAAAACTGAAATAACTATAAGCATAACACATCAAGGAGTTATGTGATCATTTAAGATACTTTTATTAGCATTTATAATGACGAGCAATATATAACAGAGCAATTCATAGTGCAACAGTCACAGGGATTAACATAAATCCGTGTTTCTTTATTTATACTTTTTTTATTATTATTATTTTTAACCGTCTATAATAGCACTCTCCATTTTAGAAATATTGTTTTTTCAACCCCCTCCACCTTACTCACCCATCCAACATGTCAGTCACAAATATGTTGATTGCTAGAAACCACAAAAAAAACAAAACAAAAAACAATTGAATGTTAACTTGCACAAATAAAGTTATGGCTGAGTGATGGCTTTTGGATGCTCCATACTGAACAAAAAGTAGACTGCAAACAGATACTTCTGGCATCTCTGTGTTATTGGTCAGTGATACATCCCCATTCTGATGCTAACTCTCTTTGCGATGAGTAGGCTTGACATCCTAAGATGGGGAAACAAGTCAGAAAAACATTTATTAGACCTATGGAGAGTACAGTACAACAGGAAAAATAAAATAATCTCTCACAATTAAATCAAATCTTAAAACTTACTTGAATAAGAGAGAAGTGTGGTGTTTTCATCTGAATGTAGATGACCAAACAAGTAATGCTGCACTCCAGAGTCCAGACCTGCAGTGACAGTGCAAAATATTTATTTATTTATCAATCATAAGAACTTGCATGATAAAAGGTGGAAAATAGAAAGAAAGAAAAAGATATCAGTAACTTAAGATTAGCTGATTGATGAGTTTCTGTTGGTACTGTTAGGAAAAATAATGTATATAAAATAATGTAAATATTTTGTGTTATTGTTTTGCAGCAGGTTGGTCATGTTTCCTCTGACTTCCACTTTTCAGCACTCTGATAAGATGGTGCTAAAACTTTAACAGTGCTCTCTGAGCAATACAGTGTGTTCTGAATAATATCTGTTTGGAGGGATGATTTACAAGAATAGCCTTTTAGAATCTAAATGAAACACTGAAACTCATGTGAGCATGTTACTCGTCAATAAAAGAGCTGCACGACATCTTACATCACATGATAACTAAAGAACTTGCAATCACGTTAGTTTGCTGATTAAATAGAAGACTAGCGTGTACCTTTTAATAAATAGATAAAACTGTCCAGATTGCTATACACTGCTAGTACACAGGTATTTATACCTGATCAGTATAAATTAAAAGGTTGATTCAGTGCAGATGTAAATTTTAAGTTTATTTTCTTCAGAATAAAGGTGTGTCAAAGTAAAATTGAAATAAAACACAAATATAATGTAGTATAATAATTTTAAATAGCCTATTGTGTAAACATACATAAAGCGTGGTTCAGCCCAAAGAAGCCTTTTGTGCCAAAAGGGGTTCTTTCTCCTTTTTGGCATAAAGGCTTCTTTGGAGTTGAGTAAAGAACCCTTGGGTTCCATATAGAACCCCAAAGAACCTTTTTTTTCTAAGAGTGTAGACGGTGTCCTCTCCAGCAATCTCGGGAGGAGGAGGTAAGTCAGGCTTGTCAAGTCCTGGGGAAGAAGGAGTAACATGATTAATGTAAGGCTTTAATAAGGAAATATGAAGTGACGGTGCGATACGATAAGTGGGAGGCAAGTCCAGTTGATACGTGACTAGGGCTGAGCAAAAAAATAGATTTTTCGATTAATCGTTTTTTTTTTTTAAATGACGTTGATTCGATATCGATTCTCAAAAGCCACAAATCGATATTTTCCAGTATTTATTTTAGCAAACATTTCAAACAAGATGTGATTAATGTGAATCTTATCATTAGTGTTCTCCACTAGATGCCACCCTCTTATTCATTCAGTGCTTATCATGGTGGAGATACTGTTGACAAGAACCAAGAACAAAGCAATGTGTGTGATTTGCAATGCTCAGGTAAAATTCTATAGTAATACTACAAATCTGCGGAAGCATTTGACATCACGCATAAGGCGTCATGATTTCTGCAAGAATGAATGGCGGATGGCGCGATGTGGTGTTTTGGTGTGTCGTTTTGTTTACTACACACATAGATGTTTTTAGCATCTGCCGTCTCACTACAGGTGCATCTCAATAAATTAGAATGTCGTGGAAAAGTTCATTTATTTCAGTAATTCAACTCAAATTGTGAAACTTATGTATTAAATGAATTCAATGCATACAGACTGAAGTAGTTTAAGTCTTTGGTTCTTTTAATTGTGATGATTTTGGCTCACATTTAACAAAAACCCACCAATTCACTATCTCAAGCCTTCTGGAAAGTATGTTCATTTACTGTATATGTACTCAATACTTAGTAGGGGCTCCTTTTGCTTTAATTACTGCCTCAATTCGGCGTAGCATGGAGGCGATCAGTTTGTGGCACTGCTGAGGTGGTATGGAAGCCCAGGTTTCTTTGACAGTGGCCTTCAGCTCATCTGCATTTTTTTGGTCTCTTGTTTCTCATTTTCCTCTTGACAATACTTGATTCTCTATGGGGTTCAGGTCTGGTGAGTTTGCTGGTCATTTAATCAACTTTTGGTGCTTTGGCAGTGTGGGCAGGTGCCAAATCCTGCTGGAAAATGAAACCAGCATCTTTAAAAAGCTGGTCAGCAGAAGGAAGCATGAAGTGCTCCAAAATTTCTTGGTAAAGGGGTGCAGTGACTTTGGTTTTCAAAAACCACAATGGACCAACACCAGAAGATGACATTGCATTGAATTTATTTAATACACGAGTTTCACAATTTGAGTTGAATTACTGAAATAAATGAAGTTTTCCACGACATTCTAATTTATTGAGATGCACCTGTATCTAACTTCTCATAGTCAGGTGAAATACATTTAATTCCTCAAAATTAAATGCAACCAAACAACCAGACAAGTAAACACAGTCTGATGTAAAAAGATTCATATAATTCATATATGACTGTAATGCATGCGTTGCCTCGGCAACACGCGAGCCACTCGGACATAAAAACAATATCAATCTCCTCGGAGAAAAATAGCTGCAGCAGCGCTCTCTCACTCAAAGGGGGAAGAACCGCAGCACTGGCTTCCGAATCCCGAGAGAGTGCTAGATCTGGGGAATACAGGTGGAGATAGGGCGAGCCTGTCTCCAACCCGTCTGCCAGATCCATGTGCGATCTCAATCGCCGCCGTGTCTCAGCAGCAGTGGGACCAGAACCTTGAGATGACAAGCATGGACACACTCCTCGGAGCGTGCCCGGCAGGAGCGGTAATGATATTAGTTCACTGACTCATTAAGACCAAATATAGATGCAAAAGTGTCACTACAGTTTCAGAATTTCAGCTTTAAAAGAGGTCTGATAAGTACGCTGACACATACTAGAAAAACAAACAAACAAACAAAAAACAGTCATTGCAGAAAAAAAGTTCCCAATAAGCCAAATAGTCAGTACGGGTGCATTAGTATTAAATACATTTCCACACAACTGTCACGTTTATGGTCTGTGTTGGTTTTGTTGTACCCCTGTCTTAGTTCCTGTTTCCTTATTTTGTAATTTTCCTGTCCTTGTTTAGTTTGATTATTATTCCGTTCAGCTGTGTGTGATTAATTATCCCTTGTATTTAAGTTCCTGTCTGTTCAGTTAGTTTTGGTCTGATCTACTCGTTACGTTCCTTGTGTTCCTGTATGTCTCAGCCCTGCCTTGTCTTGCCCTGTTGGATTTTATTAAAGGGTTCTATATAGAACCTTTTTTCCTGGTTACAAAGAACCCTAAAGGGTTCTTTTGATTGAACCCTTAAAAAGGATTCTATATGGAACCTTTTAGGGGTTCCATATACGAAGCGCCTGATAGAAACTTTTTAGGTTCTATATAGAACCATTTCTTCTAAGAGTGTATCGGGTCTATACCATCTTAGACTCCCAGTGTCAAGGGGGCCGCCTCGAATATTTGGTCGACTGGGAGGGTTATGGCCCAGAGGAATGGTCCTGTGTACCCAGAGATGGCATACTTGACCCAGACTTCCACCAACTCCACCCTGACCGACCTGCACCCAGGAGCCATGGCCGCCCTCGATGTCGGCAGCGTGCATGGGGAGCCGCCTGTGGAGGAGGTGGTAGTGTCACATAGACACCAGTCTCGTCAGGTTCCACCAATCAGCCCACACGTTTACATGCACCCGAATTCTGATTCTCCACACCTGCTGTACTTCATCAAGACACACATAAAGCCACCATCACTCTAACTAACCTTTGTCTGGTTACATACTCATAGTCACTTATGGACTATTCACTGCCCACCTCAGATACTTTCTTGCCTCTCCTAATCCAATCCTTTATCCATCGACGATCCTAGCTGCCACCTATAAAGAGAGAAAAAGCCTTTGGTTACACTTGCAAGCTAAGTTGCTTCAATTCAATCTCTGCATTCTTGCATACCTGCTGTTTATGGCTTCTCAGTTGCCGTTCCGTTGAATGAATCCTAGAAACCTGTTTGCCTCTTCGTGGTCTCCTTCTGTGTTGTGACAGTTTGAACATAAGTGTGTGTGTGTGTGTGTGTGTGTGTGTGTGTGTGTGTGTGTGTGTGTGTGTGTGTGTGTGTGTGTGTGTGTGTGTGTGTGTGTGTGTGTGTGTTTGTGTGTGTACACAACAATCCTATGGCAAATCCACCGAGTGTTTTTTTTTAAAGGCAGGGGCTATTTGCACTAAGTGTAAATAGTGATAGTGGCTATTTACACTAAGTGCAAATAGCAATAGATGCTATTTACACTAAGTGAAAATAGCATATTTTCATAGCGATAGTGTAACAGGAAAAAATAAGAAACAAGAAACTGTGAGTGGTGTCAAAATGCTTGTTTTGGTTATAAAAATGTTTGTTCTAGTTAAAAATTAATTATATGTTCATTCTTTATTTGAATAATGCATCTTGGAAAAAGTGGAGACACCTACAGGCAAGAAGGGTGTATAATGTGTGAAGTTGGCCATCTTTTCAGTTCACTCGAGCTGTTGCGAGGTGAAAATGTCTCTGGTCGTTTTTTTGTCTAAAGTCAATTGTATTTGTCTAGAAATGTGTTTGAGATAACTTTACTCTGTATTATTGTGTTCAGAAGGGTAAAGCAGTGTGTAGAAGAGTTTTGTGTCTTACAGGTGGTTGTGCACACCACGTGCTAATGGCGTCTGCTCTTCACTTCATTTCATATATTCGTTTGATTTATTATGTGTATTATTTTTTGACCGTTTTATGACCGGACTTGCAGTATTTATTGTCTGTTTGGTGCTCTCCATCTCTTTTCCAGGTATGATGTATTACCTTTTTCATGCACTTTTGTGTTCTCTGTGTTTATAAAAGGAAAAAAAGAGACTGAGTCATATTCGTATGTAACAAAAAGTGTTTATTGATTATGTATTCAGTTCACTCGAGCTGTTGAGAAGGATGTTTTGTGACCGGACTTACAGTATTTATTGTCTGTTTGGTGCTCTCCATGTCTTTTCCAGATTTTCTCCAGTTACAGTACACTACTAAAGTGAATGTGCTCAGCAAAACTGCTTTCGCGTGGTCATTATTAAAATAAAAGAACGCACGAACCAAGAGGGGTTACAATAGCGGCTATTTACACTAAGTGCAAATAGCTATAGATTATATTTCCAATAGCAGGATTTTCTGCTATTTATACTACTTGTTGGAAATAGTGGCAATTATCTTCAGTATTGTATTACATTAGCATGCAGTAATAACATATTGAGTGTAAATTATCATTTTAATTCAAATTATTAAATGAATGCCACCTTATTGGTACAATAAAGCCCTCCCTACACCTACCCTAACCCTACCCGATACTTTATTTTCAACTTTTTGTTTATTTCCTTTTATTAAATAAATGCCTTCACGATGTGATATGAGATTTGAAAAGGGAGAAAAAAAAAGTTTGGCAAAAGGTGGGTTCGAACCCAGGTCGATCGTGTCAAAAAGACCACAGCATGCATTTTACCATCTGCACCACTGGAGCTGATGATTCAGAGCTTTTTTTTTAATGTTGACTATCCCAATCACACGTTGGTGGGCAGAGTTAGTGTAAATAGCTCCCCAAAAATCATGAGCACTTCCTTAGATCAAGCCATTCCCAAATTCTTGGCAGAGTGACATCACACAGGCCCAAGGCCCTTCCCATGACTATTGACAAACACTACCCGTTTTAGCATAAGCGTTGATGCCCCCTTTAAAATTTGCATGCACACTGGCGGTGCCACTGGCGACTGTCCGTGGATCCCAGCTGTGACTCTGGACGCTGTTCAAAACCCTGCCGTACCACAGAGCACCTCAGCGCCACTCACATAATTTTACATTAAATTACATTATATTAGTCCCAAATTATTGTTAATGTACATAATGACTTCGTCGTAGACTGGAAGATTGTGTATTGTACATTTTTCTGCAAAACATTTGTCTTTGTCTCATACATTTGTATGTGCACTTCAGTGGTCAAAATGCACAGACACTCCCTCCTCCTTCCCTCAGCGGGCAGAACTTGTCATAAAGTTAGTGATAACAAGGCCCACTCATTTAGAGGAAAGATATGATTGGTCAGTTTTTCTGTCATTTGAAATTACTCTTCTATTTATTTACTATTTCTTGGCCCTCTGTAATTTCATAGCTGGAACACCAATAACAGAACCGCAAACGCTAGCCGGAAACATTCAGATATGAAGAAGTGGCGGCGTTTATTAACCCATTCGCTGAATAGGCAGATTTGAAGAGGTTTCAACACAGAAACTTTACTTGTTTGTACTTATTTTATTTAGATAATGATTGTCAAATTATGAATGGCTTAAATAAAATTTGTAATTATTTTTATTAAAAATAATATTTAAAAGTTGGTCATTTTTTAAATATTTATTTAAAAATTGTAAATATTGTTTTTAAAATATGTTTTAGGCCATGGAGGCTTGTCTGTTCCCCTCTGCATACTAATATATATATAAATATATATTTATATACACACGCACACACAGATGCATAATAGGAAAGAGTCCTGGGCAGAGAAACAGCTAGAGGAGTTGATGAGCACCAATAGAAATCTTTGGAGAAGTAATGCTTTTCTGAGTCTTGTTTGACTTTTCTGAGTCTTGTTTGAACCGTAGCGGTTGTGCACACACTCTCAATTCTGCCAGTAGGAGATCAGCTTATGATCCCTTAAACACCCTGCTCTCACATCACACTGGTTTCGGGCCATCTCAGCTCAGCATTTTTTGACATTTCTACAAAGTTCACTATCCTGCTGAACAGGCATACAGTATCTCACAAAAGTGAGTACACCCCTCACATTTCAGCAAAAAAATTAGTACCGTATTGTCCCGAATATAAGATGACCCTGATTATAAGACGACCCCCCTTTTTCCAGATTTACTTTTGGAAAAAGGCTTTTTGAAAACCAAATCTTGTTTGTTTGTTTGTTTTTCTCTCTGTAAAACACATTTTTTTTCTTAAATTATTTTCAAATTGCATATTTTTCCTATTTTAATTTTTGTTTTGAAAGTATGGTAAATACTGGTAAAATGTACCAACAATGACATTGAAAAATATACACTTTTTGATATAGCCTACCATTGAAATAACAGGTAGCCCATCTGAATTATATAACATTTAGGCTATCCATCTCATAGTAGCCTACCAAAATTTTATTATCAGTAGAAGTGAAATCTTATTGTAGTCTTCAAATCTGGGTACTGTCTTATGTTTTAAAATCACTTACAGAGGAAGTTTGGTCCCATCAGACTAACATGACAGTCACGACTTTACAACACACACACATTACATATTTCATGGCATATTCGTTATATACGTTTTTGGCGCCACCTATTGTTGTGGGTGTATTACTGACATGTCAAAGTCTAGACATCGAATATAAGACGACCGCGTTTTTTCAGATGTATTTCCAAGAAAAAAACATCGTCTTATATTCGGGACAATACGGTATATCTTCTCAAGGGACAATACTACACAAATGAAACTTGGATATATTTTAGAGTAGTCAGTGTGCAGCTTGTATAGAAGTACAAATTTACTGTCCTCTAAATATAACTCAACATATAGCCATTATTGTCCAAATAACTGGCAACAAAAATGAGTACACCCTAAGTGAACATGTCAAAACTGTGTCCAAAGTGTCAGTATTTTGTAGGGGCACCATTGTTATCTAGCACTGCCTTAAACCTCCTGGGCATGGAATTCACCAGAGCTGCACAGGTTGTTGCAGGAATCCTCTTCCACTCCTCCATAATGACATCATGGAGCTGTTGGAAGTTAGACACAAGGTGCTTCTCTACCTTCCGCTTGAGGATGCCCCACAGATGTTCAATAGTGTTCAGGTCTGGAGACATACTTGGCCACTCAATCACCTTAACCTTCACCCGGGAGGGCATCATCTTCTGCTTCAGAATGTCACAGTACATGTGGAATCCATGTTTCCCTCAATGAACCAGGGTTCTCCAGTACCAGCAGCACTCATGCAGCCCCAGACCATTGTGCTACCACCATGCTTGACTGTAGGTAAGATACAATTTTCTTGGAACTCCTCACCAGGGCGTCACCACACATGCTGGACACCATCTGAGCCAAACAAGTTAACCTTAGACCCATCAGACCACAGGACATGGTTCCAGTAATTCATGCTCTTGGCCAGGTTGTCTTCAGCAAACTGTTTGCAGGCTTTTTTTGTGAGCCAGCTTCAGAAGAGGCCATGCAAACCGACTTGTCGCAGTGCGCGGCGTATGGTCTGAGCACTGACAAGCTGACCTTCCACTTCTGCAACCTATAAAGCAATGCTGGCAGCACTCATGCGTCTGTTTTTTGAAGCCGGCTTCTGCACCTGACGCACAGCACAAGGACTCAACTTCTTTAATCAAACCCTTTCGAAGCCTGTTCCAAGTGAAACCCGTCTTGGAAAACCTCTGTATGCCACTGGCCACTGTTCTGTAATATAGCTGTTTTATATCCATATAGCTGTTTTCACGTAGGGTGTACTCACGTTTTTTGAGATTTTTTGACAATAATGGCTGTATATTGAGTTATTTTCAGAGGACAGTAAATCAGTACTGCTATACAAGTTGCACATTGACTACTCTAAAATATATCCAATTTTATTTCTATAGAATTGTCCTTTGAAAAGATATACTAAAATGATTGCCAAAATGTGAGGGGTATGAGATACTGTGTATTGTTGACTGTCAACTGTAAAAGTCAAACGCTAATACATTTACATTACATCAGCAATACATTAGCTTAAAGCTTAACCATGACGGTCATAATTTTTGTGTTATTTGTGTTCTCAAATGTTCTTCTGTGGTTAATGTCACATTTGTTTTCTTTTTTTTTTTCTTTTTTTTTACGTTATAAGGGAGTTTGTTATTTCAAGGCCAGGCCGAACAAATTGGACCCTAACAGAATAATAGTTTATTCAGTGGAAAGGCTTCCAAGTGCATCCTACACACAAGCATACAAATAGACGGCTCCTCTCATTTCCTGCAATCTCTCACATTCTTGTTCAGCAACCGTACTTAACAAGAGGAACAGACCACTCTGTCCTTTTCAGTGTGACTACTGTTGGGTTGTATTGATGTAAAATTGTATCTACAGTACAGTAATACACTTTGCAATGAATAGAGCTGTCCGTTTAGTCTGTTTAGTATTTAGTTGTGGTTTTGTTAAAGGAACACTCCGCTTTTTTTGGAAATAGGCTCATTCTCTAACTCCCCCAGAGTTAATAAGTAGAGTTTTACCGTTTTTGAATCCATTCAGCCGATCTCCGGGTCTGGCGATAACACTTTTAGCATAGCTTAGCATAGATCATTGAATCCGATTAGACCAGTAGCATCGCGTTCAAAAATGATCAAAGAGTTTCGATAGTTTTCCTATTTAAAACTTGACTCTTCTGTAGTTATATCATGTACTAAGACCGGCGGAAAATGAAAAGTTGCGATTTTCTAGGCCGATATGATTAGGAACTATACTCCCAGTCCTGCGTAATAATCAAGGAATTTTGCTGCCGTAACATGGCCGCAGCAGGAGCAGTGATATTACACAGCGCCTGAAAGTAGTCCCCAGCTATATTATAACTAGTTACCTAGCTGGGGACTACTTTCAGGCGCTGCGTAATATCACTGTGCCTGCTGCGGCCATGTTATGGCAGCAAAGCCAATGTAAAGAAATTAAAATTGGGGTTACGTGAGATCTCTTTGATGACTCAGTTAAAAGTTTAGCAGCAGAATTTTGAACCACTTGTAAACGTTTGAGTGTTGAATTACTAAGACAGGTAAAAAGAGAGTTGCAGTAATCAAGGCGGGAGGAAATAAATGCATGTATAATCATTTCCAACTCCGCTGTAGACACAACTGGCCTCAATTTTGCGATGTTTCTCAACTGATAAAAACAATTTCGAACCAAATAATTCACATGTTGATCAGGACTGAAGGCTTGCCCCATATGAACACCTAAATTCCGAAGGGTAGATTTAACAGAATGTGATAAAGAACCAAGAATTTCCATCACTTTTGGAAGAACACCAACAGGAGCTGAGATAAGTACTTCAGTTTTTTCAGGATTTAACTGTAGATAATTATTTGCCATCCAGACATTAATGGAGTTTATACAATTTAAAAGAACAGACAATTCTGTAATTTCATGAGACTTAAAAGAGATATAAAGTTGAATATCATCTGCATAGCAATGATAGCGAATGCCTTCAAATCAGTTTCCCCAGAGGCAGCAAATACAAAGCAAAAAGCAGAAAAACAGAACCCTGGGGAACACCACAGTGCTGTAGATGAAGTGTAATTTTGAACTCTTACTGAGAAAGACCGGTCTGATAAGTATGATGAAAGCCAACTCAAGGCTGTACCCGAGATACCAACCTCCTGTCTAAGCCTCTCAATTAATATACAGTGATCAACTGTATCAAAAGCAGCAGTGAGATCCAATAAAACCAGTACAGAGCATTCTCCTACATCGCCTTGCATTAACAAGTCATTTAAAAAGTCAGTTTCGGTTGAGTGCATACGACGAAAGCCAGATTGGAATTTATCAAACACATTATGACCATCTAAAACAGCTGAAAGCTGATTTACAACAACTTTTTCCAGGACCTTAGCCATAAAAGGTAACTTAGAGATAGGTCTATAATTTTGGAGTAAAGATGAATCGAGATTTGTTTTCTTTAGAATAGGTTGAACCACAGCTTGTTTAAAATAACCTGGAACTTGACCAGATGTTAATGAATTGTTAATTATAGATAACCCACACGGACCGATCGTGTCAATAATATTTTTAAACAAGACACTGGGTACCACATCCGGATGACAAGAAGAATTTTTCATAGAACTAACTACCTTAGTAAGATCATCAATTGTTATTGGAGAAAAATTCTCCAGGGTTACTGGCCTGGAGACATGAGGTATTTGAAGTGAAGCAGAAGGTATGATATTATTTTGTATATTTTTTTATCTTATCCACAAAAAAATGGAGAAAATTATTGCACTCTTCAACTGAAGAGACTTGAAACGCCGGCGATGGAGGCGAAACAATGTTATGTATAGTGTCAAATAAAATTTTGGGATTATGTCTGCTGCTAGATATTAAATTAGAAAAAGACTTAATTCTGGCATCCTTAACCTTGTTATTAAAATCCATTAAAAGTTATTTTAAGTGCTGATAGTGAACTAATAGTCGAGTAGATTTCCACAGACGCTCAGTTTTACGACAAATACGTTTAAAGGAGCGAATACTATCATTGATCCATGGAGTGGAATTTGACAGACGAGCTGCTGTGGACTTCACAGGAGCAACTTCATCCAAGACTAAAAGGCAATGCTCATTAAAAGATTGTACTTGAAGATTACACGTCTGTTGATTAAATACCTAAAAACTACTAAATAGATTCTGAACCATAAGATAAATTTAATTGCAGCAGTGGAGCATTTTAAAGTTCAACAGTTAGACCAGCCATATGTGCATTTAACAACACTGACCTCTATCATGTCAATTGTCATTTCTTATGAATTATCCAGTGATATTTTGAGCTGTTAAATTGTGAGTGATTGCATGCATGGCAAATGAAAATGAATTTTAAAAATATTATATAAAGGCCTAGTGTGCACACATGCACCAAATCAAGCTCAAGTTCTTTCAGGTTGGCACCAAAGTGTCACCAAGATTCAGCTAAGATAATATTGAT
The DNA here is from genome assembly GCA_036784905.1 of Acrossocheilus fasciatus. Classification (NCBI taxonomy): domain Eukaryota; kingdom Metazoa; phylum Chordata; class Actinopteri; order Cypriniformes; family Cyprinidae; genus Acrossocheilus; species Acrossocheilus fasciatus. The sequence goes on from CM071942.1 coordinate 18,182,286, forward strand.
ACACCTTGATTGGCTCTATGACTCTCTCTCCTCTCCATGTAGCTGGTGTGTGGTGAGCGCACTGGCGCCGTTGTATTGTGGCTGCCGTCGCATCATCCAGGTGGATGCTGCATACTAGTGATGGTTGAGGATAGATACCAGATGCCAGATACCAATACCAGACAGGGGATCACATGGACAGACTAGAACTAAATACACAGGCAAATGAAGATAATTAACAAGACACCCCTGAACCGAATGACATAATCAGACATAGATGGGAAAACTAGGAGCACATGAGGGAATAAAACACAACAAAAAGTCCAGGAGCCTCGTTTATAAAATGTTGCACAGAAACTATCCTAAAATTGATCTTACGATCATTTCTCAAATATGTGTATGTGCGATTCATAATATGAACGTACAGAAAACGCACGTTCGCGTCTCTTTCAGGTGTGAAATCTATGAATCGCAAATGATCTTGAACTTGCGCACAAATGAATGCTTCAGCTCTCTGCCTTGTAAACGACTTCTAATTAATGTCATTAACATGTAAAAGATTACCAGTCATCCAAATTCTTTCATTTAGAACAACGAGCTGCAAGAACAGCTTACATTTTCAAAAACCTGCAGTACTCGAACAAGAAAAAGTGTGCATGTCTGCTCAGACCCTAATGTGATGCCACGCACTTTTCCACATCAAGCCAATTTTTACAAATATGAGTGCTGGCGTGGATTTAAGCGTACGCACACTCTAATATCAAATTTGAATGTACGCATGCTTTATAAATGAGGCCCCAGGGGTGTGACATGTTTGTATGTATGCATGTATTTATTTATATTTCATATTTAAATGGATGTGTAGAAACAGAGATTATATCCAGTCTTACAGTCATACTAATAACATACTTTGATAGCAACATAATTTGAAGTGCAGGGTATTTGCAATTGCTACTGGGTTTTGTTTTTGTTCTATCTACCCTGGGATTTGCCTGCTGACAAGACAAATGTTTGACAAAGTGCATCTGAAAATACAAATGTGGACTTTTAAAATTCAGAATAACTTATAAAGCAGTGTTTTTGAGTCTGAAGCAATGCTTTGTTATTTACCTTTTATGTGAATAGAAAGCTAACATATGCATGAAATATTCTAGATATGTGTGTACTGCACCAGGTTAATAATGTCAAAATGGAACAGAACTAGAAAGTAAATATAGTGAATCTTTGAACACAGCTATTTTCTTTGAACACAGACATTATTCATTTAATAACAATGATAAAAAATATATATATATATATTGTTTTGTTTTGGGGGTGTTACAAAAGTAATGATCAGGGCAGCATATTCCATTATAATGATAATAAAATAACAAAGGAAGGAAGGATATAAAATATAGATTTAGATATAAAAAAATGTTACATGATTAAAAAGATGCAAAGCTGTTTCATCTCTGTCAGACGGCAATGAGATATCACCGTCTCTCCTAATAATCCTTTCCTAGACTCCTGGAGTTATGAAAATGTAAATGAGAATGAAAAGGAGTATAAACAGCCAGATGATCTCACATGAGGGTGGGTGATCTCCTATGCCAAGGTGTCAAGCTGCCATCTGGCCTTGATCACAGCAACCTCAGTCAGATTTAACAGTTGCTTCTCTTTGAAGCTGCCGTTATAAACAAGATAATCTAATGCCCTGTGTAGCTACAGGCTGAATGAAAGAATATGCCTGAGATGCATTTTGATAATTTGTCATTGGTGTTTTACATATAATCGACAGTTTAGTTTAAATGTCCCACTTTACTTGCATTCAGATCAGCACATCATTGCTTCACGTCTAATTGATTTAGCTTATACAAGGATCATGTCTTGCCAAAATATTATGCTCTACTTCACCCAGAATTCTTGTTTGTATTTATACAAAGACACAAAAATTCACCCCATATGGCCTCTATCCAGTGTAAGGCATCCTTTGTCTGAGAGAAAATCCAAAGATGAAAGAAAGCTTAAAATGAGAGCATGATTTTCATACAGTTCATGTCACTTAAAGTGAGTGTCGCCAGGGCAGGTCTCACTGTGAGCTCATTGAATTGTTTACAATGCTTTTATATATTATATAATTGTCTCCAAATTACACTTGATAAGCAGTGATAGGTATGCAGACAGATCTAAAAAATTAGGTTGGCTGAATATCTGATAATATCTGACACAGCGTGTCTGTTTTTGCATGGTGCTCCATGAGTCTGAAACATTAAGGGGATTAGCTTTAATTTTCCCAATGAAATCCAGAGCCTCATACTTCTGGATATTCAAAATATTCTATTGCTGTATACATAAATACAAAACATGTCAATTATGACCGTTTTACCACATTTAAAAGATCATAAATTGCTCTAACTTATTTATTAAATTCTTGTGAAAAATTTAAATTGACTTAAAAAAATAAAGGGATAAAGTACAGCTAGCCATTAGCTCCAAATCAACCTGATCAACACATTCTCACTCCCAACTAGTCACATATTGACACTTGGTCACAACCCTTTGACATCACTTTTTGATGCACAGGTGTAACGGAGCCAACGAGACGAGAGACAGGTGGATCCATGTGCAAACTTTATTACAAAGGTGTCGCCAAGCAAACAAGTAAGGGTCAAACAGTGGCAAACAGGTATATCAAAAGCAAGGCAAAGAGTCATCCAAAAACGGGCATGAGTCAGTAGACAGCGAACAATATCCAAAGGGGTTTGACAAGAGAGGTAAATCCGAAAACGTAAGCTATAGTCCAGGCAGGGGAAAACACAGTCTGAAACAGGCAAGGCAAGGCAAGACTAGGAAAACTATAAAAGGCTCTGTAGGGTAGCTAAAGCTAGGGCAGTAATAAGTGCATACAATACTCGGCAGTGAGGGAGAGAAAGTCCATGGCTTAAAAAGCATATTGCAGGTTAGAGACCCCAGTAAGTCGATGTATAGAAAAATAATGTAGGAACTAGATTTTCTTTAAAATAAACCTTAAAATATGCTATTAAGGCTTCTGGAATCGTTTTTGTGAGAGAATTTTACTTCCGCATCTGAAAACCGCCAAAACCGTAAGTGACGCATCAAAAGGGAGAGCGATCCATTTCAACCACAGGAACACAATGGATCGCAACGACAGTTCGGACGCTAATATCCGACACAAACGTTACGTTATATATCGGTGTCTCATCATTGCAGGAGAGAGAGATAAACACATTTTTTATTCATAGGTGCTTGTGTGGTAAATGCAAGGAAAGTCAGTGCTGCAGGGAGTTAGATACGTTACACACCAGGTCTTAGTGGAGAATGTGACCCCCACACTTGATGTGCAGTGTTCTGACTCTGCACGAGGCTTGCTGTCTGAACCCATAATATGTGCTACAGATAACCTATATGCACTTCAGACAGGAGCATGGACCTCTCCAGACCAGCAGACACATGTATTTTTAGGGCAGAGATCAATTATTAAACTGAGTTGAATATTTGTATGTATAAATACATAGTAAATTAAAGATTTGAATATTAAATCGGAATAATTTTGTTTCTCAATTAAAGTTGCCTATATTTGACTACCAGTAAATAACACTTTTTGATCCTATTGGTATAACACAATAAATATAGACAGCATACAGGCAAGTTGTCCGCTCGGCCTATGGTGTTCTGTGCAGGCACATCAAGCAATGGCTGTTGTGTCAGCCCTCAGAATACTTTATAAAGGAAGGAGGAATTTATAAAGATTTTGAATGGCCCCACTTTGGTCACAATAAAAAACAATCACAAATTGTTTTACTGTATAAACATTTGTTTATGAAGTTTACATCATGAAAGATTGTTAAATGTTTTTAAATGTGTCAGATGGTATATTTTTCTTTTGGTAGTATATGTTTGGTACATCTACAACTCTCTCTCTCTCTCTCTCTCTATTATATATATATATATATATATATATATATATATATATATATATATATCAGATCTATATCATATCTGCATTTATGGTTAATTAAATTCAGTTTTATTTATGCAGCACTAAATTATAACAAATTTCACAGCACTGATAATACCTAACTCAAAACACAACATCTCAAATTTTTAGATATATATATATAGAGAGAGAGAGAGAGAGAGAGAGAGAGAGACTTTGACTTTTAAGTTCTTCTTCAATTATATATATATAAAAAAAAAACTATTGAATCATTAACAGAAACACATCAACATTCTTAGGCAAAACATCTCACAACCTTAAACCAGAAATAAAAATCAAACATACAAGTTTAAAAAACCATCATGAGTTACCTCACAAATACAATTATTAATACACTACTTAAATTTAAACATCTCTATATTCTCAATCAATTTATAATATGCAAACTCTATCTTTACACGAGCTTTAATTAATCCAATTAAAATCATGACAACATCATTTGATTCTTCACCATTCACTTTTTTTTTTCGTGATAGCCATATTGCCAATTTTGTTTGACCAAATAAAAAATTCAATAAAATTAGAGTCTCTTTCTTATTAAATTGATATTTAGGCCCATATATAAAAACCGATGGTGTAAACACTTGTCCCAACCTATGACACCATCTTTCCAGTATATTAAAAAGTGGTATCAATCTTTCACAATTTAAAAATAAATGAAAAACAGTTTCTTCCTGTCTACAAAAAATACATTCCTGATTTACTTTTGGATCAAGGTGTGCTCTGTGTCTGTTTGTAGCTATTATACCATGCACAACCCGCCACTGTAGATCACCAGTTCTTTTTTCAATGGGGGCTTGTACAAGGTCCTCCAGCTGCCTTTCGGGGAAACATCTGTCCCAAAGACTTCATGCCATTTTGAATCTTTATGGTTTTAAATAGATTTAAGATGTAACACTTTTACACACAGTATGTATAAAGTTTTCTTACTGGTGTCACTAAACAATTCCAGCTGAGGTGTTGTAAAGGTAAGCAGACTTCCTTCTACTTCCAGCCATGCCCCAAATGCAGCTGAAATTTGAATCTCTGGAAAAGCAGAGATATGCTATTCTTCAAAAAGACTTTCAGAAGAAAAAAATCAATTCTGTGGAAAAAGGTCTTTAACAGTTTTTGCACCATTCGAACTGACATTATGTTGACATCCATCCATCTTTATTTAGCAAATGTCCAACTTTGGTTATACCTGCATTCCACATAGCTTCCTTCAGAGACATTGATTGTAAAAGATCCACATCTATTGCAGGATTTCATAAAAGAGGCTCTTCTCTCAACCACAAGCCTTGAACAGTACTTAGTTCTCTTGAAAACTTGAAGACTTTCCATGCATTCAACATTGACCTATAGAAAGTTGTCAATCCTTTTAGATTAAGATTCTCAATGTCCATGAGAAATAAATGACGATCCAGTGCCATACTGCCTGCTTTTCTCAAAAGGGCACAGGCTATTTCGAACCAACACACATTGTCACCATACAGTAGTCGCTGGGCTGTTTGAAGTCTGAAAGCTTTTATCCTTGACTTTAGGTCCACTAAACCTTGGCCTCCTTCTTGCCTGGGTAAAAGTAACACTGGTGCTTTTAACCAATGTTGTCCAGACCAAAAAAAATCTACTAAATGTTTTTGAATTTTTTGTACAAGATCTTCAGGAGGTTCAAGTATGGTCATTTTATGCCACAGGAACGAAGCCACCAGGTTATTTCAGATTAAGACTCTTCCCCTATATGACAGCTGGGGTAGCAACCATTGCCAGCGAGACAACCGAGCACACACTTTTTCCACTAAACCCAACCAGTTCTGTTTTCTATACTCCTCTGTACCCAAGAAAACGCCAAGATATTTAAACCCATTTCTTCCCCACTGCAATCCAACCGGAAGCAGTGGTCCCACATCATTAGAACTGCACCACAGAGTATTACTCTTTCCCCGGTTTATTTTAGCAGATGCAGCCTTTTCAAAACACTCTAAACTCTCTTTCAAAAATTCAACATCTTTGCTGTTTCTTATTATGACTGTTACATCATCTGCATATGCAGTTAATTTGATAGAATGTTGTAAAACTTAAATGTTGTAAAAATGTTGTAAGAATTAAACTGTAAGACCATTCCTCAGTTTACAAAGAAAGGGTTCGATAACTATACTATAAAGTTGACCCGAAAGTGGGCAACCCTGTCTAATGCCCCTTTTTACTTTTATAGGAATACTCAAACCACCATCCATTCCAATCATACAAGTTGCATCATTATAAAGTAACTGAAATATTAAACAAATATTTTTACCAAACCCAAAAGATTGTAAAGCTTTAAAAAGAAATTGATGATTCTTTCCGATCAAAAGCTTTTTCTTGATCGAGTGATAAAATACCTACATTGCTGTTATTATATTGAGTATAATCTATAAGATCTCTCATTAAATGTAAGTTATCTGTGATGGATCTACCTTTTACACAATATGTCTGGTCTTTATGTATGACTTCACAGAGTACCTTATTTAACCTATTAGCAATACACTTGGATAAAATCTTATAATCAGCACACAATAAAGCCACAGGCCTCCAATTTTTTAACATTGTTAAATCACCCTTCTTGGGTAGCAATGCAAGTACTGCCCTTTGGCAACTCTTAGGAAGAATTCCTTTATAAATACAGTTTTTCACGACTTCAAAATAATCAGAACCAATGATTTTCCAGAAAGTCTTGTAAAATTCTGTAGGGAGTCCATCAATACCAGGTGAACGACCTAAGGAAAGACTCAGCAGTTAATTCTTCAAAAGATAGTTCAGTCTCTAGAGCTTCATATGCTCTGAAGAAATGCGAGGAAGTTCTTTCAACAATTCATCTCTATTCAATTCATCTGTATTGTCCATGGCATAGAGATTAGAATAAAAGTCCACAGCAATTTGACAAATTTTCATTGGATCCTCTGTATAATGTCCATTATTGTCTTTTAACCGATACATTATATTTTTTTTGTCCAACTTTACGTTCTAAATTTAAAAAATAAGATTTTGGACCATCCATATACCTTATAGACAAAAATCTGCTTCTTACAAGGGCCGTTTTAACTTTTACATTTAAAACCAAACACAATTCTTGTTTCAAGTCTGTCCACTTTTCTTGCAAATGAATAGAATTGGCAGCAAACATCTTTTCCTCAACAGCATTAATTTCTTTTTCAAACCATTCTAATGTCATTTTCATGCACATTGTGGAATGAGAAACATATTGTTGACAAAACCCTTTAATATGTATCTTCCCAATTTCCCACCACTGGATAATACTCTCAAATCTTTCTTTTTCTTTTTTCCATGTTTCCCAAAAGTTCTGAAAAACATCATAAAACCTTTTGTCATTCAAGAGTTTCACATTAAAACGCCAATAACAGCTTTTATAAGCTCTCTTTTCCACACTACAGTCAATTGTAATTAACTTATGATCAGAGAAAGCAATAGGAAAGATGGTACTATGCAAAATTCTATTTTTCATATTATCTGATACATAAAAACGATCCAAACGTGCAGCAGACACTATATCATTACTAAATTTCACCCAAGTATACTGTTGTATACTTTGATTGTTCGCTCTCCACACATCAGTAAAATTATGTGATTCAATAATATTTGCTAAAACAGCAGCAGACTTCGGATGAGATTCTTCTCCATTTCTATCCAGTGTAAAATTGAGTGTACAATTCCAATCACCTCCTAAGATGATATAATCACTATCTTGCTGTTGTTGTAAAACTTGTTCCAATTTATTAAAAGTATGAATTCTAACATTCCCTTTATTAGGAGCATAGATACTCACAAAAACAAAGACAATATTACTAATTTCTACTCTCACTACCAGTAATCTTCCTGGTTCTACTTCAATTTTTGATATAATTTTAGCCTTTATAGCAGTAGAAAAAATAATTGCAACTCCTGCACTAATATTAGAGCCATGACTTAAGCAACTTTCTCCCTCCCACCATAAACCCCAGTCTACCTCATTCCTATAATCGCTATGAGTTTCTTGCAACAAGATTACATTAATATTTTTTAACTTAAGTTCTAACAAAGCATCATTCTTTACTTTATCTCTCAAACCATTAACATTAAGAGATCCTACTCTTAAGACCACCATGAAAAGATATAAGAGAGAGAAACAGTAAAGAAAACAAATATAGGATAAAGAAAAGACACAAGCCATAGTGATTTATCTATTTTTTCCCCCTTGTCAGCCTTGCTTTACCAACCTTTTGCTTTACTACAGTTATGTGCTTTTTTAGACGGAAACGTTTTTGCTGTGATACTTCTTTGTAAGAACTGTTTTTCCTTATCCACGCCACAGAAGCTACAAACTTCTCCAAATCTGGAAAAAAAGTCCCTACTTCAACCCTCACTTTTCCTTTTGTCTCATCCAGAAATCTGTTAATTTCATCAACAGTATACAAGTCCTTTGCCACATCCAAACCATCTAAACATTGCTCATCATCTCTTGATCCCTCATCCGTACATTGAGAGAATACTTCCAAATCATCATCTCCATCTTCTCTTAACTCCTCCTCTACCTGATCCCCACACCTTTCATCCTGTCTATCCATTTCAGCAACATTAACAACCTCATTCAATTCATTACTTGCATCAACTTTTCCAACATAACTACAACTCGGCTTTTCACTTCTCTGTTTATTATCATAGTTTTCACTCACCTCATCTGTAGACTTCACACTGTTAACTTCAGGTTGTTGTAAGCTTCCATCTCTCTCTGTATGTTCACCTTCAGTCGTTTGTTCTGATGACGGCAACGGTTGAACATTAATTTGTTTATGCTGACAAAAAAGACGTTTGTGCTCTAAATCGCCGCAATCAAAGCACCTTAGGTTATCTGTGCTCGCATAGACCATATATGAACTCTCACCGTGATTAACACGAAAAGAAATCTCCAATGATTTATCTGGTGTGGTCAAGAACATATAGACCTGTCTTCTAAAAGACAAAACATCCATGCTGCTTTTACATCCTAAATGAATTGATATCACTGGACTCGCAGTTTTTCCAAATCTTGTGAGTTCTTTCATAATTACTTCATTAGGCACGAAAGCCGGTACATTAAAGACAGTAATCCTTGTTGAAGGAGCCGATAATGGAGTTACAGAAACAAAAGTTTCCTTCACCCAAATGCCGTTCACGGTTAACTCATTAACCAGCGCTTCACTTTTCAAAAACACCACTACCGCCTTATTCATACGCGACGCAGAAACAATACTGTCAAATCCTATTTGTTCTCCTACTACTAATAGCACATCTTCAGCAATTACACCAGGTTCAGGTACACACCTGCACCCATTCCGGAGTGATAATGGTGGCGATCCCTGAACTGAAGGAGACGCCATACCGACAAACCACGCCACACGGCGGGTTTTCAAAAACAAACCCCACTCTCCTAATTTAAAATTCCACTAACTAACAAGGGGGAAAGCAAACAAATAAAGAAAAAAAAAAAAAAAAAAAAAAAAAAAGAAGAAAGAAAAAAAGAACATAAAAAATAAATTAAACAGAAAAGCCCGAAAGAGTCACAGTCGCTCTCACACGTGCAATCTCACGCTACAACCCACTCCAGAGAGAGAGAGATGTACCAAACATATACTACCAAAAGAAAAATATACCATCTGACACATTTAAAAACATTTAACAATCTTTCAGTTTGGGTATCACACTTTGTGTTGTTAATGTGTGTTAAATCGTGAATGCTGTGCTGATCTTGTTGATCCTCTGGAGGGATCTGGAAAGAGGAGCAGATGAAGCGGAAGACAAGACAGTGCTGTTCTCGTGGAGCCTGTGGTGACCTGCAGTATTCCTCTCTCAGGGACTTCATGAGGCCTGATGCATATGCCGGGAGAAGCAAGCAAACGTTTAGATCACATTCACTGTTGACCATGCTTTTCCACTTCCACAAAGTAGTTCTGGTTCAGAGCATGACTACAGCAGATATAAAGGAAAAAGAGGAAAAAGGGCTGTTAGGGTTCGCCACAAATTGCCAGAATCTGTGGCAATGAATTACTCACATCAAGCTTAAAGGAGCACTCCACTTTTTTTGGAAATAGGCTCATTCTCCAACTCCCCTAGAGTTAAAGAGTTGAGTTTTACCGTTTTTGAATCATAGATCATTAAATTCGATTAGACCAGTAGCATCGCGTTCAAAAATGACCAAAGAGTTTCGATATTTGTCCTATTTAAAACTTGACTCTTCTGTAGCTATATCGTGTACTAAGACCGGCGGAAAATGAAAAGTTGCGATTTTCTAGTCCGATTTGGCTAGGAACTATACTCTCATTCCGGCGTAATAACCAAGGAACTTTGCTGCCGAAACATGGCCGCAGCAGGTGCAGTGATATTACGCAGCGCCTGAAAGTAGTCCCCAGCTAGGTAACTAGTTATAATCAAATTTTTTTTTACAGTCTATGGTTATAATATAGCTGGGGACTGCTTTCAGGTGCTGCGTAATATCACTGCGCCTGCTGCCGCAGCAAAGTTCATTGATTATTACGCCGGACTGGGAGTATAGTTCCAAATCATATCAGCCTAGAAAATCGCAACTTTTCATTTCGCGCTGGTCTTAGTACACGATATAACTACAGAAGAGTCAAGTTTTAAATAGGAAAACTATCGAAACTCTTTGGTCATTTTTGAACGTGATGCTACTGGTCTAATCGGATTCAATGATCTATGCTAAGCTATGCTAAAAGTGCTATCGCCAGACCCGGAGATCGGATGAATGGATTCCAAAACGGTAAAACTCAACTTACTAAACTGTAAGTTGGAGAATGAGCCTATTTCCAAAAAAAGTGGAGTGTTCCTTTAAAACGGTGCAAATATTTGTATGGCGTTGGTGGGTTAGGGTGTGGGAGGGGGGTGTTTTTAATGTTAATGGTTAATTAGTAGAGGAGTTAATGCAAACAATGAATTCTAGACTAGGACTGCAGGTTATGAAACCATATTTAAATTCATATTTGGACACTTGTTAATAATAGCAACTGCACATAAAAATAAATAATTTCTTGCCTCATTGATGCGGCATCAAGTCAAACACACCTAAAGTCTTGAATTCTAGGCTAGAACTGCAGGTAAGGAGGTCATATTGTTTGCTATACTAAAGAATTAATGGTAACACTTTACAATAAGTTGTCATTTGTTAACATTAGTTAATGTATTAACTAACATGAACAAACAATGAACAATGCATTTATTACCCTATTCATCTTTGTTAATGTTAATTAATCAAAATACAGACGTTCATTGTTAGTTCATGTTAGTTCGTAGTGCATTAACTAATGTTAACAAACACAACTTGAGATTTTAATAATGCCTTAGTAAATGCTAGCCTATAGGTGACCCTGGACCACAAAACCAGTCTTAAGTCGCTGGGGTTGTAGCAATAGCCAAAAATACATTGTGTGGGTCAAATAGTTGTATCTCGGCCCAATATTGTCCGATCCTAACAAACTATACATCAAAAGCTTATTTATTCAGCTTTCAGATGATGTATAAATCTCAATTTTAAAAAATTTACACTTAAGACTGGTTTTGTGGTCCAGGATCACATATGTGCCTTTTGTTTAAGCTGTAAATTGGACACGTACCAATAGAAAACAAATGTAAAGCATTTAAAAAATAATTTAAATATAAAAGTATTTCAGTGTATTAATTAAATGATTTTATTGTAGTTACATTTAATGATTGGTGTTGTGCTGCTGTGACTTCACATGAGCAAGCTCACTATTGGCTGATTCAGAGGTCAAGGTCAGCCATTTTGTGTTGACATCATTGTAGTCCTTCGTTCACAACACTTAAGTTTCACCTCAGTCAACACTTAAGAATCAGTCTTAGACTTTACTGAAAGTTGATTTTAGTTTCTTTATAAAAGTCTCCTACTCTTAGAAAAGTCCTACTTTTTACTAAGAATTTCTTGACACTTAAGTCAAAGCTTAAGACTATACTTAAGAGTATTTCTGAGAAGTTTTGGTAACACTTTATTTTGATGGTCCCTTTTGAACATTCTGTTGACACTAAGTAATGTTGCAACTACATGTCAACAAACTCTCATAAGAGTATTAGTAGACTGTCTGCTTCATATCTACTAACTCCTTATTGTGTTGGTCTCCCAACAGATATTCTACTGACTATAAGTAACCTTGCAAAAACGTGTCAACTTAATCTAACCCTAACCCTACCAGTCAACTAATACACTACTAACACTCTAATGAGAGTCAGTAGAAATGTAGGTGCAACATTACTTATAGTCAATAGAATGTGTTAAAGGGACCATCAAAATAAAGTGAAACCGAAGTTTTATACATACGGGCCCAGATCAGTTAGTTTGGCATAATCGTACATTAGTACTATTTAATAGTAAATAAAAGTAAATGGACTTCTTCTCCTCATAATAATCTTGATGCATATGCAACGACACGTTCTCCCTCCATTTCTTGGGTCAACACCGCATCCAGTCCAATCTCACTTGCATCTGTCTGTACTCTAATGGCTTGCTGAAATCTGGTGGCATTAACACGGGGGCTTGAGTTAATGTTTGTTTGATAGCATCAAATGAGTCTTGACACTCATCAGTCCAGATCCATGTGGCTTTCTTCTGCTTTAAGGAATGCAAAGGAGATGCCTTTTCTGATAAATTAGGAATGAACCGGTGATACCAACCTGCCAATCCTAAAAAACGCTGAAGATATTTTAGTGACTGAGGAGTAGGGAATGCATTAATTGCTGCCAACTTGGCTGGATCAGTCTTGACTCCCTCCATGGATACAATGTGACCCAGAAAAGCAATGGTACGTTACAAGAAATTACATTTAGCCAGATTAATTGTGAGCCCTGCATCATGTAGACATTGTAACACCTGGTTGATATGTGGAAGATGTTCTTCCTCATTTCTTGAGTAATCATATCATTAATGTACACTAGGCAGCACTTTCCTCTCACCCTCTTCAGAACATGCTCCATTAACCTTTGGAATGTGGCTGCGGCATTTTTCAAGCCAAACAGAAGGCGTCGGAATTCAAATAACCCTGCAGAAGTCACAAATGCAGTTTTTTGTACGCTATCCACTTCCATCTCTATCTGCCAGTACCCACTCTTAAGGTCCAATGTGGAGAATATAGCAGCTCCATGCAGAGACTCCAAGATTTCTTGAATCTGAGGCATCGGGTATGCATCCAGATGAGTATTGGCGTTACGATAATCAATACATAATCTTAAGCTTCCATCCTTTTTTGATACAACTACCACTGGAGACGCCCATGGTGAAACTGATGGCTGTATAATTTCCTTGTGTAAGAGTTCCAGGATTTCAGCATCTACAAACTGTTGTGTATCTATGGCTAGTCTATATGTCTTCTTCCTCACCGAAACCTCATCAGTAGTTATGATGCGATGTTTTACTTCATTAATGTGTCCAATGTCTTGCGAGCATACGGTGTGCCAGTTGAATAAAAGACCTTCCAATTCCTTCTTGTATGGCTGAATAGTTTTGGCTTTCAGTGCAACCTGCTGAATGGAGTGTATAACTGATTCTGAAATTGATACAGTTGGAACAGCAAGATAGAAATGAACGGAAGATATGGAGTCCTGCCTGAGAAATGGAAACACATGATCAGTCTGGTCATTTCCAGTCTATACTGGGCTTTTTCGAAATCAAGCACAACTCCCGCCTTCACCAAAAAATCCATACCAAGGAAAATTGGCAAAGACAGATCTCTGTCCCTCAAAACGAATATTGTCAATGCCAGCCTTTGACCTTGGATTTCACACTGCCACTGAACTTTTCCTATGGCTTCATGCCTCTGGCCATTGGCTAAAATGAAAACTTGGCCTTCGCTTGGATCACAAGGTTCCCCCTGACTCAATTGCTTCCACAGGGATTTGCGCAGATTTTCATCAATGGAGAAAGTATTTAACTACAATTTCCACCCCACTGTGACATCTGAAGAACAGATGAACACTTTCAGCACGTATACTATTAGTGTTGCACATCCCAGCAACCACTGCAGAGATTAATGAGGAACAACGAGTACAGATTATGTCACATTGCATCACATTTAATGACATATTGTTGTGGTTACTTACTTTTTGGCTGTTTCATAGCACAAGTTTGACATCCAAAAAGGATCTGTGTTGGACTGTTGACAGTTGGACATGAATGTTTTGTAAATTGACACAGAAAACCAGCCACCGAGAGGTTATTGTAAATCAGTGATTCCCAAATCTGGCAGCCCCAGTGCATTTGTATTTGTCCCTTGCCTGACCCATCTCTCTAATAAAGAGCTGACAAGTTAAATCAGGTGCATTACAGTAGATCACTCAAAATGTACACCCCCAACAGTGCACATGTTGGCAACCAAATCCTTATCTGTGTAAGGACAGGTCAATATTTTAAAGGAATTGAGAGATTTGGGGGTAGAAACAGTCTTTTCAGCCAATTTTCACATGTGAAATGTGAAACAATTCTGCATATATAAGTGATAATTCTCATCCACAAAAAAAATAAAATAAATTATATATAATGGAAAGAATCTGAAGATTAGAACCCAGACAGTTACCACACATGCAGTTTATCCAGTGCATCTTATCTAACATCTTATGTTACCTAACACCTAACATCTTATCCATTGACTTCCATTGAAACAGGTCTCCATGTTCTACTTACTAAATCTACTTACTATCTACTTACTAAAATCTGTGCTCAGCATTAATTTTAATATTACAGACTGCTGATATCAAGAGAACTGTAAGAAGCTGTCATTGTGGAAAGAGAGAACAGTGAGTCCATCATGACATTTCGCCACAGTGCTGCTCACTAGGCGCACGGAACCTAAGCAACAGGGGCATTGCTGTATTTGAGCATTCGTGCATTTACTGTGTTCAGAACCACTGAAACGTTCACTCATTCACTATTCACTATAGTGAATGCCATAAACTGTAAGGACAGTAGCGTATTCACAGACAATATTGTGTAGTATGACGTGAATGCAGTGACAGAAGAAATCCGACAATGACAGATTCAGTGAATCAAATGAGCTTTCTTTCTTTCTTTCTTTCTTTCTTTCTTTCTTTCTTTCTTTCTTTCTTTCTTTCTTTCTTTCTTTCTTTCTTTCTTTCTTTCTTTCTTTCTTTCTTTCTTTCTTTCTTTCTTTCTTTCTTTTGCCTGTCTGAGCATGATTATTCACCAAACCAAAACATGTAGTTGCTGATTGCGAACCATATGAGTATTGTATAGTTGTGTACACAATCAGTCAATTGTGTTCAGAAGGTGCTCTGAAAGAGTGATGAGAAGAACTGAGCTGGCTTTGCAGTACAACAGATACTTAAAAATCAGTGTTCTACCTTGTATTGTGAACCAGTAAAGCTCTAAAGCTCCATAGGCCTATTAAAGTCTGGAAAATGGTGGTGTAGTAATGACAGATGATTCAAAAGTAGAACAGACTCTCAGCCAAAGCAGATTTCATTGATTACTTTGACTGAAACATTTATTTCATTTTATTTTGAGAATGTGAACGGCGTGTGACAGAAGAAACAGATTTCATAACACACTGCTGCAAACAAGATGAACTAATAATGTACCTCTACCTTTTGGATTATTGGACCATAACAGGTCTGGGATGGGAATTGTTGATCAATACTATTGATTCAACCCTGTCCATGGTGCAGCCTATAATCTGCAGCCATAGTTACAAAGAAATGGGTCTTCAACAGTTAGCAGCACGTAGGTATTTGGAGTCATTTAAGTAAAATTGAAATGGTCTGCCAAAAGGATCATTCTGTTTGAAAAAGATGGAGAGGGGAATTTAAAAATATCTTGAGTAAGTGTGGAGAATCATGAAGATGAAATATCTGCAGAAGATGCTAAATAAAATTATCCATTTGGCCCTATAAATAAAGGTACATCTTGTCAATGGAAACAAATTTTCTTTTTTGAAAACTAAAAATCATGAATTAAGCTCTTGTCTGCACAATTACAGTACAGTTTTTGGCTTTAGAACTGAACATACTGATTATTTCTTAGCATTTGTTATGCTTCCATCAAGGCAAAATCCTTTGTTAAAAACACTGGAAAGATTATCCTCTATCGTGTTTGTGTTATTTTTAAACCAATCATATTTTGGGGTGTTAATGTTTTATCCTAACAGCTCATGGAAAATGGATTTCCTCTTTAATACTGAGAAATTGCATGGTCCTTATGGTGCTTATATTCTTGTGCCATTATGTGTCATTGCAAAATGACACATAATGGCACAACAATCAAAACTACTTTAAGAAAATAAAGGAGAGCCAAAACATAAATATACAGTATATATCACTGGGAATTTTAGATATTGTATTCATTAATTGTTTTGACTGTTTTGCCTTAAAATATGTAGTTGGGGTTTGTTTAAGCTCCTCTTAAAAATCACCCTAATGACAGTGGACTTTACTCTTCCAGGTGATCTGAAAGGTTAATGTACCCAAACAAGTCTTATTTTTACAACTCATATTCAAGGTTTGTTTTCTCTTTTTAGGTTCCAGCTGCTGGAATCTAAAAGTTGATCAGAATTGATGTAATTAACATGCTGTGTATTTTTCTCATGCCAGAAATGAGTTCAAGAGGGCAATATTAGTAGTATGCAAGCAGTCAGTCAGTTGATTCTTTGACCACTATAGGTCAAAGGCTTGTATACATACTGATCCACTACAGGTTTTCTTTTATTTAATGTCAGAGTTTTTCATTAAGGACATATTTTGCATGGTTATGTACTACAACTAAATTTTGAATTTCTTGAATTTGGCATTGTGGTATTATTAAAGTACATCAGCTAACCCACATTGAGTACCCTTGTTTCCATTTCCCTAAAACTTTGAAGTGCACTTTCAGTTGGAACAAGATATCAAAGCATCCTTTGATAACTTCTAACCTTTCCTGTGAGAAGAAAGAAAAGCTTTCTTGAATATCAAAGTAAAAAGCTAATATATCCTTTTTTCCAAGAGCCTTTTAGCCCACTTCTTAATGCCAGGCTCAAATCTGAAGTCAGATCTAACCTATTTTTAGATCAACTTTAATATTCTGATGTGAGGTTCTGAGTATAACCTTTAAAATGTTCACAAAGCTGTTCTTGTAAGTCATTTTAAGTTTGAATCAATGCTGTCAGAAAGTTTTAGTTTTAGTGACCAGCTGTCAAGCCGTGTCATGGGGTCTAAAGCCGGAGTCTTGTTTACATTTAAAGATTTACATAACTGTCTGTTTTTGCTGGTTAATTTTTGACCATGCACACTTTTGTCTCTTGTAAAACTGCAATACAGAGGCAGTTCCTAATTTGAACTCATCTTGAAATCACATTATAACCTGGGGTAAAATATGAGGAACACAGCTCTCATTTTCATTTCTGCTTTAGTAGTCCCAGCTTTGCTGGCTGACAAAGGTAGGAAAAACAGACTTTATTGAATTTCATGGTATTTTACAGGCTGTGTTTCCACTGTGGTAAAAGGGAGGATTCAGCCAGATTCAGTATTGTTTCTTTAAAATGGATGATGCGCTATTAATTTTAGATTAAAGTTTAACAGAATAGCAGTTGAAATTATGTAATATCTGTTGTGAAACAGGCGGAGAGGTAATGAATAAATGCACTATGAAAGAAAATCCATCAGAAATTACAGCTATGTTGACTAATGTATTTATATTGTGCTTATGCAATTATTCTTTATAATATTTTTTGTATCTCTACAGGCAAGAACTATGCCAAGGAAAATGTTTGCCAAGAGCTCAAAGCTATTGGAATCGAGAAGTTCAAAGAAATGCAAGTATAAAGTTTAGTTTCTTTTCCCTGAGGATTTACATGGTTCTAAGTCTCAACCATAGTTCATGGATATAAATTATAAATATTTGGGTTTCAAGCTTTAAGTTAAAAGTTTTGAAAAGTATGTAAATTCCTGTTCATTTTGCAGTGCATTTTTTCACTGTTGTTCACTTTTTATCCACACAATATCCCTGCATTTCTGATGTAATTAGTAGAGATTCTCTGAACATGCTTGCATAACCTATTTTCACCTTTGATCCTCCTGCTGCAGGGTCACTGTCCTCTACAGTCAAAAGTTCCCGAATGGCACATTCCAGGAGGTCAGCTGTGTGGCAGATGAAATGTCCAAGCTTGCAGTAAAATGCTGCAAAGATGATGCCAGTCCTGACTGCTATGACAAAGGAGTAAGTGGTTGATCTCTATAGCATACCCGGCGATACAATATTTGCAGATATCTAAAAAAAAAAAATAATAATAATAATAATTAAAATATAATTACAATTATATTCAGGAGTGTGTCAATCGATATTAATATTATGATATTATGTACCTATTTTACACAACCACTTACACTTTGTTGAACTCGCAAATGCAACTATATAATATAAACATTTATCTGAAATATCCACATCCTATACCCCAATTGGAACATTCACAACCAAATATTGGCCTACACTAGGCCTTTATACCTGCCTTTATACAATAGGCTTTTAAATAATTGAATCCCAGGCATCAGGGTACAGTTATTCAAATACAAATCTATTCACTACAAAAAAAAACAAAAAAACACAAAAGCAGACTTTCACGCTGTTCTCAACTTAACAATGGGTTATGTAAGGGTTATGCCATGGTCTGTCTGAATACTCGATTCTGATTGGCTGGCAGGTGTTGATTAAATTCGTTGAACTGCACAGGTAGTTCCAGGTCAGTTTAATCACGTTCTATATTAATGCTCTTCCTATAAACATTGGTAACCATAGTAACATACAGTTACTCCACTTCGCGGAGGCAACCACCCTCCGCTGCGCGTCAGGCGGTTCTTCGCCTCCATGTTGTGCATTCAAATCGTTTAATGCACAGCTAGCCGTTGATTATGTAAGGGATAATCAACGGCTAGCTGTGCATTAAATGATTTGAATCATTTGAACATCATTTTATTAACCCTGGGTTAAGATCACACACTATATTGCCAAAAGTATTGGGACACCCCCTTCTAATGAACAGGTGTGACTACTTTAGTAATATCTATGAGTGCAAATCTTAATGTTTAAGCATATAATGATATTCTTGGGAATTATGTGCTTCTAATTTTATAGCAACAGTTTGGACAGGAGCCTTTTCTATTTTAACACGACAATCACCTCCTTATGCTGGTAGATGCTATAACTAGTTATGATGGCTAAAAACATTTTTCACTACTGCCAAAAAAAAGTATTCTGACTAAATATTTTTTTCAAGCAACATAAATAACAATATTTCATTACATTATAGTAAACAGTTTATCAGTGACAGATTTATTTTTTTGAAAAATCAGAAAGGCATGAAATTGGCCTTATATTTTTTGCTGCCTGCTACTGACAAGTGATCAGTCACATGACAAATGTCTTTAGAATTGAGTCCCTGGAAGGAAAAATGAAATTAACATTGCTGACTTTTTGAACAGTCTAAAAACTCTACAGACAAAAAACTTTCATACCACTGTATTTAGTTCCAGCGTCTGGAATAAAAAGTGATGGGAAGCATGTTAACTGCAGTTATTTGCCTTTGCACCTGGAGACTTAAAACAGACAAAGTAGAAAACGTGCACAGATGGACACACACTTAATAAACCAGGTTTCGAGCTTTATTACCCAATCAATTTTATTAAACTCATGAATATGCAAAAGTATGTTAACTGAAGGGTGGACAATTATGAAATCGTGAAACCTGCATACCCATTATTAATTGGATTAATTGCTAACTTGAAACAAGATAACCAATTATTTAGAATTACCCTATATTAAAATGTTAAAGTATGAGAGGCCTGAGTTAAATGCATACAAGTGTTTATTAATATCTAAAGGGCTGAGTTGATGATAGGTAAACCCATTAAGATACCAAAATTTACCATAGCTATAAGTAGGATATGCTAAGTTTATACACTCTGTATCAGTTACTTCCAGTCTGTGCTTTCTGAGGCATGAACATTAAGCAGAACTAGAGCAGAATCACATGCTAGATGTAGCACAACATAGCTCAAATAGACTCATGCTCACATTCTAATTACTGTGGAAGTTCTGGAGGTAGTTAACTTAATTACATCCCTAACTCACACAGTCCATCTTTTCAGAAGTCTTTCACCCTTGACAGTCTTCTAATAGACAGGTTGTGCTTTTATTATGCCTGACTGTAAAAATCTCATCTTGTCAAATCTCTCAGGATCAGTCTTCATCATCAGCTACAGCTAAGCTCATTTCATTACATTTTCACATGTTCCTGTCATCAAGCTTCTTTTCATTCTGTATAAGTACATAAGACCTTTGCAGTGGCTGTCAATTCACGTAAGACTGATATAACCGGCAATGGGAGAGAGAGGCAGTTTAGCCATTATTTGGGGTTTGTGATTTAGCCATTCTGTTTTCATTAAAGGAAAAAATAATGAGAAAAATCAAATTCTAGCTGTTATAAAAGCATGTTTGAATGTGAGCAGTGGCACGGTTTTTAGCACACATGACATACTGAGATTGGTACTTATAGGGGTTACATGAGTTTAAATCTGCCATTTCCCAATCTAATTCCCTCCATTTGTGCCTTCTTGTCCTTTATCTCCAATATCCTATAAAACAAGAAGTGGCAAAAGGCCACTCACTTGGAATGGTGAAATTGGAAACCATCATCAACATAGGGAACAAAATACAAAAATCAACAGATATCAATTCTTTTGAAAAAAGAATAATAAAATACACATAAAATATAAATATAAAAAATAAATAACAACAAAATATAAAATGTGAAATGTATGTATATGTGTATG
Organism: Acrossocheilus fasciatus; assembly: GCA_036784905.1. NCBI lineage: Eukaryota > Metazoa > Chordata > Actinopteri > Cypriniformes > Cyprinidae > Acrossocheilus > Acrossocheilus fasciatus. The sequence goes on from CM071942.1 coordinate 18,203,089, forward strand.
TGTATGTGTATGTGTATGTGTATGTGTATGTGTATATAAATTTATATGGTGCTTAGTACCTACAAAAAGTGGTGCAAGGTGACTTGGCATCAGGGTCATGGGTGCCCAAAGCTCACTGATGCACGTGGGATGCAAAGACTAGCCCGTGTGGTCCAATCACACAGAAGAACTACTATAGCTCAAAATGCTGGTCATGATAAGAGATATCAGTTTGTAGCCACAGACTGGTCAGAGTGTCCATGATGACACCTGTCCACCACCGAAGGATCAATGGAAGAAGTTTGCCTAGTCTGATGAGACATGTTTTCTTTTAGATCTGTTGGATGGCAGGGTTTGTGTATGTTATTTACCTGGGGAGCAGGATGCACAATGGGGAAAAAAAAGGTCGGTGGAGGCTCTGTTATGCCCAGGACAATATTATTCTGGGAAACCCTGGGTCCTGGCATTCATGTGGATGTTATGTATCACCTAAAGATTGTTGCAGACCACATGCACCCCTTCATGGCAGTAGTGTTCCCTGATTGCAGTGGCCTCTTTCAGCAAGATAATGCACCCTGCCACACTGCTAAAATTGTTCAGGAGTGGTTTGAGAAATATGACAAAGAGTTCAAGGTGTTCTCTTGGCCTCCTAATTCCACAGATTTCAATCCAGCTGAGCTCCGTGGGATGTGCTAGACCAACAAATCTGATCCATGGAGGCACCACTTCACAACTTCTGCTGTTTATGTCTAGGTGCCAGATATGTTAGGACATGTTTTCATAAAAACAGTGATACACTGGAATACTCCTTAGTCATACCCGTGAGCCTACAGAGGATAAGTGGTTTGGAGAATGCATTTACCTTCTGTGGTATACTGTTTCTTAGATGCAGGCTTTATTTTCAAAGAAAGCCTCTTACGCTAAAAATAGAAATAAAACTCTCCTTTAATTTGTGCATGGATATAATAACATGTATCCCGACTGGAGGCAACTCCAGCTTAACTCCGGAAACGTTCCTGTTGTCAGTTCCAGGCCCAATCCTCGGCACACTTCAATGCAAATTTATTACAGTGCGTGTTAGTTAGTGTGGGCACACAGCACACAACACTCCCTGATTCAATCATTGTATCATTGTCTTTCCCTGGGGACGGCTTACATTCATGTCATTAAAAAATAATTACTTGAACAGAATGTCCTCATCTGCCTCAACTTGCTGGTTGCTCACTTTGCATTTGCAATTTTAAATACAAGGGCTGTTTCAATATTCTTCAAACGCTGCAGACGTAAGTTTCACAGCTCATATGATAGCCATTATGATGTAAGCGATTGTCTCCGTGCCGTTAAAGGACCATGAAGGCTTTTACACATGCAAAACTACTAAATAAATTAAAAACTAAAATCATGTCTCCAACAGAGAAAACATGATAAATAGATTTGTAAGGAAACATGTTTCATTATAGACAAAAAATGTTCATATATTCAGTTCTTTACTGTGGTGTTTGTTTTGCCTTTGCTTTTGTGTTGTGTTGCTTGCGTTTTATTTACGTAGCAATCTCTTTCCAAGGCTACAGAGATCTCTGAGAAGTCATGCGGAAAGGACTCTCCATTCCCTAAACACCCAGGCATCGAGCAGTGCTGCACACTTCAGGGTCAAGAGAGGAAACTTTGTCTGGCCTCACTACGGTACTCTGCAGATGAGCTGCCTTCTCTACTGGAGCCCACAAATGAAGAGATCTGCACTGAGTTCACTAAGGACGAGAAGGACTATGCTGTCAGGTGAGATTTGTCCCATTAGAAGTCATTATCAAGGCAACAATGCTGCAGGCTTATTAGTGGAGATAAAAACAGAAAAAATCAATGTAACATTCTTCCTCACCCCTGGTCACTTTCTCATTTTCTTTAGCATAAACACATTGTTACAACCCAGTCTTCAGAAATCCTCTAATTTTGAAAGGCTCTATCTAGCCTTTTTGAAATAACTTTGTAGTTTAAAAGTACTAATTATTCCTCCTAACTAGTTTCAACTTAAAGGTGCAGTAGGATATCTTGGAAAATGCTAACTTTTGCCTGATAGCACTGAAAGCGCTCCCTACAAATCCCCATCCAAAGCCATGTCCCCTGAATGCATGAACGCGAACAGATCAGATGACCAGAGACAACATTACTACAATACATCATGTCATTCACCGGTGAGAAACTTTATATTACCGTTAGTAAAAGTACTACAATACCAGGAAGGAAGGTCAGGTTGTGGATGTTTGTCATTCTCGCTCTGTCTGCATATCGTACATGAACGCAGTGATGATGTATCCATTCTGCGCGAACAGGGTGTGTAGAGGTATGCAAATACATATGCTGACAGGCAGGTAGGAAAGTCGACGAACATTTCTTGGTCCTACGCCTTCCACATAATATGTAAATACATATAAATACATTTAGACCATGATTGCTATCGGGATGTGAAGAGACTTTCAACAAGCACAACAAAAAATGTTTCTGAAGACAATCACCTATTGCACCTTTAACATCTTTTTTGCATTTTTTTTCTCGATTTGCAGCTGTAAAACACTATATTAGAAAGTATACTCTGAGTAAAAATGCAATATGTCTGTTCTTATACGTCACGGTGGAAGAAAAGCGTCTCTCACAACTTGTACCTGCAAATTCAGCATTTCCTTCTGAATGCATTCATTTGAATGATGTATCCCAATTACATTACCTCAGAAAAATCACTGGCTGTTTAGTTTCTCTGAATAGCCATGATTTTTTCAAAACAGTTCTTCCAGGTATATCATGATTAGAGAAGGAAATTTTCCATGTTAGTCTAATGAATTCTGATAACATCCCTTTGTCATTGTCATACTGATAAAAAGACTCTAAAAAGACTGCTACCGACTCTAAAGACTGGAGAACATTGCTTCAAGAAACCAAAGCTTTGCTTATTCATCCTCTGTTTCCTTTCATGTAAATATGAATATGTGTATAAATTGTTTGACAATTTTTTGTCTGCCAGTCATTCCTAATCTCTAGTCTTGATCTCTTTCATAGATGTTTTCTTCACCATTTTACCATTGAGTGCCACATTTTGGATATTAAACACTTTTCAGAATCTATAGGCTTATCTTAAGGCCAGTTCACACTGCACCGACAGATCAACATAGACAACTGAGAGCTATAAGTTTACACAATGGAGTTTCCATGCAGTGGCATCAAATGTCATGCATGAATCCCCAATACTGATTCCACAAGAGCAGTTTATAAAGCTTTAGTAAGTTTCTTATATGTTTGTGAGCTGTAATAGCCTAATTTCAAACAATTTCAGAATGTCAAGTGTCCTCTTTCTCCACTGCTCTACTAGGAGTTCATTTTAAAATGAATACCTTCATGCTTGATTGTAATTTATCCTTGAAACTAGAGACAATATTACCTTATTTGTTACACATGATTTGGCAAATTTCATCTCCACTTTTTTTTTTCTTTTGCCTATAAAACACATTTGGGCTTAATAGTGCGGTGGAAGTGATAATTGCTTGTTGGGCTGGTTTGCCTCAGGGGAGGTGTCTTGGTCAGAACGTCTATTTAAAGCCAATTTAAGTAATAATACAGTATTTTATTTTGGACTTTAATGGCACTTAGGAGGACTTAAAATAAATAAATAAGATAAGATATCGCCACCTCTATCAAACTGCTAATTGCTTTTTTGGCCATTCCTCTGATTGTGGTTGCATTAGTAGTGAGGGGAGCTAAGTACCTTTTGTTGATGCACTAAAGAAGATTTCTGTATACCAAATAATTCTATACATCAAAACGTGCTTTAGCTGAGTTGAACAAAATGAGAAAAACATGTACCCCCAAATATGCTCCATTAGTCAGGCTAAAGTGCCCGTTCAATATAGTCTTTTAAATCAGACTCACTAATAGCTTCCTATCGGCATATACTGTATAAATTTTATCTTATATTGTTATGTTGGTTTGTTTGACTGCATAAGAAAAAAATACATACATACACACACACACACACACACACACACACACACACACACACACACACACACACACACATATATATTTATATATATATATATATATATATATATATATATATATATATATATATATATATTTTTTTTTTTTTTTTTTTAACAGCTGTTCAAAGCAGTGTGGGCTGCAGATAGCTGTTTTTAGTTTTATGAACAGCAGATGTAAGTTTGCTGGAGGTTTTGAGGTTTTGTTTTGACAAACATCTACACAAACTGACAAACCTGGTTCTTACATATAGAATTATTTTTTCCCCTTATAAATAGTAACTGACTGATTAAGGATTAACCAATAGCCATAGTATATATTTTGTAAATGTAATAGTCATAATTTATCATTTTAAAATAGAAAATCTAATTGTTTAGAAGTTTAAGTCCTTTGGCACATGGATGGTAATCACTTTTATATAACATGTAATTATGTTTGTTTTGCTTACAGAAAAACAGACCTCATGACTGAATCCCTTTTAGTTCACACATCTCTCGCTTCTTTTCTTACATCTTCCCAACAAAGATCTGCATAATGAAGCTAAACTGGTGTAGCCATGTTCTAAAATAAGCCTTGGGAGCATAATGACAACAGTATTCTATAATAAAATCTTTTGGTGACAGCACACTCCATCCATCCGTAAACATGAGGATTATGTGCTGTTTTCATAGTAATAAATCCTTTATGACTCATGTCTTGGAGGGCTCTGATTAACCGTGTTGCCGTCATTTATTATTATTTTCTTTCCCCTTAGGTATGTGTATGAGTTTGCCCGGAGGCACAGAAACATCCCAGCAGGCTTTGTTCTTAATTCTACTCAGAACCATGTGAGAATGGCAGAGAGATGTTGCCGCCCTGCTGTCAAAAACTTATGTTTCCTTCAAGAGGTAGTGTGAACCGTACATCTCTGATTACAATCTTTGAAAACCCTGGGGTGGCACGACCCCAGGGAGAGGGGTGATGTCGGGTGATGTATTTAATGCTGATTATATTTTAGCACTTCATCGTTTCCAATCACATGCCCACACACAGTAAGATGCTGCATTCAAACCAAAATAGTTGTTATTCAGGTAAGACATCTAACAGGACTATGTTATTATTAGACGTCACGACCGAAGTAACTGGCACTGAAATGACAAAGAATGGTGGTCAAAGGGTTACGCGAAAAGCAAATTATAGATATTCTGTTTCATGGCTCAGACATGAAAAATGCAATGTCTGCTTGAATAGCACTATAGTCATTGTTATGTAGGGGAGACAGACAGTCACCTGTCTTTCACTTCAGACCCCCTGAAAATATGACATTTGTGATTAACCCTACCAATGCTACCATTTCTAAAATATGTAATTATATGAAGTTTCATTTATTCACAAAATTTGTGTGTTGAGCAAGGCTTAAACTTACCACCTCTTATACCTAGGGAATAAATTAACTTCTAAATAAATAGAAAATACACCGCAGTTCTTCCATACACGGGAGATAAACTGAGGACCCCGCTCAGAAACGATATCCTCGGGAAGGCTGAAATACCTGAAGACATGGTTGAACATAAGCTCGGCTGTTTCCATTGCCGTGGGTAGATTCTTGAGGGGAATTAACCGGCAGGACTTGGAGAATTGATCCACAATAACCAGAATACAGGTATTTCCATTGGAGACCGGTAAGTCTGTGACAAAATCTGCTCCTAGGTGCGACCATGGCCGGTTGGGAACGGGCAGCGGGAGGAGTTTGCCAGCTGGAAGATGGCGAGGACTTTTGGAGATATCACACTCATCACAACCCTGGACGAACCTTCTGACCTCCCTTGCCATATTCGGCCACCAGTAGCGGTCTTTCAGCAGCGAGAGGGTAGCGTTGCCCCCAGGGTGGCCAGTGCCCAGTGACGAGTGTACAGAGTGGATGAGAGGAGTGCGTTGGGTCCATGTGACATACTGTAAACCTGGTGGACAGCCCGGCGGAATGGTTGTGGAGTCATTGGAGGAAGGAGCGGGCTCAGGATTCCATTGGATGGGACAGACAAACAACTTTTCAGGGATGATGGGTTCCTGTAGGTCGTCTCCTGCTTCAGGGCCATGCAGGTATGACAGGGCATCCGATTTGGTATTCTTGGGTCCTGGGCGATAGGAGATACTGAAATTAAAGCATGTGAAGAACAATGCCCAACGCACCTGCCGTGGATTGAGCCTCTTAGCTTCCTTCAGGTACTGTAGGTTCTTATGATCAGTGAGTACAGTAAATGGGTGTTGAGCTCCTTCCAGCCAATGCCTCCACTCTTCCAGGGCCAGTTTGATGGCAAGAAGTTCTCTATTGCCGATATTGTAGTTACGTTCCACCGGGCTGAGTTTTCGTGAGAAGAAGGCACATGGATGGAGTTTCTTGGGATTCCCCTGCTGCTGGGATAGGATGGCTCCGACTCCGGTGGTTGAAGCATCCACCTCTACAATGAACAGCCTCTGGGGATCAGGATGTACAAGGATAGGAGCTTGGTGAAGGCTTATTTCAGACTTTTGAAGGCGGCGTTAGCTGCTGGGGACCAGGACAGAGACTTGGGCTTGTTGCGGAGCAGATTGGTAAGAGGACTGGTAAGGGTGCTGTAGTTCTGGATGAAACGACGGTAGAAATTAGAGAAGAGGATGAGTTGATGCTATCGTAGTCATTGACCTCCGCAACGTGGTGGCGATGTTCGGCCAAGCTCCGAGAGTTGATGAGTATATCGTCAATATAGAGTAGGACGAACCGATGGAAATACTCTTGGAGCACCTTATGCATGAAATCCTGGAATACGGAGGAGGCGTTGACCAGGCCATACGGCATAACCACATATTCATAGTGGCCAGTAGGGGTTACGAAGGCTGTCTTTCACTCGTCCCCCTCACATATCCGGATGAGGTTGTACGCACTGTGGAGGTCTAGCTAGGTGAAAATGGTGACACCATGGAGATGTTCCAAGGCTGCTGGGACGAATTTGACAGCGATATTGTTCAGGGCCCGGTAGTCGATGCAAGGCCTCAAGCCTCCGTCCTTCTTAGCCATGAAAAAGAAACTTGAAGCAGCAGGGGATGTGGAAGGGTGGATGTAGCCTTGTTTGAGTGCCTCTTCGATGTACTCCTCCATGTTCGGGAAGTGACAGAGGATAGATTTTCCCTTTGGGCACTGGCTCACCTGGTAGAAGATCTATTGCACAGTCCCATGGCCGGTGAGGAGGGAGTTGGGAGGCCTTCATCGGACAAAAGACGTCACTGAAGTGGGTATAACAGGTCGGTATATCAATGGACTGTTTCTCCAAAGGGCTTTTGATGGTGGTGGAATTCAAGTCTAAGATTGACGATGGTGCTTGGGTTAAGTGAGGAAAGCAATACGGAAAGCACTGGTGACCCCACTTCAGTACGTCTCCCGTACGCCAGGACATTTGGGGTTCATGCAGAGCGAACCAAGTCCTCCAGAGGATGATGTCCGTAGTGGATTCCTCCAGAACCAGTAATCTGATGTCCTCTTCATGTAGGAGACCTACTCGTAGGCGTACGGGACCAGCATTGTGTCTGATATTATGACGGCTCAAAGGTTTCCCGGTTATGGAGTGGACTTGGTAGATCTTGGGGTTGATACTTGTAGGGATCTTGAGCTGACGGCAGAGGTTCCCCGATATAAAGTTCCCGGCTGACCCTGAGTCGAGGAGGGCATGGACTGGAACAGATAGGTTGGGTGCAATAAGCGTTACCACAATAGAGAGAGGTTTCATATTTTGAGGTATGGGTTGAATTGCACTCACCAAGACCCGAGGAGGACGAATGGGGCACCGTTCCCATAATACAGGCATAATCCTTGAATCAAACGCCTCTGCCGCTCAGCAGATGATAGTCTCATATTGTCGGTTACCATGGGTTCTGGGACTGGTTCTGAAGGAGGGTTGGGCTCTGGGTGACGTTGGAAAGGAGTGCAACGGCTCAACAGGGATTGTTCCTCTAAGCAAGACTGTGGATTAGATTAGAACAACGGATAGAGAGTTGAATCAAACCTTCCAATCCACAGGTGTCATCATAACCGGCCAATTGGAGGCGTAATCGGGGTTCTAACCCCTGGCGATAGGTGGTGACCAAAGATTGCTCATTCCAGCCACTGGCCGTGGCAAGGGTATGAAATCTGAGGGCGTACTCCTTGATGGGTAGGGACCCCTGTTGGAGATGGTATAGCTGGTCACTGATGGATGAGTCGCCCGCTGAACGTCCAAAGACCTCCCTGAAATGAGCGACAAAGTTGGCAAATGACTGGGTGACAGTACCTTCTTGAGCCCAGATCGTTTCTGCCCATTGCAGTGCCTTGCTATAAAAGAGAGATGAGGAAAGCTATCTTGGATTTTTCTGTGGTGTAGAGATAGGATTGCATTTCGATGGCAAATGAACATTGCAAAAGGAAGCCGTTACACTCCTCCGCCACACCAGAGAAGGGCGCTGGTCGGGCCATGGGACTGGCGATCACAGGCATCGAAGAAGTGGTGGCGGTGGATGTGGAAGTGCTTGGTGGTGTAGGTGGAGATGCGGGACGGAGAGAGGAGAGAGTGGATGATCCACGGAGTGGAGCAGACGATGCGGATCCAGGGAAACAGCGATGGAGATAACTGGAGGTAAGTACACAAACAGGTTAGTATAAGGTAAGTAGTAGGCGAAGAGTAATGAGAGTCCACTTCGTATAGACGAGATCGGACAGTTGACTGGAGTGGGGTGTGTGCTTAAGTAGTACTGGGGTGATTGGATGCCAATGAGGTGCAGGTGCTCTTAATTAATACTCTGGTGACTGAGATCACTGTGATGGATTGGTGGTGGAGCCTGGCTGATCTGTGACACCAAGTAGGCGGGTGTTTCTGTTCAACAGTCTAAAAGTAGTCAAATAAAGCGCATCCATCCATATTAAAACACGCCTCACCCGGATCCAGGGATGAATAAAAGCCTCATAGCAAAGCGATCTACGTGAAATACATTTTTGTAAATAAATAAATAAATAAATAAATATATATATATATATATATATATATATATATATATTTCCATATTTAAAACAATATAAACAGTTTAGTGTAAATAAATAGTTCAGTCATGAAACTCTAGATGGTGCAAGCTAACGGGTTGTTAACGTAACTGATGATATTCAGAGAGTTAAATGACTTGGCACAAGCTGATTGGTTCATGCTGGACATGTAGCCAATTAGTTTGATGCCTTGCATTTATATGTCTGGCTAGTAGGGTTGTTCTGATTCCGATACTAGTATCGTAAATTCCACTGATACCACAAAAAATTCTGGCATCAGTATCGGCGAGTACTTGAATCCATGTACTGATCCGATACCATTTTCTTAAACAAGACCTATAGTTATGCACGCTAGCTTTGCTCAATGCTGCAAATCGGAAATCAATTCTTCTTCGCTGCTCAGAATGCAAACACAGGAAGTTGTGCTGTGTTGCCATAAGCAACCACTATTTAGAGCAGCGAAGAAGAAATACAAACGTGTTAGCACATTGTCAGTAAATCACTCGCGTACTCTGTGTACCATATTCAAGTGATTTTACTATGATATTCTTTTACATAGAGCAATAAGCGTGTGAGGTAACCAGATACATCGCAAGGCCGCTCTTCTATTTTGCCACACTAAACTTAGCAATAAACACGCTGAAAATAATGCAAACATGTTTGTCAACACAATCTCAAAGGAGGCTTTTATTAAGCAAATCAAAGTGTGAATTACTCATCCACGGTTTAAAAAAAAAAACATTTGTTGGGCTTGATTCAAGTTAACGCACAATGGCAGGTGCACAAACACTTTACATTTAATGTCTTTCTGAAAACAGATGATTAAACAGTTTATATTCTAAAATCTATTTTTAGGTTTAAATAAAATTTGGATGTAAATGGTCCAAATAGCAGGACCAAGAACCAAAAACTTAAACTACTTCAGTCTGTGTGCATTGAATTTATTTAATACACGAGTTTCACAATTTGAGTTGAATTACTGAAATAAATAAACTTTTCCACAACATTCTAATTTATTGAGATACACCTGTTACATTAACTAGTACTTCACTCATAAAGAATGCATACAACAAAATACAATGCAAGAGACACCATACAAGACGTTTGTCTATAAATGAAAAGGAGGGAAAGTTCTGTTTTTATGGGCAATGCGTGGGTTTCAGAAGGGTCTGTTCTTACTGCACTTCGCATCTCACATACTTTTGAGCAATAAAACAGTCTTATCAGATGGTTTCCCTGGTAACTGAGCCCTTTAGGGTGCTCTTTCAGGAGAAGGGTCCATAGACCCTCACAGTTTATTTGTTGAATGAGAGGGTTTCCTGGATTATTCATCAAATATAATGACTAAATGTGTGTCTGATTGGTCCAAACACTACAAGAGATAGACAGTTGTATTTTGGACGACGGGATAGAACACACACTTCCTGTAGAAGAATAACTGTTCCCTCTTTGTTGCTATTTTTATACTGGATGTATTGTCTGAAGACAATCACACATAAGTACCATAGCTAAAGGGTGCTTTGCCAGCCTGTAATGGGACTAATAATCATCATTGTGTATTTGTGTGTCTGCTTTTGGTATCAAATTGCCTGAAGGCTCTTACACGGTCTATTGTAAGGAACAAACAGGATTCCAAGATATTACTGTCAAAACAAAACCTGAGATGGCAGATTCACATGTGCTGTTCATGGAGTTAAAAACTGGTTTCTGCTGCCACGCTGCTTTAAACAGCTACTAATTACATGTGTTTATTTTAGTTGCTGTGTAGGGGGAAGAGTGCTATTTGTCTAGTTTTGTTTAGCAGTTTGTCTAAGAAAGCAGAAATATGGGATTGAATAAAGTGAATATGAGGATAAGAGTGATTTAATATAGTATAATGATATAATTCAGTTTAAATGAGTTTAATTTATGTAGGTCAAAACCCCAATAATGATTGTGAAAATATGATGATGATGATGATGATGATGATGACGATGATGATGATCATGCTAATGAATGGTGGTGGTTGATGTGGATTTATTAGTAAAATATCTTCTTATAAATCCTGTCTGTTTACAGAAACTCCAAATGCGAAGCTCCAACATTTTTCTGAGGTTTCTCTCAAATGTTTGCAACAACCAAGTGAATTTGAAATCCTTCAAGTTTGGGTAAATATGCCATGGCTCAAATAGCTTCCTCATACTATTGCAGGAACAGTTCAGCAAAAATTATGTTATTATCCACCATTCTCATGGTGTTTCTAAATAGTATGCTGTTGTTGTTGTTGTATTTTTTTTATTTATGTTAATCCTCATAGAGCAGGGTTTACTATTCTGTAGGTTTCCATTTGTTTGCTGTTTCTGAAGGTTGATCCCCCCCCCCCCTCTGTGGGTTAATGGTTTGACATATTGCATAAATGATATTTGATTGAAGCTACATGTACTTTCTGTGGGGTAAGGTTTGGGTTTGGTGCATGTAATTATGTATAATTTACTGTAAATATTACAGTAAGTACATGTAACATATGTAACAAGGACACTGTTAAAATTAAGTGTTACCAAATATTTTATTCCAACCAATTTATATTCTGCCAATTATAAAACTGCTAGATGATATGCAAATATGTTAACTGTTTAGTTTCCTCTATGGCCCTTGTGAATGAAATGTGTCATGCTCATTACATACCATCGACATACATTTCCTTACATATGTAAATTATGTCATATTTATAGGTTGTCTGCATATTATGGAAATCTACTAGGACTGTCCTTTGAAGAGGCATCAGTCATGTCTGGTCGTTTTCAGGCTGGGCTTGAAAAATGCTGTTTACAGCCACAACCTGAATGTATAATTGAAGAGGTGAGGAGAAGGGTCAGAGGAGGGGGTGGGCTGCTCGATGCTGTGTTCAACAAACCACAATGAGCAGCACAAAGGTTCAAATGTCTCTTTTGGCACAATTCTTTTGACCAGTGATCCTTCTGGTGGTGCATTTCTCCTGTTCCGCTTTACAAGATATCTGATGATATGACAAACAAAAAGAATGTGCTTTTCCTTGGTAACTAAAGAAAAAAATATAAACTACCGGAAGACATAATACTCACTTCTTTCTAATCTGACTTTTTTTCTTCTTTTACTCGGTGGCTCAGAACTTACTTTTATTTTATGGCCATTTGTTGGTTAATTATACAAAGTTCCTTTAGTGAATGCTGTTGAAATATGTATCTGTACCTTCATTCACAGTCACATAATGCTTTTATCAAAGCTGCTGTTCCTATTCAATTAATTTGTATCATTATCATTTGTGCCATTCAATTTTAGTGTGAATCTGACAGAGCGCTCATATCATTTGAGTAAAAGAGACAGATTAATTGTTCTTTTTCTTTCATAATAGCTAACAAGCTTTCAGAAAATTCTGTGCGGTGAATCCAAATTGGGTGCCATGTCTGAGGATTTCCAGAAGTGCTGCAGTAAACCTGCCCTGGATACTCTTCCCTGCATGGATGACTTGAAAAGACAGCCTCGTCAGTCTCCAGATGTAGCCAAGCCTGTTTCATCCCAGCTCTGTGAGGAAGCTCAACCTCATGGGATTGACAGGTACTAATTTAATATTCATCAAATATTCAGAGGTAGGGAACCCAAGCATGTCATAAAGCGAAGGTCAACCAGAAAAGATATTTCTGATAGCCTGCTTATTTGATTCTGCCGAGATCGAATGTTTTTTGAATGTTTTTTGAATGCAATCAGTGCACTATATTTTGATCTGACTTAATGTGATATACATGCTAATGTGATGCTGAGTAATATAATTAACATATTGCGTGTTCACCATGACCCACTATGGGAATTAGTCACCCAGTCCCCTTTTCCTAAACACAGTGGAGAGCGTTCCTCTTGATTTTGATCTTTAGCTAGTCGCTTAAAGGGGCAAGGGTGCAAATAGGCACAAATTATTCATAGATTGGCTCTGAATATGAGCATATTATCAAAATGCTCATACATGAGAAAAAAGCTTTAGATTTTTGCTTAATTTGCGTTATTGCATTATGCTAAAGCTCAGAATGCCTCTTGAGATCATTTTTTTCATAGACTGATTAAACCAAATATCTATCTGGGCTGCAAGAAGCACTTGAAAATTCACCTTAACTGTGCATCAAAAGAGATCACCTTCTCACTTGATTCTAAAATTAATTCATCCAGTTATCAGAATGATGGTAAAGCATATTTGACTTGCACCAGGAGATTGTGGGCCATGGCTGGACCTTAAATTTTCCCCACGGACATGAACCAGCAGATTAACAATATGTGGAGTTGATGTGGTGGAGGCTATTCTTATTTATTCCTGCAGATCAGATTACGTTTAGATTAATACGGATCAGACCCATTTGTCCTCTGTGTAGCATTTCAGATCCTATTTCAATTCTTGCTTTGCGGGCTCAGGATAATTTTCCTGGAAATAATGCCTTGAACGCTAACCGTTAGAATAGATTGCCCTCAAGGAAAGATCTGACCATTTCTCTCCCATGATGGTCAGCTTCAGTTGGCTGTTCTCTGATCAGCACCTCATGCCTTTCTCATTTAGTGAAAATGTAGCCAATATGCACTGCACATACTGTGCTGAATGAGCCGTATGAAGTCACTTGTGTGCCTGGGTGGACAAGAAAGAATGAACTCTTGCTGCGGGGCAGACAGCCGTGCAAAGAAACTTATGTTTAATTTATCTTGAACTGCAATTAGATGAGCCACTCAACATGGAATTCATGTTCTAGCAAGTTCTGCAGAGTTTACCTCAGGGTCTGGTGTCATTACAGGTGACATTTTCACAGTGTTTTGGGGGGTTAATACCAGGTCATTTGTTGTAGAAAAGTGTGTATGCAAGTGAAATTAATGTGAGACAGGGGGCTCTGTCAGAAACTTGAGAAGAACATACGTTTTCATTAATATTAAAATAAAGGATATTTAAAAGCATACTAACTCCCTGATAAGACTCTGGTTCTTCAGTCATTACACTGCCTAACTGTACCCTCTAGTGGTGGAGCATAAAACTTTAAAATCTTAATTTTAGGGTGACCTGTATACAGCTCTACAATGTGTGAAATAAACTAATCCCAACAAAATTCTGGTTTCAGATGGCACAAAAACACAAGCTGAGCGAGAAATCTTTAATATCCCTATTCCTAACCGGGGGTACTTTCATTTGTTTTGTCAAACTTATAAAACTAAAATTACAATACAGTACAATTATTTTTATTGTAGTAGACCAGATTTATGCATAGATGTTTTTGCCACTGATTTATTTATTTATTTATTTATTTTTACATACTCAATTGATTGCTGTTATTTCATACTTGTTGAGTTTCTAAAAAAAATTGTTAAATAAAATAAATATAAATATTTTATGAAAAACCTAAACTTAAAATAAAAAAAATGGAATTGTTGTCTTGGAAACTAACTGAAATAAATAGGTAAAAGTACAATATTTTTAAATTTACAAAATTACTAAAACTAAAATGGAAATTCATATAATTCATATAATATAATATAATATAATATAATATCATATCATATCATATCATATCATATGATAATTCCTCACCATTTTACAAAAATAAAAGCTAATTCAAAATATATAAATACATATAAATATTACTAAAATAACGCTGATAATATAATACTTATGATCATTCTAAATTAAAACCAGTATAACATTCAGTCTGGTGAAAAGTGTTGATTAAAGGAGTATCTGAGCCTTACTGGTGGGGCTGAGGGGCTGGAAAAAGCCCCCTTCCTAAAAAGACGTATTTAAACTCTGTCAGAAATGGTATGACAAAGACAGCACGTTGGTTGCATTCTGTTTGTTATAAGACTAAAGACACAGCAAATAATTCAAATATTAACCAGAACATACTGACTCTGATAAACTTAGCTTTTTCTATAGAAAACTATTATACACTATTAGAGGGATGGATGTTAAATGCAAACCTAAAGAGAAACATTTCCAATTCAATTCATATTTGAAATTCAGTGTTGTTCACAATAAATATTGATTTATAGATGTAAATAAAATATATAGAGATATAAATAGGGAAAAACCTTCTTATGGACCCAAGTTTAAAAACCCTCAGTATTGCAGCAGAAACCTAGGATGAAGAGACCAAAACCTCCTATGGAGAATATTTTCAAAACACATTGAGGTCTTGCAGCCTCCTGCTGGTTGACTGAACATTTCTGCTCGTGGCCTGCCCTCAGAATATGCATTTATAGTGGCCACAAAATATAAATGAACTCATGATGTATGGCACAGCAGGGGAATCACAAGATAGCATGTATCCCGAAGTCAATGAATGAGATCAAAAGCATGTTTATGTATGTGTGTGTGTGTGTGTGTGTTGGTGTTTCCAGATACTTGTTTCGAATTGGAGTGAATCACACCTCCATTTCTCTTCCTGTGCTGACAACTGTTCTCGATCGAATCAAGAACACAGTAATGGCCTGCTGCTCATCTGCTGATGTCGCAGCGTGTTTAACAGAGAAGGTGAGATGACGCTATTCCTCCTGAGACTGACATGATCTCCCAGTCTCTGGTTCACGACAGGAGATCTTTGTTTCATAACAGGTTGATCTGAAAACACATGTTCTGTGCTTAGCAGCAGATTTTCGTTTATTTGAATTACACAACCAAGCCATTCTTCAGATTTCAAGGGGTTTTTTTGTGTTTATTTGACGGTAAGACAGCTCAAAGGCCGGGTAGACGGCTATTGTGAGAGGCTTCGATCTTTTTGTTGCATGTCTAGATGATTTGCAGCACAATGCCTCTCTTGAGTGACTTCATTTTGCTGTGAAGCCTCATCTCGGTTTTGAGATTGGGATCGTATTGTTTGAAGCTCTCATCAGAGCTGAAATGTTTTGCTGATGGTTTTCAAAGTTCTTCTGGCATTAATACAAGATTAAATCGCATTGAGTTGAGGTAGACTGTATTGCATAAGGATGCTTGAGAAAAACATCCTGGATGAAATCCTATTTTAATGCTGTAACCGGAGCTGCAGGAAAACAGCTTTTAATGCTTGAAGATGATATCAAACTCTCACAGGTAACCTGATATAAAGCGTGTCACCATTTGGTTAAATTAGACTTTCAGTTTTCCCTTGCAGATCCTCCAATTATTTGCTCACTTGCTGTTTTTCCACATAGAGTAAATGGCGAGTTGCTGGTGAGAGCATCTAATTGAAGGGTCTAAACTGCATCTGTACCCAGAGAATGAATGTACATCATTAGCATGCACAAACGCAGCTTGCTCGCCAACTGAGAGAGGGTTGCGAGATTTCAATTAATTTAGAGCGACAGGGTGCTCTTTGTACTCGCTGGGTGCTAACCAAGCCCGAACTGTCATAACAACGAAACGGTACTCTCTCATCTTCTCTCCCGCTGCTTGACTTTGAACATTGACGAGGAAAATACATAGTCATTTTTGATTTTAAGGGTTGGATTACTGGTCAAACTGTTCTTTCATTTTCTCTCTCTCTCTCTCTCTCAACTTTTATCAAACAGGAGAGTAAACTGAAAAAGACTACGGCACTTCTGTCCAAGTTGGATGACACTTGTTCGCGGTACTTCAGACTGGACCTACCTTCGTTCAAGACTCTGTAAGTTATGGTTAGACTAGAAAAGAACATCGTCAGAAGATGTTATTTAACATCAGGGGATTTGAAAGGATGGAGCTGGTTGCAGATCAGACTCATCATTAATGCTTTATTTTCTGCAGGATGCAGAAGGAGGTGCAGGTGGAGGGAGGTGAGAAGCGAACACAAGCTTGGGTGGACTTGGCAACATCCTGCTGTTCCCAGCGTTCCCCGGCACGACTATGTCAGAAGCTGGTGAGCACACTGAATAACCAATGCACTTTTCAGCTATAGAAAATTAAATAAAAGTTTGGTTACACACACACACACACACACACATACTAAATAAAATATAAATGTAAATATGCACTACCAGTCAAAAGTTTTTGAACAGTAAGATTTTTAATGTTTTTATAGAATTCTCTTCTCTCATCAAGCCTGCAATTATTTGATCCGATGTACAGCAAAAGCAGTAAAATCTTTTTTATACAAAATAACTGTTTTCTATTTGAATATATTTTAAAATATAATTTATTCCTGTGATTTCAAAGCTGAATTTTTAGCATCATTACTCCAGTCACATGATCCTTCAGAAATCATTCTAATATTCTTATTTGCTCCTCAAAAAACATTATTATTATTATTTTATTATTATTATTATTATGTTGAAAACAGCTGAGTAGATTTTTTCAGGTTTCTTTGATGAATAGAAAGTTAAGAAGAACAGCATTTATCTAAAATATAAATATTTTGTAACATCATAAATGTCTTTATCATCACTTTGGTCAATTTAAAGCATCCTTGCCAAATAAAATTAATTTCTATAATCCCGCCTCCCACCAAAAAAAATAAATAAATAAATATATATATATATATATACTGACTCCATGTTTTTGATTGGTATAGTGTATAATGTTACAAAAGATTTTTATTTCAGATAAATGCTGATCTTTCTATTCATCAAAGAATCCTGAAAAACAATGTACTCAACAGTTTTAAATATTGATGATGATGATGATAATAATAATAATAATAATAATAAAAATAATAAACTTTTCTTGAACAGCAAATCAGCATAGAATGATTTCTGAAGGATGCTGAAGGATTAATGATGCTGAAAATTTTGCTTTGATCACAGGAATAAATTACATTCTAAAATATATTCAGATAGAAATAGATATTTTAAATGGTAAAAAGATTTCACAATATTACTGCTTTTGCTGTATTTTGGTTCAAATATTTGCAGGCTTGGTGAGCAGAAGACAATTCTTCAATTCTTAGTGTTCAAAAACTTTTGACTGATAGTGTATATATATCACGTATTAATATGATCAACCTTTTAATTTTTCAAATATAATTCATTTATTCATAGTAGTAGTCCCATGTGTAGCACTTATTCATAGATTCTTTATTGCAATAATATTAATTTCCTAAAGTACATTTCTTTTAAAGTAAATTGTCTGTTTTTTTTCCTGGAAAACAAAAGGGGAAACTATATATATATATATATATATATATATATATATATGTGTGTGTGTGTGTAAATAATTGGACTTGTCAGAGAACCTAACATGAATTGTCTTTCCCTTCGGCGTAAACCAAACTAAACTGCATTAGATTTATACTTAGAACAATTCCATTTATCAGTGGGTAAGAAAGATAAACTTGAGAGCTCAACCAAAAATGAAAATGTTGCCATCAGTTACTCACCCTCATTTCATTTCAAACCTGAATGAGTGTCTTTCTTCTGTTGGACACAAAAGAAGACATTCTGAAGAATGTTGGTGAGCAAACAGTAGCTGGTAGCCATTGACTTCCATAGTATTTTTTTTCATACTATGGAAGTCAATGGCTACCGTCAACTGTCTGATTACCCACATTTTTAAAAAATATACATTATTTTGAGTTCAACAGAAGAAAGACACTCATATAGGTTTGGAACAACTTGAGGGTGATGAAATGATGATTTTTCTTTTTTTTTGGGTGAACTATTCCTTTCTCTCAGCAATTCATCACCAGGACAAACAGATGTCAGATCGGTTTACAGGGTGTTTGTATTTATTAATATACTTTAATACAGTTTTAGTAAAATCAGCTTTAACTAAAACCCATGTTTTCTTTTTCAGACAGAGGATGCTATTAAATATGACGATGAAACTGTTTAAAGACTCACTCTTCGGAGATTCTTTTGAGCGTCGCCAATTATATTGAATGACAAGATCTTCTAAATTCTCTCTCTAATAGAAAATGTCATCCCTCGCTGTCTGAGATGTTTTAAGTAAACTTTCCACTTGCTTCAAAGAGTTTTGTTTGTTGTCATCTGTTCACTTTGCTCTTTGAGCTCTTGAGGCTTGTGGCATTTGCAGTGTGAATGTATTAGGCTCCTGTATGAATAACCTTTACTGGGAACATAACAACGTCCACGATAAGATGAATTCTGTTGTTGCTATGCCGTTTCATCACACTGGAAAACTCTTCAAATTTACATTTGTTCTCATGTACCTTCACAGATGCTTTTTTAGCAAATGGACAAGAAATTCATTTTCGTACTTCAGTAGATTTCAATGCATTTTTTGCTAGAAAAATAGGCTATTACTTGTTATTTATTGTAGGTGCTGTTGAATTATCTGAGTAATTCAATTTAATTGCTTGTCAGGTTTCAAATAAGATATGCAAGTTCAATTAAAATCTCATTGTGTAGATGGGTTTTAGATTCTTCTTTATGCACTTTATTGGCAACAGGGCCGGAGTGGGACTCATTTTCAGCCCTGGAGTTTCATGCCTTAGACCAGCCCACTATTTTACCGATGTCCTTGCTACGTTTCGTGGTAGTATCCTTGCTGTCTATGGAGGGTCAGAGAGCTCTCAGATTCCATCAAAAATATCTTAATTTATGTTCCGAAGATGAACGAAGGTCTTGTGGGTTTGGAATGACACAAGGGTGAGTAATGAATGGCAGAATTTTCATTTTTGGTGAACTATCCCTTTAACCTGCAGGCTGCACTCTGCGAGTGGGGCTGCAAGAAAATCATAAATAAAAAGAGTTGGGCTGCTGTGAGTGCAGGCAGCCTAGGAACATCATATTTCAACCCCAGTATCATGACAACACCGCGGCCCTTGAAGCCAAAAAAACAGACCGGCACACCAGGAATCCTCCCGGTGCTCCCGATTAGCCAATTTGGGACTGATTGGCAATCAGAAAAATATAAAGCACCCCATGGCAGGAAGAAGAACACAAAGCACCATTAGCATGACATTCACATGAGGGACAATAAAGGTAAAATGCACCTTTTTAAATACAAAACAATGCACACTGATTAACCATACAGCTTATTCAACAATACAAATCTATGTTCTTCTCAACACCCCGTTCAAACTTTGTGTTTATGGATGACTTGAATATTGCATTTCACTCACACCATCACCATCATTTGTTTTCCTCAACAGGATTCTTAAACAAAATACTTATGGTTTGTTTTGGTCACATGAGGTCTTAAAGCAATATGGAGCCATTTGTCGATGAACCCACGCAGTAAACAAACATATGTTCTAAGGATGTTTTGCTAATGTTACCGTTGAGGTACAAAAAATATTTCTGAATGTTCTCTGAATGCTCAAAATGTCCAGGTTTTTTTCTCAAAATATATTTATTGACATTTTGTGCATATACAACATCTTATACATAAAATTAGTAATCCACAGTTTTATCCATATATCATATGAAGGAGGGGACGCATGTTTCCACTTGAGGAGAATAAGCCTCCTAGCCAATAGAGTGGTGAAAGCAACAATGTCTTCTGTTTTTAATTGCAAATTTGGACTAAAAGGAATTGTAGTGGCTGATATGTTAAAGGATTTTTTTTTTTTTTTTCAAAAGTATCAGATATTTTAGACCATAAGTCATGTGAGTGTGATTTGCTGGAGATTGTTGGCACCTATTGCAGGTGTTACTTCTGTCTGGGTATATTTTGGCTAATCTGACATTAGTGTAGTGTGCTCTGTGAAGAATCTTGCATTGCATCAAACATTGCGTCGGGCACATATAGAGGAAGAGTGTACTAAATCAAGTATATAATCCCACTCTATTTCACTTGTAGTGATCCCCAGCTCTTGTTCCCAGATATTGTGTGATTCTGAGGGGTCAGAATTTAAAGAATCTATTGATTCTTAAATGACAGAGATTAGCCCTCTTCATGGTGTCCATTTTTAAATCAGGAGGAAGATTAGGAAACTGAGCAAACTGATTTTGTACAAACTGTCTATTCTGAAAGAAGCGAAAAGGATGGGTTTTAGGAAGATTAAACTTTTCTGAATATACCTTTTATCATACAAGTCCTTGATGGTACTAAGACCCTTAGAAGACCAGTCACGAAAAACTGGATCAGAACATGATGGTAGAAAATATAAATAGTTTACTATAGGTGCAAGAGTTGATGGACTGATTAACCCAAAAATGTTTCCTAAACTGAAGCCATATTTTGAGTATTGGACACCACTAAACTGTATGAGAAATCTTTACTGTTTATAGGAAGCTGAAAGCAAATCATTGAAAGAATGGAATATTTTGAGGATGACAATTCTATTTGGACCCAGATATGATATTCAGAAACTCTTGAAGGGTTAGTCCAGTGCAAAAGTTTGTTAATATTACAGGCACAGTAATACTGTTGAAAATTTGGTATGGCAAGGCCCCCTTTCAATTTTGGAACATTTCTTCTTATCCATGCATATTTGCCGCCCCACAAAAAAAAAAAAAAAAAAAAAAAAAAAAGTTAGTGTGATTAAGAGTAACAAAAAAAAGATTTGATATAAATAATACGGCCAATTCGTGATATTGGAAGAGAGAACCATGTCTGTATATCTTCCTTATAAGCATCTAGCAGAGAATTCCTTTTTTTTTTTTTTTTTTCTGAAAATAACTCTGACTGATATACACCTAAATATCTGAATCCTTCCTGAGCCCACTTAAAGGGAAAAGGATATTGAGAAATCTCTGTCTCAGCTGCTAGATTGATTTTTTTTAGTTATAAAAGAAGGTCATTTTTATAAAGGGACAGTTTGAACAACCCTGTCGAATACTTTGAAGAAAGGACAGTATTAAAAAGTCTTCTGATAGGCCTATTATAAAAAGAGTGTCTACCAGTTATGAAACCTGTCTGGTCAGGGGAAATAACGAAGGGCAAGGATCTTAGATCAAATTTTAAAATCCATGTTTAACAAAGAAATATGTCCAGGTTTTGTCTTTCTTGGTTTCATGAACATTAAGGAATGTACTCAAGACATTTTGAAACAAGCAGAAGCCTAACGTTTAAAAACTAAAACGTAACATCGAAAATGTGTCAAGAAAAAGAGTTCCTTAAACAACACATTGTGCTGATGTTTTGAGAACATTATTAAATACCAAATAACTATTAATGATTATTCCATTAAAGTTACTGAAAGTTTACTGGACATTTGTTCATAACTTTGAGAGAACCTTCCCAAAAGTTCTGGGAATGTTTCCTGTTTGCTGGGCACTCATATCTCTATCTTTCTTTGCCAACTATAGTTTGGACTAGGAACTTTTCCTTATCGAGCTGCTCCACCAGCACAGACGTAGACTTCAGATTCAGTAGGTTCCTGTTTCCAATTTAAATTGCTGTAAAAAGCATCTTCAGCTCTTTTCACAGCTGTTTATCTGCAATCCGGTGGTTTAGAGGTGCTGTCGGGTCTTTTGGATTCAATTAAAATCGTTTTCATATTGAGTTCATGCATAAACTGTTTCTGATGGTGATGCACTGTGGACGGGGGACTCTGGGTAAGGAGTGTGAACTACATGATTTATCTAAACATGTTCTTCCTGTACTAAGGTGGCAAGATGTATTGATCTGAACAGAACAGACAGTCTAGCCATAGAGCCAGGGACTCGCGTCTCTCTGCTGCAGCTGTCTGGATCACGTATAATGTAGCACAAAAAAATGATGAAAAACCAAGAAGATGTGTTGAATTTCTCCTGAAAGCCTTCAGCTGGACAAAACCACCAAAACTCATAAATACATCTAAATGGACTAGTTTTGCATAACATGAAAAGAACCAAAAAATGATATGATTTAGCATTGGGAGTTTACTCGCTGTAAGCTATGTTTTTTATATGATTTCTATTACATTGCGGTAAACCTTTGCATTGCAAGAAAGGTTTTAATGTGTCACATTAAGATGTAGCCTACTTAATGCTAATGCTTTTGAAAGGCTTGGAAAGTGATATTAGTTCAAATGAGCTTTAAGGGAAATATTTTCTTCTCACAAATTTAAACTGCATTATTTGAATAACTGACATCAAACATGTATTTCAAAGTCTTTATTCCTCTTCGCTTATTTTTTCTTCTCACTAACATCTTCCATCATCTTCCTCAAAATTCTCTTTAGCTGGAAAAGAGTAGCTTTCCTCTCCTGTCTAGAACAATCAATACATAAAATGTCCCAAAAAGAAAGCCCTTTTCTGAAATTCTACTTTTACTAAATTATTGTAGATATTGAAGTCTATGTCACGGGACTTCTTGCAGTGTTAAATGTCAACACTAGATGGTGACATTGTGTCATCTTCAGGTCAGGACAACTGCTGTATTGCAAGATCGTGTAATTATTAAAACTAGTAGTAAATGTCTCCAAACATATATTATAAAACTAAATTTCCTTTTTATTGGATACTGATGCAAAAGCATAGTCTATGTGAAAATGCATGGTAAAGTAAGTTTGATTAAATATATATAGGATCTATATATAGGACTGTAGTGGAGTCTAGTTTAGAAATATTGTTTGCAATAAAGAGTTGTTCACATACGCAAATACTTTTAATGCAGCAAAATGATATAATATAAATTATAAATTATATATTACATATAATATAAGGGGGAAACAAAAGTATTTAAAAAAACAATGCATGAAAAGAAATGAGGAGACCATTTAATAAATTCTGTTCATTTTTAATATTCATTTCCTTTGAAAAATATAAATTCTAAAATCATTTCAGCAGTTTTGTTCTAAAAAGTCGCAAAACTTGATTAAAAATGTATCTTTGTTACACACTCTACAATTAATATTTAGCATTGTTTAAATGTTCAAGAATTTCCCCAGACATGCTTTCACAATATATTTCATCTTTAGGTACCCCCAAAAATAAGTTAAAAAAAAAACCTTATACTTACAAGGTTAAAAGAAGTTGATTTTGAAAATACAGTATAGATGCTACCTGTATAGATCTATAGATTTTTTTGCTTGTTTTTTTGATAGAAAGACATAGGAAAAATAATGACAAATTAGCAGGATTCGACAAAAGATATTGAGTTCTTCAAGGATCAAAGAGAACATGTTTAGGACATGCACAGTATGACACAGCAATAATGTCATCTTCATTCAAATGCATGTACCATATTGTTGACATTTTCTGACTCATTTTTACAAATGACACAAATTGCAATATGACATTCAGTGACTAGACATCAAGTAAATAAAGCACAAATAAAAATAAAAAAAAGTGATCTGAATTACATGAGACAATCTTAAAACTAAAGGAATTTCATGTATTATTGCAGTTCAGGTTTAAGCCACTTAGGTAAATCATTTGCAGGACAACAGACCCTGGAGTACATGTAGGTTTACACATGTAGACTTTTTAGGGTTTCCATAACCAGGTGACGAAGCAAATGCCAAACACGATTTAAAATGCTAAATGAATTATTAGGCTTTCTTAATTAATCAAGCTAATTAGAATGTATCTGGATAATCAGGCATGAATATTGTTAAAGGAAACATTAAGTTTAATACCACATTATATTATAGGAAACAATATGAAAAATAGCAGGCTCAATGCCAATCAATATCATTAACCATCATTAAAAAGTTAATCAACAGTTAAATATTATAATATATTGTCACAGTTATTCTCTTACATCATAATAGAAGTTGTTTTATTAAAAAGTTTGCTCAAGATGTACAAAAAAAAAATCAACATTAAAATCTCATGCTGTGCAAATAAAAAATGGAAAAAAATGTTGTTTTTTTACACAATGCCTACCGTGTAAAACAAAGGTAGAGCAAAAAATAAAATAAAAGGAAAAGGAAAATAGTGAAAAATAGTGTCATGTTAAATGAATTTGGTAGAAAGATTCATATTGTATTGGATGTATAATGGAGAGAGTAGTCGTGGAATCGTGTAAAAACAAATACAGCATTTCTCTACAGCTCAGCACATAAATCAAACAATAAAGTGAATTGCATAATATTTAGGGATTACAACTTGCAAACCGTAGTGATTAAGTGAGTGGAAGACAAGCGTTCCTCAAGCTGTTCTTTAGTCTTCACAGAAAGGATCCGTGATGGGGAACGGTCTTTGTAAAACATCCCTTGGCAAATGGCTTTCTGCAAATTGGAAGAGCTAATAAAATCTATGGAGCAGATTGGAAGAGTTATATGTACGTCTCAGACCCTCGACTGCTCCAGTAATAGCCATTGTTGTCATCTGGGTCCATATCTATTTTGATCTGAGGCACATTTAATGGCAGTCTCTCTGAACTGAAAAAAAAGACAGATTCAATCAGTCAGCTTTGGAATAGGTATTCAGTTTATTTCCAGTAACTATCAGGAATTTCTTTGAAACTATTTAACTTGTGGTTCAAAGAAGTAAGGACATTATGTAACAACAAAGCCTTGGCAAATTGAGATGTTTGAAAAATGAAAGTGGCTTTCAGTGCCTACATCCTGATCTTACTGAATCATAGTAATGCACCATTTTTTTTTAATGAAGCATGCAATCTGAACACAGATCCAATGATTTTAATTCAGTGTTCTTCACACTTTCTTGATATTCTATGTGGTAATATCAAGCTTGAGATGCGTACCTTGACATCGGGCTGGTCTGAAAGTAGTGCCGCTTTTCAGCACGATGTATATCGGTCATGGATTGAAGGGGACTTTTCTCCTGCAAGACGGACACATGGTCCATTATTAACACATGCATGGCTTCACGTTCTGCTGAACACAAGCACTATATACAGTACCACCTTCATGCGGTTTCATCATGCAGGATCAACAGCACCAGCACACTTTATACAGCAGACACATGCAAAAAAAGCCAACAGAATCACTGAAGACTAAAGATCTCCAATGATTTCATATCAAATATGTGCTGGGATTCCATGGGATTATTTTTAATTAGCATTTTCATTAGATAATTACATCCTAATACAACTACAAACTAAGGTGTTAAAAGTTTTAGTAGAAAGGAAAACAGAGACTTTGCTACAGTTTATTACACACAAAAATGACTAAAAAAAAGTTATATTTTCTGTATTATTCTCAATCTAAATTATCATCCCTGAATCCATGTTAGCATGACACAAAAGATGGTTAAATAGTTAATGCAAAAAATGAAAATTTGCTTAAAATTTACTCCCCCTTAGGCCTTCCAAGATGTATATAGTTTGTTACTTCATCAAAACAGATTAGGAAAAATGTAGCATTACATCACTTTCTTACCAATGGATCCTCTGCAGTGAATGGGTGCCGTCAAAATGAGAGCCCGCTGATAACAGCTGATAAAAACATCACAATATTCCACAAGTATTTCCAGTCCATTAATTAATGTCTTGGGAGGCGAAAAGCTGCATGGTTATAATAAACATCCATTTTTAAGAAGTTTTTTAGATACTAAGTAACTTTTAGATAAAATACAAGTCCTCTATCCATGATATTTTTTCTCTTCACAAGTTGATAATCGATGGAGTGGAGTACTTCTGGATTATTACAATGTTTTTATCAGCTGTTTGGACTTTCATTCTGACGGCACCCATTCACTGCAGAGGATCCATTGGTGAGCAAGTGATATAATGCTACATTTTCTGCAAATCTGTTCTGATGAGGAAACAAACTCATCTTGGATGGCCTGAGGGGGAGTCAATTCTCAAGAAAGTTTCATTTTTTGGGTGAACTATTACTTCAAGTTGAGAATAACAATAAACTAAATTTGCAAAAGTAAAGCAAAATGATTACGACAGGGCGAGAAGAGGTAATGAAGCCGTCATTTGCCATAAAGAATTGACAAACTCCACAGGCATTATGTGATAGAGGAGCAAGTGGTAGCATGCACCGCATATGAAAGGTAGAGGAAGCAAAATGCTCATGCTGAATTATTCAAGAGGTACAAATTGAGGTGAGGCCCCAGGTCCAGTCTACTCACTGTCAGAGGCCTTATCTCCTAAAAAAGGCTCCTGCTCCATCATGTCCATTGGGATTTTAATGCTGGGGACATTCTCATTGTATGGATAGTCAGACTGCACAGGGAGAAACGGTCAAAGAGTGCTTTAGGAGCTGAACCTACATACACCAGAGTAGCTCACACTTCCTTTTTCACAGCCACCCAAATTTTAATAGCATTAAACTAAACAAAAAAAGGTTACAGAATATTTATACAGTAGCTGTCTGACAATCATGACAACCAAGTTTCTTTAGAGTGTGACTGAGGATATTTTTTTCTAATCTTTTTGCTTTGTCATTGAAAAAGTTTTTAAAAAAAAATAAAAAAAGAAAGAAATAGTCTTTCAATAAATCATCAGAACATAATGTGTATCATACACAGGTATTAAGACATTATTAAAGGGCAACTAAGTGAACTTATTTCCAAAGCCCAAAGAGTTAATACTAATACAGGACACTCACATCTTCCATGTCACTGTCTATGCTCCCTTGTTTCTTCTTTTTCTTTTTCTTCTCATCTTCCTTCTTCTTCTTATCCTTCTCGGGTATGACATCATCCAGGAAACTGAGGTCATGCTGGGAAAATAGATAGTCCAATGCCTTCCTCACAGCAACCAGAGCCAAGATCTGACCAATGAGAATAGCAAATAGTGCTCTTTCAGTTAGTGCATATTAATACTACATATGCATTTTGCAAAAATATGGCACTTGAGTGTCTGTTATTGCTGACTGACAAACATCTCAACATTACCAACATTCTAGTGTAACATGTATTTTGTCCCTTATCTACTGCGATGCAATAAGTGGCACAAGTACTAATACCAGTCAACAGTTCCAATTTTTTTTAATGCTTCCGAGAGAAGTCTCTTATGCAATCTTGAGCCCCGTTGCCCCAGAAACTAGGGACTTTGGGCCGGTACTCTGTGTGTTTCCACCGCAGAAGCCAGTATCTAAATAAAGCTCCAGGTAAAGATTTGCCCCTCAGAAAGTCTCTGTTCGCGGGGTTGTACTTTTTTCAAAAGTCCGGAACTTCCAGGGGCAGGACTTGGGCGCTGAACATGCTGATTGGTTGAGTTCAACCACTATATTCACATAATTTTCAAAACATTACTGTTATTATGTCATGAGATGTAGTTTTAAAAGAATTTCAGGCGAGAATATAGATGTTTAAAACTCAAATCTGCGGTTTATTTATAAAGACAGCACCTATTTGAATATGTCCTTCGCCGATTTCGGAGACGTGAGAAGTCCATACTGAGGATGCAAGTACGACATTTGCTTGGTATTGAGAAACACGCGCAGACCTACATCACCAGACTATTTGCCTATTCTTCACGGTACTTTAGCCCACGATGGACACGCAGACAGCAACAGGTCTGGGGGGAAAAAAGTTCCTGGGACAAACTGTTCCAGGTAATTTCGGTGGAAAAGTGGCTTTGGTGAGCAAAAGAAACTTCCTATTAAAAAAAATCTTTAGTATTCCAACCTTTTGACTGGTTGTGTAATATTTAGCCTTGAAGCTCTCAGTTTTGCAGTCAAAGCCGCTTCCAGGATTAATGTTCAGTATTAAATCAAGAACAAGTGAAAGAGGTGACTAACCATAACAGGAAAGACGATGGCAGCCACAGTGGACTTGAGGATCCAGAGGAGTGCCAAGCAAAGCAGCTGGACGAAAGTGAATAAATGGACCTTCCTGAGTGGCACATGCCGCAAGTAGATCAGGTCTGGTTGGTGTTTGGCAGGCATGAGGAGCAGTTTGAGTCGGTCCATAAACTGAGAACCAAAGAGCAATATTTAATAAGAAAAACATACTTTACTCTCAAGTTACTGTCAAACGATTTCAAATAGTGATTATTAAAATAATCTAATGTTTTTGGAAATACCCCAATTTGATTACATATATATATATATATATATATATATATGAATTTAATTCCACTTTCTTAAATTCCAATTTGAAATATAATACTAGGTCCCAAAATGTAATTTAAAAAGCTTTTTTTTATCCTTTCAATTCAGTTTTAAATACCACAGAATTGTGTTGGTAACTCACCTGAACTCCGTTGAGTGAAGCCACTCCCATGTAGAGGAAGACTCCATACAACACTGGCATGGGTATAAACTACGGGAAAATAATTACTCATTTAGAAAAGAAAAAGAAAATCACACACATGCAGCAATGTGTTTGACACTAATGGATGTATTGTATTGCTACCTTGAGGATAGGAGACATGAAGACAGACAGACCAGTGAGGATGAAGACAAAGACACCAGTGACTCTCTGTTCCCTGAAGAGGAGACAATTACAAAAATTAAAAAAAAAAAATGTTGGGATTGGTAAGATGTTTTAATGCTTTGGGAAGAAGTCTCTTATGAACAACAACAAATAAAAATGATAATATTGTGAAATATTATTACAAATAATATAACGTTTTTATTTTTCATACATTTTAAAATGTAATTTATTCCTGTGATGTAAATCTGAATTTTCAGCAGCCATTACTCCAGTCTTCAGTGTCACATGACTCTTCTAATTTGCTGATTTGCTTCATAAGAAACACTTAAGTGATATATATATATATTTTTTTATCTTTAGGAGTCTTTGATGGCTCGAAAGTTCAAAAGAACAGCATTTGAAACAAAAACAAAAAAATGCACTGTTGTATTATAAAAGTTACTTATGTGTCCTTGCTGAATAAATGTATTCATTTCTTTGAAAAACAAAACAAAAAATCTTACTGACCCCAAACTGAATGTTAGTGTATGTGGACACCCCCTTCTAAATATCAGGGATGGCTATTTCAGCTGCACCCATGACTAACAGGTGCACACAGCAATAAAGCATATAGCTATACAATCTTCACAGGCCAACAGACATTTAGTGTATCATTGTTTTAATTAAAGGAAGAAGTCAACTGGCAGATGCTTTTATCCAAAGACTCGGAGTGAAGTTCCTTGATCAGGGGCATAAAGGTGACAGTTTATAGATTTGAACCTGCAATCTTGCAGTTACCAGCTCACATCTTTAACCATTAGACCCCACCTCCTTTATGACTACTAATAATTTCTAATTATAATATTAATTATAATTAATATCTGAAATACTTTGGAGAATTAAATCATGTTGGATTGCTTAACCAAACCAGAGAAGCATTAAAAATACAACCTAAATACAGGCACAGTGTGTTTTCAGCAGAACTAGGCCTGTTTACGTTTGTTCAGCTTACAGCTGCATCAATAAACCCCCCCGGAGTTCAGTCCAACATGCAGCATTTTAACAGGCGTCCCACTGAGCCCAACTCTGTAATCAACGAGTCACTCATAAGCTCTACTGGCATAGTCAGATACTTCAGTTTTATGCCATGACACTGTACAAATACATAGGAATCACCAAAAAAAAAGATCTTTTATATGCATTAGAACGTACCTGACACCCAAAAATTTAGGCTGTTCACCAGGAGCGGATGTCTCGGTCTCCATTTTCAAGCTGTCAATGTGGGCGATGGAAA
The DNA here is from genome assembly GCA_036784905.1 of Acrossocheilus fasciatus. NCBI lineage: Eukaryota > Metazoa > Chordata > Actinopteri > Cypriniformes > Cyprinidae > Acrossocheilus > Acrossocheilus fasciatus. The sequence continues at coordinate 18,233,451 of CM071942.1, forward strand.
TAACTGTAGCAGCTACATACCACGGCAGACCCATGAAAGAGCACAAAGCTAACAGCACAGCTACCCAGAAGAGATCCAGATGATAGCCTGCACCTTTCTGATCGAGACAGAGAAAAGAGGTTGTTTACAAAATGCTACTGGAAGAATCAAAATCATTTTATTTTACATTAACAATGACTGAATTTTCATTTTCAGGTGAACTGTCCCTTTAAATAATCCATCAAGTGCTTTATTCTAACAAATAAAACTACTCTGCATCACACAAAAGTACAGTACAATGTCACCAGAGCAGTGTAATTCTCACAGAGATGACAATAGGAGTTTTTCCATGGGGAGGCATTATAGTGAGAGGACACAATGTTTTGTGGCCAGTCTCACATTACATGCCAAAAGAAAATAAATGCTTTGCCTTTGTCCGATTCACAATTCCTCATTGTTCCTCTCAGAATCTGGACCAAAAGTGTGACGTTGGGGTGAAACTGGTTGGTGAAGCACTGAGTTTGAATTTAAAATGATTTAAATATAATATAGATTTAATCATTATAAATAAACCCTGTCTAGCTATCATCTTACAAACTCAGTATATAAGAAAATCAAACTGCTTTTCCTTTAGTTTCCAACTTAATATCAATAATTCAACAAATATCAATTCCTGCATTATTGATGTGCAGCTTTTTTCCCCTTTGGTTTGCATCAGACCATCTGTTTAAATAATGCTATTTTTGACTCCAAGTGCTGATTCACATCCTCCAGACAAAAGATAAAAAGTTCTATTTGTAAGAGTCGGTCTATAAATATTCCGATATAGTTGCCAGTGGCACTGTGAGTGTTTCCTGTGGTCCTGGGTGGCTCAAAGTGAGCGTGATAAACCATCTGGCTCAGGAGAGAATCACACAGCAGAGTCACGGCAGGCCTACCTTCAGCTTGTGTTCCTTGCGATTGACAATGACAGCGGTGATCTGCTGATCCATGAAGAGCAGGATGGTGACCAGCAGGGCAGGCAGAGCTGCTGCCAGGTACACCCACCAGGGGTTCCCTCCGAACGGTGGCACAAACCAGCCACGGTTTGGGCTTGTTGGCTGAGGACACGAGGAAAGTGCAGTTTGAGGATCACAGAAGTTTGCGGTCAGGGCACTTGGCAAATGTTTACAGGAAACGAATAGTAACATCCTGAGTGGATTGGCACTGACTCATACTGTGAATCTGTACTTAAGAAGCAGCAAACAGAGCATGCCAGCCAATGTACCCTCTGATATTTGTTTTCCAGAGCAAAATCTATTTCTATTAAGCAGACCCTCTGGCCCCCTGAGTAGAAACACTCCATGTACTGACCCATGCAGTGTTCACTGTGCCAAAACATTCTGTACAAATAAATAATATCTAATGCAAGTTAATCTCTTGATTAGACTATCTGTCACATTGTTCTATTTATACATTGATTAAAACTTATTGTAAATAAACTGCTTGTTATTTTTTTATGATGATGTAACTCATTATATAAAGATAAGTCATGTCAATAAAGTTAGATAGGTAAGGGATAATCAACGGCTAGCTGTGCATTAAACGATTTGAATGTACGACGTGGTGGCGAAGAACCGCCCGATGCGTAGCGGAGTGCATTCAAATCGTTTAATGCACAGCTAGCCGTTGATTATCCAGTTTATGCCATGGTCATTTGCCAGCATTCACATATTAAAGATGTTAATAATATTTGTGCTGCAATATTTGACCGTAACTTTAAAAATGATGGGTATTTTCGTCTGTAGTACTATTCAACCGTAACTGTATGTTACTATGGTTACCAATGTTTATAGGAAGCGCATTAATATAGAACGTGATTAAACTGACCTGGAACTGCCTGTGTGGTTAAATGAATTTAATCAACACCTGCAAGCCAATCAGAATCGAGTATTCAGACAGACCATGGCATACAAATAAATTAATGCATGGCCTCTGTGGGCTTCCATACTGTATGCTTGGAAACAGTTCATAGTTTCATTTGACATTTCTAGGATGTGGTTCTTGTCATGTGATTTTTTTTTTTTTTTAAAGGAATGAATACTTTTATTTAATTAAGGATGCATTAAATGGATTAAGTGACATTTATAATGTTATTATACGCATAAATTATTTTAAACAATCAGAATATCACAATTGTTTTCAATATTAATAATAATAAGAAATGTTTCTTGAGCACCAAATTAGCATATTAGAATGACTTCTGAAGGGTCATGTGACACTAAAGACTGGAGTAATGGCTGTTGAAAATTCAGCTTTGCCATCACAGTAATAAATTACACTTCAAAATATAATAAAATAAAGAGCAGAAATTGTAACAATATTTCACTATTTTTACAGTATTTCATCAAATAAATGCATCCTTGCTAAGCATTAGAGACTAACTAAAAATCTTACAAAAAATCTTACAGACCCCAAACTTTTGTACAGGATACTCTAGGATTGTGCACCACAGAGTGGCCTAATGGTTAGAGAGTCGGACTCGTAATCCAAAGGTTGCGAGTTCGAGTCTCGGGCCGGCAGGAATTGAAGGTGGGGGGAGTGAAAGTACAGCTCTCTCTCCACCTCAATACCACGACTGAGGTGCCCTTGAGCAAGGCACCGAACCCCCAACTGCTCCCCGGGCGGCACAGCATAAATGGCTGCCCACTGCTCCGGGTGTGTGTTCACGGTGTGTGTGTGTGCACTTTGGATGGGTTAAATGCAGAGCACAAATTCTGAGTATGGGTCACCATACTTGGCTGTATGTCACATCACTTTCACTTTTTTTCACTTTCAGAGTGAACACCACTTTACAGCAAAAAGACAGAAAGATTACCTTAAATTCACTTGGCACTATGAGCTTTGGCGTATTGACCCCAACAAGAGCATCAACACCACAGAAGATCAAAATGGCCAGGATAATGGCAAAGTCACTTATGAGTTTTCTCACCTAAGAAAATAGAAAAAAAAATACGTTTTTAGGAACTATTGTAAATAATGAGTATGACGTCAGTAGTCTTTGGCCTCAACAACTGCAGTTTTGATTAGGAGTAGAGACTGGATTGACAAAACAATTATCTCCCTGCCCACAGTATATGGATTAGAGACAGGGTTTGGCTAAATATTGATTGCCTCTACACATGCAGTATGATTATAGCCACAAATGACAAATCCATCATAAACACGCCACAGTGTGGCTACTTACAGTTGTAGGAAAGAACGGGCTGGTCTTGAATTTCTTTAGACACATAGAGCAGGTGTAGGTGCCGAAGAACAGAATGAAGGACATGAGGGTGATGTCGGGCACAAAGTTGCAGGCTTTGCCCACTAGCTCCCCTCCGTATTTCAAGCATTCCTTCTTTGACAGTGAGGACCAGCTGGTATTCAAGCGCTGCACAAATGACACGAAGACATATGATCAGAACATCAAATCTACAGGTGTCTGGATAAAACTTTTAAAAACCAAATTTAAGTTGTTAGTTTACAGAAAATCACGACATTCCTTGTAACTCTCTCGTTCATGAAACTAGCAGGAGTAAGTCAGATCTTGTTGGTTGACTTTACAAAACCATTCCATGATTTTATCATGGAAATGGGTATGACAATGTTAACGTATTTGGTCTTGGTGGAATAGATCTGCTACACTGCTGCTGCTGGTTATTGCTGTAGTTGTAGATTATTGTTGCTGCTGCTGCTGCAAGCAAGTAGAGGAACTTGCTACTGCCAGTGCATAGGACGATACAATGATGTGAGTATTTAAGACATACTGCTGCTGTACAAACAGCATATAAAAGAACCCATAGCAGATCTATACAGGTGGAGCTGGGGAAGGTGGAGGGTTTCAGAGAAAGTCTGAAAGCACGCTGCAAAATGCTCACGTGGATGCTAAAAAGCCATTCAAATGTAAAGAAGCAAGCTCATTGGCTGCGAATGCAACATGAACCAATCAGCTTGTGCTAAATTGTTTAACACTGTCAATATCACCAGTTATGTTAAGACCCATCAGCCTGTGCCATCTAGAGTTTCATGAAAGAACTAGGCATGCTAAATAATTCACATTTATGTAATCATGTTTATAATAACTGAGGGATGAAATGAAATTGTTTTCCTGTGGTGATCTGCATTATTAGCACATAGACCTACAGTAACTTGAACCCAAGACATAAATTTATGTTTTGTGTTATGAACAAAGACAGTAGAAGAACATTAAACGCTCTCCAGTTTCTGTTTGAAGGCAGATGCTTTGTTGTCCTCAACCTCTCTGAAGTTTTACAATAACTCTGTTACAGTTCAAATTTGCACAAAAGGTGCGAAACATGAGCTATGGCTCTTTCAGTCACAAAGATATTGGCAAGGATTTGGGCATTATGTTTCATTGATCTCAAACTGAGGACTACATGTGAATGAAACTATTGAGAGATCTCTATTATCTGCAGCTGGGAGCTCAGTTTGGCTTTAGAAGAGGACAAAACGTCAGGCAGGCCTGGAGAAAACTTTTTATGAAAACAGCCAACAATTTAAGGATTACAAAGCACCATGTATTTTCGAAACATAACCAGGACAAGGAAGTTTTCTCTAATGTATTTGGTGACCTCGCTAGATTTATTAAGTCTTAAAGCTGAAATACTCAACACAAGTTTTGTCCAGTTTTTTGCACCCTTTTTATTCTGGAGCAGTTGATAAATGTTGCCAAAATTCAGAGCCAGTCTACAGATTTTGAGCAGTTGACAGATTTCACAGAAAATCATGTAGTGTATAATGGGCATAGACTTTTTTTTTTAGCTTTTTTCAGACTATGATTCTTCCAGTCAGAGGATATCAAACATGTTTTATATTTTTAGCTGATTTTATTATACATATTGTTTTTTATTATTATTATTTTTATTATTATTTGTCCCTTTTCTCCTAGAAATGAGGTGTGTGTTTCTCACGTAGTGTATTACAGCCTGTACACATATTTCAGTGATGTTTTGAAACACTTACTGTATCAGTGTAATTTACAGTCCAGACAAATGTTGAATCAAGTGGATCAGTGTACACATCTGAAGAATTGGCTGAAAAACACAAAGGTAAAAGGTCTGAAGTTGCCAGAAAGAACCAAAAACACAGTGGGGTTCAAACATGTAAATCTTATTTAAACCTGGAAATAAACAATGTTTTAGTATTTTGAAAAATTCTGAAACCTAATGTAAAATAAATAAATAATGCAAATAAAATGACAAAATAAAAAGGTTTTCACTCATTTCTGGGACCCATTTTATCTGTAAAATGAAAAGAATAAATAAATCCCATTTAGGCGAATAAAATAAATCTCATTTTATTTTATCCTCGTAGCTTCATAAAATTATGGTTGAACCCCTGATGTCAAGTAATTTTAATGATGTCCTTGCTATGTTTCTGTGCCTTGACTGTGGTAGGACCAATGCTGTTTATGGAGGGTCAGAAAGCTCACCGATTTCATCAAAAATATCTTAATTTGTGTTCTGAAGATGAATGAAGCTCTTACGGGTTTGGAACAACATAAGGGCGAGTAATTAATGACAGAATTTTCATTTCTGGGTGAACTATCCCTTTAACACACTTGACTCAAGACTCAAGAATTTTTTTTTACCCCTAAATCCTTTAAACTCTCAAAAACATGCTAGATTTCAAAAGCAGATGCTCACAGAAGCCCAAACATTTTATCACGGCTGCGGGTGAGTCAAGCCGGACATACATGCCAACCAGTCTGCAATGACCACAGTAAAATGTTCACCACTTCTCCACAGCATTAATCTTTAAAGAGTCTCTTTGCTGGGTTTCTCTAACTGGAACTAATTTCCACACAGCTGTTGTTTCCCTCTGCAGTATCGAATTGGAGAGAAGACGAGGGAGGGTGAAGAGGAGCAAACAGCGGTTTAAAGGAAAGCAGCGTGAGTGGATGAGCGCCCCACCCGCCAGCTCCTCTCCGTTTGGACTTAATTCACCACACGCATGGAGGAGATTAACCCCAAACCACATCACGTCCACATCCACCCCCTAGATTGCTCCTTCATTCCTACTGAGGACACCACACACACACTGCCACTAGCACAATAAACAGATGAAATGAAGTGAATGTCAAAACTGTTGTTAACTCAGCCACAAAACATTACACAGATACAAAGAAGGGATTTAATTATTACTTCAAAACCTCAAAAACAAAGTTGTGTAATTGTTCAGTGGTCTGAATATCATACGGCCCCAGTGGAGAAATGGTTTAGTAGTGTGATAATTGACTAACACATTGTTAGACTGTATCTGTTATGATGTTTTTGATCATTGCAGCTGCAAACCATATGGTGCACCATCCTACTGTATCCTGTAAAATGACAACAGAACTGAATCATCATGCACTTGCTCATTGCTACAAGCACTGATCTGAGTTTTGGATATGAGGACAAAAACAATCCTCTGGGTCTGAACTATCATTTGAAGACCAGAAATATTACAAGAAAATAGGACAATTAAATATATATGCTGGTCATATTTATAAACCATTGGCCAGATGTCGACTTGGACACCTCTAACAGCAGCTATACAAGCTTCAATTCTATCAACAACCTAAACATCCATTCCTATCACACTATTGTGCTTCCACTGTTTGTGTATCAGTGTGAATCAAGCAACTTCAATTTATCATCAATTTATACTCGAGCAAATTTTCTCTCAAACTACCAGGTAGTCAAGAAGAGGAATGAAAATATGGTAACTTCACTTGTACCACTCAAAGTAGAACATTTTGGATCCCAACCAAGGGGAAAAAGGGTCACTTTGTGCTACATCATATCTGCTTCACTGAGCAAAATAAAGTTACATATGCATCAGTAATCTTTTTTTTTCCCTGTTTGGTCACCGTGCATCGTTTCTTGCATCTGGTCAGAGACTTAAGAAGGCAGTTCGTAATTTAAAATGAAAGTAAAAATTCAGGTAAGTTTACAAACTTGCAAATGGATGAAGGTTTACTAAGCACAATCAGCATCTAAACATCAAACCAAGAAAACTTCAGAGAAAGAGATTTACCAGGTCTTACCATCAGTGGGCGCCATACACATGCAGTCATACTGTGTGACGTAATCGATTTTATAGTCTGAGTTGATGGGGTGATAATGAGCCAACTTCAGCATCTTCTTGAAGGCGTCATAGATGAAGATGAAGCTGATGAGCGAGGAGAAGCCCTCCTCTGTAAATCGGGTGAAATACTGCACCAGGAAACTGGCATCAGTGGCCACAAGGACTAGACAGAAGAAGGCCGACCACAGGCCGATCCAAAGACGGAACTCAAGGTAGTCAAAGTCATGCTCCCTGTGGAGGATAGTATGGACAGAAAATGAACTCAAGTCCCTCCAACTTTCAAATCATCTAAACTACCTTTCAAAGGTTTGGGGGTGGTAAGTTATCCTTTGTTTTTGAAAGTCTATTCTCTCCTCACCAAGGCTACATTTATTTGATCAAAAATAAAGTAAAAACCATAATACTGTGAAAAATGTTTAACATTTAAATAACAGTTTTCTATTTGAATATATTTTAAAATAACATTTATTCCTGTGATGGCAAAGCTGAATTAATGCAGTCATCTTTGTCACACGATCCTTCAGAAATCATTTCAATATGTTGGTTTGGTGCTCAATGTTGAAAACAGTTGTGCTGCTTAACCTTAGTTTTAGTTTACTGCTAGATGGTGAGTATATGCAGTAGTTGGTTTGTGATGTCACATTCTGAACAGAGATGATGAAGCACCTGCTGAAGTTGAAGAGCAGCCTTTCAAACACCAGCACCGGCCCCGTACTGCTGAGGATTGTCAGAGGCTGCCCAGACAGGAGACAGAAGACTGCTCCAGACACTGCTGTACCCAGAAAGCTCTCCAGCACACCCTTCACACAACACAACATGAAGAAGAGTCAAAGGATTAGGAAAAAACCCAACCGAGGCTCACGCTCTGTGGAAAGAAAGTCTGTTAAAGTGTGTTTAAAGCCCTGTTCACATACATGACTAGTTTTCCGTGTTCCCAGACACACTTTGTGATTTTATCCCATGCGAAACTGTTCTTTCTCTCACACAACCTCGGTAAAAATTACAAAGCAAATTACCTACTGTAGTTTTTGTTTTAGCTTAAAGGAGAAATATAATCTAAAGACCTCACTCTCAAAAATACCTCTGAATCTAATCTTAATCAATTACTTAAAGTACATGACTAATAATGTACATAATGTTATCCATACTTTCAATGGATTTATTATTGGCATCAAGCAAACTGTATCATCTACCTGAATTCAATAAATTGATTTTTTTACCCATACATTTAATTAAGTGTTGCACATGGCCTTTCATAATGCCCATATCCAGACCATAGACTCTCACTCTCATTATTAGCTAGCCCTGTCCAAATCAATACATGAAATCACAGGCTTCCTCTGTTAATAACTGAAATACAAATATTGTTTAGAAAACTATTTCCATCTGAAGTAGTGCTTATGAGACCTGCTGTTGAACTATCATTGAAGAGAAGTGACTTCAGGTTACAGTTGTGCTTTGCAGTTTAATTCCTGTCTGAATCAATCACGTGTGTTTTTCCTCACACAATCTTAGTTAAAATGACCTTTTTATGGCTAACTCAGGCACCCTCTGTGAAATCTACTTCAGTCGGGGTGGGAATGTACCACTTCATCTGTCTTTTGACCTTCATCAAACACCGTAACTTAAGTTCAATATCTTATTATGCTACCTGGTACCCCTTCATTAAGGGTTTAAGTCTTTTTGTTGAGTAAAATAACAAACAATAGTTAGTGGCTAAAATGCTCCTGACATCTCATTAGTTGTAAAAGGAATCAATAAGGAGAGTCTCTGTACTACTCAGAACAGTCACTATAGACCTCATCTTAAATAATTCCCTCATTTAATGTTTTCGATTAATGTAATAATGTATACATAATAAATCCTTAATAAAGAATCCTAATAGAAGACCCTCTGCTACTAGCTGACAAATACTGAAGGGCTTTCCTGAGCTGAAACATTGACTAGCCAATGACGTGTGAAGCAGACCTTAGCATTCATATAAATATATGAACTGAGAGACTTTAACTTAATAACATGACCTTTGAACTAGAGGTAACATTTCAAAAGGAGATCAGAGAAGAAGCTGCTCCCAGTTTGTGTCAGTTAAAGATTGACCGAGATTGAATTACACTATAATCCCTGCAAAGGCTGGACTGATTCTTATTAAGAAAGACTTGGGCACAGAGAGCACGTCACATCCGTAAGCTCGTGCAGTTTCTCATGGTTCGCAACTGTATCTTCACCTGCATGTTCTCTGTGGCATCGCCCAGCAATCCTCCAAACGTGATGGCATTGGTTACTGTTCCCAGGTAGATGAAAAGAATGGCAGACAAAGACTGGATGTGTAGTGCATCGTAGAAATCACTGAAGAAAAAAGGGACTTTTCTTTTGATATCAAGAATAAGGCCTCCACAAAACCTGAAAAACAAAACATGATATGATATATGATATGATATGATGTAACAGATCTTAATCTGCCTTCCTCTATTCACAAAATATATTTTCCCTCTGTACAGTGGGGTTCAACAATCTGAGTGAAACTCTGGGATTTAATTTAAAACTAATAATAAACCATGCAACAATAACAAAAATTGCAGGTCTTTGAAAAATAAAAGTTATGATGAACATTGAACATGAAATATTACTTTTTAGTATTAAGAGGGATAAACCAAACACTAAAACAATTTGAAATTCATGTTAATTTTATGAACTATTATTTAGATATACAAGTTCTACTTTTAACAATATTAAAAATATCAAGTACTTTAAACAGTTGTATGTTTATTGCTATTATTAAATGGTAACTGGGATAAAAAAAAACTATTTAGCACAAAATACCAACAGTGCACAGAAGTTCTTTGCCAAAGGTCAAGATGTTTGTAAAACTGTACTGTACTAGAAAAAAATCAAATCTAATGATAACAGTCTGTACTCCGTAAATGGAGCACATGCTGACTTCAAAGTTTTTCGAATATTAGGATAATTCTAGTAATTTCAAAAGTCAAACAGACCTTTATCTGAACTAAACCATGGTTTTCAGAGGTTCGGCATAATCTGTTCCTTCAGAAGAACTTATACAAACATTAACTCACTTCCCCGTCCTCTTCAGCTCATCGCCTACTGCGTGCCCCCCGCCCCCATGTCCACCGCTGTGAGGCGTGTCTCCGTTCATCTGTGTGCTGTCCCCTCCAGCATACATGTTCTTTCTGGACAACATAAACACAGAGATTGTTTAACACCATACTTAATGGTATCAATGCTCAAAAACAACTGTTATAGAGGAGGAAAGTGAGAACAGAGAAAGAAAGATGACAAAAGACACACTCAGTGGACTTTTCTTTAGTCATTTTAAAGTCCCCAGCCTGAAATTAATTAAAAAAAAAAGAAAATGGAAAAAAAACAAGCTTGTACACTGGTATCTTACATATGTCTTACGTAACATGAAATCAAATACAAGATAAACATGGTAATGCCATTTTATTTTCTAGGATGATACATAATCTGATAAAATGATCAAACAATAGATAAAATTCTAAAATACCAGATAAAAAGAGATAGAGATACAGAACGACTTAACGATAGATAAAATGGTTAATTGATAAAATTATAAGATAGACAGACTCGCACACAGATAGACAGATAGAAAACAGATAATTAGGGGTGGGCGATATGAACAAAATCTTATATCACGTTTATGAGAATTTTTATTTCACGATAACGCTATATCTCACAAGAGTTATTTTTTTTAAATATTTAGATTTAAATGTGGTATTTATGATATCAAAAATTTTGACACCATAGAAATTTCTGAATTCTTGTCACCAGTGTCAATATCACAAAACACGAATACTAACCTAAATTAAAAAAAAAAAAAAAAATAACAAAAACTCAAAGCTCACTGAAGACAAGTAAACAGTCAGCGATTAAATAAGAATAAGAAACTAATTACAAGCAACAGGACAAAAAAACTACAGTAGAACAAATAAAATAGGAATGCTACATACATTGTAGGCACAGAAACAGTTTCTTCCCTCAGGCAATCCATCTTATGGACACTTGACAATAATCGTGGAACACACAACACTATACACTTATTTATCTAACACACATACTTAGTCTACATTTCGAATTTGCACATAATATACCTGTACATACAATTATCAATTTGTATATTGTTATTCCCTATTTACTTGTTCTATTTTTATTCTTTTATTATCTGTGTTTTTGTCCTGTCACTGTCATTCTGTTGCACTGTGGAAGCTTCTGTCACGAAAACAAATTCATCTTATGTGTAAACATACCTGGCAATAAAGCTAATTCTGATTCTGATTCTGATTGTAAAAAGTAATCAAACGTACAAAAACAGTCCATATTCTTCACTGAGCAAATTAAATATATACTACCACTTTAAGAGCTGCCCGGATCCAATATACTGTTACACATGTTTTTTGTTGAACCTAATTTACTGTGTTTATGAGGATACTTACTAAGACAGGCGTTTTTGACACATATATAAGTGTGTATAAAGCTGCAAAAATAACTCAATTCAATACTCCAGTGCTCACCGTCACCGTCTTCAAGTTCGCACGCATCTCTGATATCGCTCAGAAACAGACTATCTCTCAGAGAGCGCGCACACATAGCGAAATGAGTTCTCTTTCACTGCTGATTGCACTTCAATGGCTTAAAATAAAAAATGTGTGCAAACAATAAGCTTTCCTGACCACATAGCACAACAACGTCATGTGAGCATGTAACCATGATAGAGACAATAATCTTTACCGGTTGGCAACTGAAAATGATAAAACAATAAAAAAAACAGAGCAACAGATAATAAAAAAGGATAAAACAATTGATGGCAAGACAGACAGACAGACAGACAGACAGACAGATAGACAGATAGACAGATAGATAGATAGATAGATAGATAGATAGATAGATAGATAGATAGATAGATAGATAGATAGATAGATAGATAGATAGATAGATAGATAGATAGATAGATAGATAGAGGACCCAGTTCAGTCTGTTGTTTACATTCAACAAGCCATGAATGAGTGTATGTGTTCTATTGTGTGCAGTGTGTTGTGTACACCGAGTGTTATGCTGGCATGACTGACTGTTGCAGGCACACAGCTCTGCTTTATGGGTAATGCGGGCTGGTACAGACTGAGGTGGTAGGACGAGGAGGCAGCCTGCTGTCACTTCACCTCAAGCCAAAGAGAAGTGACGTAATTTCATCTAATTAACCGCTCCTCTGCTTCTCTACACTGAATGAATGAATGGATGGCCTGGTCAACTGGCCTTTGATACTACTTCCTGACCGTGTGAAAAATACATTATGTAACACACTGTATATGGCTTAAAGGGTTTGGTTACTAATATATTTAAAAAAAGACACACACACATTTTACTGAGTTTCTACTTGTAATTTGTAACAATAAAACAACAAAATTACTTTCATTTTGGCAAAACGTAAAGTGGCAAACTGTATATCTGACACATAAAGGGACAGCCTCAGAAATGCTATTTCACCATTTTTTGAGTCATTTCAAAACTGGAACATTGACAGACTTTGATTTGGGATATTGGTGGGGCTTCAGCAAAAGAAAGCGTGAGAGGCTGATATGGGCTTCCTACATCAATTACCTTTTATCTGAGGATGGAAGGGATTTTGGAGGCTCTATCCTGATGGCAGGGTCCCATTCTCCAGGAGGGAGGACAATGACCTCATCCAAGAACTCGTCAATGCCAGCAAGGAGATCTTGTCTGTCCTTGGCTTTGTACGCAATTTCATGGAAGACCTTGATAAGAAAACTTTGATTACTGGCCAACTCTCCCCACACATGAATAATTCAAGCACAAACCTTTTTTGCTATATATATTATAACATTTTAACATTTCAGGCACAGCTACTTAGCATCAACACATATATGGTATGTTCAAACATTTAATGTTTGGGATTGACAGGTCTGACTATTGAATTGACCTGTTTGAACTGGTCTATTCATAGAGGAGTGGCTTGAATACTGCTTTTAGGATTTAACTGAAGACAAGCCCCATTTCTATTATGGCGATAATTTGGGGATTTTTAAAACAAATATTGAAATTGAAATTTAATTAAAATTAAGATTAAGATTAGAAATTAAAATTGCTAAAACTAAAATACTAATAACAAAAAAATGAAAGCTGACTCAAAATAAAATAAAAAAAGACTAATAAAATGATAAAAAGTATAAACATAATTGCAACAAAAATTAAACTACAATAAGTTAAAATAAAAAAATCGAATATTAGTAAATTAGTAGTATAATTGTACATAAATCACATTAAATTAACACTGGTTCTGCTGCAAATTGCAGTAGTTAAAAAAAAAAAAAAAAAAAAAAACCTTAAAAGCAACAGTATTTAGCACGCTTTAACCAGTTTCAGCTGTTGCGTGAACCAAAAAAAAAAATGTAAAGAAAAATAGGGCACAAAATTTTCTAAGATTAGTCTGTGCGTACCTCATCAGACATCAGAGTAGCAATGGCTCTACCAATTTCATGGTATGACTTGGCTTTGCCTTTGGGTCCAAGAAGAATGAACAGAAATCTGGGGAAGATGATAACAAATTTTATTAAACCTAAAGTAAAACATACACCTTTTCTACTGGTTTAATACAAGCCTCTTTTTGAACTGAACACCACTACTATATTTTCCTCATTGGCTTTGTGGGATGAAAGCAGGTCATACCTGGTGGGCACAGGCACTTCAGTCAGCGCCCCCAACATGACAGCCTGCTGGAGCCTCACAAAGGCCACAAAAGGACTGTCCAGGAAGTCCACTTCTCCAACGAGAACATTGGAAGCTTCAGCATCTCTGGGCAGCTTCTTCATGAACTTGTTCTTCAGCTGAGCACATGCAGGATGGGATTTTAATGAAATTCAGTAAGGAAGAAGAACCAGATAAACAAAGTGCACAAATCAAGCTCCAGCACATGACCTCATTAAACATACTGCCCAGCTGGCATTCTGTGCCAAGACTTTCATGAAGATGTGATGAATCCAACAACTGCAACTGTCCAACTAATGGAAATTACAAAGATTGGTGGCTGCATGTGGGATTGTTCAATCTAGGGTTCAGTAACCCACTGTGACTCCTGCATTCTTTTGCTCTCAAAACAGAGGAACCAGTGGTAACCAGTATAAAAACTGTTAAATTAATTTTATTTATATGGGTTGTTGTTGTTCCTACTAGTGATAAAATGAAGGCCAACTTCAAAGGCAGTGGCATTTGCTAGCTCAGACTTTGAGGTCATGCCAAATGTGAAATTTACAAGCCAAAGATAATTAGTACACCCTGCTCACATAACCATAAATTGTTAAGCAACTCCAACTTGTGCCTCCAAGGTCATTATTGTGAATTTTAACAGCTAAAAGTGTTGCATATATAATATATAAATGACTTATATTGCTTGCAATAATGTAAACATTCATTATTCTTTAACAGTAAGACTAGCTCTATTAACATGTTAATTATAAAGCTTATAAATCACATTTGACAGCTCTGCTGATAACTCGAAGATGGGGTTACAATGTCAGTTATTAATAAGCCAATTCCCCAATATACTTCCTATACATAAACAATAACATTCCCTCCTGAAAGTCTTATTGAACAGTCAGAGTAAGCAGTTTCGTTAACCATTGACGGAAGAACGTTGGAAACGCAAGCACAATGGAAAACATTTACCCTGGAGCACCTGAGCACATGATGGGACAGACCTCACACTCATCAACAGCACTAGCATCATAGATCGTTTGTTTTGAAGGTCTTGCTTGTATTCCATTATTATACTGTTGCAAAACCATCCTAATACTGATTATCATCGAATTACTGTTGTGAGATAAAATAAGCACATATCCTGACGCATTAACAAGTGTATTAATGTAATGAATGGGATGAACTTGTGTCTTGCTTTAGAAAACATGACTTGATATGATTTGTCAATTCAGAAAGTTTTTACAACTTCTCAAAAAACATTGATGACTCCTCTTTTTTGAAATATGTAGACACTAGTTAAGAAAGATAATATTCTATTAGTACATGTAGATGTTTTGAAATCTGTTATGCTTATTTTCCTCTTGTTTTCTTATGATTTGGTTACAATAAAAAAAAAATTACCATATATCTCTGATCATTAAATCTATTCTATTCCCCAATGTAAAGAGATAGTTCACAAGTAAATGATTTTTTTCTTATCAAAACTTAATTTTTTTTTTTTATGTTGATTGACTGAAGTGAACATTTTGTTTAAAATAATCAGTTAAAGACACACAACCTAATTTCATGGTGCTTTTGAGTGATTTTAAAGACTCCTTCCCCACTTTGTGGGAAAAGCCTTTATAAACACTAAATTCAACTCGTGCTGGGAATTTAAAAAGAAAAGATACCATAGAGTGACAAAAATGATCATGACTAAATGAAACTAAAGCAAGTGAAGAAGTGGTGGCTATAGATGGAGGGGAGTGTTGTCACTGATGTTAACTGGAGGCCAGATTATAGACAGCATTACAAGAGGAGCGTAAAGGGATGATTAAGGTATTAGAAGGACACACCTGAAACAACCCATAGTGTTTTTCTCAGACTCAGAATGTTTACCTCTGAGCTTCATTATCCAGGAGTCAAACAAGGGTCATCAGACGGTTATGTTCCATCAGTTAATTCACTTCAGCAGCACAATATTCTGAATTCAACACCATACAAAGCATTTTTTACAATTTACGTGTTCCTATTTTATTACAGTCAACTTGACCTATTAATATATATCACACTCCAAGCAACTTGTATTAACATCAAATATCACATCTCTAGCTATCCAGCTCTCTAGCAGGTAGTATGTGATGTGGAAAGGCTTAGCATTATCTCTGATACTGGATTACTTCCATCGCTAGAGCAAGCAAAGGTTCATTACATCAGGCTATCAACAAGGTCTGACAGCCTGCATTTGGAACGGAAGACTTCCTGTTGCAACTAATGCGAATCAAGCACTGTCACCTGAAATCTCAGCAAATATCTTTAAATAAATGCTTTACAACTGAGTGTTGCGGTTTTCTTCATACTGCATTTGCCTTGTTCCCATAACTCTTTATAAACCATTTTTTCAAAGCTTGATAGACTACTAAATTCACGGTACTGCCTTAAGTGGGCGCTATTTCAGAAGAAAAAAGTTAGGGTATTCTTGTCCTACACTACAGAAAGAACCCTCAGGACTTCATCCTAAAAATCATGAAATGGATATTAAGTTCAATTAAGTTATTAAGCTAAATTCACAACAGCAGTTTGTTACCGTATTGACCCGAATACAAGACGACCCTGATTATAAGACGACCCCCCTTTTTCCAGATGTACCTTTTGGAAAAAGGCTTTTCTCTCTCTCTGTAAAACACATTTTTTCTTAAATTATTTTCATATTGCATATTTTTCCTATTTTAATTTTTGTTTTGAAAGTATGGTAATACTGGTAAAATGTACCAACAATGACATTGAAAAATATACACTTTTTGATATACCATAAAATAACAGGTAGCCCATCTGAATTATATAACATTTAGGCTATCCATCTCATAGTAGCCTACCAAAATTTTATTAACAATAGAAGTGAAATCTTATTGTAGTCTTCAAATCTGGGTACTGTCTTACGTTTTAAAATCACTTACAGAGGAAGTTTGTTACCATCAGACTAACATGACAGTCACGACTCATGCTGCTGTAAGCTTTTCTTTTTTCTTTTTTTTTCACTCGCGATCACACATTACATTACATATTTCATGGCACACTCGTTTTAAGCGTATTTGGCGCCACCTATTGTTGTGGGTGTATTATTGACATGTCAAAGTCTAGACCCTGAATATAAGACGACCGTTTTTTTCAGATGTATTTCCACGAAAAAACATTGTCTTATATTCGTATTATTTACACGGGAAAATTACTCAACGGTCTAAACCACCATACCAAATCACTTCATTCATGTTACTTAGGTTACCATTCATTTCCAGATTCTGTGAATGTCTAATCTCAGAAAGCAAAAAAACAAAAAAGTGTGACAAGCCACGAAGCTTTCACAGTTCATGACTCAATCCCGAGCCATCCCTCAATCTGTGCTTACAATCACAATCTGTCCATGCCAAAAGGGGCAAGGGGCATCTCCTCTGAGTCTATCAACAGCTGAGGCCTTCCAGCAATCACATCCACACTGGGTTATTCAGCACGCAGCACACGCACAGAAACACTGTCAAACATTTGCCAGCTATTTCACTTAATGCTGCATTCAGCAAGAAGGGATTCATTCCCACGTAAAAAGAAAAGATTCTACAATTCCTCTGAGGTGAACTTCTGTGAAGTGAGTTAATTTTTATGGTTTGTCACAGATTGACACCACCCTAATGACCTCTTGGTGCTCTGTCAATGAAAGCCCAAGAACGTCCCATTAGGAATGAAAGTCTGTATTTCACACCAGCTATTTCCTTGTGTTGGACGCTCCACTGCTTCTGTTCTGTTCATCTAACCTCAATGTCCTATTTTATCATTAGGAAAACATTGGTAACACTTAATTTTGATAGTCCACTTTATACATTCTGCTAACAGTAAATAACTTTGCAACTGCATGTCAACTAGTGGTCATTAGAGTATTAGTAGACCATCTGCTTAATATCTTCTAACACTTTATTTTGATGGGTCCACAACATACAACATACTGACTATGAGAAACTTTGTAAGTATATGTCATATTATTCTACTAACTCTAAACCTAACCTAACAGTCTATTCTGAGAGTTAGTAGATATATAGTTGCAAATGAATGAGAATTAGTTTACATGTAGTTGCAAAGTTACTTATAGTTAGTAGAAAGTCTAAAGTGGACTATCAAAATAAAGTGTAACCAAAACATTGGCTTCATCAGTTTTCTCATAGTGACATTGACTGTGATGTGCACAGATTTTTGGCAATCCAAATTACGTTCAATTACAGATGCTTTTAGATTTTTACATGCATACATGTTTTTAATATTTGACTATTAATAACGTTATACTGCATTCCAGATTTTGAGGTTGGAAAGTTTTTAAATGTTTCTGAAAGAGGTCTCAAACTCAACAAAGCTGCATTTATTTAATTATAATAAAAATAGGAATACTGTAAAATATTGTTAAAATTTAAATAAATATTTTACATTTTGGTATATGAAGAGTTCATTTGCAAAAACAGATATCTCTGTTTATAACAATTTTCAAAAATCATGTTTTTTTCATTGTGCATTCTAATTAATCTCAATAAAACTGCAGTTGGGTTATTTTGACTAGGATAAAAAAAATAACTTAAATAAAAAAGGGCAAACTAACACAAATTAAAACTAACACAATAAAAACATGATAACAAAAAAAAATGCAAATAAACTCTTCATATGTTAAAATGTAATTTATTCATGTGATAGCAAAGCTTAAGTTTCAGCATCATTACTCCAGGCTTGAGTGTTACATGATCCTTCAGAAATCACTCTCAAATTTTCTCAAAACTCTCAAAATTTGGTGTTTAATAAACATTTAATGCTATCATCACCATTGAAAACAATCTAATATTACAGTTTACTGTTTATTATTCCTGTGAAAACCATACTATTTTTTAAGGATTCTTTGACGAATAGAAAAAGAATAGAAAGTTGTTCACACACAAACACATGAACAATCTTGAAACTGGACTCACCTGATCTTTTTCTGGTTTGTCTGAGATATCGTTCAGGCTGCTTGATGTCAAGTTGCGATGTGTGGTGGTTGGGCTACCTAATCAAAATTTATGAAAATAGCAGATCAATGAAAAAGACCCAAATTGAAAAGGGCACTGTTCCATGATTTTACACACAAAGTTTTAAAAAATAGTCTACAAAGAAATCCAAATGCAGAATAAGCAAGGGCACTGAATGTCAGATGAAACCATTGGGGAATCAGTGGGACTGACAACACTGCACAGAACATTAATATTTTTTCACAGGCTCTGAATTGCTTGAGTCCATGCTTTTAAAAGTAAAATAACTTAAATTAGGAAAGGTGATGTGCCAGGCAAGAAAGGAACCTACTGAAAGGTTAACTATTAACCTTGCAGAGTCCAAGTCATTGTCATCATGCTGTGAACAGCATAGCAGGAGAACAGCACAGTGAAGCAAAGTATTCCCAATGCCACAGAACACTTATATTGACTAAGATGTCAGTTTGATGCAGCCAAAAGAAGAAAAAAAGCAGCCAAAAGAAAAATAAGGAGGCTGAATATAGATGAGGGAGGTTTTAAAAAGAAGCTTCATTTATGAAGCACTTAAAAAGAAAGAAAAAAAAACAAGTAGTAACTTAAAAAAAAAACACTTCACATCCACCTTCATAAATCCTACAATATCAGATCAGAGCTGCTCAGTAATATGGTTATGGTCATGATGATACGGTGATCTCCAGTGGAAAGTTTCACAGAAATTAGTCCAATGTGATTATTAGAGGACTTTGGAATTTAAATCTATTAAGGGTGAAGAGCACCATAACGGGACATTCTAGATATGAAAATACATAACAATGACTACAGGATTGACTTGCTAAACAGAGATAGTCATGAAACAAATAAAAAAGGTCATATCATACAATCTTAAAAATAGTTTCTTTATTGGCATCAATGGTTCCATGAAGAATATTTAACGTCCATGTAACATTTTCATTGCACAAAAGGTTCGTTATTATGGAAAAGGTTTCTTCAGATTATTAAAACATTCTTTTCACTTAAAAGTTCTTTGGGGAACCAGAAACAGACGATCTATGCGTCGCAGCAAAATCGTCCTTTTGATACCCTTATTTTTAAAAATGTACATTTTTTATGATTTCATTTGTCCCTAAGGTGTTATTTAATAATTCAATAAACGCTTTAAATGATCTAAGAAGATCTGGTTCCTCGTGATATGACCCTTTTAAGCTACAATGCTATGCTATTCTATCACAGCTACTGTATGTTACACACTGTGTGGGGTGAAGGGACACATATACATGTACTGGCAACTGGTAAGTTGGACTTACTAGGCCATCCCATGCTTGGACTTCCAGGGGCTCGCAACACCTCCTCTGAGGTGCGAGTCATTAGACAAGGCACTGAAGTCTCAAGTGGATTACGTGCTTTTAGTGACAAGTGCAGCAGAAAGGATAAAAGATGGTAAGAAGGGTGAGAAGAAAGATTATTAAGGTGATAGAGGTCAGTGGTTTTAAGCACAAAGTTTAGTTAGTTTTGTAAAAGACTGTGACAGTGGTGTAAAATCACTCAGGAAAAGATAGGATTTGTTAGAGGTAGAGGTAGAAAAGCACAGTTACAGAAACATAAAAGTTAAAGTGAATAACATTTATGTCACATTCAAAAAGTCGGATGGTCAATGAATAACAGGATTCATGGTATATTCAATCTAATGAGCTGGAAAAATGCTGGCATGATCTTTGTGTGATGTTTTCTCATCACACTATTTATCTTAACTGAAGGCATGCAAATATTGCCAAAAATCGAATGATCCTTTTAACCATTGCTTTATTTGAAGTGTTGTCTCGACTTGTCTTTTAAACATTGTTCTCAGATTAGTTTATTAGTTCACCAGTTCGTAACAGGTTACATTCTCAACAATGTAATGCAATAGCCTATTCTGTGCATTACTGAAAAACATATGCATACAGATATAGGACAGACTAAACAAAATCAAGGACTGAAAAGGAACAAGTTACTATTTAAAAACCCCATGAACTCTTTTCATGTCTACTAGCTCTGCCTATATGCTTGTGTACTCCTTAAAAAGCCCTAAATTAACCTTTAGCAAATACTGATGACTCATCCTGGACTGCAGAGAGTTTTGACCAATCAAACGCTCTCTGGAATGAGAATGTGTAATTAAAGCTTACTGGTTATTTAAAAACATACAATCCCTTTGATATATCACACATAAAGCTCATCTTGTAAGAGAAAATATATCATCAATTTTGAAAACAGCTGTGCTGCTTAATATCAGAAACCATGATACATTTTTTTCAGGATTATTTTATGAATAGAAAGAATTTATCTGCAATAGATACATGTTTTTACTGTCACTTTTGATCAATTAAATGTGTCCTCGGTGAAGAACCAAGAAAAAAATAAAAATAAATAACCCCAAACTTTTCAACGGTAGTGTCAACACCAAAGAAGGTGCTTGTGAAATGATTTCATGGAGTCTTTAAACAAACAGAGACGATTAAAAGGAAAAAAGATAAAAGTCTAAATCTATGCTGAGTCAACAGGGAATCAGAAAATTGGTAAAACATTAGTAAAACAATTCTTGTGATCTGTGTGACTAATGCATTTATAAATGTAAAAATGTAAAGATAAGGATGTAAAATCTCCTGGATAAAATTTGAGGCGAAAAATAAAAATATTTAATATTCTTCAGTTATCTTAGAGAATAACACAAGAAAATTCAAAACACAAAAGATAAAAAAATTTGAACAAATTATATTTTTGAAAAGTGTGGAGAAAAACAATCCACAAAAGACTTCATAAAACTGAAGAAGAAGAAGAAAAAAAAGAAGAATCTTAATATAAAAATATATAATATAAAAAAAATATATCTTAACAGCTTAAAAGGAAAAAAGAGGGAAAAACAGAACTGCACCAAACTGGCATCTATATTACCATTATCCGGGGTGGAAAACAGCCTACTTGCGCTGGAGACCGTCTTGCCAATGTCAGCTAAGGAGCGAAGATTGGACTTCTTGGTCTGGTGGCGATGCTTCCTCAGCAAGGTGTACATGACCTTATCTTTCAGGTCAGCTTTCAAGAGACCGTTCTCAATCTGACTGTCAGTGATCATTTCTGAAAGAGAATGCCAAACAGAGAGAAGTAGACAGCGAGAAAGCAAAATTGGCATTAGAAGAGACCTGCCTCGTGGTTATTTTGCTTCTGTAGGCTTTGAGAAGCTCATTACAATCCCTTCACAACTGAGCAATCTTTTCTTTTAAACACCAACTTCACATAACACTGTTCATCAAACTTTTAACTAGAACTTGAAATTGAACTCTCCAAAGGAACTTGCAGTGAGTGTCAGTGAAGCGACACGTTGCCATCTATTCTTAGCCATCAGAAGTGGACGTCTAATGAGGCAGTGGCTTGTGCATAAGATTGTCTGGTGGTTCCTGTAAGCATCTATTTTTATAAAAGAGGGTCAAAGACACGAGGCCTGGGCCCTCGGGCCCTTTTTGTGAATGGTTTGGCCCTTAATGGCCGATCCTTCAATTCATTTTTATCTCAAAAGGCACTCTATGAGGTTGACCGAGCTTAACTCAGCCAAACTTTAAATTTGCTTTAAATTGATAATATGACTTGACACATCATGCTCTGAGTAAGAGATACGGCTAGGGGATTCAAGAATGTGAATTAATAAATCTCATTTGATTGGTGGCAGTGGTTACAATCTAACCAGCCATCTTAAATCCAGAGAGCTGCAGTAAATGACTCGTTTTTTTTTTTTCAACCAATCCTCCTTCCTAAAAGAAAGCTTTTACAAAATAATTACCAGAAACACATACTTTGCTATCAGTGCACTACAGTTATTTAGCGGCCACAAAATGTTCATTCTGATCTTCCTCACGCACCGCCTGAATTCAGTATAAAAGAAATGGCCATTCTGAATGGATGCAATCACCCGTGCATCTGAGCCCAGAGTTACAGCGAGGGTTGAGAGAGGACTGTATTAAACAGAGCTATGAATACATCCTGACATGTGAGCATTTGGAAACCAAGTAAAAATGGGCTGTGCTGGACAAGACCATGCATGCATATCACAAGTGCTATCTCTCATACCTTACAGTACATTTGGAAAAGCGGAGTCTGATCTGCTCTAAAATGTTATCTTTCTGATAATATCTGATATTTATTTTTCCCTTTGTCCACTGACAGGGCTGAGAGCTGATGGAACCATGCTGCATGCTTCTGTTATAATGATAGAAAAAATAGTGGCTCCAAAAACCTGCTGGTACAAAACCACGACCGATGCAAATTGAACAATGCATAAAACTAGATTGTTTCATCCTGTCCATATAAACACTTTGTCAAATTGCACAGCAACACATTATTGCCATCATCCATCTAATAAATTGTTAATACTCACAAATATCATATGTTAATTGATTGCTATAAATTTTATTAAAATATTTTATTAACATCACTTCACATGAGAGGTATATATTAAATTATTAAATTAACAAACAATTAAATAATTAAAAGTTTAAATAACATTATTTGACGTTTAACGATTTTTTTTAAACAAATTCAATGCAAAATAATAATAAAATAATAAAAAAGTTAAATAATCTAAAATCCCCCTATTTTTACCCATCTCTTATGATATGGCACTGTGAAATTAAAATATTACAATAAGTCAATCTGAAAGTTATATGAAATATTATGTAAAAGTAAAATAAAATAATTGTTTTCAAAACTTGTAACCTTCCCTTTTGAAAAAAAATTTTTTCAACAGGGTTGATATAGACTACAACATCATATTAAAGATGAATTATGTAATTGTTTGGCTCTCAAGTCAGTGTAAACGTGGGCCACTGTGTTCATAGATCCCTCTGTTGAGCACCAACACTATTTCGGTGAAAAAAAAGGTATTTGAGTGCTTTATGTGTGTAACCAAAACTGCTTATGGCAGTAGAACATCCATTGATAAGACAAAATAGCTGCAGAAGAAACACTTACCAACGACCCCTGGCAGTGTGTTGGCCTCTAGGTCCAGCATGATGGTGCCCTTCTCTATACACGTCCTAAGCTCAAAGAGACTATGTAAGGACAGAGTGGCCACATGTGGTTTACTCCACCTCTCCCCACCTTTTTCCACCTTCTCTTCAAACTTGATCCACCTTCGAAGAAAAATCAACAGACAGTTGAAGGTACTGAAGTTCTGTATGAAAGTGCCACTGCAAGTCAGTTGAACCCTGATTTAATGGTTTTGGTGCTCAAACATTTCTTGTTATTTGTAACAATGAAAATGTATTTGATTTTTACTTTTGATCATTTTCATATGTCCCTGCTGAAAAATAGTATTAATGTTTGAACTTTTTAACGCTAGTGTTTTGTAAATCCACTATATACATTCTTAAATTTACCATATCAGAAACAAATACCAGTCCCAGACATGAGACTAGAATCTAAAGCAGCCCTCATATTCAACTCTAATCTTTCCCTTGTACAACTCTGTTTATTAAAACTGATGACCCTGCTTGAAAGGCTTTAATATGTAATCCTTAATCCTAAAATACACAAACAACTGGTAATCTCATCTCTAAAACAATCTCTCAAATAAAATCTTGATTGGAAATGAAAAGATCAGCAGTAATCATTCTTGTATTTATTTAATCTGTTAAATGCCCGCTGTGGCATGTGATAATGGCCGCTGATTGGGGACCACCTGGAGTGCCACTCAACTTTACATGAAACTGCCCCTCTCATCGCATGGTCAAATCCATAATTGATGTGTGCTGCATGCAAGACTCGTCTTTTATCAGAGACCAAGCTGTATGCTCAAATGAACTCGCAATCATAGGGATTTAAAGCGACAGTGACTGTTAAATGATCAGATGTGCTTTTAATGGATAAGCAAGTCAACTGGAAACATATGTGCGTTTCCAACTTTCTTCACACCTTTCCCTAAAGATTAATCGGGCTGGATTCATCCATTTAGACACTGTCAAGTGTTTAAAATGTCTTCGTATACTGGCACCAAGCAGTCATTGGCAATGAGCCAGTACACTTGAATCTTCTTTTGATGAATTGTATGGTGCCTGTGTAACAAGTCTGAAAGAGTAATTAAAACAGTCTTTATTGAAAACAGAACGGTTTGGAAGAATTAACTTTAATATAACTGCTTTCTATTTTAATGTATTTTAAAATGTAATTTATTCCTGTAATGGCAAAGCTGAATTTTTTAGCAGTCATTACTCCAGTCTTCAGTTTCACACGATCCTTCTGAAATCATTCTAATATGCTAATTTGCTGTGATACATTTTATTTTTTGCAGTTTTTATCTTTGATGAATATAAAGTAGAAAATAAAAATTTGAAAACGACACTATCAAATAAAAAAAAAAAAAAAACGTAATTTGAGCAAAACTGGAGATAAAATAATACTATTAGACAAGTTATCAAGTTATCTGTTTTTGAGCCTCATTTAAAGTTCCAACCAAGTCACGATGCTCTTACCTGGCAGTTTCCTTCCACTCCATCTCCTGGCCATCAACAGACAGTAGCTCGTCCAGCTCTGTGAAGAGCTGGGGGGGTGCTGGACTGTCATCGTCCTCTCCCAGAATGAATCGAATGCGCTCAGCAGCAGGTGAGACTGCAACAGGAAAAATACTGCGGGTCAGAGGAGAAGGTACAGTCCTGCATATTTCCGGCTTGCCATCATCACTTATGCCATTAGGCCTGATCTCCAGCTCTGGCGGAGGAGGAATCTTGACCACAGACAGGTCTGAATCTGGGTCCACATCCTGCTTGGGGTCAGACTCCATCTTCTCCTCCTCTCCAGCCTCACTCTTCTCCACATTATTGTTCTCAGTTGTGTTCTCCAGGTTGCTATCTGATGCATCCATCCTAAAACCCAGTTAAAAAACAGTTCTGTTCCCCAGAACACGATCAAAGCTGGTGAGGATGGCTGAGAGAGGAAGGGAGGTCAAAGACACGAGACCTCACGCAGCCAGCTGCACTCAGACCGTCATTAGAGCCCTTCGTGTTGTCTGCTATCCTGTACACCCCACTCTACCACAGTGACACCTAGGTAGTTAAAAAGGGGGTCCCCACTTGTCACCCCAGAGCAACAACCCGCCCATCGGCTGCTCCGGCTGTACCCCCTCGCCATTGGCCCTCCGACTTTGGCACCCTGCCCTGAGGCCCTCATTAACAATTAGGAAATGTTTCACAAACTGTTCATTCTTCACAAGAGGGCCTTGCTTTCCTTCTCGCTTGTTTTCTAATTTGAATATTTATTAGTTCTTGTGGAACAAAGTAAACTGTAATGTTTAATAAATAAAGCCCCTCTCATCTTATTAACCAAATTAAAGGTTCATCATCAAAACTGGCAAATTCTGGCAGTGAAATCAAATCAAAATGTTTTTTTTTTTTTTATATCAAATGAGTTATTTCTAACTCACTTAAACCTAAAATGTACTTTTATTTGTGTAGCATAATGAATTCAAGATGATTCAGTCATTTTACTAAAAATATTGAATAAAGACATTTAATGTATAAATCTACAGTAGATGTTACCAGATGAAGTGCATTTTAACATTTTATAAATACATACTTTTATATATAAAATGGAGCAAAATGGAAAAAATGCTCACTATAGGCTAATAAACACTAACAATTTGTTAATAAACACTGAAATGTATAGAACTTTCACAATTTAATCAACTAAAAGAGAACAGATTGGAACATTTTTGAATTTTTCAAAGAATTACTTAAGGTGAAACATCATGGTGACTATTTTTCACTACCTTTCACTATTATTCAGTAAATGTTCAGTAAAGTTATGTACTCTACGAAGCACTCGGTGTGATTGAGTCACATTGACATTTCATATACTGTAATAAAAATACAGACAGACTGTCCTCTGAGTCAACTTCCACTGCTTACGTCACTGGCTTGAGTTGACATTTTCTAATGTTGATAACATCAACATTAACATCATGAATACAATGCTGTTTGAGTAAATCTGTAATCTAATTGTACAGCTCTGCACTGAATCAGTCTGATTTCTGACGAAACCTCCAGAATGATTTACTATCCATAAAGCACTTGTGTTTCTTTGAGAAGATAATTAAGCTACAGTATCTGATTGGATGAAAGGGCTGCACATAACACTAGCTTTCCTAATCCAGTATTTTCCTCAACTTTTACTACCGCTGCTGATATGGTAAAAGGCAGGTTAAAGATGCTATCAGCACCTGGAAAAGTGATAACAGAAGGAGCAGAAATTTAAACTCTACTAGCTGTAAAACATCAGTAATTCCAACATTTACATAATATCATCATCTACGACACCATATTGCACATTATTATGTTTACAATTCAAAACATTGTAACTGAGACTATAAAAACCTGGAAAATAATATACAGAGATTTTGCCTTGATAGTCTGCCAAGAGTTCCTCTTAACTTAACTGATGAATTCTAAGAACTCAAAAAAAAAAAAAAAAAGACAAGAATTTAATACACAAGATGTAATGCTCATTCTTGTATTTATGTTAATAACTTTCTTTTTTTTCACATATACACTACCATCCAAAAGTTCGGGGTCAGTAAGATTATTTTTTAAAGAACTGAATACTTTTATTCAGCAAGGAAAATGGATTGTTTACCCAAAAATGAAAATTCAGTCATCATTTCTTCAACCAATAAGGTGAATACTCAAGCAAACAGTTGTTGGTCCCCATTGACTTCCACAGTATTTTTTCCATACTATGGAAATCAATGGGGACCAGCAACTGTCTGGTTAACCACATTCTTCAAAATATCTTCTTTTCTGTTCAGCAGAAGAAAGAAAGTCATACAGGTTTGGAACAGTGTTAATTTCGTCAACGAAGACGACGACGAAAAATATTCGTTAACGAACCTTTTTTCAGACGTTGACGAGCTAAAAATAATATCTGACGATAAAAACTATGACGAAATTTATGCCGCGTCTTTGTTAACGAGACGAGACGGGACTAAAATGTTATTTGAGGACTACCGGACATTCAAAATAGGCTAAGTTAACTGTCTTGTCTTTCAAAATGTGCGTCCCTGTCATTGGCTACCAAAACGCGAACTAGCGATCTGAAACAATGGCCTCAGCACCTGAAGGGTTAGCGATAGGGTGACCAGACCGTCCCGTTTTTCCCGGGAGTCACAATTCGTTGTTGATTAACTTAAAGTTAGTGAAGGCGGGATAGGCGGAATCGCGCTGATAGAAGCGCGCTCTCTCGCGCGCGCGCACGCTCCACTTCTTCAGTTCTCATACAGTGCGCGATCAGTTCTCGGTACTCAAATACATACTCAGCAGTCCAAATTAAATGTCTATTGTGTACTAGAATATCTCACGTAAATACAGTCGGATATGGCTTAAGTGAACTTAAACAGGTGGGTGAAAACTGAATGTGTGTCAGTATTACATGCATCCGTTTTAAATGGACAGCATTCCTATTAAATACCTATATGTGTCATTAATGTTAACGAAAAATATTAAATAAATGTATACTTGTCATGGTGACAATACTGACAATACTACTGTATCTGAAAAATGAGTTTAATTTGTATATCTACCAAAAAATGAATATTTATTCATTTAATTGATTTAAAGAGAAATTAATTAATGACTATTTTTGTTTGAAGACTACATATAAAATGGCTACCAAAATAAATGTTGGTAACTGCAGTTTGACTAAAAGTAATGACTAAAACTTGACAAAAATGCAATGACTTTTCTTCGACTAAAACTAATGAAAGACTCAAATGACTAAAATGTGACTAAGACTATTAAGCATTTTCATGTCATGATAAAGACTAAGACTAAATCAAAAATGCCTGCCAAAATTAACACTGGTTTGGAACTACAGGGTGAGTTTTTCATTTTTGAGTGAACTATCCCTTTAAATTCATCAAAAGTGACAGTAAAAACATTTATAATGTTTAAAAAGATTTCTATTTTAAATAAATGCTGTTCTTTTGAACTTTATATCTATAAAATAAATCTGAAAAAAAAAACATCAAAATTTCCACAAACATATTTAGCAGCACAACTTTTTTCAACACTGATAACAATAATAGCTGTTTGAGCACCAAATCAGAATGATTTCTGAATACTGGGGTAGTGGCTGCTAAAAATTCCACTTTGCCAACACAGGAATAAATTACAATTATAATATTAATTATTTTAAAATATATTAAAATAGAAAACATTTTAAATTGTAATAATATTTTATAATATTACTGTTTTTACAGTTTTTTTTATTTTTGATCAAATTAATGCAGCGTTGATGAGCAAAAGAGACTTCTTACAAAAAATTATTAAAATCTTACCGACCGCACTGAACTTTTGAATGGTAGCGTACAAAATATATTGATATATCAAGACTGAAGAATTTTAATACATGATGTCCACTGTCTATGTTAAATGATTATTTAAGTAACAGTTGCAAAATTACATCTCAAAGTTCAAAGTATACATTAGTTGATTATTTTTAAGAAATAATCAGACCAGGAATTACCAGGAAGTGCCTAGGCAGTGCTGTTTTAACTCGTTTGGGCCAGTTCGTTGTCCCAACTCTGTTCTACAAAGTCCACACACAATGTGACCCTGCAATGCATACAGACAACTCTGCTACGGATACCAAGAACTAAGCCTCAGTGGGCACTTGCTTCATGCTGTTGCTAAGCAGGGCCGGGACACAAGGAACAAGTGAGGGTGGGAGAGAAAGAGGGAGAGTTCAATACGGGAGAGAGTGCAGAGGACAGATAGAAATGAAAATCGCATCGTTCAAACAACTTTCAAAGCTGTGGGCTCTCTCGCCAAGAGCTACGACCCACACAAAGGGGACTTTGTCCATGCACCAGGGACTTATGGGAAAAGCGAGGGGGGAAGTATGCCCAGCGCCCAAAAAGGGACTTAGCTGAGCTGCCACTTCATGCTGGAGAGTCCCAGTCTCACTAGCAACACTGTGCAACATCCCACACGCAAACAGTGGTATCCCAAACCACATTCTTCTCACTGCATCTGAGAGCAAGTATTCAATGGCATTCTTGCACCATGCACAGACCAGAAAAACAATAATTCCCACTGCTCATGGGTTTGTGAATTGTGGTGTTGAGGCAATACAAGCTTCCCACGTCTGTCTGTAGTAGAATGAATGGCCTTCGCAGCATTACAAGTCCTGTATGCTTGAAGACATAAATTAACCGGTAGGCTTGGCAGTTCAAAAATAATCTTTCTGAATGCACAATATTTACAATCAGAAGTCTTGTTCTCTTTATCTTTTGCTGATGGCAACTGTGCTTTTCAGGAACTTTACAAAGTAAAATTGAAAATGAAGAGGCCAGAATGAAAGCCAGCAGCAGTACAGGGTTTTCTAAATGGGTTTCATGAGTTGATGAAAAGCTAATAACGAAGTAAACTGAGTGTAAAAATAAACAGTTGCATAATTAATTGGAAAAAAAATGACCTGTCGCATTTCTTAAGTATACAGTCAGTCGTCCTGCATAGTACAATGTAAGTCTATGAGTTCCCAAAAGTGACCAACAACCCACAATTTAACTATTTGTGCTATAAACAATTAGAACTGCAGTACTGTTTTCACAGGCGAAATCAAGGCTTTTTAGAATTTCACAGGAGGGTGAACGATTAAACCACACATATTTCACAACAGGTTAAAGTTGGTCATGCAAATTTGATGCATTGTCCAACAGAATGCTGTTTGGTTTGACCTCTGTATGAGCTGTGCTTCATTAATTGCTATGCTATTAAAAATAGGCAACAGACCTTTTTGCCTGTTCACAGTTTTTGGACTAATGAGTGCACTGAATGTAAATAATTACATGCAACATGTTGATGATTATCTATAAAATATTTAACATTTCATTTGTAAACCTCAGAGGAGCAGATGTACACCTCACTAGTTTACTAGCACAAAAAGGCATAATAAGAGTGTCTATTACAAAGGCTGTCTTTTGTATTTACTCCTAGCAACACATGCTTGGCAGAAACACACCACTCACCACATATCAAGACACAAAGAGGATTTTAAGTCAACTTCCGACTGGGATGCACACTCACTTGTGGTCTAAAGAGTAGGGTCAAGGTTTTAAAAAATATTTTAAAAAATCAAGGTTAAAAAGATATCTGATAGAAGAAAGCACTTGGTAAAACAGAAACTGGAAATAAAAATATTAATGTAATTTATTATAGTTTTAATAATAATTTTATGAATCTATACATCTAATGCTAAATTATTTTGGACATTACTGTGTACATGGTGTATCTGCAATAGGGTCTATAATCAAAGTTCTTAACCAGTATCAAGTTAATTAATACTACAAACTCTTATAATAGTTTCAACGCTTTGCTTTACTGTACTATGGATGCAGAATAATGACAAAAGTTTTTGAAACAAAGCATGCTGAATTCCACAAATAAAAAAAAAGATGCATTGCAAATAACAGTGCTTGCATTTTAATGCCTTGTATTTCCAGGGCTTGCATTTTTAGGTCCTGAAATTTAACATAGTTGTTTATTTAAGCTGTGAATATTTCAATTAAAAATGTTTCACACACATTTTCATAATTAAAAATTCAACAATTCATATTCATCTTCCAGAATTCACTTCCAAAATATTCAATCTGTTTAAAAATATGATGTATAATATTCGACATGCAAATTTTGGTCATTTTATTTCACTTTCCAAATTTGCTGCCACAAATTCAGTAGTTAAAATTTGGCAGAAAATTCAGCGTTGCACATCCGGGAACCACAGGAATAGCAGTAGAGCACCGATGCATGATCTCCAGCTGATGTCAGCTGCTCACCAGCAGGTGGCCATATGTGGCTCAAGTCATTCATTTACAAAAACTGATTTGCAGAAATGGAGCAAGCGCTAAGTACAAGTTTTGATTATCGGGGCCAGTATAAACATGTGGAAACGCTGATTGTGTGTATGTTTAATTCAACATCTTCACTGTTTCCCACAGCCTACATGTAAGCAGCTTTTTCTACCACAAAGTAGATTATAATGCTCTTTTACCCAACGCTGAAGTACGGAACTAACATTACATCTGAGGAAGACATATATTGCTTTCGGTTGTTTAGTTTCTGTAACTGTGTATCATGGCTTGTGTGACGCTGTGTTGTAATACTGGGGTTCCCCTCATACGTCACACTCCAGGATTCCCCGACAAACTAATACAGTGATATAAGACCTGAGATCTCAGAATACACTTTATTGAAGATTATGAGTAAACGCAAATCAGTTTTTGTAAATGAATGACTTGAGCCACATATGGCCACCTGCTGGTGAGCGGCTGACATCAGCTGGAGATCACGCATCGGTGCTCTACTGCTATTCCTGTGGTTCCCGGATGTGCAACGCTGAATTTTCTGCTGAATTTTAACCACTGAATTTGTGGCAGCGAATTTGGAAAGTGAAATAAAATTACCGAAATTTGCCTGTTGAATATTATAAATGGTATTTTTAAACAGATTGAATATTTTGGAAGTGAATTCTGGAAGGTGAATATGAATTATTGAATTTTGTATTAAGAAAATGTGTGTGACATATTTGGAATTGAAATATTCACAGCTTAAATAAACAACTATGTTAAATTTCAGGACCTAAAAATGCAAGCCCTGGAAATACAAGGCATTAAAATGCAAGCACTGTTAATTGCAATGCAACTTTTTTTTTGATTTGTGGAATTCAGCATGTTTTATGTTTCAAAAACTTTTGTCATTATTCTGCTTCCATACTGTACATTCAATAAATATTTATTTTGGAGTAGATTTAAGACCAATTTGATGTGTCAATTGTGATGTTTCCTCAGGCCGTTAGCCTGTGAGAACAAAGTCAAATGTAGGCCACCAATGCTGTGTGTTTCACATCTGTCCAGCAGTGAGGAACGCAACAGTGATTAAACACATTTGAGGCGTCACATGCCTGTGATGAGTGGCTCTTGTCTTTTGTTTGAGGCACAAAAGAGTTTTATTCAGAACAACTATTGTTCTTTCACTTGACTGCCTCCCCTGCCATCTCCTACTGACTTCCTGACAGTAACTGATACCCAACTCCACCAGAGTACAACTACCACTGTTATCACACCTACTTTCCCACTTCATGGAAAACGTCCACATCCTAATGATTCTTAGAATAGCTGTTGGGGACAAACGTAAGCTTAATAAAAGCACAAATGACAAATTATCTGCCTGAGTTTTCATCTTCCTCTACAGATTTAATTTTTCTTACCCTTATCAGTTTCATTTTCTAGCGCAGGTTATGTTAAATGAAGCATTTTGTCATTAAGTATGTGATTATGCAGCTGTCAGTGCCTGAATCCCAGTCAGATAAGCAGTATCACCAAGACCCTTATGTCTGTTCTCCCTTTTTCATTAGGAAGTGATTCGATTGGGCCAGTTAACACTCTGTGACTCCCGTACGTGCCTGTCACTCCACATACCTCTGGAGAAATTTACCATATATTTTTTTAATGTCTGCCTCAATATTTCAGCACAAAAAAAAACACTTAAAATTCACAAAACTATTTGTGTTGATTTCCATAGATGCAATTCAAATTTGGTGAAATCGCTGTTTTGTTATCTGAAAATTAATTTCAAGTCTTGATCCTCCTCAGATGTCAGGATTAGAGCAGAGTCAACAAAGGGCCAGGAATTCATTTGGGTCTGACTAACAACTGATGTTTTGAGAGAGATTCCATAATGGTAGCCCTGAGAGACTAATACAGAATTGAGAAGTCAGTCACTAGAGCACTAAAACATGCCCCGTGTTCCTTTCCTTGTTTTAAAAGTAAATAATTCACTTTACCAAACAAATGCTGGATGCTGATTGGTCAACATGTTCCCATTTTTACGCATGCTAAAATTTACACTATAGCAACAGATACGATGCCAAATAACTGCCCGTATTTTTTAAATTACACTACCATTCAGTTGTTTTTAAAAGATTATCTTATGTTTACCAAGCCTTCATTTATACGCCAAAATAAAAAGGTAATATTGTAAAATATTATTACAATTTACAACAACCGTTTTCTACATTTTGAAAAATGTCATTTATTCCTGAGATGGCAAAGCTGAATTTTCAGAAGCCATTCCTCCAGTCTTCAGCCTCATTTAATCCTTCAGAAATCATTGTAATATGCTGATTTGGTGCTCAAGAAATATTTATTTTTATTCTCAGTGTTGCTGCTTCATATTTTTGTAGGAACAGTGACACTTTTTTTTAGGTTTCTTTGATAATAGCAAGTTCAAAAGAACATAATTTATGTGAAATAGACATCTTTTTAGCATTCCTTTCTCTCAAAAATGATTATTGACCCTAAATTTGTAGTGTACATGTAAGGAATTGCATCTTCTAGCCATTGACAAAATCAATCAAATCCATATCATTTTTATGAAAAATGTCCTTTTTTATTATGCAATGTATACTTTTCTGGACCTTGACAGTCAATGGGACCGTCACAAGCCTCCCGGTTTTCATCCAAAATATCTTAAATTGTGTTCCGAAGACGAACAAAGCTTTTACGGGTTAGGGACGACATGGGGGTAAGTGATTAATGACAAAATTTTCACTTTGGGGTGGAGTAACCCTTTCAAAAAAAGAGAATCAAGACTTTCAGTGAAACATAAGTCACATCTACTTTTTTTCAGGCTTACTTCACTGGCTGCACTTGTCAAAACTGTTCAACAAAGTACTGATGATGCACAGTGTTGGTCTATTTGTATTCACACACATCCTAGCATGATCTGGTCACTTCCTGGTCACTGGGAATAGTGTGTGGGTGGACATGTGGTCAGCTTTAAGCACCTTTAATCCCAAACATCCCCCAAAGCACAGTCTGAGGAAGCAGCATGTCCAGACACTCTACACTTCAATACGTGTTCAAATGATACCCAATATTCTCATAAAAAAGCTGACAAACATATACACACTAGGACGTGATAATCCTGCCAAAATAACAATCGACTAAACAAGGTTTCAACATCCACGTGCAGACCTGGATAATCCAATTTCACCATTGTAAAGGAATGGAGACCATCATTTTGTTCACCTTCGATATTAACTAACTAGTCAAGAAAATATAGACTTATTATAGCTGGTGATCACATATGGGGGTTGGATTTAGGAAGAAGGTTAGATTAACTAATTATAACCTGCAGTGGAGGGAGAGAATAACTGTAGTTGAGAGGATTACAGTGCATCGGCCCTCCTGCTTCTGGGTTTAAGAGATCTCCTGTGGGACGTCCTACTCAGCAGAGGGTCTGACTGGCTCCCACTGATGAAATTTAAACATTTGCAGGAACCATAGAGAGAAAGGACAGAACACCAATTCTAAAAACTAAAAATAATTTTTTCAACTCTAATGTGTTGTGTCTCCTAAAATTGACTGCACTGGAAGGCAAATGGAAAGGAATCTCCACATCATGTGAGAAAAACTATTCTTTTATCTAACAGATGAAAAGAGAAAGGCTTTGAATGAAAACCCTGAAATCAACAACCAGTTGCCTCTAACTGTAAAGCTCACATCAGATCAGTAACAATGATCTTATAGAGGAGAGTTTCCCACCTATATTTGGACACATGAAAATGAACCACAGCGCTGAATAGGAGGCACAAAGGCATGTTTCTGATGGAGGCAGAAAGGAATAAGACAAGGAGGTTTCTTCAGCAGTTAATATACTAGAGGGTGACGGGCAGCTCAAGAGCACTGAAGTGGAATTAGCAGAATTCCCCTAAAAACAAGGGCAGTTTCAAGGGACAGAAAATTATAGCATTAATTACTCATTCTTATGTAATCTTAAATCTGTATGACTTTTACATGCGATTACAATAAATGGAGGCCTGGAGCTTTCCATCTTCAAAAATGAGCACAAAAAACTGACCATATGACTGGTCAGCTACCTTTCAAGTTATACGAAAGCTTTGCAAGATGAACGAATTGAAATGTCATTTTTATTGACAGATAATCTTCCCCTCCAGTGAGCCGTTAACCAGATCATTGAGTCAGCGAGTCAAACTCAAAAACCGGTCCGAATCACAAACAACTCATTATGACCAGTTTTGTAAATCAGCAATTCATTGAGAAGATGTGATTCCAAAGAAAAATATACATAGAAATCACATGTTGCTATTTCTCTCATAAACTCACAAGTCACATGGACAAGTTTTGCGTTGGTTTTTTTTGTAATTTTGGAGCTTGACAGCCCAAGCGTTCATTTACTTTTATTATACTGAATAGAAAATTCAAAAATGTGCCTTTTGTATTACACAGGAAAAAAATCACAGAGGTTAGGATTGATAAATAATAAAAATAATCCCACAATTTCGTTATGTGGTGAACTATTCCTTTAAGAAGCAGGGATATGAGCACATTTAGAACATTTCCTGCTGGAAATTTATTTTTTACCTCATACTGTTCACATTTAAAGGAGATTTACTGTGTTATTTGTTGCAGCCTATAAAGAGGAAGATTGATACTAACAAACATGCATCCGGATAAGGGATAACAATCAGGAAGTAATCCATCTACAGACAAAAGGTCAGCACTCACGCTGCTCAGGGTCGAAAGGCAAGGAGCCAGGACATTGTTACATGTGTGCCTGCCCTAATCTTCTGCATTACTATATCAATTTCCATCAGAAAATCCCTTGCATGGGAAAAGCAGACCCTGACACATTATACAACAACATGTGGAGAATTTTGCCATGTGCAAAACATATAAGTAATATACACATTCAAAAATGGTCAGATTATGTGTGTATTAAATGTATGAAAGCTCACTCTCAGTTTTAAACCTCCTCTGCATAAATGCCAAAAAAAAAAAAAAAAACAGGAAATCCCACCCCAATCTCACACCATTAATTGAGCCAGAACAGTCTACAAATGGCTTACTTATAGTTGTGTGCTTAAACTACGATAGGAGAAAGTATTTAAAAAAAAGAAAAAAGACAAATCTCACCTTTAAAGGAACACTCCACTTTTTTTGGAAATAGGCTCATTCTCCAACTCCCCCAGAGTTAATAAGTTGAGTTTTACCGTTTTTGAATCCATTCAGCCGATCTCCGGATCTGGCGATAGCACTTTTAGCATAGCTTAGCATAGATCATTGAATCCGATTAGACCAGTAGCATCGCATTCAAAAATGATCAAAGAGTTTTGATAGTTTTCCTATTTAAAACTCGACTCTTCTGTAGTTATATCGTGTACTAAGACCGGCGGAAAATGAAAAGTTGCGATTTTCTAGTCCGATTTGGCTAGGAACTATACTCTCATTCCGGTGTAATAATCAAGGAACTTTGCTGCCGTAACATGGCCGCAGCAGGCGCAGTGATATTACGCAGCGCCTGAAAGTAGTCCCCAGCTAGGTAACTAGTTATAATATAGCTGGGGACTACTTTCAGGTGCTACGTAATATCACTGCGCCTGTTACGGCAGCAAAGTTCCTTGATTTCCTTGATTTTTACGCCGGAATGAGAGTAGTTCCTAATCATATATGCCTAGAAAATCGCAACTTTTCATTTTCCGCCGGTCTTAGAACACGATATAACTACAGAAGAGTCAAGTTTTAAATAGGACAAATATCGAAACTCTTTGGTCATTTTTGAATGCGATGCTACTGGTCTAATCGGATTCAATGATCTTTGCTAAGCTATGCTAAAAGTGCTATCGCCAGACCCGGAGATCGGCTGAATGGATTCAAAAACGGTAAAACTTAACTTATTAACTCTGGGGGAGTTGGAGAATGAGCCTATTTCCAAAAAAAGTGGAGTGTTCCTTTAAGGATAATGTTGATTCATAGAACAAATTATTTTAAAATTGTTAGTGTGTTAATGTGGTCCTAATAATAAGGTAACACTTAAAGATAAGGTTACATTTGACAAGTCAATTACATTATATATAACACAAACTAACAATGAAAAATACTTTTAAAGCATTTATTAATGTTAATTTTAACATTTATCAAGTAATACTTTATTAAAATAAAAATCTGCTTATATTATTTAATGCTGAGCTAACATGAACTAACAATGAACAGATGTATTTTTGACTAAGGTTAACAAAGATTAATAAATACTGCAACAAGGTCTTATTCATTTTTTAATTAATGTAAGATAATGAATTAACTAATGTTAGCCAATGGGACCTTACTGTAAAGTCTATTGTAAAACATGTTTTTTGATGAAGGACATTCAGAGGATGAACTGAAATCCCAGAGATGGTAGGTCAGCTGAGCTTTGGGTCCACATCACTGTCAAGTTCTGCATTCTGCTTGGCTGCACTTGAGTTTCCATTAGGAGCTGAATAAGTTAAAGGTCAATAACCGGGTTTGTGCAGAGTCAGCGCAGAAAACTGTACTAAAACCTCAGCAGATTTAAGAATTTATAAGAATAAATCAGCCAGAACTGTGTCATTATAAACTCACCCGCATGTCATTCCAAACCCCCATGCTGTTATTTCTGCAGTGACACACAGGAAAAAATTGAAACAAAGTGTCTCGCAAATCTAACACACCACCAAGTGTCTTTAGTTCTCAAGTGTCTTGTAAGCAGAAATCATGACATCAAACCTGTACACTATAGGTGGAGGTGAACTTAAAATATAGCGTACAAATCATATGTACTACATTTTGGAGCTTGACAAGTCTATACTATAAAAAGTCTTACACCATGTCCTAACTACACGTGACGCAATGCCACAACATTGTGTCTTTTTTTCATGTTAATCTGAGTTTTGTCCTAACGCGAAAATTTCTATTTGAGAAACGGTTTCTATTTCTGCGATGTCACGGCTGGAACAACAACATACAAACTATATTACAGTAGATGATCTCAAGTGATTATATACTTTATTCAAAGTTAAACAGGTCTAATATGAGCTTAAATATCATTTTGTGTGACCTTATAGCCATACTGAAAGCAACAATAGATCTTGAAAATCAATTTAAAAAAAGATGCGAAAACAATGCAAACTCAATGTGAACCAACAAGTGTATTCCATAACCAAGATGGTATCACTAATTTCGTTGCGAGTGCAGTGCGCTTCCAGAGAGAGCCCGCCTACACGCTTCTGATTGGCTGTGATACTTGATTCTGTCGCATCTCGTTTGGTGTGGACAGCCAAATTGCTTGTCACTGGAATCTTGTTGCGTCACGTGTAGTTAGGACACGGTGTTAGTATGGAAAAATTCTGTGTAAAGATAGTTTCAAAGAAAAAATAACAGCAATGTCATGATGGTGAGTAAATGAAGATTTTCTTTGTTTGGTAAATAATTAATTTAAGCCCACAATTTTTGGAAATAAGTCTACATGACCACTGTACGATTGTAGGGCAACATTTTCCTCACATGACCTTGGGATCATCATGTTCTTTCTCCGTGTCTGCCTCTCCCTCGTTTATGCGATCCCTTTCACCTCCTCTCTTCCTCCTCATTCTCCCTTTCAGCTATCACATCATTAGAGAGCATTCAAAGTCCTGGCATCCAAATCAACAGAAACGCCTCCTAAGTGATCCTCCCTTGGGCGTATAATCCTTCACCATTAGAAATCTCAGAGACACACATACTTCCCTCCTCCAGCGGCTCACGTCAGGCAATCGTGACCCATTTGGATGGTTATTACTTACACGCAGGGGCCTTAGTCCCTGTCTGTCCAAACACACTCATCCGCTGGCTAGGCAGCTCTGGATATCTGTTCTGACTAAGTAAAGTCAGCAGCAGCCTTGGCTTGTAGCTGTGTGTGCATGTGTGTGTGAGTGTGTGTGTATTTGTGACTGGCTCTATGAAGGAGCCCTCAGCATTAACGTGAACTGACGGCTCTTTGGCAAGCGCTTACTGAGTGGTTTGAGGATGCTGTTGCTGGCCTCCTCATTGTTCTCTGCATCCGACCTGTCCGAAGCGTTCTCAGTCACTTTCTCCTTTCTGTCCTTGTGACTGGTGCGTCGACGATGACGTCTCCGTCGCCGGTAGCTCTTAGGCACATGCACACCGATGTATATGGTGTGGTGACCTGAGAAGGTAAAATTGAGAAGACAGGTCAGGCTATTAAGTTCACATGACACCACACAAAGCATAAGTAACACAAAAAAACTTGAGCTTAAAAAAAATGTATCAAAATTCTTGTCTAGTTTTTCCAGTATTAATATTTAAATAGCGATACCAGTGGCTACAACTCATTCTGAGTGAATTCACCTCAGTATATCTAAAAGGCTCTTGATGACGTAGATAAACATACAGAACAAACCGACTCAATCCAAGCCAAGTAAATACAATAATGTCAGTCCTAACATTGTTGTTGTCATGAGATAAACGGCTCCCAACTGTCAAGATAACAAAAGCCACGAGACAATCCTGCAGCAAACACAGTTCAACATCTGTAAGATAAATAATGTGTAGTGCCACTAAGGTCAGGAGCTGGATGTCGACTGTTTGCTTGTGGCCTATTGGTTACAACACATGATGTAACCTGAATAAAGACGTAAATAAACTGTGTGACTTCCTCAATGCAATTTATGCAGGAAATGGTGAATTCTACTGGAGGGGTTTGCAGCAGACTGTCAAACTAAATATTTTGGCTGAGAGAGCTAGCAGGTAGTGCAGAACGTCCAGTGTTTAGATCCATATCATACAGACACTTTCCATGTCTCTCCCTCAGTCACAAGATGTTCATCTGTTAAAGCTACATCCCAACATTGTGTTACTGCGGAACTTTTTGGAACATCATATTTCATTCTGAGAATTCTAAGCTTCCCTAGGCTAATGCTACAACTGAACTGAGATGTTTAATTAACCAGGCAATAATCTAAACTTTCTAAAATGGCATAAATTGTCAAATAATCAATTTATATTAGCACAGTGTGCTATGCTTATACAGTTAAGCCTAATGTTAAGAGTCAGTGTTCAGCCAACACCTGCCTTAAAATAAAGCAATTTATTATGGAGCCAATAATTTATTCTCATTTGATGTACTGAATTTTAATAATAAGATTTTCATAAAAGCAGTGATAGGGTTACAGGGCGCATCTCAAATGAAGGTTTTATACACCAGTTAAAAGTCAAAGAAAAGAATACAGCAAAACAAACAAATAAATTGTATTAGGATTTATTCAGGTGCATCTTGTTTTTCACTTACAACACCATCTTTACATCTTGACCCCAGCTGTGGTGCCACAGGTCACATAGTGATCATGATTCACACCATCAGAGAGACAACAGACCACCACAGTGATTCATGAGCCTCACAACATAACCAAGTGTGACAAGGTTAAACGCAGGACAATCCCCACCATTAGTCGACAGATGAAGCCATTAGAAGCAGTAGCAACATGTCTTAAATGGAAAGATAGTCCAGATGACTATAGATAAGCCAAATTAGTTCATGCAAGAACATTATTGCTTTTGTATTGTCTTTATTTTCTATGTAAATTTGGTCTATTCTAATTTCTATTTGGTCTAAAATTACTTACTTTCCAATACGTTGCCAGATTCAGGATGTACTGGGTTGAAAATCAAGGGCTGGATTTTTTTGTGTGTGGAGATTTCTTCAAAAAAAGTTGATCTACGTGTTTCATATTATTATATTGATAATATACTGTATGACTGTACTCCTGTTTTTATGATTGTATTAATGTGTTTCTTCTCAAACAGAGACAA